>OY728119.1:1358627916-1359827916 GCA_963277665.1 Viscum album | reverse complement strand
CTCACCGTGTTGATAACCCTTGGATTTAGTAGCATAGAATGTTGTTCTATAATGCCTAGTGATATTGTAATGTAATGATATAAATTAATAATTAAATAAATTATGTTAACCCAAGGGTTGGATCTTGCTAGGGTGGAATGCTAAGAATGTAATTTGAATAAACAGTGGACTTTGGGTGTGATGCTAGTGAAATATAATGTGTAATTGATAATGGTTAATTAATGTTTGAATAATTAATTATGTAAATTGATATTGATAAATTGGGAATGGGGTAATTTAACAAATCTCTTTAGATGGTTGTGTGTTTAGATGATAACAAGTCTTTGAAGTGGCAGTTGGGAGTCCGAGAGACGTTAGTTGTAGTTGAGTCTAATAATAGGTTTTTCCCATAGTGTGGTTGTGAGATGTAATATATTCTGTAATTTTTGTGTTTCTATATGCTACTCCACCCTGCCAATTTGACAAACCGACACCCTGGTGATTTTGAGCCCTAAGGTGTGTTTTCCCCAATATTCAGGTCGGAGGATGGATGGTTGACTACACACTTTGGCACTGATCTATTCTCATGGTGGTTACTTGTTCTATTATGAACAATGGTTATTTTTACCCATATATGTGTGTAGAGGGCTGTAATAGATTGTGGCTATTCACACACATATTTTATAGGTATAGTTTCCAATGGAATACTAAAGGAGTAACGTGTATAGGAAGTTATGGATTGAGGATCCTTATTTATTGTATGGGATGTAGTGGCTAAACGTATAATACCCAATATATGATACAGATTATGAGAGTTGTGGTGGCTCCCATAAAATACATGGTTTCTTTTCTTACGTGTGTGTGTTGGTTTTCTTGCATGTGGTTTATGTTGTGGTTCTTTTCCCAGGTTTCAACGGGCTTGAGTTTTTTGAGAGAGATTCTTAGGACTTGCGACATTAGGGAAAATAGAAATATAATAGGGGAAGTAGTAGCAGGGTACCCTTGATATTATTTATTATTTTATATACTATTTTATGTGTTTATTTGTGAGAGTAACCATGGTGAGGCCAAAAAACATAGTATACCTATTTAGGTGTCGAGTTTGTTTCACTTGTTGTTCACCATGATTTAGCATGTGCACTTTAATTTTTCACGGGTGTGTCTGGAGGGGATCCTAATGAGTATATTGTTATACTCACCATATGTATATATAAACTATTTTTCAGGTCACTTATATAAGGTTCAAGATCAGGAAGGCTTCTACTATCATTGGTTGTAGGAGAGGTTTGGGCTTCGTGGTTGCAATTGTTTTTACTTTCATTGGGGTTCTTAGAGTTTTACCTTTTCATTTATAGTATTTTTGAATGAAATTACATATGAGTACATTTGATTTCATTTATATTTTGTCTCAGTTGTATTTGGTTGGTGTTTGTCTTATCTTGCTCTTTCACATATGCTCTCTCATAGGGTAATTCCTCCCATCTATGTGTTTATTGTACCCTTAGTGCTAGTTGTCAACCAAGGCCTATTGGAAGACGGACTTGGGGGTCATTATCTCCTTTCTCAAAATGCTTTCTTAAAAGGGGTACACTTTTTGGGGTTGGGGTCATGATAGAGTGGTAACAAAAGTCTGGATGATGTAATGGATGGAGTTTGGAGTTAGGCATAGGTGAGGTTTTAGGGTTGGTAGGGCAATAGTATCAGTCATGTTTACCAAGTGATGTAAACAATGGAGACCAACTGAGACCTCAGCATTTAAGGCCACATATTATCTGATGTATGGACTATTATGATTAAAACTGATACTAAATGAGGTGATACTAGTTTCAAGGTAGAGACCTAGGAAAGTATCATGAATCATTATACCTTTTCCAATGTTTTAATGTGTACAAATTGGGATATGGTATCCTTAAATGAATAAAAGGAAGAAATTAATTATTTAATATTGAGTCTCCCTTATTCCAATTTTATGATCTCTAATTGTTTGGTTATTTTATAGTTATGTCTCTAGGTCAATGTCCTCAACAAGATCACATAGAATATGTCTAGTAGGTTGTGACATCATATCTTCACAGGGTGTAGGATGATGATGAAAACACTTGGAGGAGGAAACTCTGATATTTTAGGTGCCAGAGTCTGTAGAAGTACTAGGGCTCTATTTCAGATGAAGTCTCCCAAGACTAGTTGGTGGAGGTCGAAAATGGCTTTAGTTCGATCTGTTATCATAAGGAGCACTTGGTGTCCTGGGTTTTGAAGATCCTATATGGAACAGTATGGTGGTGGTGGTTCTTGGTCCATAGGGATCGCGAGGAGTCATTGATCTCATGGGAGGAGTTACGATACATGTTTAGAGGTGAGTTTCCTACATCAACCACAAATATTTCCATTCGCCAGGATCCTATTACCCTTCAACAGGGGAGCTCTAGTGTGATGGTGCTTGGAATCCATTTCAGGAACCTTTAACAATATTATTCGGACTTAATTCCAGATGAAGAGGCCAAGGAAAGGCATTTCGAGTTGGTCTTGCATCCAGAGATCCATATCCAGGTCACCCCATTTATACTAAAAAATTATATAGATGTTATGTAAAGGGAAGAGGTCTTCGAGTGGACTTTTTCCAGAACATGATCATCGTGATAGGGGAGTTATCATGATTTTTCAAAAAGCATAGCTGTGGTCCGGGGTTCCTGGTTTTTAGGGCATAAGAGTTTCTGTTCAGCCGGGGGTAGGTCCCTACCCTCCATATTACTTTTCTCTAGAGGAAGTGACTTTGAGGCCTATTCTTTGTGATCAACCACTTTTCTTCATTTGGTGGTCAATTTTATCAGTATAAAGATTCCCTGACTATTCAGAGAAGTCATCGTGCACTGGGTTCTTCGCTCTAGGTTCCTCTATTGAGCCACTTCCAGATTTGGCTATAACAATAAGATGTTCAATCATTGGATCAACAGAAGGTAGATTGGACAGTCATAAGACAACCCTTTGATGCTCCCCTTCCTCAGAGAGAAAATTGTGCTCGTGGTGGTGGTCTTCATCAAGGTTATAGAGCTTGTGGATAAGGTCATGGTCAACTTTATACATTAGCATTAGTAGCTCTAGGAGATCCAAATATCATTCAAGGTAACCTTTTATTGTTTACTACTTTGTTGTATGCATTGTATGATTCTATAGTGACACACGACATATATCCTACCCTTGTCCATTATTTGGGAATTGAGGTAAAGTGGATTCCAATACCCTTGGAATTGACTACTCCAATTGGAGTTCGAGTTAAATTGAATAATGAATGTAGTGACTGTGAGCTAATTTTGGGGAAACACTGCTTTTGGGGAGATTTCCTATGTTTACTAATACTACCATATGATGTCATCCTCGACGTCGATTGGTTGTTTTTATTGCAGGCTATGATGGATTTCATCTGGTGTCAGGTACCGCTCTTTGATCTGGATGGAGATCCAGAGGTGTTCGTCGGTGAGAGAGACCCTTGGATGGGTCAAAGGTGTGTTATGTACATATCATCCATGATGGCTCAGTTGATGCTGAGTTTTTAAGAGGTTCAACATCTAGCATTTTTTAGGGTCGTAGAAGAGTATTATGAGGTCATTCCAGTAGAGGTTGTAGAATTACCCACTTGATGAGAGATCAATTTTGGGATCAAATTACTTCACAGAGCATCTTATATATCTTACTATCTATTTAGGATGACCCCTACTAAGTTACGAGAGTTACTTATACAGCTTTATGGAGTGTTAAAGTGTGGTTTTGTTTGGCCAAGTGTGTCACCGTTGGGTGCACCGGTTTTGTTCGTGAAGAAGGATGATGAAGGTTTGTAGTTGTGTGTCAATTATAATCGCTTAAAAATAGTGACAGTGAAAAATTTCTCTCTTCTTCTGCATATTAAGGAATTATTTGATCCAATAAAGGGTACATATTCATTATAAATGATCAACATGAGGTCATTATATAATCATATGCATGTGAAGGAAGAGGATATCTTGAATACTCTTTCCTTTTTCATCATGGGTATTATGAGTTTTTTGTAATGTCGTTTGGTGTAAAAAATACTCTAGTTGTGTTCATTGGATTGATGATAGTTGGGTTCTGTGAGTTTGTGGACAAGTTCTTGGTGGTTTTCATCGATGACATCCTTGTGTACTCCACGTCTGATGAGGAGCATGAAGAGAATCTACACACTATTTTGGGAGTTCTTCATCAACATTAGTTGTTTGGGAAGTTGTTGAAGTGTGATTTTTGGGATGAGGAGTCCATTTCATTGGGCATTTTGTGCCCCAGAAGGGATTTATTGTGGATCCAACAATGATAGAAGAAATTGTGTCTTGTGCATCACCCAAGACAGTGTCTAAGGTGAGAATATTCCTTGGTCTTGTAGGCTACTATAGGATGATCATAACTGATTTCTCTCGATTAGAGACTCCTCATACAACATTGACCGGGAAGGATCATGAATTCTTCTGGACTGATTAGTGCTAGGGAACATTAGAATATCTAAAGTATAAGTTAGTAAGCGATCCATTTATATGGCTTCCAGTAGAGGGAGTTTAGTTTGATGTTTTCTGTGATGCTTCACATGTAGGGTTAGGCTATGTTTTTATGATGCAGAGATCAGTGGTTTCATACGGTTCTTGGATGATTCGTCCCCAAGAACGTAACTATGCCACCAATGAGCTTGATTTGGCATCTTTGTGTTTTCTCTGATGTTGTGGAAACGTTACCTCATTGGCGAGCACATTGTGGTTTTCACTGATCATACAGGTTTGAGGTTTTTTTCTCCAAGTGTGACTTGAAGATATAACAACATTGTTGGATGGAGTTCTTACATGAATGAAAATACAAAATATCACATACACTTGTAAAGGGGAATGTTGTAGCTGATGCACTCAGTCCGAAGTCACGTAGTGATGCATTGCATGAATCTGGTGACTCTTGGAAAGTAATGGAAGAACTATCAGCATTACATCTTTATATGGGAGATGTTGGGGAATGTGGTTTTCTTTTTCAGATGATGGTGTATTCATCTCTGGTTCAACAAGTGGAAGAGGCCCAATTGGGGATGTAGAGTTGGAGGTCTAGAGATACTAAGTTCTTTGTGGCGAGGCCCCTGCTGGTTTGTCTGGGGATGAACAACAATAAGTATTGTATATTGGAAATATATTTGTTCCTTTTATGATGCACAAGACATTTCTCAGAGTGTTCTTTAGTACTCAATTAGTGTTGCATCCTAGAGTGACAAATATGTACGGAGCCTTGAGGATCCAGTTTTGGTGGCCTGGGTTGAAGCGAGCAGTTGCAGAATTTATGTCTTGGTGTTTGGTTATCCAGAAGGTGATAGTCGAACTCCATGTTCTTGGTGGTCTGCTCATGCCATTAGATGATCCTCAATTGTAGTGGGAGGACATATCAATGGACTTTTTTACTTGGATACCTTGAACTCGGGGAGTACATGACGCTATTTGGATGGTAGTGGATCATTAAACACAATCACCCCACTTTGTACCAATAAATGTGTCAATATATTTTAATGTCTTTTCAAGGATGTATCTATACTAGGAGGTGAGACATCTTGGAGTCCAAATTAAGATCACATCTGATAGAGATCCTCATTTTACCAAGAGCGTTTAGAGAGCTCTCCTTCATGCTTTTGGTTCTCAGCTATGCCTTAGCACTACTTTTCATCCTCTGATGGATGGTCAAACAGATAGAACCATGCAGACTCTTGTAGACAAGTTACACTCTTGTGTCCTGCATATTGAGGTTTATGGATGAGGCACTTACCCTTATTGGATTTCAATTATAACAATAGTTTTCACTCCACCATCCTTATGACAATATTTGAAGACATGTATGGACGACCTTGGTGTTCTATGATGTTTTCGATAGGGGACAGAGTGTCAACAATTCTCAGATTGGAAGTAGTGCATAATATAATAGAGATAGTTCAGGTGATTCATGAGGGGATTATGATAGAGCATGATCACCAGAAATCATATTCTGATCATCTGAGGAGATTCTATGTGGTTGATGTTGGGGATCATGGGTTTCTGAAGGTGGCTCACCACTGTGGGAAGTGATGTTTTGGTCGTGGGAGTAATATTTCTCCCCGGTTAGTTGGGACATTAGAGGTGTTAGCTAATTTTGGCATTATAGAATATCGAGTAGCACATCTCTAGTAGACGAGCTAGATACACGATATTTTTCTTGTATCACAGCTTTGTCGATATCTTCATGATATCTCTAACATCATCAATTTGGGATATATCAATGTTTATGTTGATGTGGTCATTGAGGAGCAACCTGTGGATGTCGACGACCACAAAGAGAAGATGTTGCACATGGGTTGTATCCCCATAGTTCATGTATTTTGGTCACACATATGCATGGAGGAGAGTGTGTGGGAACGTGAGTCACAAATACGTGCTCAGTACGCCAAGTTTTTTGATGTTTAACTCTTCTCATGTAACGATGTCCCCTTTGTGGTTATATACCATTCACGTTTACGAGATGGATTTCTTTGGTTGCTTCTTCTGGATTTGTCTCCTTTGAGATGTATCTTGATGGGTTGTTGTTCCGAATAATTTTTTATTTCCTTTTTATGTTGGTTTTGAATTCTCGATGATGATAATGTTTTGAGATGTTTCTAATGTAATGGAACGGAAATCTCATGTTCATTCCGTTTCTGAAACCTGGTGTTTCAGGTGTTCTTGGAGGTCAATATGACATATCCTTAACACTTTTCCAAATTTCCAGTTTTGTGAGTAGTGAAACTATAACCTTATGTGTACACTTCCATCAGGAAGGTTGATGTGAATAGTTCCGTCGGTGATGTCAATGTCAACAGTTACATCGGTGAGGTCGATGTGAACAGTTCCATCGGTGAGGTCAATGTGAACGAATCCATCGGGGTTTTCGAGGTGTAAATTTCCATCAATGTGGTGGATGTGAATAGTTCCATCAGTGAAGTCGATGTGAATAGTTCCAACAGTGAGGTCGAGGTGAACAGTTCCATCAGTGAGGTCAATGAGAATAGTTCCATCGACGAGGTTTATGTGAATAGTTCCATCGGTGAGGTCCTTGTGAACACTTACATCAGTGAGGTTGATGTGAACACTTCTATAGGTGAGGATGATGTGAACAGTTGCATCAGTGAGGTCGACGTGAACTATTCCATCGGTTAGAATTAGTTGAATAGTTCCATCAGTGATGCTACGTTGAACAGTTCCATCAGGGTGTTCCATGTGAACAGTTCCATCAGTGAGGTCAATGTGAACAATTCTTTCTGTGAGGTGGATCTGAATAGTTCCATCAGTAATGTTGAGGTAAACAGTTCCATCGGTGAGGTCATGGTGATCATTTTCATCAGTGAGGTCGATGTGATCAGTTCCATCGGTGTGGTCGATGTGAACAGATCCATCAGTGAGGTCGATGTGATCAGTTCCATTGGTGTGGTCAATGTGAATAGTACCATTGGTGAGGTCGATGTGAATTGTTCCATCAATGAGGACTCAATGGTCTCCCCTTTCCATTGCCAAATTTTTTAGTTCATTATCAGTCTTTCCAAAACTGTGAGGTCCCAACTGTGAGGTTCTTGGAAGGTGTTTTTCCATTTCCAAATTTTGAGTTCATGAACAGTGCTTCCAGCTACTTACAGTTCTTTCCTTTGATGTTACCTGTAACATAAAATGCATTTATGGAATTATATCTCCATGTTTCTAATGTGATTTTCTTGGATGTTTACTGGTGTGGTGATGTCTCTGCATCCTCGGGTGAATGCAGTTGTTGCAGGGGGAGGATATCGTGACCCGGTTTGTGGAACGTTTTCATTTGAATAACATTAAGAACCATTTGAGGTAGGGGTTATTTTCTTCTATGTTCTTTTACATGAAACTATAGAGTGAGCATGTTTTATCCCATTAAATCACAATGTAAATGTCATAATAAATAATTGAACCCAATAAATAAATTGATATCGAGTGTATGTTATTGCCTTTTTTTCTCTAGATATTATGATATATATTCATTTTATTTTTTGAAAATTTTTCTCTATGGAAATTGGTAATGAACATGAACAAGAATTAATTGATAATCGTTTGGATAAGGAGAAAGTGGCATGTAACATAATGTAGTTCTTCTTGTTGTAATTTGATGTTAATCAAATGGTTGCAGGGATCATTTTTAATTAAATGTGATAGCTTACTGTTTAGGTTTCCCAATGGTGGATCCTATGAAAAATAAATTAGTTCATCCAAGATGGATAAATGAACTGGTTGTTTGATAAAAGATAATTCAGTGTTGGGTTCTGAGTAAACCTCTTTCTAGTTTAAGGTCCAAGATTCCAATTAATATGAATTTTTTCTTCCTACTAATTCTGCAGTGATGTGAGCCTGGATGGATGTTATGATATATGGGAGTAGGGAGGCCTATTTGTTTTTGTTTTTGTCGATTCCTAGAGTGAAGAGATGAATTATTTTATGTATGGGGGTTTCGGGGAGGACACCGAGGATGATGGAATGATTTGTATGTAAATGTTTGTTTGCTTTATGATATTATTGGTTGTTTATCTACATTACATTACCCAATACTCAAAGGTATATGATTCTCTTACCCTCCAACTAAAATGGGAAAAGAGGCATTGGGTATGACATGTTCTTTCAGTGTTTAGCTTTTCACAGGTGGATGGTTTGAATATCCAAATAAAGGCGGCAAATACAGGATGGGTAGTTCATCTTCTCACTGTGATGAGCCCCCCCATGTGTTTACTATCATAAAATTATTTTCTAGAATGCCTACTAATATGGGAAATTAATTCTATAAATAAATAATTTAATAAACGATGTTTACTCAAGGGGTTGGATCATATTGGGGAACAATGGCGTGTTTATAAATTGAAAGAACAGTGGACTTTTGGTGTGATGCTAATAAAATATAATGTGGAATTGTTAATGGTTAATCAATGTTTAATGAATTAATTACAAAATGTGAAACTGATAAAAATGTATGGAGTAATGTAATAAATATCCTTAAATGGATGGGTACATATATGAAAACTAGTCCTAGAAGTGGAATCCGGGAGTTCGAGAGACGTTAGCTAAAGTTGAGTCTAAGACTAGGTAATTCAAATATTTTTGGTTGTGAGCAAGTGTATATTCTATATATTTTGTGTTTCTATATGCTACTCTACACCATCAGTTATTGAAACTAACACCCTAAGTATTTCGAACCCTGGGGCATTTTTCCCCAACCATCAGGTCAGAGAATGGGTGGTTGGCTACTACCTTTGGCATCTCTCTCTTCTCGTGGTGGTTACTTGTGTTGGTATGCATAGTCGTTAGTTTTACCCATGTATGTGTGTAAGTGGCTGTAATGGATAGGAGTAATTCACACACATATATTCAGGATATAGTGTTCTATGTACTACTATAGGTGTAACATGTACATGATTTGATGGCTTGAGGACCCTTACTCGGTGTATGGGCTAGAATGGCCTGAGGTATAATACCTGACATATGATACATGCTATGCGATCTGTGGTAGCACCCAAAAAGTACCTTATTACTTTTCTTTTGTGGATGTAGTGGTTTTGTTATATGTGGTGCATGTTTTGGGTAATCTCTCATGTGTCTGTGGGAAATTCATTTTGGAGAGAGATTCATAGGATGAGAAATGTTGGGGCATAAAAGAAAACAACTAGGTAAGTAGTTGTGATTTACCCTTGATATTCATTATTATATTATATACTCCTCTATGAATTACATGGTGACGATATCCATAGTGATTCTAGGAACATAATATAACTGTTTAGGTGATGAGTTAGTTTCACTTGATGTTAACTATGTTAGAGCATTCTTTCAATACTTGTGTAAGAGAGTCTCTGAGGATGATCCTAATGATAATAATGTTATACTCAGTATATGTATATGTAAACTGTTTTTTAGGTCACTTAGAGCTGGATGGTGATCAGGTTGGTTTCTTCTAGCGTGGGGTTGCAGGAGCTATTTGGGATTTGTGGTTACTGTTCTTTTTACTATCTTTTGGTTACATGAAATTTTCCACATTTAGTTGTAGTAGTTTTCATGACATTACATATTTGTAATTGGGATTTCATTTATATTGTTTTCAGAGTTGGATTTTTTTGGTGTTTGTCCTGTCTCTCTATTTCGGATGTATTCTCATAGAGGATAATGCCTCCCATATGTGTGTTTACTATACCCTCAGTTCTAGTCTCCACCCCGGGGCCTACTAGAGGTGGGACTTTAGGGTCATTATCTCCCATCTCATATTTCCGTCCCTAGAGGGGTACAATTTGTTTGGAGGGGATCATGGAACTTTTACCCTCTTATCACATGGAGTAGTTGTTTCATAATTTCTATATTTTTATATCGGACTCATACCATAGAGTATGTTTATCCACTTTTGGTTTCCCCTCTTATATTGTTTTATTTTAATTATGCCACATATTTCATGTTTTCTCTCCCAATATTTCATCTTAAAATGTATATATGTTCCATGAATCCTACTTTAGGTTAGATAAATGTGTTCCCACTATTTTTTATTCTGAGTTACTATATACAAAAAAACATGGGAATTGGTAACACCCTTTAGACTATGTGATTGGTTGGGTCAGAAATGAATTTATGTGGGTATATAGTTCTATTTGTTATATGATTTGGAATGGTTTGGAATAAAGTAGATCAATATGGTAGACATAAGGGCTTCCAAACAGTGTATCCAAATCATGAAATGACAATAATTAATTCCAGAAAAGTTATTTTTAAATTAATGATGCCCTCAATCCCACATTCCACCTACATTACCATAATCCCTTGTTCCATATATATTTCATAGTATATTTTGAATATATGTTTCTTTTTGATGATCGATTAAAATATACTGGTGAGATTTGGATCGTTAAGAATGTAGTTATGAGTCTTGTTATAAAACTCTCTATTTTATTCCCCCATTTTATTTTATGTAGAGCAGTATATGATGAATTCCATGCCCAAATAAATGGTTTACGGAATGTTTTGATATATCTTATTTGTATTCCATTGAAGGAATGAAATTTGATTCCCAAATATATGATATTTTTTGTGATTATTCATGTCAATACAACATGAGGTAAGTTAATTCTCATTTTTCCACATTCTCAAAATATAAAAATGAATTTTTTCAAAAATTAATTTTTCTTATTTAATTGGGAAAACTCATTTAAAATAACTATGAGAAAATACACATGATTGTATGGTCTGAAAATTTATAAATGGGGGAGGGATATTCCAATAATGTGTTCAATTAATTTATTAAATTTATTTTGGTTTCAAAATAATGGTTTTGAGTGAGAAAACATGGAAGGAACATTGTGGGTGTGTGTTTATATGCAAATAGAATGGAGAATGTGGGTTAGTCATGGTGAATGTGAAAAAATATTATGTCAAATTAGATTCTATGAACAAGTGATGAATTAGGAAATGGGGGATGACACCCCTCATGTGATAGAGTATTCACGTGTGAAGGTATTCCATTAGTGTTAGCATTGAATAATCTTATGAATGGGTGCTTAGGCACATAAATTGACTATGTTTGTCTTATGAGTTGTTTAATTTAATTTTTATTCATATATATTGATCAGCAGTTTACATTTATTTAAAAGTATTTGTTTTAAATTAAATTTTGGATAACATATTTCTTATTTTAGTTGTGTGGGAAGTAAATTTATTTACACAATGTATAATATACTTACCCCTAAAATATTAAACATAGTTCATTTAAATTTTCTATTTATCATGATATTTTAAGGGGATGGTTTCTTATATTACAAGTTTTATTTCATGATGATTTGGTCGTGGATGTTTGGAGTTAATTGTTGGGGTGAATATCAAGTATAATAGTCATGATTTTTTCTTCCTTGGTTTCATAAGTCTTTTTACGTCAATTTTTATTATGTTTTTATTTTAGAGTTTTTTTATTCCACTAATACCATTAATATTACCATCATTCAGTCATACATTAAGAGTTACTGTATTTTATATTATGTAGCATATTTTACGTCTTTATTTATAACTACCTACAAGTTGTATGATTAACGGATTAAAAACTCCCATAATAAGGTAAAATCTAATCATTTATTGGTATCCAATGGTTCATTGGGTTTACACATAACAAGAGTATTATTTTTTCCCTTCCCAAGACTATGGGTTTGTTCAGGATGTTATAATTTTTGTTTATTTGATACCGTTTATTTTTTGGGATGGTAGGAAAAAGGGGTTATAAATCAAGATTAGAAATATTAATATTAAGAATACCTAACTATCTTCATTATGATAAAATGCATGTTTCCAGGGTGTTTTAGGGAGAAAATGCTTTGATAAATAGTCCATGACATTTAATCATTTGACCATCTATGGTTTATCAAATGAACTTCATGAATCATGCATTAATAATTAGGCGTCCATGTAGGGTTTCATAAATAATATGTCATTAAAAATCATTATTCCAAAAATAATGTTACTATTGACTTTTTTTGTTGTGTTATACTATAAACAATAATTAAAAATTAAAGAATCATGTTATAACTAATTATCAATTTTAATTTATCTTTAAAAATAATTATAATAGTTATAAATTATAAAAAATAGTAAGAGAGAGCCATGTAGAATATGGTTTCACTAGAAAAAAAATATTGGTTTTGAATTCTCGATGATGATAATGTTTTGAGATGTTTCTAATGTAATGGAACGGAAATCTCATGTTCATTCCGTTTCTGAAACCTGGTGTTTCAGGTGTTCTTGGAGGTCAATATGACATATCCTTAACACTTTTCCAAATTTCCAGTTTTGTGAGTAGTGAAACTATAACCTTATGTGTACACTTCCATCAGGAAGGTTGATGTGAATAGTTCCGTCGGTGATGTCAATGTCAACAGTTACATCGGTGAGGTCGATGTGAACAGTTCCATCGGTGAGGTCAATGTGAACGAATCCATCGGGGATTTCGAGGTGAAAATTTCCATCAATGTGGTGGATGTGAATAGTTCCATCAGTGAAGTCGATGTGAATAGTTCCAACAGTGAGGTCGAGGTGAACAGTTCCATCAGTGAGGTCAATGAGAATAGTTCCATCGACGAGGTTTATGTGAATAGTTCCATCGGTGAGGTCCTTGTGAACACTTCCATCAGTGAGGTTGATGTGAACACTTCTATAGGTGAGGATGATGTGAACAGTTGCATCAGTGAGGTCGACGTGAACTGTTCCATCGGTTAGAATTAGTTTAATAGTTCCATCAGTGATGCTACGTTGAACAGTTCCATCAGGGTGTTCCATGTGAACAGTTCCATCAGTGAGGTCAATGTGAACAATTCTTTCGGTGAGGTGGATCTGAATAGTTCCATCAGTAATGTTGAGGTAAACAGTTCCATCGGTGAGGTCATGGTGATCAATTTCATCAGTGAGGTCGATGTGATCAGTTCCATCGGTGTGGTCGATGTGAACAGATCCATCAGTGAGGTCGATGTGATCAGTTCCATTGGTGTGGTCGATGTGAATAGTACCATTGGTGAGGTCGATGTGAATTGTTCCATCAATGAGGACTCAATGGTCTCCCCTTTCCTTTGCCAAATTTTTGAGTTCATTATCAGTCTTTCCAAAACTGTGAGGTCCCAACTGTGAGGTTCTTGGAAGGTGTTTTTCCATTTCCAAATTTTGAGTTCATGAACAGTGCTTCCAGCTACTTACAGTTCTTTCCTTTGATGTTACCTGTAACATAAAATGCATTTATGGAATTATATCTCCATGTTTCTAATGTGATTTTCTTGGATGTTGACTGGTGTGGTGATGTCTCTGCATCCTCGGGTGAATGCAGTTGTTGCAGGGGGAGGATATCGTGACCCGGTTTGTGGAACGTTTTCATTTGAAGAACATTAAGAACCATTTGAGGTAGGGGGTTATTTTCTTCTATGTTCTTTTACATGAAACTATAGAGTGAGCATGTTTTATCCCATTGAATCACAATGTAAATGTCATAATAAATAATTGAACCCAATAAATAAATTGATATCGAGTGTATGTTATTGCCTTTTTTTCTCTAGATATTATGATATATATTCATTTTATTTTTTGAAAATTTTTCTCTATGGAAATTGGTAATGAACATGAACAAGAATTAATTGATAATCGTTTGGATAAGGAGAAAGTGGCATGTAACATAATGTAGTTCTTCTTGTTGTAATTTGATGTTAATCAAATGGTTGCAGGGATCATTTTTAATTAAATGTGATAGCTTACTGTTTAGGTTTCTCAATGGTGGATCCTATGAAAAATAAATTAGTTCATCCAAGATGGATTAATGAACTGGTTGTTTGATAAAAGATAATCCAGTGTTGGGTTCTGAGTAAACCTCTTTCTAGTTTAAGGTCCAAGATTCCAATTAATATGAATTTCTTCTTCCTACTAATTCTGCAGTGATGTGAGCCTGGATGGATGTTATGATATATGGGAGTAGGGAGGCCTATTTGTTTTTGTTTTTGTCGATTCCTAGAGTGAAGAGATGAATTATTTTATGTATGGGGGTTTCGGGGAGGACACTGAGGATGATGGAATGATTTGTATGTAAATGTTTGTTTGCTTTATGATATTATTGGTTGTTTATCTACATTACATTCCCCAATACTCAAAGGTATATGCTTCTCTTAACCTCCATCCAAAATGGGAAAAGAGGCATTGGGTATGCCATGTTCTTTCAGTGTTTAGCTTTTCACAGGTGGATGGTTTGAATATCCAAATAAAGGCGGCAAATACAGGACGGGTAGTTCATCTTCTCACTGTGATGAGCCCCCCCATGTGTTTACTATCATAAAATTATTTTCTAGAATGCCTACTAATATGGGATATTAATTCTATAAATAAATAATTTAATAAATGATGTTTACTCAAGGGGTTGGATCATATTGGGGAACAATGGCGTGGTTATAAATTGAAAGAACAGTGGACTTTTGGTGTGATGCTAATAAAATATAATGTGGAATTGTTAATGGTTAATCAATGTTTAATGAATTAATTACAAAATGTGAAACTGATAAAAATGTATGGAGTAATGTAATAAATATCCTTAAATGGATGGGTACATATATGAAAACTAGTCCTAGAAGTGGAATCCGGAAGTTCGAGAGACGTTAGCTAAAGTTGAGTCTAAGACTAGGTAATTCAAATATTTTTGGTTGTGAGCAAGTGTATATTCTATATATTTTGTGTTTCTATATGCTACTCTACACCATCAGTTATTGAAACTAACACCCCAAGTATTTCGAACCCTTGGGCATTTTTCCCCAACCATCAGGTCAGAGAATGGATGGTTGGCTACTACCTTTGGCATCTCTCTCTTCTCGTGGTGGTTACTTGTGTTGGTATGCATAGTCGTTAGTTTTACCCATGTATGTGTGTAAGTGGCTGTAATAGATAGGAGTAATTCACACACATATATTCAGGATATAGTGTTCTATGTACTACTATAGGTGTAACATGTACATGATTTGATGGCTTGAGGACCCTTACTCGGTGAATGGGCTAGAATGGCCTGAGGTATAATACCTGACATATGATACATGCTATGCGATCTGTGGTAGCACCCAAAAAGTACCTTATTACTTTTCTTTTGTGGATGTAGTGGTTTTGTTATATGTGGTGCATGTTTTGTGTAATCTCTCATGTGTCTGTGGGAAATTCATTTTGGAGAGAGATTCATAGGATGAGAAATGTTGGGGCATAAAAGAAAACAACTAGGTAAGTAGTTGTGATTTACCCTTGATATTCATTATTATATTATATACTCTTCTATGAATTACATGGTGACGATATCCATAGTGATTCTAGGAACATAATATAACTGTTTAGGTGATGAGTTAGTTTCACTTGATGTTAACTATGTTAGAGCATTCTTTCAATACTTGTGTAAGAGAGTCTCTGAGGATGATCCTAATGATAATAATGTTATACTCAGTATATGTATATGTAAAGTGTTTTTTAGGTCACTTAGAGCTGGATGGTGATCAGGTTGGTTTCTTCTAGCGTGGGGTTGCAGGAGCTATTTGGGATTTGTGGTTACTGTTCTTTTTACTATCTTTTGGTTACATGAAATTTTCCACATTTAGTTGTAGTAGTTTTCATGACATTACATATTTGTAATTGGGATTTCATTTATATTGTTTTCAGAGTTGGATTTTTTTGGTGTCTGTCTTGTCTCTCTATTTCAGATGTATTCTCATAGAGGATAATGCCTCCCATATGTGTGTTTACTATACCCTCAGTTCTAGTCTCCAACCCGGGGCCTACTAGAGGCGGGACTTTAGGGTCATTATCTCCCATCTCATATTTCCGTCCCTAGAGGGGTACAATTTGTTTGGAGGGGATCATGAAACTTTTACCCTCTTATCACATGGAGTAGTTGTTTCATAATATCTATATTTTTTTATCGGACTCATACCATAGAGTATGTTTATCCACTTTTGGTTTCCCCTCTTATATTGTTTTATTTTAATTATGCCACATATTTCATGTTTTCTCTCCCAATATTTCATCTTAAAATGTATATATGTTCCATGAATCCTACTTTAGGTTAGATAACTGTGTTCCCACTATTTTTTATTCTCAGTTACTATATACAAAAAAACATGGGAATTGGTAACACCCTTTAGACTATGTGATTGGTTGGGTCAAAAATGAATTTATGTGGGTATATAGTTCTATTTGTTATATGATTTGGAATGGTTTGGAATAAAGTAGATCAATATGGTAGATATAAGGGCTTCCAAACAGTGTATCCAAATCATGAAATGACAATAATTAATTCCAGAAAAGTTATTTTTAAATTAATGATGCCCCCAATCCCACATTCCACCGACATTACCATAATCCCTTGTTCCATATATATTTCATAGTATATTTTGAATATATGTTTCTTTTTGATGATAGATTAAAATATACTGGTGAGATTTGGATCGTTAAGAATGTAGTTATGAGTCTTGTTATAAAACTCTTTATTTTATTCCCCCATTTTATTTTATGTAGAGCAGTATATGATGAATTCCATGCCCAAATAAATGGTTTACGGAATGTTTTGATATATCTTATTTGTATTCCATTGAAGGAATGAAATTTGATTCCCAAATATATGATATTTTTTGTGATTATTCATGTCAATCCAACATGAGGTAAGTTAATTCTCATTTTTCCACATTCTCAAAATATAAAAATGAATTTTTTCAAAAATTAATTTTTCTTATTTAATTGGGAAAACTCATTTAAAATAACTATGAGAAAATACACATGATTGTATGGTCTGAAAATTTATAAATGGGGGAGGGATATTCCAATAATGTGTTCAATTAATTTATTAAATTTATTTTGGTTTCAAAATAATGGTTTTGAGTGAGAAAACATGGAAGGAACATTCTGGGTGTGTGTTTATATGCAAATAGAATGGAGAATGTGGGTTAGTCATGGTGAATGTGAAAAAATATTATGTCAAATTAGATTCTATGAACAAGTGATGAATTAGGAAATGGGGGATGACACCCCTCATGTGATAGAGTATTCACGTGTGAAGGTATTCCACTAGTGTTAGCATTGAATAATCTTATGAATGGGTGCTTAGGCACATAAATTGACTATGTTTGTCTTATGAGTTGTTTAATTTAATTTTTATTCATATATATTGATCATCAGTTTACATTTATTTAAAAGTATTTGTTTTAAATTAAATTTTGGATAACATATTTCTTATTTTAGTTGTGTGGGAAGTAAATTTATTTACATAATGTATAATATACTTACCCCTAAAATATTAAACATAGTTCATTTAAATTTTCTATTTATCATGATATTTTAAGGGGATGGTTTCTTATATTACAAGTTTTATTTCATGATGATTTGGTCGTGGATGTTTGGAGTTAATTGTTGGGGTGAATATCAAGTATAATAGTCATGATTTTTTCTTCCTTGGTTTCATAAGTCTTTTTACGTCAATTTATATTATGTTTTTATTTTAGAGTTTTTTTATTCCACTAATACCATTAATATTACCATCATTCAGTCATACATTAAGAGTTACTGTATTTTATATTATGTAGCATATTTTACGTCTTTATTTATAACTACCTACAAGTTGTATGATTAACGGATTAAAAACTCCCATAATAAGGTAAAATCTAATCATTTATTGGTATCCAATGGTTCATTGGGTTTACACATAACAAGAGTATTATTTTTTCCCTTCCCAAGACTATGGGTTTGTTCAGGATGTTATAATTTTTGTTTATTTGATACCGTTTATTTTTTGGGATGGTAGGAAAAAGGGGTTATAAATCAAGATTATAAATATTAATATTAAGAATACCTAACTATCTTCATTATGATAAAATGCATGTTTCCAGGGTGTTTTAGGGAGAAAATGCTTTGATAAATAGTCCATGACATTTAATCATTTGACCATCTATGGTTTATCAAATGAACTTCATGAATCATGCATTAATAATTAGGCATCCATGTAGGGTTTCATTAATAATATGTCATTAAAAATCATTATTCCAAAAATAATGTTACTATTGACTTTTTTTTGTTGTGTTATACTATAAACAATAATTAAAAATTAAAGAATCATGTTATAACTAATTATCAATTTTAATTTATCTTTAAAAATAATTATAATAGTTATAAATTATAAAAAATAGTAAGAGAGAGCCATGTAGGATATGGTTTCACTAGAAAAAAAATATTCTTTTAGAAATTTTTAGTTAATTTTTATTGAAGTCCATTCCATGGAAAAGGGGAATACATATTGTGAATCAACCCATGTTTTTCTTATATTAATATTTCCAAAACATAATCTATCAATTGATTTGGGGGATTTATGACAAGAAAAAGAAGAATCAATCCTGAATAAGATCAATAAAATTTTCATTTTACACTGATTTTTGACAGTTATAATTTTTAAGAAAGTTTAATATTTAATTGAGTGTTTGATTAGAAAATTGCTGGAATTGGATATGAAATACTTCCATGAATCTAGAATTACGTGATACAGATTTGAAAAAAACTGGGTTAATGTTTTTAACTATGTTCCTAGAAGATAAACAAAATGATATATTTCTATAGTCAAGAAAGCGAATAAATCGTTGAAAATATAGAATTTGTTTTATGGAAAGAGTTACTTTTTCCAAGATGGAATCTAGTACCCATTAAAATGAATATCTCATCATTGTAGGACTGCGATTGGATATCATTTAAAGGTGTCCATGTTCATAATTGTTGATTATAAAAGAACAATCCATATAGAGACAGTAGAATAAAGATATATAATTATGAATTTTATTGTAGAAAAAAAACTATTTTATCCAAATACAATATTAGAAACTCCAATGATGGATACATGAGTATGAGGGAGACCTAATCATAGGAAATCATAACACAAGAAAATGTGAACACCATGCATGTATCTTCTTCAACATATTTTCACTATAGAATATAGTTAATTTCATTGTGTCTTATTCACACATAGGAAAGTGTAATGAACAACACCACCTAAATACGATAATATTTGTGGCTAGAACTGAAAAATCAAGCATTATTGTGTGGGGTATAATGTCTCCAAACATGTAGATTGGTCGAATCATTCTATGAACTCTCAAGATCAACTAGTGTGTTCTCATAAATATATTTATCTCATTTAATGATTAAAAAATCAAGAGGATTATTGGTTCCCCTTGATTATCATGTTCACAACACCACTACTTGGAAATGAGGATTTCAAAGTGAGAGATGACTGATAAATATATTGAACAAATAAACAAATCTTGCCATAAACTGTCCTATAATTCCAAAACTATCCATAACCCAATTCGGTCCTATAATGGGATGAATGTAATTTACTAGTTCTATGACCTAGATAAAATTTAATGGGAATGAAGAACTACATTTTCTAATAATGTTTTTAAAATGAACCAGAAAAAAAGATGATAAATATATATTTTATGATGGTATTTAAAATAAATAAAAAATAGATATGTACATTTAATAGGGAAAACATGTTCTCTGATATAGAATAATAACCAGTGTACTCAAAATCTATGAGATCAAACTCCATATGAAATGACTTCACCTTTCTTATCCTGTAACCTACTAATAAATAATCTCTTTACTTACAAGTTGGGAATTTCCCTTACCCACATTATTTAAATCTTCATCAAAAGATGCCCAATGGTTTATTTAGGGTGTGAGAAATATTGCTTTGGATCCAAAATAGTGTTTTAAAATATTATATAAAATAGGAAAATTATTCCCAAGGAAATAAGAACAAGGAACAATAAATAGTGTAACACTAATCATTAATAAATCACAATTTTCAGTTATTTAATACATACAATGAAATGTGATTCCAATGTATTTCCATAAATATTCACGAAATACGATACAAATATAACAAATAAAAAATTTCCATGAATACATATAATTTCAGGGAATTGAAGATCATCAAAATTTTATATGGATAAGTAGGCCAACTTGTGTGCACATTACAATAGAATAACATGTCTAGTGGTTAATAAAAGTTATATAGAGTGGTTATTTTCCACACCATAATCATAATTATGATCATATTACCCTAGTAGAACAAGTCTATTGGATAAAGTGATTATCATAAGTGGTGGAACCCCTCTTCCTCACCAATCACATTTAGGTTTTTCATCATAGATTAATATAAGGAAATTCCAACTTTGAGACCAAAAGATAAATATTAGGAAAATATTTGTGTTAAAAATAGAATGGGGGAATCAATTTTTAAACCCCTGTCCAAAAAACACAATATCTTTAAAAAACTAATTCCATGATGTTAACAAACATTGTAAATAAATTGAAATTAAAAATCAAGTACTTTTCATTTTCGAAAGTCCAATCATGAATCCACCTTCCTTGAAAGACATGCAATATCAAAAACCTTAATTGAATAATAATCCATGTTGTGATGAGGGACATATGAATTTAGATGATATCTTAGATCAATAAATAAAATTAAAAAATCTCTAAATTGACATGTTTAATAATGAATTAATCCAAAGGGAATACTCATGACAATAATTATTAATCAACACAACATAAAAATTGATTATTTAAACAATGATTCTAAATTCCCCAATTAATCTAAAATGAATTACATTAGAAACCTATTTAAATATTCACCAGTGTTGAAGGATCCAATCCATACAAAAACAGAGGGATAGGTAGATGGAGGATATCAAAGAACAAAAAAATGATACAAATTCTAAAAGAAAAACATTGATTAAATTTATTGTTTTATCAACCAAGTAATTGAGATGATTTTATCAAAAATTTCTAATTAGAAACTCAAAATTTAAGGAGACAAATTTTGGGTTGAGGTGGTAGATATAGAATTGAATTTGGAATTTAATATGGAAGAAATAATTTATTTCCCCTAAAATTACTTTCATAGAATAGTTACACTTTCTAGATAATGGCTACCACTATATTTCTAGTGATTCCATGTAGATTTCCTATATATCTTGGTATCCCACTAGTATGATTGTGGATTTCCACTTACTGAAAGAGGGAGTTTCTATATGAAATAAAATAAATCAACTTCCCTCAACTATCATGTTGACCTCAATGGATAGTTAGTAGAATATATTTATCTCTTCTAGTAATAGGTCCATGTCCACATTTAATCCCACCAACTAGGTAACATAAAATCCTTTCAAACATGAATCAAAACCTCAAACTGACCATATTCTCATTCAAAAATAACTAAAAAATGATTGATCGGTTGTAAATGATTTATAAGGGACTGGAATAGTTTTTAAAATAGTAGGTAGAAAAAATATGGTTATGATATAATTCTACCGAATATATTTCATCATTTCCCAACAAATCTCTGTTGAAGAAGTATTGTTTCTAAATATTTGAGACACAATGAATACAGTGGGAACTAAAGATAACTATAGTGAAAAATCCGTGAGATATTCCTTCTTTCCATGTTATTATATGATCTAAAATTGTCAAACATACATAATAGATAGTTTCCTTTGGTTACTAAGTTTCTAAAGACCGAACCAGGTAGAATCATTCATGAACACATGTTCCCCAATTAAAAACTCCATAAGCATATGACCTTGATCTACTTAATAATTTGACCATCATTAAGAAAAAACCAAGAATTTATGGACAAATTAGATATATACCTTTTTATACTAAACCAAAAATTATCTAAATGAATTGTCTTCTCTAAACTCATAAAAATAAATCGAATAGATTAAAGGATGAATATATAATTCTATCAAAGGTTCAATTTTTTTGTATGGGCTCTATGAATTTTAATACAAAAATATAACATTATTAAAATAGATATCACAAACACCGTTGAAGTCCAAGAAACATGTACATATTATATCCTCTAGAAATTTATTTTACCATCCATTGTACCCATTTTTGTGGGATTATATTTTTATCTCAATCTAACCATAGTTCGCTTAGAATCATAGAGAACCTTCTATAATCGTGTGAAATGTGCAGGGTCCATATCTATGGTAATGGACATAAGGATTCAATGAATCCTTAAAATATAAGGGGAATAAAACATTCCTATATATGTTAATTTAGTTGTATCATATATCATTACAAAATGATAAAATTTATTCATGTGGTAGATCACCACCTAAATGGAATTATTTCCTTGGGTAATTTGTGGTAAACCAAAAATTATGTCCATTTAAATTTTATTCCACTTATATGTTTGAATTGGAAGATGTGGATGAAACCATAATGTCTTATGGTGCTCTGCCTAAATCTATATGACATTATAACAAAATGATACAAAATTAGAAATATCTCATTTCATACGAGGACACCAAAAAATGTTTCATATTATAAAAAAACATTATTCTTTTATGTTGTACATAAAAAATGATGGTAATATTTTTAAAAACACTTCTCACTAATGATGGGATAAAAAAATATTCTCATAAAAAGAATTATCCTTATGGAGAGAAACCAGTCCCCAATTCTATCCCCAGCTTATAAAGAATCCTTTTTAACTCACAAGACATCATATTACTATTTCATGTGAAGAATAATTTAAAGAAGAGTGGATTTCACATATAACACTTTCTATAATATTTTAAAACACCCATTACATGAATCCCATTAAATCTGATAAAAATAACCTATAATGTTCCAATCATCCTTTTCCTCTATTATAGCTTTCAATGGTCACATCATATTTGGAGCGCTAGACACTATGTCACATTTCCCGAATTATAAGAAATTAAAAGGTCATGTAATTTCATGTACTCCACATATCCAATCTTTTAGATGTTCAAATATATTTTTGAAACTATATAGAAAAAACATTTTTTGATATAGTGTATAATAAACATATTCCAAAAAATATTGTGGTACCAACTTATGAGGTAATTCACCACTACTTTTATCTCTTAATAATAGGTAGTTTAATTTCTATTGTGAGGTTAATGTCAACGTGATACATATGCCTCTACATGATATCAATAAATAAGGGAACAATCAACACATGAACATAAAAACAACTAGTAAACCACAAAGCCTTAAATTTCCTTTTAGAATTTATAATTGATGATGAGAAATGACATTGATTTATCTTGTTCAAGGATTTATACCAATTTTAATCCCACCAAAACCCCACAACATTATGAGTGATAATAGTCAAAGGTGACACAAGATTTGAAAAATCCATTATAAATTGATCAAAATATCATAAAAAACATAGGAATCTGTATATCTCAGATAAATTCGAATTTTATCCATTCACATGGTAATTTTCACCTCCTAACGATTAACTGAGATAAAATGTTCCACAATTATGTTTACTAAGAATGTAACATCATGAACCGATAATTTTACCAATGATAAAATTACTCATGAGATACACCTGATAATATTCAGTCATATAGTACCCAAGGAAGCCATAGATAAACACTATGAGGAAAGAGTTCTTATACATGTGAAAAATATAGCTCATTAAATCTACAAACACAATTGTTGGATAGTTATACCACATAGAATAGAAAGTACTTGAAATTGACATACCATCTCTAGAATTTGGAATTTGGAATATCTAATTCCTTGATTCTGAGTTGGATTTATATTTAATGAAGATATATTCATTAAAAACACTTATACCCATTTAACTAGTTGAACAAATAATCAATGGGAGGCATGATATATTTTTTATTGGCCATTACTTGATTTGTATTTCTATAATCGATTGATAACTGAAGTGTTCCCTCACATATCATTGAAAACAACATGGTGGAATTATATAATGAATGATTTGGGAATTTAAATCCATTTTCCATTATGCCAGCCAACTGAAATTTCAAGTGATTCAATTCTCTAAAATCAATTTGGTGATATGAAATTTTAATTGGTTGATTTTTTGGAAGTATGTAAATAAAAATCATCAGAAAAAAAATCTAAATCAAAAGTATATATATCATTCAAAAACTGTAAAATAAATCATTGAATATTGCTGTTTTGATTCAATTAGAATATTTCTATTCCAAAAAATAAAGAAAAAATAAAAAAAATACATACTATTATTTGGAAGTGATAACTCTATATGACTGGACCTTAGTTCCCAATGACCCTTAAAAACAAGGGAGATTCCATCAAGAGTTGTGAAGAACACCTAATAATGGTAAAAAATCAATTTGATTACCCTAATAAATTAACCAATACACCAACATAATTTCAATTAATAATTTCACGTTCTGATCCAAGAAACCTAAACCTAACACTATGTCAAAAATAATGAAGTAGAATGAGGGAAATCAAAAATCCTTCCCTCTATTCTTTAATATTGGGGTCTCTAATTACATAATAAATATAATGAGATTCACTCTAGGTTTTAGTGTATCCACTATAAGAACCGATAAAAGTGTGTTAGAGAATACAATATCAAAAATAAAATTCGTAAAAGTATAAGCAACAAAACTGGTACGCCTCATAGTCAATGTACACATATCAAACTACACTATAAATCATTAAACATTATATAAATAATTTATAATTGACAAATGTGACTGGAACCCTATATCCTATGAAATATATGGATTCATCATAGAACCTCTATGAGTTAATGTCGTTTTATAAGAGTGAGGCAATGATATAGATTTATAAAAATTATGTAATTGTCCATGATTTCATTATGCGTTGAAATCATTTGGAGTCTTGAGTAAAACCTGATTTTTAAGATATGGAATGATTAGAAACATATCATGGCAGTAGATTATAATGGTGTCTTTGTGAGAGTCCATTGAGAAGAACCACAATTAGTCACCTGAAAAAATCACAAAATATCCTCTTTCGCATGATAAAATTGCTCGAGTAACTACAAAAGGACAAATGAAACAAGGTCAAACCTAACATACCACCATAGTCAATCTATACTATCAATGACATATCCTCCGCCACATCATAGGTGGTAAAAATTAACAAAAATATGTGAGATATATTATTAAAAATAATACCCATATGAAAACTTGATGTGTTCATCTTCTAAAAAGATACCACCTCAAATGAGAACATGAAATGGTCAAAAAATCTATTCACATATTCAATACCAGACCAAATACATTTCTCATTCTCAATCAACTCAAAAGATTTCAACATTGTCATGTATTATTTGTAGAACTATTTGGTAAATATGACATTATTTTCATTTCACTTCATTCCATCATTATTTTTATCGAACTGAATTCAGTCCAACCACTTTTTACTCAGACCTTCAAGCATGATGGGGGTTCACTTCAACCCAATGGAATACAAAGCCTATATTAATTAAAAATGAATCATGATTTAACATTACCCATCTTCTACTCTTAATAATAATTTTTCTATTTTATAGAATTATGTTTCTATTCAAGAAATTGAAAATCCACATACATGTCCTCATCCCTTCATGGATTAACATCTATAGCATGAACATAGGTAGGCGCTGCATATTTTTCCATTTGTCTAATGATGGAAACCACTACATTAGTAAAATTCTAATTGACTGGGTGGTTTCTCTATTGTGGTTCATCATAGGTAGCATCATTACAAATTGTTAGAAATCATCTGCGGGCATGGTATTACACATTAAGAGATTAACGTACCAAAGGAAATAATATATAACAACCAATTAAAAATTATTATTACGTAAGTCAACATGAAATAAAAATAGATAATCATAAATAAAAACATGGATTAAAAGTATGTAAATCACAAAAAACATTTTACAAACAACTCGGGTCACATGATGATTATCAAATTGATATTTATCTAGAAAATATATCATAACATGTCTTAGTTCCCACATTCCAATCTATTGTCTATGAACATATAATAAAATATATCAAAATTAAAAAAATGAAAAAATACCATTAATTCAAATATTTCATGAGCTAAACAAATTACCCAAACCATCTATAACTCAAGTATGTTCTATCACACATAAAAGGGAATTCTTGATCCCCATAGGCTAGTGAAAATGGTATATGAATCAATAAATACAATGGGGATTGATTTTTCTCAAAAAACCATGAAAAAATGTGATAGATATTTATAATATTTCTCTATTACAAAAAGTAATATAATATATAGGTAAAATTAATAGAAAAACATTTCTATGATACCTAAAAAATAAGACGTTCTCAAAAATGTCATAATAAAAATCACTATGATTTTATTTAATCCATAGTATTTCATCCCCTTCAAATAAATAAACCCCCCAATTCACAATTCCTTATTTATATTTATTTATTCAAATAAAACCATATCTATACACAACCAAAGGTTTATATTTGGTGCGACGAAAAGTTTCCAACAACATCCCACCAAGTCTTACACATGTTGACAATACAAAATAAACCAACAATGGTCATTTATATAGAGGCTGTAATGATATAATGTTTAACAAAAAACATAAATAAATAACTCACTATTTAGATTATAATAGAAAATATTATATAATTTTCAAAAACATTTCTAGAAATATTATATTCATCTAATAATAGATATTAAATAGAGAATCAATCCCAAAAACTATAGAGATTTTTTTCCAGGAGAATCCTCATAACATTTCTTGATCAGTATGCCACATGGTTCACCCCTTACCTAAGAAAAATAGGTTTTGTGGGTAATAATATTTTCTTTGAGTTGCGCTGTCACCACCCGCCTTAACCATGATGTGGGGAAGGACATAAATCTTCCAGAACCTTATTTGTTCATGATTATAAAGAGATAATGACCCCCATGACCCACCATCAGTAGGCCCTAAAGTGGTGACAAACACCAAGGGTAGAGAATCAAATATAATCTAGAAGGTATTACCATTTTTATAATGTAGGATCGAGACATAAAGTTGTAAAAATCCAAAAAATTCCAAAATTAAAGTTAAAAGTAAATCCAAAACCCATTACCATATACACGTTCAAAGATAAACCCAT
The DNA here is from genome assembly GCA_963277665.1 of Viscum album. Classification (NCBI taxonomy): domain Eukaryota; kingdom Viridiplantae; phylum Streptophyta; class Magnoliopsida; order Santalales; family Viscaceae; genus Viscum; species Viscum album. The sequence goes on along the minus strand of OY728119.1, from coordinate 1,359,800,402 downwards.
ACAACTACAACAAAACCCCAAAGGGAAAGTACCAAAATAAAAGAAAGAAGAAAAAAACTATCCCAACATCGGTGCTAGTATAGTCTTGTACGACACCTGATGTCCTCCTAGAAACATAAAAGAAGTTTTAAATATGTTTGGTGAGTACGTAGGTATTCTAAATAGAAAAAAACAAAACCTCTCAAGAACAACTTGGGATGCATTCTAATTCCCTGTGAGAAGTAGAGGTAATTAAAACACCTAGCCATGAAACAATCCACCCAAAATTACTAAAGAACACTCCACAAATAACACAAGTCATGTAATGTAATAGAAATATCACATTGATATTTGGGTACCCTACCCTGCTTTCCCACTGGTTATTGTATACATCATATTTGTCAAACCTCCTTAGCCATTTTCACTATAGTCCCACTGCCGCCCCCAAAAAAACAGTATGGGCTACCTCAACCATGTTTCTCACCCACAGACACAAGGTCCACTACAACCATGCATCCCACCCACATACAACTGGGCCACCACAACCATATGAATCTATTTCCAGAGACACATGGGATAGGACAACTACCAACATGCCCAAAGACTATTGTTCCTCATCTCGAAGACACATGGGAAACAAACCTGCCCACACACACCTGGACCAACCACCACAACATACCCTGCCCAATGTAACACCCCAAGATTTCATAGTGTGTTATTTATTCAAAATAATTCAATAACTTGCACTACACGCAACACCGAGTTCAATCGCACCATGACTTACCAAACAAGCTGTTCAAAAGAGGTTATGAATAGTGTTAACTAAATTTTAAACTTTATATAATCCTTATAATTTTAGAATCCATATTATGAGTTTCTTAGATATAATGCAAGAACAAATTCATTTTCAGTATTGCACTTTTATCAACATTTAATAGTGAACCCTTTTTAAATACAATATACTAAACTTTTTGACTAAATGGGGACATCAAAAATTTAAAATGAAACATCCCAAGCTTCTACGGTACGCTTCTCTTTGAATAATGTGATAGCGTGTGTTGTACACAACCTTGAGTTTTAACACACACCACAACTAATCAAACTAGCCGTTATGAATAGTAAAACCTACTTTTTGAAATTATATATTTTATATTTGAAAATGGACTTCATTTTTGGATTCGGAATATCGAATTTAGCCTAAGGTGAAATTTTGGTACTTTTCGGATAACTTTCATATTTTGATGAATAGTGAAAATTATTAAATTTTAATTAAAAACAACTTTTTTAATCAAAATAATTAATAGTGATAAATTATGAATTTGAGTGGTTTTAAAGTATATTTAGAATATATTTTTACCATTCAATTTAATGTTTATCATTGGACATAATTTTACAATTAAACCGAACATAAACAAGTGTCAATCTTTTGATAGATATTATCTCTTAAAAACACGCTTTTTGTTTTGACAGCGGGAATTAATTTTAAATTAATTACTGCCACTTCTGTGTTTTGAATTTAGGAAAATGGATTCCATATTTGGAATCAGGATGTTCAAATTGTGTAAATAGGTAACTTTTATTTTTAGACATTTTGAATAATTACTGCGGTAAATATTTTATTTACCATGGTTAAAGGGTAAATCCGGTAAATAAGGGTTAAAAAAATAATATTATAATAATACAAAATTACCCTAAAACGTGTCTTAACCCTATTGGTTGATACATGGTCGACCATGGGCATCTTTGTGTCAATTTTGGGACCCCATGGATCCACTTGTAAGTGATAATGACACTTTATTTTAATTAAGTCAAAATGAATACAAAAATGACACAAGCATATATCTTTTAGAACAACAATTTTTACATAGGGTTATACATGTTGGATTTTAGATTGTAAATATTCATTAGAAAGCTAAAAAGATTTCCTACATAATGATATTTTATTTATAATTTTTAGACATTATATAATTTACTTTATATATGACACAATGATGATGAAGTAATTACTAAAATAGTGAAAAATAAAAATAATTGATCTTATAAATACCCAAATAATTATAATATGAAACTTTTAATGAATTAAACTAATTTTCTAGGCTAATATGATATATTAGGATTGATTTAATGGACTTTGTTCGAAGTAATAAATCTGTTATGAGTTTCACAAAAATCAACTATTGAATAGTGTCAAAATTGACATAAAAGAGTTCTTAAAAAAAATATTATATTATTAATTGATATTAAATTCCTAAAAATCTAAGGTTCGGCCAAGAGACTTATATTATGATAGGTTAATCATTAATGGACCACTTGGGGGTCGCTTGGATGTATATAGTAAGTTTATTAACCATAATATATAAAAATACAAAGAGACATTGTAAAAGTGAAACTAATTAACTTAGAGTTAATACTTAAAGATAAGGTTAATATAAGTACCCAAACCTGTCTAAATTCTATTGGTTGAGTGGTTTTCGACCTATCCCCACCCTATCCTTTTAATAATCAACTTTGGAGCCTTTAGAAACCGAATATGAATTTATTATAAATTAATATTTCTAGCTTTTCCAAAGGTGCCCCTCACCCCTCTTATAAAAGGGCACTCTTCCTTCTCATTTCTTCACTCCTCTAAAGCCTTTTGGTTCGGCCAAACTCTGCCCAAATACTCTCCCAACATCCCTCACTACAACCTAGAGGCCTTAGTTTGATCAGAAAGCCAACCTAAGGAGCCCTTTTGATCAAATCAAAAGGAAGAACCCGAAGAAGAGGTAATGATTTCACCACCCTTTTCTAAGTTCATTTCTTCTTCCACTTCTTCTTCCTTTGTTCTTACCATTCTAAAATAATAACTCCAGTATCTCACATATACTGTGATGTTATTATAAATATGGTACAACCATATTCAGTATTCTATCCACCCTTTGAATAACATGTCACCATACGTGCGTACGTACGGCTTACCGTCTCCACGTCGTGGTGTAATTGTTATTCAATATAATATTATTTGGATGGGTATAATAATGATGTGTAACTCATGTAAATAATAAATATAACATGTTAATGATTCTTTATATATGATATACCATCCATTTATATATTATTTTAATATCAAAAGAATGATATTGTCGCTCGTGCGTACGTACGGACTACCGTCTCCACGAACGCGATGAGATTCATTCTCCATCGTATCCATTCAAGTATAATTATCATTTGATGATTTAAAAATGATGTTTAAGGACTTTATATCATTCTGGATATGAATAAGATACAACAACCATGGCTTATGTAACAAAACATATGAAAGAAAACAAGTAAGTGAACACCCGAAACAACGATAATACTAAGATATTATTAACAAATCAATGTTAAAAGATCATATATGATATCATATTAATATATATGATTCTTGTATAATTTAATAATAACTATTTCACCATTATACAGGAGGTTAACCTACCCCAACAAAGGAAAAGTACAAGGTAAGGGATTTTCTTATCTCACATTCAATTCCGTGAGATTTCCATTATTCGCCACTAAATTATTGAAAGTGGTGTATTGTGTACTGCCATTTGATATATATTATCATGATTATCATTATATTCATGTTATTCTGTAAATCATTTGGTGGTTATTAACTTTTGGCCATACGACTCAGTTGATTAACGTGGTAAGGGGTTTTCATCTCACTCCTTATTCCCGTGAGATTCATGTCATATTGCCACCATCACCTTTTGTGTGGTGTATGTACTACCCATAATTATAATCTTTGTGTAATACACACTAATTTATGTGTATTTACATATTCATTGTATGATACCTCTTTCATGGGTTGTATGTTTCATAAGTTACCAAATTGGTAAGGGTTATTTCACAATCTCTTCATTATCCGAGGTTGTTTATATGTAATAATCTACTGGGATCTCTTTATCATCCACATCCATGTTTCTTAAAAATGTATTTCAAAACATTTTTACTATTTACAAGAATATGGGTTAAAGTCATTTATACCTTTTTTTGACTTTTTATAAGAGGTTTATAAAGGAATCTTTCCGTCGTTTTCAAAACAAGGTCCTTTTAACCTTTTCGACAGAATTGAGGTAAGAATGTTTTTTTTAACTTATACGGCGGGTGCGGTTATTTTACGCCGTTATAAAATCTTCAAAGCATTCCTTACAAGCTTATAAGAATATTTTCAAAGAAAATGTTTTATTTTATATGGATCTTAAATGATTTCAAAATAAAAGGAGATACTTCTTTAAAAAGAATTTTGATTTCATCTATGTCAACATCCTTTGATGGATTTTAAGATTATTTGAAGTTGATTTATTATGATACAAAACTTCTATATTGTATTGAAGGTTTTGTGATATGTTTGACTGTGGATGTGCTATTTTTATACCATTCATAGTTTATTGTGAAAGTATTGACATTTCGTATGCTAGTTTTAATACGAATGTTTATGTTATGTTTAAACCTTTTCATATGGGAATGCATTGGACTTAATAAGTGACGGGTGGAGCCCGCTATAGCTCCTCGATGCATCGGTAGGTCTCATGAGACAAACTAGTGTCTTGGCACAAGGCCTTGACAAAATCTTATTTGTAGTCTTGGCACGAGGCCTTGGCTATGTGGTTATGATAGTCTGGCATTATGCATTCCAACATTATGAAAGTGGTTATTGATTTTTGCATGTGATTATTCGATTAGTAGAATATCCATGTGATTATGTAAATGGCATTATTTCATTTTACTTTTGCCATACCATGTTGAAGTTCAATTTTAAAAGGCTTTTGTTTTAGTAATGCATTGCCTTAAAGGTTTATTCTTATTTATGAAAGTTTCCGCTATATTGTTATCCTTACTGGGCATTTGAGCTCACCCCTTTTCTATGTTTTATTTTTTCCCCAGGATGTGAAGAAGTAAATTATGAATGACCTGCAGGGATATTATGAGGGGATAGTAGTGTGGATTATGGAGACATTATGTTGTTGTAGTAGTTTTTCATTTTATGATGTAATGTAAAACTTATGAATATATGTAGTGTTTCCAAGGCTACTAAACCAATCGGTCTTTCGAGATTTGATCTTTCTTGTGATCATGCCAATGTTACGAAGTAATGCACCGACTCTGGGTAGCTGGGGTCGGGGCGTTACAGTTGGTATCAGAGGAAGTTTAGTACAAACCTTGGAATCTAGATTTAGATAAACTCTGATTAGAGCACGTAGACCTAAGATGAACTTTGAGGATTAGTATAGAAGGACTTCCTAGAATTTTGGTATTGTAGAGATTTTGTGAGTTTTCCGAGCAATACATCCCTGTCTGGATACGAGCAGGTAGAGGCGGCTCTGGCACAGATGTACCTAGGGGTAAAACCCGGAAACACCGCTTTGAGCTAGACTCGAACGGGAACTGGTGCACGACAACGGGCCTTGCTGCACTCTTGGTTACGACACTCCCGGGGGATATGCTTAGGATAACTCTCACTATCTTTACAAATCATTATGAAGGGTTTATGAGTATATACTTCCTCAAAGAAAACATTATTATGATTATGGATTATATCCATAAATAGTTCAATTTATGTTAAGTGTTTTATAAGTATGGGATTATGTATTTTGATTCATAAACTGATCTAGTTTATGCCATTGTATAGAAATGGCGCCCAGTAGAAGGAATGAGAACTCCAGAAATGCACATGATCCAAAGAGAAGGAAGGATCATATCTTTCATGGTCTTAAGCTAGAATTTATAAGAGAAATAGCCTCCCATGTATTATCATCATATGAAGAAATAATATCATGTGTTGATAAGATAAGTAAAGAGTTTACTGAGTCCTATGGCTTTGAAGGGAAGCAAGAGAAGAAAAGGATAGAAGAGAGAAAGATGGATAAAGGGAAGAGGGAAAAGAAGAATTTTCCCATATGTGGTAACTGTGGAAAGAAACACCCTGGAACTTGCCTGAAAGGAATGGGAGTTTGTTATAAGTGTGGAGGAAAAAGGCACAAAGTACATGATTGCAAGGGTAAGAAAATGGTTTCAAATGAACAATGCTTCATTTGCAAGGAGTTTGGACACTACGCGAACCTATGTCCCAGTCATCAGTCTATGCCGCAAATGATTCTATTGGATAATAATCAAGTTATGATACTACCACAGATGAAGAGGAATGATTAGAGTTATTATGTTGATTATATCAATTGAGTGTTATATCAACAATGTACTTGTTATAATAATTATGGAGTATATAAGGATTGTACTGCAGTACTATTTCATTAAGGATTTGAGATGGTGTGGAACAAAGAAAAGTGACTCAGTAGCAGGTTAAATGTTTGGAAAATATATGGTTGAGAGAAAGATAAACCATAATATGGTTCAGATACCGACATGGTGATTTTAGAATAATACATGATTGATTTGGATAAATTATATTGGATATTATTGACTACCTTGAAGCTGATTAATGATTTGTATATTCCATCATTGTTGGGTTTTAAAACATTTTTGGATTAATGAAGTATATCCAGCATTCTATATGGAATAGGGGAGCATGAATGTAATCAATAAGGAAGATGGTAATTCAAGATGTTTCAGTTTATTAAAAGAATACAAGATGAAGGTATTCATATGCTATTGCGGGGTAAAAAGGATCTGTATTATGTTTACCTTCCTTATAAATGTTGGACTGTGAGTTTGGACAGAAGTATTTTGGATAGTTATAGTTTGGATTATTTTGGATTACCATAAAAGGAAAACCCGGAGGTTGGGCGGCAACCCGTCGCGTCCGGCAAGGCTGCGAGACTTGAACCCGCAACCGAAGGGCGACAAGGGTGTATCACCTACCACTGGCCCACGAGATGTCCTGGATTAAATAATTTAGTTTTTATCAAAAGATCTTGTAGATGAATTATAAATTTGATTATTTTGGAACCCTATACGAATAGTGTAAATAGAATTTTTTTTATACGTTCTATTATCTTTTAGAGTGAAAGATGTGTTTGTGGTAGAAATTTATTAATGGATAAAACTCTAATTATAATATATCTCCTTATGATCTTAGCCAATCTCATAAATATATTCCTCAACATTAATAAAAGGAACTTAGAACAAAAATGTTGTCCTAGATGGTACCTTAAATCATCACTAATTTATGGCTTTGGGATTGTTGGCCTTTTCATAGCCATGTTCTCTACCACTCTCCATCAGATAATTGAAGGTTAGATTTCTCCTCCATATCCATATTTTCCTACATGGAACCCTAGTATGTGTTATTTTCGGTAATCTTCATACTTTCCACCCTTTGTTTAAAATAGAGGCCTCATTAATTCATTTTTCGATGTGGGATTTCAACTAAGATATTTTGAAACGTCAAAAATGTGTTGTCCCAATACCATATATTTTGTTGAACCGATGGTACTTCAAATCATCATGGATTGATGAGTTTAAGGACCTCAATTTTATACTTGTTTGTGATTGATGACCTCAATCACTACCTATAAATATTTACGTTTTTCCTCCAATTATATGTCTCTAATTTCCACCAATGTTCTCCTAATCGAGATCATAATTTGGTGGTGACCCTTTGATTTCTCTTTTCCTCATATTAAGACTAAATTTTAGTAACCCAATTTTCGATGTGGGTTTTCCCACAAATATATTATCTATTTTCAACCTTTTATCTTCGAAGAACAATTTCAAATTGCGAGGACGCAATTTATTGAAGGAGGGGAGAATGTAACACCCCAAGATTTCATAGTGTGTTATTTATTCAAAATAATTCAATAACTTGCACTACACGCAACACCGAGTTCAATCGCACCATGACTTACCAAACAACCTGTTCAAAAGAGGTTATGAATAGTGTTAACTAAATTTTAAACTTTATATAATCCTTATAATTTTAGAATCCATATTATGAGTTTCTTAGATATAATGCAAGAACAAATTCATTTTCAGTATTGCACTTTTATCAACATTTAATAGTGAACCCTTTTTAAATACAATATACTAAACTTTTTGACTAAATGGGGACATCAAAAATTTAAAATGAAACATCCCAAGCTTCTACGGTACGCTTCTCTTTGAATAATGTGATAGCGTGTGTTGTACACAACCTTGAGTTTTAACACACACCACAACTAATCAAACTAGCCGTTATGAATAGTAATACCTACTTTTTGAAATTATATATTTTATATTTGAAAATGGACTTCATTTTTGGATTCGGAATATCGAATTTAGCCTAATGTGAAATTTTGGTACTTTTCGGATAACTTTCATATTTTGATGAATAGTGAAAATTACTAAATTTTAATTAAAAACAACTTTTTTAATCAAAATAATTAATAGTGATAAATTATGAATTTGAGTGGTTTTAAAGTATATTTAGAATATATTTTTACCATTCAATTTAATTTTTATCATTGGACATAATTTTACAATTAAACCGAACATAAACAAGTGTCAATCTTTTGATAGATATTATCTCTTAAAAACACGCTTTTTGTTTTGACAGCGGGAATTAATTTTAAATTAATTACTGCCACTTCTGTGTTTTGAATTTAGGAAAATGGATTCCATATTTGGAATCAGGATGTTCAAATTGTGTAAATAGGTAACTTTTATTTTTAGACATTTTGAATAATTACTGCGGTAAATATTTTATTTACCATGGTTAAAGGGTAAATCCGGTAAATAAGGGTTAAAAAAATAATATTATAATAATACAAAATTACCCTAAAACGTGTCTTAACCCTATTGGTTGATACATGGTCGACCATGGGCATCTTTGTGTCAATTTTGGGACCCCATGGATCCACTTGTAAGTGATAATGACACTTTATTTTAATTAAGTCAAAATGAATACAAAAATGACACAAGCATATATCTTTTAGAACAACAATTTTTACATAGGGTTATACATGTTGGATTTTAGATTGTAAATATTCATTAGAAAGCTAAAAAGATTTCCTACATAATGATATTTTATTTATAATTTTTAGACATTATATAACTTACTTTATATATGACACAATGATGATGAAGTAATTACTAAAATAGTGAAAAATAAAAATAATTGATCTTATAAATACCCAAATAATTATAATATGAAACTTTTAATGAATTAAACTAATTTTCTAGGCTAATATGATATATTAGGATTGATTTAATGGACTTTGTTCGAAGTAATCAATCTGTTATGAGTTTCACAAAAATCAACTATTGAATAGTGTCAAAATTGACATAAAAGAGTTCTTAAAACAAATATTATATTATTAATTGATATTAAATTCCTAAAAATCTAAGGTTCGGCCAAGAGACTTATATTATGATAGGTTAATCATTAATGGACCACTTGGGGGTCTCTTGGATGTATATAGTAAGTTTATTAACCATAATATATAAAAATACAAAGAGACATTGTAAAAGTGAAACTAATTAACTTAGAGTTAATACTTAAAGATAAGGTTAATATAAGTACCCAAACCTGTCTAAATTCTATTGGTTGAGTGGTTTTCGACCTATCCCCACCCTAGCCTTTGAATAATCAACTTTGGAGCCTTTAGAAACCGAATATGAATTTATTATAAATTAATATTTCTAGCTTTTCCAAAGGTGCCCCTCACCCCTCTTATAAAAGGGCACTCTTCCTTCTCATTTCTTCACTCCTCTAAAGCCTTTTGGTTCTGCCAAACTCTGCCCAAATACTCTCCCAACATCCCTCACTACAACCTAGAGGCCTTAGTTTGATCAGAAAGCCAACCTAAGGAGCCCTTTTGATCAAATCAAAAGGAAGAACCCGAAGAAGAGGTAATGATTTCACCACCCTTTTCTAAGTTCATTTCTTCTTCCACTTCTTCTTCCTTTGTTCTTACCATTCTAAAATAATAACTCCAGTATCTCACATATACTGTGATGTTATTATAAATATGGTACAACCATATTCAGTATTCTATCCACCCTTTGAATAACATGTCACCATACGTGCGTACGTACGGCTTACCGTCTCCACGTCGTGGTGTAATTGTTATTCAATATAATATTATTTGGATGGGTATAATAATGATGTGTAACTCATGTAAATAATAAATATAACATGTTGATGATTCTTTATATATGATATACCATCCATTTATATATTATTTTAATATCAAAAGAATGATATTGTCGCTCGTGCGTACGTACGGACTACCGTCTCCACGAACGCGATGAGATTCATTCTCCATCGTATCCATTCAAGTATAATTATCATTTGATGATTTAAAAATGATGTTTAAGGACTGTATATCATTCTGGATATGAATAAGATACAACAACCATGGCTTATGTAACAAAACATATGAATGAAAACAAGTAAGTTAACACCCGAAACAACGATAATACTAAGATATTATTAACAAATCAATGTTAAAAGATCATATATGATATCATATTAATATATATGATTCTTGTATAATTTAATAATAACTATTTCACCATTATACAGGAGGTTAACCTACCCCAACAAAGGAAAAGTACAAGGTAAGGGATTTTCTTATCTCACATTCAATTCCGTGAGATTTCCATTATTCGCCACTAAATTATTGAAAGTGGTGTATTGTGTACTGCCATTTGATATATATTATCATGATTATCATTATATTCATGTTATTCTGTAAATCATTTGGTGGTTATTAACTTTTGGCCATACGACTCAGTTGATTAACGTGGTAAGGGGTTTTCATCTCACTCCTTATTCCCGTGAGATTCATGTCATATTGCCACCATCACCTTTTGTGTGGTGTATGTACTACCCATAATTATATTCTTTGTGTAATACACTCTAATTTATGTGTATTTACATATTCATTGTATGATACCTCTTTCATGGGTTGTATGTTTCATAAGTTACCAAATTGGTAAGGGTAATTTCACAATCTCTTCATTATCCGAGGTTGTTTATATGTAATAATCTACTGGGATCTCTTTATCATCCACATCCATGTTTCTTAAAAATGTATTTCAAAACATTTTTACTATTTACAAGAATATGGGTTAAAGTCATTTATACCTTTTTTTGACTTTTTATAAGAGGTTTATAAAGGAATCTTTCCGTCGTTTTCAAAACAAGGTCCTTTTAACCTTTTCGACAGAATTGAGGTAAGAATGTTTTTTTAACTTATACGGCGGGTGCGGTTATTTTACGCCGTTATAAAATCTTCAAAGCTTTCCTTACAAGCTTATAAGAATATTTTCAATGAAAATGTTTTATTTTATATGGATCTTAAATGATTTCAAAATAAAAGGAGATACTTCTTTAAAAAGAATTTTGATTTCATCTATGTCAACATCCTTTGATGGATTTTAAGATTATTTGAAGTTGATTTATTATGATACAAAACTTCTATATTGTATTGAAGGTTTTGTGATATGTTTGACTGTGGATGTGCTATTTTTATACCATTCATAGTTTATTGTGAAAGTATTGACATTTCGTATGCTAGTTTTAATACGAATGTTTATGTTATGTTTAAACCTTTTCATATGGGAATGCATTGGACTTAATAAGTGACGGGTGGAGCCCGCTATAGCTCCTCGATGCATCGGTAGGTCTCATGAGACAAACTAGTGTCTTGGCACAAGGCCTTGACAAAATCTTATTTGTAGTCTTGGCACGAGGCCTTGGCTATGTGGTTATGATAGTCTGGCATTATGCATTCCAACATTATGAAAGTGGTTATTGATTTTTGCATGTGATTATTCGATTAGTAGAATATCCATGTGATTAAGTAAATGGCATTATTTCATTTTACTTTTGCCATACCATGTTGAAGTTCAATTTTAAAAGGCTTTTGTTTTAGTAATGCATTGCCTTAAATGTTTATTCTTATTTATGAAAGTTTCCGCTATATTGTTATCCTTACTGGGCATTTGAGCTCACCCCTTTTCTATGTTTTATTTTTTCCCCAGGATGTGAAGAAGTAAATTATGAATGACCTGCAGGGATATTATGAGGGGATAGTAGTGTGGATTATGGAGACATTATGTTGTTGTAGTAGTTTTTCATTTTATGATGTAATGTAAAACTTATGAATATATCTAGTGTTTCCAAGGCTACTAAACCAATCGGTCTTTCGAGATTTGATCTTTCTTGTGATCATGCCAATGTTACGAAGTAATGCACCGACTCTGGGTAGCTGGGGTCGGGGCGTTACACCCAATGTGTCTTGGGATATAATGGACCTCAGGCAATCACAACATTCCAAATATGTCATGTTCTTCTTAAGAGAGGGAGAATAGATAGTCTAATAATTGGCCACCCAATAGAATGATAGAGAAACACCCTTCCCCAGAAATTGGGGTGTTCATCATGAAGTGCTCAACATCATTGGTTTGTGAAAAGGAAACAAAAAAAACTAATTTTATGTATTGTTGAACAAGAATTCATCCCAACCATTGTGTTCCAAAACTAGCCTATACAAAAACACCATCATTAATATTCATTCATGCACAAAATCTGAACTTCCACAACTAGAGAAACACACAATCTTGTAATCATGTTCAAGTGATTCCTTAAAAATTCATCTACTACTAAGTATCTAACATGTATAGCCAAAATCCAATAGAGAAAAACATCAAAGCAGTAATTTAATCATTCATAATCAGTTCTCTTATAATGTCAAAATACCAAAAGGTATCTGTTTGATCCCTCAAAGTACTAGAACCAAACCAAGACCCAATATATAACCCACAAAAACTCAAGTACACAAACCAACAAGTCTACAATAGAAAATCCCTTCCCCACCCATGTCACCCCATAAGGCGTCAAATAGACCAACCATACATGTCACCAATATAGAGTTAAGGAGTTTTCTTATTTAATCACACAATTCATCAATTTCATTCATTTCTTTTGGTTAAAAGGGGTGTTCCCACAAGGATTCTCATTCATTTGGAATCCATTTAATCATCAATGTTTACATGATTAAGAATTTCCAGGGTTACATCCAATAAATCACAAGAAGTTCAATTGAATATATGTTCATTACTACTCCAAAAGGGACCACCAATGACCACAATTTTTAGTGGGCATTATCCCATACAGTTCAAAACTAAAAAACAATAATAAAATAATATAGCAACACCATCATCGTACACACTCATTCATTCATTAAAACCCATTTTTTTTCTTCGTTATGGTTTGGTTTCATCTGTGGCCAGAGGAAAAATAATCATACCAACACTGCATGATAGAAAATAAATAGAGATGATGGAAAACCCTCAATGGATGATCAATGATAAAATTTTTCTCCTCGCGCAATGAATTGGGGATGCACAACGTGTAGAAGAAGGACTACATGGACTCCAAGTGAGAGTATGAAAATGCATCAACATGGGCTCAAAATTAGTTTGTGGAAGAGGGACTAAAAAAACCCATGGGATAAAAAAAGAAATTAAAACCCCACTTAATAAAAATAACAAATTCTAAAATCGGGGAGATGATTTCGATGTACATAAATGTCAAATCGTGGCTCGACCAGGAGGTTTGGCATTTTCACATGTTGGGATTAATTTTCATATAACAACTCTTCTTGTAGAGGTGGTGATAACTGGTGTGAGTTAATATATTTTATTTAAATAGACAAAAACTTGTTACATGGGAGAAACTGTAAAACATGAAACGGGTGTGACACAGAGGTAAAAGGCCACATGTTTTAGTACCTCAAGGTCAACCCAGCCATTGGTGAATAATTTTTTTACTTAATTTAAATGGATTGGAAAATTATATTAAAACACTTTAACATAAAAAAATATTCTATAGGGGAAAAATTGGATGCTCCTAGAAAACTGGGATGGAATCACTGTCAGGTGAGTCGCTGTCAACATGGCACCGTCCCCCTGGCACTATTGCCCCCACACTGTTGACCTGACACTAGTATTGATAGGTTCTATGGATGAACCATCGGTGCCGCCAATTCCAAATGGTTCCACCAACTTTCTTCAGTTCCGCCTATGCTAATTGGTGCCACCGATGCCAATAGGTTCCAATGACATCCATTGGTGCCACCAAGTCTCATAAGTGACATTGATTCTCCTCAATTCCACCAATGTCGATCAGTGCCACAAACGCCCATCGGTTCCACTGATGTTGATTGGTTCCACCGACACTCATAGGTGCCACCATTCATTTAATCCTAAAAATTAGAAAACTCTTTAATATGTCATTGATGGTCTGCAAGACACCACAATCATAATAAATTTGGAAATGTAATGGACCAGGAGGGTCCATGCTATTACTTCTGATACCTCTCAAACTATAATCTCCCTCTAGAATAAATGAGTGAAACCCAATGAAAAATATTGGTGTCCGAACAAACACCGTGTAAGATACCCCTCAGGGGAAAAACGACCCTATAGTTTTTCAAAATCCATAACATGCCTCGATATCTTAGAATACCTCTCCTTCATCTATATCTTTAATGAATACAAATATATTACCGTTATCCTATCCCAAGAAACCACACAAACATATAAATTCCATAGTTTCAAGGCATATAGATTAGGGAGTCTATTCCCCGAGGTCAAGATATTAATCTCTTTGGGCGTCACTGAATAACCCACATGGGTTTAATCGCATCCATATTAATTATTCTCGATTATTATTAGGTTCTCCAATCCCACGATTTAGGACATTCAACACACATTTAGTGAAAAAGGGAAACATCCATCTCATAGTAATGATGGACAAGCACTACACCACAATCATGTATAAAACAACACAGAACAAAACTCAAAATTGCTCTAGGTACTGGGCACACATCTATGCCTCCCATTCCCAGGTACTCTCTTCATGGACACCATTCAATCATTACACATGAACCAAGGGAATAGTTCGCCCATGAAGCGCCTTATCATCATGATCCTAAATCCTCACTTCCCTCTCCATGAATGTCAGATCGTCTCGATATCAAACTCTCCTCAGTCCAGGATATTCTAATCATCATGTAGATACTAGCTGTGTAGAGACACATGGAAGACGTCCTGCACCCTCTATAGTAGAGGTGGTAGCTCCAACTAATATTCCACTACACCGACTTGCCGGAACACCTCGAAGGGTCTGAAGAACATTGGATAATGCTTACTCCCCTTGTTAAATCACTATTTCCCTTGCCAAGGAGAAATCTTTAAGAACATGTTGTCCTCGACCTCGAACTCAAATATTCTCCTCCTATGATCGACATACGACTTTTACTGGTCCTGAACCACCTTCATTCACTCTCGTACAAGCTGAACCTTCTAAATCATTCTCTGCACCACCTTTGGTCCAAAAACACCTACATACCCAACCTTTATCCAGCACATGTGTGAATGAATATATAAGTCTTTTAACGGAGCTATAAAAATGGTAGAGTTATATTTCTTATTATAGGAAAACTCTTCATGAGGCAAGTGTATTTACCATGATCCTTTGAAGTCATGTACACATGCCCATAGAATATGCTCCAATGTCTGCACGGTCCTCTTTGTCTTCCCAACTTCCACTGGTTGGAATGAAATTCTAAGGTATATATGGGTTTCAAAATAATGTTTCAATCCATTCTAGAATCATGAGGTAGACTGCGTATACCGATCAAATACAGTGGAACTCAGAACATCATGCAACTTCACCACCACATCCACATACCTATATGATATGGAATCTGCAACCCTCAACACCTTGACTGCCAGGATGTGAGTTGATTTTTCCTATCAGTCCACCACTTCATCGATAGAATTGTATCCTCCTTTCTCCCTAGGTAAAACTGTAAAAAAATCGATCGAGAAATCATCCGACTTGCACTCTGAGGAATCTATAGGCTGCAAAATACCTCATGAGATGTGGTTTTCAGCCTTCACCAACTGACACATGAGGCACTTTTCGAAAAACTTAACCACTGTCCATTTGACCCCAGGCTACCCAAACTATTCTCTCAGTGCTCGGCAAATCATTGAAACAACTTCCTGTACAGCTAGGGGCGTGTTATGGAACTCTTGGAGAACACTATCCTGCAATGTATTTGGGAAAATCAACATCCCGCAAGAAAATAATCATATTATGATAGTCTTCCGACCACCCTTTTGGAGCATCACCCTAGCTAACACGACAAAAAATCACTTCCACCTATAAGTCCCCCACTGGGATTCCTCTACTTTTTGTACCGTGGAAGACCACACAATCATATGGAACAAACATCCTCTACCATACTCAACATTTTCATCCATGTGTAAGTTATCCAACTCCTCTATCCCCATCCAAGAATCTAATGATTCTTAAACTAAAACCCTATGCGATTTCCTGATTACTATATTAGCCACCACATATCCTTTTCCTGAGGTTGATGAAATATACATGTCATAGTCCTTATGAAACTCCATCCACCTCCATTGATGTATGTTCCGGTCACATTGGTAGAATATATAACTCAAACTCTTGTGATTTGTGAAGACCACAAAGCGTTCTTCGATGAGGTAATGCTACCAATACTTCAGTTCAAACACAACCACTACAAGATCTAGGTTGTTAGTGTAATAGTTATGTTCATGGGGGCGTATCTTCCTTGAACAATAGGATATCACACCCTGATACTGCATCAACACACACCCTGATCCTAGGCCTAATGCATCATAGAATACTTTAAATGGTACTCCCTCCACTAGAAACCTCAGACCTGGGGCACTGAAAAGTTTACCATTCAGATAACTAAAAATGGATGGATCTATTCACTCCATAAATATCCTTGTCATTCATAATCCAAGTGGTAAAAGGTGTTTCATCTCGAGAGAAGTCAGGCAGAAACCTTCGATTGTAACCTACTGGACCTTGGAAACTATGAATCTCTGCCCCCTTCGTGGGTGCTTCACACGAAACAACTGCCTCAACCATTGAAGATTCCAGTGCTATCCCATTTTGGGAAACCACATGTCCAAGGAAGTGCACCTATCATGTCCAAAACTAGTACATGGAAAAAATTCCTTAGAGATGGTGCAGTCAGAGGATCTCTACAACCTTCCTCAGATGCTTGGTGTGATCCTCCTCTGATCTTGAGTAGATCATGACATATTTGATAAACATGACATTGAACTGGTCCAGATATTCCCATAATACGGAGTTCATGATCACCATGAACATGGAAGGTTCATTTTTAATGTCGAAAGACATGACCACTAACCCAATGTGCCCATATTCTCACCTGAAATAAGTCTTTGAGAGGTCACCCTCTTCCACCCTCAACTGGAGATATCCTAACTTCTGGTCGATCATATAGAACCAACCTTCCCCCTTTAACGGGTCAAAAAGGTCATCAATCCTCTAAAGGGGGTAACAGTTCTTGACCCTCACCTAATTCACCCTTTTGTAGTCTATACATTGCTTGTTCCTCCATCTGTCTTCTTTACAAAAAAATCGAAAAACCCAATGGTGATTCACTTCGTCGAATGAAACCCTTATTCATCAAGTCATCGACCTGAATCAGTAACTCCCAAACCTAAGAAGGCGCCATATGACAAAGAGCCACCGAAATTAGAAGATCACCTGGTTGAATGTCTACCTCGAACTCAACATCACGTCAAGGATGAAATATTACGTCCTCTTCGGTGAATACATAAAACAATATAAAAACAATCCCTGAAACTTCCACCTCCTACATTGGATGATTCCATGTATAGCACAATTAACAAGAAAAAAAGGGGATCCACTTTATGGATGCCTTCCTAGAAACCCCCTTGTCAAAAACAGCTACATGTTGTCCAACAATATCATATAACATGACCCTTATTTGGAAAAATTCGATAATCGAAGACACTGAGAATAGCCAATCAATGCCTAAAATTACATCATATAAATACATCCATAGAAAAGGGAGGTCCCCCTTGACTGATCTAGCCCCAAAACCAGTCTACAATCCTAAGAAACATTGGACATGCCGGTCTGACCTCTAACTGGCATACTCAATTCCAGGGGCGTGAGATGTCTCTCTATATCTAGGCCCAGATCATGTGCAAGAAATGGTGCATCAAAGGAGTGAAAATCTACTGAATCAAACATGTAACCTAAAAGAGTACTAAACAATCTGATCATACCACGAATGACTACTAGCCCGATAGGAACGGTTCCCTCTACAGTGTCACACATCCCTTTCCCATCTATACTTCTCCTTGGCTATCGGCCACCTCCCCAACCATTCCCAAGTTGTGTTCTCTTAGGAGGGCTCTGAGGCCGACATCCTCCTGAAACATCTTCTATGAGAGGAGTGGGAGCTTGTTGCCCCTACTTAGGCTACTATAAAGGCATGGATGGAAACTACCAGTGCTAAGGTGGGTGATAACCCTACCCACCTCTAATATACTTCACTCAATCCAAAAACTAATTCTAAAGGTTCCCACATTTTCGACACATGAAGAATCTTGGTCATGGGTCCGTAGAGAAAGTACATGGAGCAGGAGATATAAATAGGAACTGTAGGGGCATGCTCCCCATTGGTCGACTCCTCAAAGGGCATGATGATAGAGGCTTTATACTTACGACCTTACCCTTTGATGAGATCAAATGTACCACCTCTTACGACACACTTCTCATTGTGTGCATCATGTCCACCACTTTATCCTTCTTCTAAACCTCCATTTATGTCTGTAAGGTGATGTTAGTAACAACATATTAAAGAGAAGGTTAGAGTGCTTCATCTAATCGTATCTCCCGAGACTCCTCATCCAGAAAGTGGTCAATAGAAAAATGATGGATATACTTGAACATGATCCCCAACTCCCTCACCATTATTATCCATTGTTGGTGGGAGAGAATCTCTTGCCTCTTATTATCCTTCATCATGGATGAATATGATTCTTCATAGAAATCAATCTCTATGTCAGCCCATGAATCCTCATCCTCCCTCCTCTCCTGGAGACAAATATTCCAGTAATGATGCACCCCTCCCTGCATATGGATTACAGCTTGAGGAACCCTGTACTCATACATAGCCACGATCAAGCTAAAAGCTATCACAAACTCCTTGAGCCCTATTTTTGTCTCCATGTCCAAGATATTACCCTCGTAATTCATTAGGTTTTTCACTAAAAGGTAACGAGTTTCTTCAACTATTGTTTGTCCTACTTCACATAATTAGTCCTCCATTGACCTTTTGAATCATCCTCCTAGGCCTTGATCTCCCACAATACTCTTTTTTGTTGTCTGTGTGGCATATCTACAAGGTAAACACCGAATGCCTAAGCCCGAGTAGTATAGAAGACCACTTTAAATTTTTTATTAAATATGTAATTCATTTTTAATTTCCAAAACACCAAGAACACACTAGAACAAAAGTCATTATCATTCATTCATATTTTCATAGGGTCTCGACCCAGTAATCAGTGTAGCCTCACATGGTTGTTCGGTAGGTCCAGAGTTATTTCATCTATTCATGAGGGACTCAAAAATATCTGGTCCTATACAGTCTTCCCTGGCCTATTTCATGCACCACGATTTCCTCAAACTATACCCCTACCATCCAATAGAATCCACTTTGTTCCTATCTCTGAACTTGATCCTATTGTAACATCCAAATTCCGGGTGCCACTCAATGTGTTCCGCGAACCCGGTTCACCACGTGACCTCAATCGTGTTTTCCCAAATTCCAGTGGCCGCCGACTAGCAGCGAGGGCCCATGTCTGATAATGGGGAAACTATGCCCTCATTTGTCAATGTGTAGCGCAACATATTACAAAATATAACATACCACAAACAGTGGAGGCAGTAAACCATACACAACTGAAATAAGAAATATCATTAGTTATAACCAACAATATATAAATGATGAGGCTACATGTCTCATGTTCTAAGAATGCATCCGGAACATGTTATGCATCCTTAAAGTACGGCAAAAAGTAGAGTACATCAAAACAATGCAAAAGAGCTGGCAGCGGCATCGTGAGCCTAGGCTCAGTCCCATGCCATCCTACTGCTCAGCAGCAATCATGTACCTGTATAGGGACTCTTGCCCCTACCTACACCTGCAAAAATGTAATCTGCTTGGGCCGAAAATTGTGACCCAAATAGGGTGTGAGAAATAAATTCCTAGTAGGCACCAACCAATGGCACATGCCCAACTGCGTATAAGCATGAAACGACATTGTGTAGTAGTAAAATTCAATAAAGTAATCAGTAATCAAAAGTAACTAATTACCAGTTATATTTCCATTTTATTATCATTTTAATCCTTTAAATTTAAAATACCACCATAGGGAATATTCTAAATAACCATCTAATGTCCTCAGACACATAAACACTTACCCTCAGGTAAAGAGTATCCAACACAATAATCTGCCCTCAGGCATAACATTGATTTCCCCTCATGCGTAGTTAGTGTCTCCCACCAGCATAGAGTCAGCTTCCCACAGGAACGGAAGAAGTTTCTCTCAGGCTGAAATAACTACTTCCCTCAGGAGAAACAGTGCAGTGCCCACAGACTAATAACAACAATGCCCTCAGGCTAAATAGGTAATCGGGGCCATGCCCAACATGTCAAAATACAGTAAACAAGCAAATTCTTTTCAAGGAAATTCAACAATTACTACATTAAAGGCATACCCTTGGGTACCCTGGCCAAATTGATAAATAGTGGAACATATCCCGGGGGTGGTTCCAGTTCCAAGCAATGATCACAAATAGCTGTTTTAAAAATTATTCAATTACCTTAAAAGTTCAAGGTTGTTAATATAGCCACGACCTCAGCCACATGACACCCCAACATGGGTTCGTGGCGCAAAAATGAACAAAACAAATGAAAGTTGGAACACTAATCACCAAGACAACTACCTTATACACCAACAAACGATATTCCCGAACACTGACTCCAGAAACACCCAGGAATGGCGTAGATCTGACAAAGAAAAAATGACATCCAAATGTAAATAACTTTCCCTTGGGAAAGAATTGGTAATAATGGGTTAATGAGAAGAAAGGGCTTACCTGCACGGTTCTAACGAAATCGTCCGGGGCGGAAACCGAATCCAGACGAACACCCGACGGATCTTCAATGTTTCGGCCTCCTCCTTTGGCTCCAAAACGGATCAAATGCCTCCTATACCAAATGAGGAGGCTACTTCTTGTTTGAAGCCGAAAATAAAAAGTACACGGTGTGTACTTCCAAGTACACGACGTGTACTCCTTTCAGATAACTATTCCTCTAACGGCTATCTGCCAGCGCGACAATGTTCGCTTGCTGACATGAGTACACGACATGTACTCCTGAGTACATGGTGTGTACTGCCGCCCAGTTGGCGGCTGCTCCACCACCTTATGATTTGGCCTGCTGACTGACTACACGACGTGTGTAGGACAACTACACGGCGTGTAGTCGGTTCCTACACCCCTTTGTTGTCTACATGGTAACACGCCCTGTGTACTCATCCCAACACGGCCAGAAGTACATGACGTGTGGAAAAGTACACGGCGTATAGTTCCAAAATTTATGATTTTTCCCCATTTTCCATATTTTTCTTAAAAACACTTAAGGAAAATAGAAAAGAATAATCCCATACCTCAAAGAGATGAACCAGGTTCTTACAAACTTCCCCCCTTATAGAAATTAGTCCCTGAATTTCCCTTCCAAGGATGGAGAAGATATAGCCATGAACAACTCTGGCCACTGAGCACGTACGTCGGCCTCCCGCTCCAAGTTCTCATCCGGCACTCAGCCATGCTACCATAACACCCGTATGAGAGGAACTATCTGGCCTCAGTGAACCTTTGTGCTTCTTTCTACAATATGAATCAAATTCTCCTCAATCGATGCATCCATCTGAAGCTCAACCTCCTATGGCTGAAAGGTGTGAGGCATGTCTAAATGATAGTGGCACAACTGAGATACATGGAAGACTTCGTTCATGGCTTGGTATCGTTGCGGTAACCGCACACGATAGGAAACTAACCCATCTATGTCCAAAATCTCAAACGGCCCCACATATCGTGGTGAATGTTTACCCTGTCACCTGATCCTCTTGTGTCCCAGCCTCGGCGCAACAAGCAAGAAAACCTGATCCCCGAAAACAAATGCCAATGTTCGTGTGCGGTGATCAACACAAGACTTTTGATGAGATTGTGCGGTAGCCATCTGCTTTTGAATCAATGGAACATGCTCAGAAGTGTCCTGCATGAGTTGTGGCCACAGCAAAGATGCCTCCCCATCCTTTAACCAGTACAAAGGTGATCAGAATGCTTTACCGAATAAATCCTCGCATGGTGCCATCTCAACAGTAGCCCAGAATCTATTGTTACAGGAAAACTCTACTAAGGGTATATGCTTCTCCCAAGAGCCCCCAATGTCCAAGACGCATGAATGTAGCATGTCCTCTAGCACCTGTATCATACGCTCTGACTGGCCATCGGTCTAAGGGTGGTAAGTTGTGCTAAGAAGCACCTGTGTGCTCAGCGCCCTCTGGAAACTCTTCCATAAATGAGAAGTAATGCAAGAGTCCCTATATGAAATGATAGAACTTGGTACCCAATGAAGACATACGATCTCTCGGATATATAGCCTTTCGAGCTAATCAACACTGAAGGTCTCCTTGATCGGAAAAAAGTGAGCTACCTTCATGAGTCTGTCCACAAAAACCCACATGGCATCATTACCTCTAGGTGACCTTGGAAACATTATCATGAAATACTTCGCGACATCATCCCATTTCCACTCCAGAATGGGTAACTGATGTAACAGTCTAGCTGGCCTCTGATGCTCTTCCTTCACCTGTTGTTAGGTGGAACATCTCATAATATAACTAGCTACATCTCTCTTCATACCCGGCCACCAGTACTGACGTCTCAATTCACGGTACATCTAGGTAACTGATGTAACAATCCAGCTGGCCTCTGAGGCTCCGCATCAGACCTCGCGTATATCCCCTGGAACTCATACTCATACATGGAAATGCAATACCTCATCATCGCCTATCGTCCAACCAGGAGGAGGGTACCCACTTTCTACCGACTCCCATTGAACAAGGTCTTCTGGATCAGATAGTTGTCTCATCCTCACTCTATCTAGGAGGGAAAAAGGTAACAGCTAAAGAGGAAAGATAAGTCTGCACCTGACTATCGTGCACCTCCAGATGCATTTCAGAGAACAAATCCATGAGCTTCCACTTGCGACTGGCCTCCTGCACTTCCTGTATCTGAGTCTTTTTTCTCAGTTCATCAGCTACTACATTACCTTTACCAGGTGTATATGCATTCTCAAAATCTAAGTGATGTCGATACTCGACCTACCTTCGCTCCCTCAGATTCTTGTCACACTGTGTAAAGATGTACTTGAGGCTTTTACTGTTGGAACCACTTTGTGTATAGGATTGTATTTGTTGTCAATAGTTGTTAATGGAATATCAAAATGAAAGAGATCAAGAAGTACTCCAATAAAATGGAGGAATGAAAGCTCACAATGAGGGAGATCATGAAGTACTCCGATGAAGTAGAGGAGTAGTGATTCAGACGATTGTTGTGCTGATCATAAGTTCAAAGAACATGTGTCAAATGTGATACAATGTTTACAACAATGAAGAATGTGAGGAGTAATCCATCCAAGGATGATTAAAGAAGGATGGTGTTTTTGATGAAGACCATGAAATTCCTCATTATTGCATGAGAACAATGGGTTTTGATGATGACCATGAAATTACTCATGATTGCTTGAGAACCATGCTAGAGACTTTTTGACGGATTGAATCACATGGTTTTCATGAAGTTGATCATGACAGTTGATGAAGGAGGCAATGTGCCAATGAGTTGACTTATGAAATGGCCATGCACATCACACTGTCATAGAAGATGATGGTACTATAGCTGTTCCTTCAAAGAATACATATCACAATGGTGGAGTTTTTGATAAAAGCAAAAGAGTTGCTGAAGGATACATATCACCAAGAAGAAGTGTTGTTGAGGTGATCGTGCTTGTCGACAAAGCAAACAAACGACATACAAATTTGTTGACAAAGGAGATTCCATGGTGACATGTCGAGTTCAAGATTTATGGTCAACGATCTATGGTTTATTCAAGAACATCGACAGAGGAATGGATGACCTGGAGGCGGTACAAAAAGAGAAGATACAAGGTGGCGCCGTTTTCCAGTGTTTGCCAAATTTCAGGGCCTGAAAATCAAGAAATGAAGAAGAGTGATTTTGGCAAAGGGACTTGCGCGCCATACTCTTGGATGATAAAAGACTTGCGCGCCATATGTTTTTGAGGATCAGAACATCAAAATTTGGCTAAGGAAAGAAGGTCGAGCAAGTGTTGGTTGGGTCGCGCAAGTGAGTTGCGCGACAGACGTTACTGGAGACAAGACTTGCGCGCCGTTGAGGGACTTGCGCGCCGCCGCGCAGGGGGTCCAGTTTGCCTATAAATAATGGACCACCCCTCCTCATTTCCCACTGAGCTCAAGACTTTGAGATTGTTCGAGCTCTCATCGCGCAGGTGGTTGAGCCGCGCAAGTGGTAGTTTGGTCGCGCAAGTAGAGGTTGCGCGCCAACTGATGATTGAGCGCGCCAGGTGATTTGGGCAAGGAAGGAAGTGAGTCGCGCAAGTATTATGTTCAAGAAGGCAGTTTCGCGCAGGTGCTTTAGTGACACTTGCGCGCCTGTTTAGACTTGCGCGCCGCCGGGAGACTTGCGCGCCGCCGGGAGACTTGCGCGCCTGGCTTGAAAAGGAGACCCAGACACTGTTAAAGTATGCCCGCCTTTCTGGAGCTGCACAAGAGATGAACTTTTGCCTGATACTACTGGTGAAAAGTGAGATTGAAGAAGAATTCTAAATGATACATGCATGACCTCATGCATACATGGAGAATTGATTCTGACAACGCCAAGTAAGCTGAGCTTCATTAAGTAAGCAATCACATCAGTGATTGTGATTTAGGCAAACAAAGACAAGGGGATCTAGTGCATTCATTCATTGCACTAAAGAAGAAGGATTGAACTAAACGGAGCATCAAATCTGAACCCTGATGCAAGCAATGTCTCATGCTGAACAGGAGACGAAGAACTTCAATGCACACCTATTGAAGAGACCTTCACGTCTATAAACTGAGTGGGACTTCACCATCGGCCGTGAGCCAGGGGGAGTCAACGGGAGTGACCCGAGGGACGCAGTGAGCTATCCCTGAACAATTGTAAAGGCAGTGAGCTTGGGACAGAGTGTCTGTACCCGAACACTTGTAATCTGCAGCTAGTGAAGCATAGTGGATATAGGTACGACCGACAACCTGTCGGCGTATGCTCCTTGGACGTAGCCCTTAGTGGTGAACAAAGTAAAAATAGCTGTGTCATCTCTCTGCATGTGAATGTTTAATTGCTGTTCATATCCGTCATACAGGTTTAAGTAGTTCCTACCAACGTGGGAACAAGATCCACAACTTTAAGAAGAAAAAGTTGCCACCCTGATTCACCCCTCCCCTCTCAGGGTGTCCCGGGGTCCAACATTTATGGTCGGTGAAAACCACAAAATTCTCACCATATAGATAATGTCTCTAACAGTGCAATGCATGAACAACTGCTGCCAACTAGAGATCATGCGTCGAGTAATTACTCTCATGTGGCCTTAACTGTCGAGACCCGTACGCAAAAACTCCAACACCATCCATCAACACTACTCCCAGATCAACACCTGATGTGTCACAGCAAACTATATAGCTCTCCCCCTACTCTGGGTGTCTCAGGATCAGTGCTGATGTCAACCTTCCCTTCAGGTCCTGAAACGCTGCCTCACAAGATTCCAACCAAACGAACTTCACACATTTCTTAGTCAAGCCCATCAACGACGCTGGTAAGCGAGAGAAGTCATGTATGAAATGCTTGTAGTGACCAGCAAGCCCACGAAACTCCATATCTCAAACATGTTCTTAGGATGCTCCCAGGAAACCACTGCTCCCACCTTATCTAGGTCTACTAAAACTCCTGTCTCAGAGATGATATGTCCCAAGAAGTGAATCTGGTCCATCAAAAAGTGGCACTTTGAGAGCATAGAATATAGCTGATGCTCCCTCAGTGTACTCAATACGATCTTATGATGGGTGGCATGGTCATGTCGATTATGAGAGTACACCAAGATGTCATCCACGAATACTACCACAAAAGAATCAAGATACAGATGGAACACACGATTCATTAGATCCATGAAAATTGCTGGCGTGTTTTTGAGTCCGAACGACATCACTGTATACTCATATAGACGATACATACTCTTGAAAGCTGTGAGAGGTATATCAGATGGTCTCACATGCAGCAGATGATGTCCTGATCTCAAGTCAATCTTCAAGAACACTATGCTCCACGAAGCTGATCAAAAATAACATCAATCCTTGGTAAGGGATATTGGTTCTTAACCATCAACGGGTTCAACTTCTGATGTTAAATGCAAATTCTGAGGGTAACTTTTGACTTCTTTGCAAAAAGGACCGACGAACCCCAAGGAGAAGTACTGTGTCGGATAAAGCCCTTCTCCTGTAACTCCTCTAACTGCCTCTTGAGCTCCTGCAACTCAGGTATAGCCATCCTATATGGAGGAATGGACAATGGTGATGCTCCTGGAACAAGCTCAATATAGAAATCCACCTCTCTCTCCGGAGGTAGACCGAACAGTCGTCTGGGAAGACATCCCTGAAATGATCAATAATAGTAGGGAAATCCACCTCACAAGTCCCTTGGTCATCCAGATATAAGCTCGCAATTTGGGCTATGACTCCACCTCGCCCATGATAATCTTGTCCAGCTCGACTCGCCTGAACATCCCACTCACCCTTGTATAAAAACTCTACTCTCTCTGGTGACATGAAACTCACCCTACGACGATAGCGGTATACAAAGGCTCGGACGGAAACCAGCCAGTCCATCCTAAGAATGGCGTCATAGCTCTTCATCTCTAGGACATAGAGGTCCCAATGAAAGTGAAACCCACCATCCTCAAGGGGGAACTCCTTGTAATGACACAGACTAGCCATTCTAGTTCCCAACTAAGTGTCTAGCGTCATGATATCAGGAGAAGTAAAAACATAGAGCCCAATGCTCTCTACAAAGGGTACAAATACGAAACTATGCGTAGCACTCATATCAGAAAGTACATAAGATAAGACAGATTCTACTAGAATAGTACCTCTGACAATAGATAGTCTGGGATCTTACTCATGTATGGTCTATTGCACTGCATATGCATGCCCAGTGCTGCAGCCCTGTGATACAGCCTGACTACTCGGAGCTGGCCCGCCCTGCTGAATCTGAGATCATGGTGTCTAGCTACCACGGTCATGACCACCATCTCTACCTGCATGCCATGACGTATTCCAGTTCCCTGACTGGTGTGAAGCCAGTGGTCTTGCCCCCGCACATGGAGTTTGCACAAAAACCCTCTCGCTAGCCACTGGTAGAAACTCCCTACAAAAGCGTTACAGATGACCCATCTTGCCACATGTTCGGCACTCCACTGGGTCTCATTGACATTGTGGCCTCTTGTTCCCTTCTCTACCACAATGGTATCACATAACCTGGCCACCTAAAACATTCTTCTGACTGGTACTACCTCCCTAAGAGAAGTCCACATGTCTCTTCCTCTTGCCAATAGAAAAAGTACCAGTAAGTGGTGCTGAACTGACATGTCCCACAACACTAGATTCTCGAAGGATCCTCTCTGTGGTCAACTACTAGTTCACAATAGCGTGTACAGAAGGAAACCTAAAGACATTCACCAGCGCTCGGATTTCATAATGAATACTATCCTCAAAAGGTCACGATCTCAACGTATCATCACCCACCAGCACAGGTGCAAGGCACTGACGCTCCGTAAAACGTGAAGAATAGTTCATCACTGACATAGCACCCTGCTGTAGTGTCATGAACTCTCGACCTATATATACCCTCAGTGTCTCCGGGAAGAAAACGTCATAGAAGAATGCCTGAAAGTCTTCCCATGACATGTCCCTATGATGTTCTGACTGGGTGGTAACACCCCACCACCACTTCGTAGAATCACGCAGCATGTAAGTCACGAGCTTGACCCTCAACCCTGGAGGCATCTCAAGAAGCTTGAAAATAGTCCGCATCGACCCCAGCCAGGACTCTGCCGCATGTGGTCCGCCATCCCCTGAGAAAGTAGGCAGATGCTGCTACTGGAAGATACATGTATGCTCAGCCATAGATGTGGAAGCCTGCTGTGCTCTCTGAAAGGTCTGCATGAACTGCAATAAGCATTCATAGAACTGGGCATCCATGCCTGTGTCTGGTATAGCAGTGGCTGCCACATCTGGCTCTAATGGAGGATCAACTGGTAGCTCATGGTCCACCATCTTCAGGGTATTCTCTTTGCCACTCTCTTGGTGAACAACGCGCGGTGTTCTATGCAGCATGACACTACATGGTCAAAAACATGCCTTAGAACATGATTATCAAAGACTGAAGATGAGGAAACCCAAAAGGGAACAGGAGGAATAAGTCATTAAATTTTTGAAAAACCAGACTACATGGCGTGTATACTAACTACACGGCATGTACATGACTTCCCTTCTCTTTCCCGGGTACTTCTACACGGCTAAGCCACAGGGCTCCCATTTGAACAAAAACTACACAGTATTTATTTCATTTACACGACGCATATGGTGTTATTTCCAACTGCCAATATCATCTGTGACATGGTCGACTACTCGGCTTGACACTACATGGCGTGTTACACCCGTACATGGCGTGTCAACAACCTCATTTCCCCAACACATGGCTAAATCCACACGATCTATCCTTGGACAAGACTACACGGCGTGTCCCCAAAGGTACACGACGTGTTCATGGATTGATGACATCGACCTGTGTTGTTAGTTACATGGCCGAGTCCCCAGGTCACACTACACGGCGTGTTCATAATTGACACGATGTGATCTTTAAGGAGTTCACAAACCAATGTTGTTAGTTACACGGCCGAACTCTGGGTCAAAACTACACAGTGTGTATAACTGGTACACATCGTGTTTTAGCCAAGCACTTCCTTACCCCGTGTCTCCGCCCACACGGTTTGTGACATGGGAAGAGACTACACGTCATGTACTCAACGTACATGGTGTGTACTTAAAAAGTTCATTATTCTTCCCGAATAAATGGCCATACACGACGTGTTTAAAATACTACAATGTGTGTATACTGGGTTTCTGGATAGTATGCCTTAGAAACTTCCCCGGAACCTAGAATATAATGAAAAAAACACCTATGTGTCATATTCCGACCTGTGAGGGCCCATACTCTACACGAATCAAAGTTTGACATCGTATCTTGTGTTATAAAAAATAAACAGTCAATGATCCACCAAATTCTGGTGAATGGGGGACTATACTCCCCAAAAACCAAAGTTGGGCCTCCATTCTATAAACAGGCTTACAAAAAATACTCTATCAAACATATGGTATTTATCAAGCAGTTATCACAACAACATGCTTTTCTAGAACAACTACTATCATAATAGCATGAAATTTCAAATGCACCTACATGGCATGGAACTATTCATGGCATGTGATTTCTAGCATGTGACTACATGATTGATGACATGGCATACCCTCATCTCCTAGGGTTGCAACTAAAAAGAACCCATAAATATTTCATAACAGCACAATCCCAAGTGCGTCACCCAATAGTGAAAACATATCAACTGTAAAATTTGAAAAATCAGTAAAATTGAAATACGAGGTAGACTATTTTTTCCTTTTACATGGGTTATCTATGCCCGAGTACAACTTATTACCAACTAACTTTCGTCATATTCCTGACTAAGACTCCAAATAGTAAGTCAAAGAAAAGAACCCCTTTGATACCACATTGTAACATCTCGATTCTGGGTTCAACTCAACGGGTTCCCCAAACCCGGATTGCCACGTGACCTCAAGCATGTTTCCCCAAATGCCAGAGGCTGCCAACTTGCAGCGAGGGCCTATGTCTAATAGTGGGGAAACTATGCCCTCATTTGTCAATGTGTAGCGTAACGGATTACAAAATAAAACATACAACAAAAAGCGGAAGCAGTAAACCATACCCAACTGAAATAAACAACAGTAGTGGAAATAACCAACAGTATATAAATGATGATGCTACATGTCTCATGTTCTAAGAAAACATGAAGGACATGCTATAAATCAATACAGTACAACCAAAATCATAGTAAAATTAAACAAAGAAAAAATGCTGACAACGGTATCACGAGCTTATGCTCAGTCCCTTGCCATCCTACTCCTTAACAACAATCATGTGCCTATATAGGGACTCTTGCCCCTATCTACACCTGAAAAAACATAATCTGTTTGGGCAGAAAAGCGTGACCCAAACAGGGTGTGAGAAATAAATTTCTAGTGGGAACCCACCAAAGGCTCGTGCCCAATTGTGTATAATCAGGAAACGACAGTGTGTAGTAGTAAAATGCAATAAACTAATCCGTACTCAAAAGTAACTAATTACCAGTTATATTTCCATTTTATTATCTACTGAATCCTTTAAATTTAAAATACCACCATAATGAATATTCTAAATAAAAACCTAATGTCCTCAGACACGTAATTTCCTACCGTCAAGTAAAGAGTATCCAAAATTAGAATCTACCCTCAGGAATTACAGAGTTTTTCCCTCAGGTGTAGGTAGTGTCGCCCAAAGGCACAGAGTCAGCTGCCCACATGCATGGAAGAAGTTGCCCTCAGGCTAAAATAACTACTGCCCTCAGGCTAAATAGTGCAGTGCCCACGGGCTAATCACAACAACTCCCTCAGGCTAAATAGGAAACCGGGTCATGCCCAACATGTCAAAATGCAGTAAACAAGAAATTCCTCACAAGTCAATTCTACAATTACTACATTAAAGGCATACCCTCGGGTACCCTGGCCAAATGGCTAAACAGTGGAACACACCCCCAGGGTGGTTCCAGATCCAAGAAACGATCCCAAACAACATTTTTACAATTTATTCAATTACCATAAAATTTCTAGGTAGTTAATAAATCCACGACCACAACCACACGACACCCTAAAATGGGTTCGTGGTGAAAAAACAAACAAACCACATGAAAGTTGGAAAACTAATCACCAAGCCACCTACCTTATATGCCAACGAACAATATACCCAAATGCCAACTCCAAAAACGCTGAATAATGGAGTAGATATGACGAATATCAAAATCCATTAAAACATAAATAACATTCCCTCGGGAATGAATTGGTTAGAATAACTTAAGGAGAAGAAAGGCCTTACCCACGCGGTTCCAACGAGATCATCCGAGGCGAAAACTGATTCCAGACGAACAACCGACGAATCATCAAAGGTTTGGCCTCCTCATTTTACTCCAAAATGGCTAAAATGCCTCCTCTGAAAAATGAGGAGGCTACTGCCTGTTTTAAGACGAAAAAAAATTACATGGAATGTACTCCATTCATTTAACTATTATTATGGAGGCTTTCTGCTAGGCGACACTGTTTGCATGCCGACATGAGTACACAGAATGTACTCCTGAGTACACGGCGTGTACTGCTGCCTAGCTGGCGGCTGCTCCACCGCCTTATGATTTGGCATGCCGACTTACTACACGATGTGTGAAGGACGACTACACGTCGTGTAGTCGGTTCCTACACCCCTGCGTCACTGACATGGCCACACAGCCAGTATACTCATCCCAACACGACTAGAAGTATATGGCGTGTGGAAAAGTACACGACGTGTAGTTCAAAAATATATTATTTTCCCCATTTTCCATATTTAATGAAAAACACTTATGGAAAAGTAAAAAAGAAGAAGCCCGTACATCAACAAGAAGAACCAGGTTCTTACACCTGTCTCGCAACCATCACCTTTGTTACCATTCTGTCACGACCTTCCTTCACCATGACGAGGGGAGGGACCACATATTTTTAGACCCTTCATTATTCAAGCCGAAGGGGAGATAATGACTACATACGTCCTAACTTTTGTAGTCCTTGGAGTGGAAACTAGCACCAAGAGAATGGAATCACATGTATTATGGAAGGAATTACCCTGTTTTATTTAGTAGGATATAGATATAAAATGGTAAGAATCCAAAATACACCCAAACTAAAGGTAAAAGGAAATCCAAAACCAATTTACAAATTCATGTTCAAAGATAAACCCATTCAACTACTCGAAAAATCATAAGGTAAAGTACCAAATGAAATAAAAACATAAAAAGTAATTGTCCCAATGTCCAAGATAGTATAGTCACGAATATCCACCAATGTCCTCATGGAATCCTTAAAGTATTTTTTTATACTTAGGGTGAGTATATAGGTATACTCAATAGGGAAAACCAAAATCTCTTGTGAACATGTGGGAAGGAATTATAATTCCCTGTGAGAAGTATTGGTAATCAAAACACCTAGAAAGGAAACTATCCAACCAAACTCACCAAGGAACGCACCCCAAATAACGCAATCCATATAATGAAATAGCAATAGTACATCGATATTTGAGTACCTCACACATCTTTCCAACTAGTTATTGTAGACATCCTATGCATCAGAACTCACCCACCATTTTAACTGCAGTCCCACTGCCGCCCCAACAACAACCTTATGGTCCACTTCAACCATGTATCCCGCCCATAGAAACCTAGGTCACCACAACCATGCTTCTCGCCTGCAATCACATGGGGTAATACAATCATATGAAACCATTCACACAAACACCTAGACCAGAACATCTACATCCACACCTGAAGACACATGTTCCTCATCCCAATGACCCTATGGAAATAAACCTTCCGACACACACTTGGGAAAAGCACCACAACTTACTCTTACCTATGATAAATGGGATATAATGGACCTCATTCTATAACAGCCTACACGAAGAGTCATGGGCTTCCAGGAGGGGGATCCAAAATGGGCTAATAACTAGCCATCTAATAGGATGTTGGAAACAACACCCACCCCCATGAAATGGGGGTATTCTGCATGAAGTTATCAACATAGGTGAGGTGAGAATAAGAAACTCTAAAACTAATATATACCTATAGTTCGAAAAGCACTAAATCCACCCTATGGTTTCTGAAACCATCCTATATACAAACACCAAAGTTATGATACATTCATGCACAAAAGTACACCAACCACAACAAGAGCCCCACCCATTATTGTTATCGTGTAAATTTGATTTATTTTTAAAAAATAATCCTTCACTATCGGGAAAATAACATGTATAACCACAATATAATAAATAAAAACATCCAAACATCAATTTAAGCATTCACACCCGGTTCACTTGTAAAGTAAAAATAACAAAATGGATCCATGAGATCCCCCGATGTACTAGAACCAAACCAAGCCCCATCATAGGGTCCCTCATGTCCTCAAGTCCGTAAAAAAATAACTCAAAAACATGGGATATCATCCCCATCCACGTCACACCACAAGGCATCAAACATGACATCTATACAGAACACCATAATAGAGAAGGGCGGTTTTCTTATTCAATCACACCATTCTTCAAGTTCTTTATTTATTTTTGGTTAACCAAGGTGATAAAAAAGATTCTCATTCATTGGGAATCCATTTAATGATCGATGTTTATGTGATTATCCAGTTCCCATGATACATCCATTCCATCAAAATATTTTGAACAAAAAAGCGGTTCATTAGTGAGTATAAAGAGACAACCAACAACCATGATTTTCATCGGGAATATTCCCATTCCCTATATAACATAAAAATGAAGATACACTAATATATAAAAATCACCGTCGAACATACCCCGTCATAAATTAAAAAAACATATGTCATCTTCTTTATGGTTTTGGTTCATCCGCGCCCCAAGGAAACAATATCATACCCACCCCGCATGATACACAATAAAGAGAGAGGAAGGAAAACCCATCTTGGATGATCAATGATTGACGTTTTATCTTCATGCTAGGAATTGGGGATGCGTGACGTGATAAGGAATGTTTCCAAGGACTCCATGGGTGAGAAAGAAAGTGTCTAGCCTGTACGCACAAATTGTTTCTTGAAGAGGGACACAAAATGCACCATGGTATATAGAAAGGAAAGAATACACTACTTCAGAAAAAAGAAAAATCCTAAAATCTAGGGGATGATTTTGATGAGCATAAGGGTTGTATCGTGGATTGACCTCTAGGTTGGGTGGTTTCTCATGTTAGGATTAATTTTCATTTAATAATTCATCTTGGAGAGGTAGAGATAACTAGTTTCAGTTAATATATTTCGATGAAATGGATAAAAAAAAGTAACAAGTGGGAAACGTTAAAACAGAACAAGGGTGTGTCATCGAAGAAAAAATCCACATGTTTTGGTAGCTCAAGGCCCGCCGAACCATTGGTGATTAAAAAAAATTACTTCCTTTAAATGGTCATGGAAAGGGTACTAAAATAGTATTACAAAAAAATTATATGTTACTTAGGTAGAATTTGAAGGACTTTGAAAATTATTGAATGACTCACTGTTAGGTGAGTCACCATTGCCCCGACACAGTTTCCATGACACTGTTGCCCTGGAACCGTCTACCTCACACCGTCGCCTTGGTACCCTCTCTCTAACATCGTCGCATTGGCACCATCTCACTAGAACTTAAGCGGATTGGTGTTATGGATGACCCATCAGTGAAACAATAAATTATAAGGTCCACTGACACCCATCGATGCCACTGATGTTCATCGGTACCACTGTTCAGTCAACCCTGAAATTTGGTAGACTCCTCAACGAGTCACAGATAGTCCCCAAGAAACACCAATCACCCAAAATTTGTCAATGTAATGGACATGAAGGGTCTGGTCAGTTATAGGTTCTTATACACATCATATGTAATTGTGTTCATTCATTAACTAGGAGAATAGGTCTTGGGTGAATAATTTCATTCATAAGGATATATTCCTATGTCAATATAAATCAAATTTTTCCATATTATATTAATTTCATACAAGGTGTTTTCATCTAGGAAGTCATGACAAAATAATTTGAATCCATTTCTATTAAAAATTCACAAATAGTATCAATCATTTTCAAATCCATATCCAAAACCACCAAATTTTTACAAAAACAATTTTTCCATAACAATGTTTATAAATAAATTTAAAAGTGGAAACAAGAAATGTTCATTGTAAAAATCTAAATAACGAAACCACATATCCTAAGGAAAATGAAATTTTAAAAAAAACTCGTTTAAAAAATAATCCAAGATGAGATATGAGGCTAATGAATTGATATGGGATCATAGATTAATAATTCCAAATCATAAAACTCTAAATTGACTTGTTATGGAATAGATAAAACAAAAGGATAATTCTATAACAAAATTATTGATGAATATCTCTCTGAGGATTAAAGATTTTACTAACTCCCCTAAATTAAATAATGAATATTAAATGTGATAGATAAAAAAATTGGAGAAAAATTTCCATCTGTTGAAAAAGGATATCAATAGAGAGAAACAAAATGTGTTGTAAGATGTAGTATATCTAAGAGGAAAATAAATATAAACCTACCTATAGAGAAAAAAACCTTTTATTATCACTTTTATACACCATGTAATTGATTAAAGAGGTTAAAAATGTACCATGATTGATTATAAATCAAATGGGTCGAATTTTGGTCAAATAATTTAGATTAATAATTAAAAAATATGTTTCATGTTGATGATATATAATACTTCATCTCATATTCCGGACTCAAAATATTTCCACCAGCTAGTTGTTTCCTGAAACTTTGAGTCCCTGGATCTTATATTACAAACAAAAAAATATAAATTAACTTCCATTTTTGATGAATAAATATTTTTATGTAATATATTTATATAAAAAAGTTTCATTACTTTGGTTATTTTGGATCATTGAAAATATAACTAGTTAGATTTAAAACATAATTTATCATATAAAACATTGATAATATATTAACTGTATAGTGATTGTTATGAATACCCTATATCAATGGTTTTCATAAATTTTAATTGACATTGAAGGAATAATCAATTTCATCTGCAATTTTGATCATACCATTGAGGCTTAATTATGGAATCTTCTGATAGAGATAGAATCAATGGTAATTTTCCATGACCAAGTCCAAGATTAAATTCATTAATAATAAAAAATTATTTATGAGATAATTTCATACATATCATGATAAATACCCAATCCATGTTTTCTGAATGGAGCACCACATGTTATTATGAATTAAATATTTGGAAGAAATTAATTTTATTTTATGTATTGAATTTCACTCTAGATCATGTTACAGATGATTTATATGAAAATCTAGGTAACACATAAACAATTTTAAAGGATTATATTATCATTATATGAATGCAACACTATGTTTGAATTGTGTTACACACATTATCAAGTTCGTTAAATGTATTTTGATACACCCAAGACTGTTTTTATAAAATTACAGAATAATATTAATACTATTATCAAAACATTTTTATATTTCTCACCTAGAGATTGTATTAAAATATGTTAATAATATTATATAAATTATTAAAAAAAGGATTTCACTTCAATTCACTATTTATCATTTAATTATAAATTAATATAAAACCAATTTAATGTAAATGATGAGTATATTTTAAAAAAAAGTATACTCATAATTTTTTTTATATTAATAATTTCAATTAATAACTATTAGAGAGATATCATAATAGAATTTATATATTATAATATAAATCATTTTTTACTATCATTGAATAAAATTGAGAGGTATAATATTATAATAAATATAATTTTGAGAAATAAAATTTTTTATTTTCTAAAAAGTAATTTTACAATCTTTTAATGGTGCACCAATTTCAAATATATGTTTTAATACATTTAATTTTTTTTGTTTGATAAAATAAAATTACTTTTTGAAATAAAAATATCAATATTTATGTTTTGTCTATTTTGATTTATTTTTCTAAGAAGGTTAATTTTGGTTGAATTGTTCAAAATAGTGATTTTTTTAATCATATTTTTCATCTAATTTATTTCTATAGTTAAATTATATTTTATATTTTTTTAAAGTTCAATTATAAAATTTGAAAAATAATATATCCTATTTAGTTAAGTGGAATTAATTTTACATTAAATTTGTATATAAAAGTATTTATAACTATGGAAAAAAGTTTCTTTAAAAAACCCACCTTCCCATCACATTTACATGATTGATTTTTAATTAATTTCTCCCACATGATGGTTTAGAATTTGGAAAAAATTGATTCCATATTTGGAATAATAAATACATATAATTTATATTATGTTCGACATAGTTTTTTACCAATACAGTTTGAGAATATATTAATGATAATTACAATGATTAAGGTAAAAACGTGATTACTTTGTGGATAAAAATTATCTTAAGGTTCCAAATAATCTAGAAAAAATCCTAAAATCCAGTATATGGTCATATTTTGATCATATAATATATTTTATTAATAATGATGAATTATTAGAAGTGAATTTTTATGGGATACCTCTCAATAATATTTACCTTTTCTGTTCATTAAAATGAAACTCCCCTCCACTATAAAATTGAACACACCCCCATCTAATTATTCACACCACTAAAGACATGTTGCCTTCAAAAAATAATGAAAAAATAAGCTATTGACATTCCTGTTCTCATTATATAAATATCACATTAGGAATAAATCAAACCATGATAGTCATTTTTGTGAAAACTATAAATAATTACATGAAGAAGTGGTATCCTCCTTTAACAATAGTATTTTCATTATTAATTTTCTATACACTATAAATTATTATTATTCCCTTCATATATAACATCATCTATATAATCAATATAGTGAGATGTTATTATATTATGGATACGAACTACTGTCAAAACCTCTTTCATAAAATGGGGTTTAAAATGATCATTCATGTGAATAGTGGGCTACCACCTCGAGAACCGATATTATTCGTTCTTCCATTACAACAACTCAATATTTAAAATATTGATGATATTAATTTTTATATATGATATGTATTATATTTATGATATATTTATGATTCTAGTATTTTTATGGAAATTTAGGTTATTAATAGGTTCCAAGAAAAGACTTGATGAAGATATTCACATGTTTGGTATGATACATCCAATAGATACTTTATGATATACCGTGGATTAATGATAATCCATTTTTGATTAAATTTACTGAATATAATTCCAATGTTTTGGATTTTCCTATTTTTAATGGTTATACGGTTAACTATATATTGAATGGTTAATGTTGATTTTTAGATGAGGTTGTAGATATTAAAAAATTATATCCCCATTTGTGGATTTATGAATGTTGGATTTCATGTTCTTACAATTTTGATTTAATGAAGAAATATGGTGTGACCTATAATTGTATTTATAGAACTCATGATCTCATAATGATTATGGAATAGAAAATTAACATTCCATTCATAGAAGAATATATTTGGTAGAAATTGATCAAGGCACAACAAAGGGAGGGATTGTTCTAAAATGTAGTGTGTATACCTTCTCGTGATAGTTTATAGACATTAAAAAAGTAGAATTTAATTAATATGTTTTCTAGTTATCATCCATTTCTATGATATCAATTATCTCTTTCAAGCATTATTTTTATGTTTTTTTAATGTTAAAATAATCCTATTTATATTCCTTATCACTCATCATCAGAATATGATAGTTAGATGTACCATCCATGTTATGGTTTTCAGTTGTCGCCTATGTTATCATATATGTTAACAATGTTATGAGTTACTTTGG
This sequence comes from Viscum album, assembly GCA_963277665.1. Classification (NCBI taxonomy): domain Eukaryota; kingdom Viridiplantae; phylum Streptophyta; class Magnoliopsida; order Santalales; family Viscaceae; genus Viscum; species Viscum album. The sequence continues at coordinate 1,359,761,687 of OY728119.1, read as the reverse complement.
GAAACCGAATTTTTGTCATCAAAACATCCATTTTCAAAAAAAAAATTATTATAAATTTATATATTGAAATTTTCTATTAAATAAACCTTCATGTATAAAATATTAGATGACCTAGATAAATTTCTTGGGAGAAATTCATTTAAGGGTATAAAATTTACCACCCAGAGTTTTTATAAATAAATATTTTCAATAAATTAATTTTGATTTATACCTTTCATTGTATGATAAATACATTTTTCTTTAAATATATGAAAACATTTTTTCATTCAATATACTAAACACTAAGATTATCATTTGATGCATGAAACTATTTGTTTGGATTTGGTCTGGCAGAGTGTTATGTTACTTCATTAGAAATAATTACATGCAAGATTGAGTTTTACCAAACTATAACATACAATAAATAATGTTATTAAAATATTTTTATAATTATCACCTATCCATTAGAATGGAATATTGTAATTATATTATCTAAATGATTAACCCAATGATTAATAATGAATTATTTGGTTGGTAACTAATTAAAACTAAGAAAAACTAATTGAATATAAATAATTTGTTTTTATAAAAAACAATTTTAATGTCAAAAAAGTACTTATTTTAATAAATTATGTATATATATATATTAGTAAGATATATTAATGAAATCTATATAATATATAATCAATAAAATTATATTTCACTCATCTAATTGATTTTATACGTATCTTCGAATAATAAATCTAATTTTATAAATAAAAAGGTGTATATTTTAAAATGAAATTTTAACCAAATTTAATAGAGGATCTATTTTGAATCAGGTTTTTGAAAATTTAATAAGTTATATATGAAAAAATAATTTTTTTTTTGGAACAAGAATATAAAAATTTAATTTTCATAAATTTTTAGCACATCCCTAAGAAGGGACACTTTTTTGGGAATAGTGTTAACATTGAATTTTAAGTAAAAATTGTTTTGTAATATAATTTGTTTGTATAGTTAAAATATATTATTAATAGATTTTAAAGTAAAATTTTATTAATTTTACAACAGTAAATAAAATTTAGGGTTTTATAATCAATTTAACTTTGAATTTTGAGATAAAAACATTTCAATCTTTATATCCATTAAATTTAACTGACTTTCCCATCACTTCTATAGGATTTATTTTGAATAACCTTCTACCACTTCAGTGTTTAGAATTTGAAAAAATGGAATATATATTTTGAATTAAATTAATTTATAATTTCTATTGTTTTGAAATTTGTTTTTGATGAAAAAACTTAGTTAATGTAATAATAAATAATTAGAGTGATTAAAGTTAAACCGAGTTTACTTTGTAGTTGAAAATTAACATAAAAGGGTTAATAACCTATAAACTTGTAAAAAATCAATTGGATGGGCATATGTAGAATATATACTCAATATTATAAAAAATATAAAAACATTGGAGGCACATTATGTAATGGATACCTATCAATAGTGTTTATCTTTTTGAATTTACAATAACATTGCTCCTCATGTACTATAAAATGGTACTCACTATTACCCACTAACATATTCACACCACTCAAGATAATTTGAATTGTCCAAAAAATGAAAAAATAATCTCTGAAATTTCCTCTTATCATCATATAAGCTTCAATATTTTATAATGAAAATCCTATTAGTTCTTTGGTGCAAAAAAAATAATTACCCGAAGAACAGGTAACACCCTTTAACAAGCCCATTTCATTTATTTGTTTTTCCAAACCCTTAGTTAATATTATTAATTTATTATATAATTTTATATGTATAATAAGTATATTAATATATTTTTTTTGTAAATTATATTAACTATACTAAAACACACTTCTATCAAATGGGATACACAATCATCATTCGTGTGTATGTCCATCTTACGCCTCGTAAACTGATGTTGTTCATTCTTCCACTACCACATTTAATGGTTCTAAATAAACATGTAATTAATATTTTTATATGATATATATGATATATATGATTTATTTAAGATTATTTATTTATTATATAACACAAACCTTTATGATTTACAATTATTGTGAATACAATAACTTCTTTTGAGGACGTGTCGACAATTGCCTCCTCAAAGTGATGAAATTCATTCACATCATACATGGAATGTAATAATTATGGTTCTAGTTAAATTAGAATACATATATTTGATATAATAATTGAAATTACAATATAATATATACGTGAATACAAGTATTTCAGTTAACTTCATTCATTCAGTAAGATAAGAAAACAAAAATAACGTTTATACATACATAGAACCAACCATCCCCATGAATGGTTTATTACATTTGATACTTATATATTTAAAAGATTATTATAAATAATAAAATATGAATATATATTTTATTCATATCATATTATAATTTTTTTAAATATGTAACTAATTATCATTATAATATGATCAAAAACAACATTTCAAAAATTATATGAAAAACAACGCTACTATTTCCTAAAATGAAACATTAACATGAAATTATTAATAAATAGGTAATATAAAGTCCAAATATAATAGTATACTATATAAAATATAATAATATGAATTTCAGTAGGATTATATTTTACTTATATTAATTACATTGTAGTTTTGAATGTGTATTAAGAGAATAAAGAATTATGCTAAGGGGTTTTTCATCCTACATTGATTTCAGTGAGATTTATTCTATATTCACACCTTATTATTTTTGTGTGGTGTATATATTTCTCAATGAAATGATATATCATGAGTTTAATTTAATTAAATATAATTAATGATTCAGTTTATTTTACTCTCCCATAGATCTCATGATTGAAAATATAGTAAAAAAATAATGTAATTTCATCTCACTTTTTGACTTTGAGATACATTCTTATTCAACTGTTACTTATTTTTTTGTGATGTATATAATTATTGAATAAATTTTATATCATAAATAAAATTTATTTATTTATATTTAATTTATTTATTGATATTATTATTTCATGTGTATAATGATCATAAATTTTCTCATTTATTATGGGGATTTCAAGTCTCACTTATATTTATGCGAGACTTATGCCATATTCCCCACTACATTCTTTTTTTATGGTGTATAAAATTTATTCGACTTTATTCTATAATTGTTACCATAAATTTATATGTATTTACATATCCATTTTATGATATCACTTTCGTGGAGTTTATGCTAGGAATGTTTCTAAATTGGTAATGTTATTTTGTCTCAATATTCCTCTTTCAAGACTAATGTGATGCTATGATCCTATAATCTATTAAGAGTTTTTTATAATTCCCATTGAAATATAATATCATGAATATAATTATTTTAATTATATTTTCCGAATAATTTAATTTTATTATGTCATGGGGATTATGATTGATTTTTACCAAAGTGTAATCTATTTATTACTACAATATAATTGTTTATCAGGATTGGTTACAATTATGCTTTAATTGATGAAATATTATGATCTATATCTCCAACAATATCAAAAAATTAATAATAATTTAGTTATTCCTGATATCATAATGAAATGGTACTATTTATTCTTCACATTGGTACTTATGATAATTAAAAATATATATTAATGGAAAACAGACAGTATTTCCCTCTTTGGTGAAAAATATGTTTTATTCAAAAAAAATTTCTAAAATGGTTTTGTGAATGGTTTATAATATATATTTTAAACTCATTTTATCATAAAAAATTTTAATAATATTTTATGTTTGCAAAGGTTTTTATAATGGTTTATATGGCTTGATATTTTAGTTTTCAAGGTTATTTTCTAATGAAAATGGTTGCAAAAATGTTTTGTGATTTGAAAAGTGTTATTCAAAAAAGAAAAGATACTTTCATAAAAAAATGTTTAAAAATATTTTTAAATTTTAATTAATTATTTTTCCAAGAGGTTTTCAATATGAAGGATTGTGAATTTTTTTTGATTTAAAATTATTTCTTTTCAACGTAATGATATATTTTTTAAGAACTACTATAATTGATCATTTAAAATAATTATCTATATAAGATGAAATACTTTGAAATAGTTTATGCTTTACCTGGGATTCTATTTAAGGATACCATTAATATCATTACTGTTATTGGTTTATATTTTGACTGCATAAGTATTTTGACACCCATTTCACTTCCATGTGTTTAAAATTGACAAAACACTAATAAATCCACCTTATTTTCAGGAATTATGATTTGATAAAATTAATATGAAAATTTTATATTTTCAAAATGTTATCATATTATTACATTTTATGAAAACTATTTAATTACATGGGTGATTATATGATGTTTATGATTTCTATATCTTTTTATGGGTTATGATATGATGAATGTTTTATTTTCTTATGGAACATGCATGTAGGATTTCATTATTTGATGGGTGGGACCAATATTTATTTAAATAAATTGGGTAATTATAAATGGGTTTTGAGGTAAAATTGGAAGACATGTTGTTTCCCAGTCCCAAAAAATAAGGGTAAATGGGTTGTAGCCCAATCCAAAAAAAAACAGGGCACACGGGAGGGCATTCATCGCCCATAATAAGATGGTACATAGGAGGGAATCACATTCCTATATAAAGTGGTAACACTAGAGGGGCTCACAATACTGTAACAAGTGTGTACATTGGAGGGAATTCCAAGACAGAAAAAGAGGGTACACGAGATGACATCACAAGACTAAAGCAGGAACAAATTTTATTATCCAATGCCTATAATTATAAGAATCTATTGGTAGGTATCCTAGAAATAATTTGTTTTTGTGATTATCTATATTCAACAATTCGATTCCATATTTCAATTTCATTATCCCATGGTTGGTACTCTTGATTTTCTTAAGATTCAGGTCTTATCAACAACATATCATTATTTCATGATTGATATCTATTATCTTTTCTACATATAGTATGATATTATAATGTAATGATAAATCTCTCATACCCTTATGTTCATGATATTATTATGTTTCTTATATTTTTACACTTATTGAGTATTTGAGGTCAGAATTTCTTATGTTTTCTTTCTCCCATGTTATAAAAATTGGTTTTATGTAGGATTACATAATGGGAATATATTTGTGTGAAAACATTGACGATCTTTCTCTGATTTGGAAGACTGTGTTCAAGTTTTCCAAAGACACTAAAAAACCATAGTCCACAATCATAAAAATCTTTAATGTGATAAATATTAACTGAATTTGATATAATATTCATGTATGTTAATAATTGGTTCCAATAATTAAAACCCACAAAATAATATCATAGTTGATTTCTTTTCCCATGTGGAATACATTGGTGCAGTAAGGGGTTTTGTACATAAACCCTAAAAATGAATTTATATATTTCTCTTCTAAATAAGACAATTACAATAATTATATTTTCTTGTAATTAATATATATATATGACTAATAATTTGTTTTATAAAAATTAGATTATGATATCAAGAAACCAAAATTTAATTTTGTGGAATTACATAGTTTCTATTAAACCCATCATTTGATAAATTCATGAATATTTAAAATAACTGTTATTTTTTTTATAATATTTTTAATATTAAATAAAATTTTTTTGATTATAAAATATAATTTAATTTAATGAAGTAAAATATAATTTTTGGAAGGGAGAAAACATGTTTAGTGTCATAAATACTAGTATTTCCCATTAAATATGGGGTTTTAATGAAATGTTTAAATTAAATAATAAATAATAATATTCTAGAAAAATATATAATATTTTCAAAATCATAATAAATGAAATATCAAATAGGTATTTTTTTAATATTATGAGAAAATTTTATTTTTTGATAAAAAGTAAATACAATATAAATATATCGTATGTTTTATTATGTCATAATATTCCAAAAGTGATATAGCAAATACTATAAAAATAAATACTGAAAAATATATATTTACCATTAAAAATAACGTGTTCTGATGTAAATTGAATACTTTTTTTATATCTTTAATGAATCCTCCAAAACATATGTCATATTTTTACATTTTAATAACAATAATGTATGAGCATGAATTTCTTCGACACAACCAAATGTATAATTTTAATACGTACAGTTCATAAACCAATAAAATATTTAGACACCCTTCAAATTTTTAGAAACCATGATAACAAACAATTTGGTGTTCTATGGTTTTTATTATTTTATTTAATCGATGAAAAACCTTATGTTTATAAATTAATATAGAAATCCACACTATTTTTATATAAATACACACCCAACCTCTCACCCCTCTTTACTCAAAACCCATTAAGAGTGATTTTCTATCCCTCAATCTCACTAGATCTATCTTAATTTGGTCTTAATATTTTATATAGATCATAAATTTTTTTTAAATCACCATATCAAGGTAATGGATTCTATCCCCAAATTATTTATTTTAACACTTTCTTTGTTTTATTAAATTTTATATCCAATTTCTCTTATTTGAATTTGTTTTTACATATAATGTTTACATTTTTTATGATTTCCATGTAACCACGAACCACAAAATAAAACTCTCATTAAACCCATAAATGAATCCTTATGAACATATGTTAGGAAGTTGAAATTATCCTATTACTTTCCTTACTATAAAATTTTCATAGTTATCTCACATCCACATTTCCTATCAAGGGTATTCAACTATATTAACCCATCATAAATATATTGTGGAATTAATTTTATGTACCCACACTTTTTAATCATGTGATTAAATATGATGAAATATGATTTTATATTATTTAATCGATATGACACACTAATGAATTTACATGATTTTATTATCATAGGTGGACCCAGAATTATATTGACCACCAATGCATTGGGTATTATTTTTTTATCTAATGGGGTGCTGGGTTTATTTAATTGGAAGTCATCCTAATAATAACTTATTAGTATTTATTAATAGTTATCCTTCACATATGCTTATGATGTAATTTTTCATATTGATTCCACATTCCTATGTCACCTTAAACTTTTCATCGTATATCTTGATATTATTTCCATGTTAACGATTCTCACCCATTTAACGTCACTTGAATATTTTTCATGAGTAATATGTATTACATTCATAGGGTTTTGATATGAATATTCCAAAACTGGGACTTATGGCTCACCACTTTCTTATGAGCATCCCCAGGTTCTCTCGTACAATATTAGAACATTAAGGGAATCATGTTTTAAGTATTTAAATAATTTCATTTCATTTTTTATCAATGTTATTATGAAATTTATATAGTTACACAAATAAAATAGGACTATTGATATTTTAGGATTTTATTTAGTGTTTCATTCTATAATAATTCACCAAATAATGTGTTATTAATATATGGGGTTTCATAACCGTACTCCCAAATCTAATTCCATAACCAGATATTTCACACACATGCTTTAATACTTGTCGTAAAATCCTCAAATTAACAATCCAAAATTAAAATAATAATTATTATTATATCTATCACATTTTAGGGATATTTCTAGGTATAAAAAATTAGATAATTATGCAAAATGAGAAATTTATAAATCCCATTTTCATTATATCAAAAAAATATCTCAATATATATGAAACTATATAATCCATAATAAGTAACAAATATATATAAAAATCATTTCACATGTGCTATCAATTTAAAATCTTTACATTTACCACTTTTCATTATATCATATGAAAATGGAAACATACGAAGGGGATAAATCAAACTCACAGTGGAAAAAAAATCGACACAAACATGGTCTACAGATGCATAAATTTTATGGTAGGAATAACTATACAACATATAAACTTAATAATGTCTCATCTTGGAGAATCATAAACACAAAAAATAAGTAAAAACATCAATATATATAAGGGTGATATAATATTGATGGAAAGGGTAAAGTTAGACATATAATTCTATTGTGAAGGTATAATTGAAATACATTTACTTGTCTTCAAGACCACAATCAAGATATATTGTTTAATTGGGAAGGAATAAATAAAATTCCAAAACATATTTATTATCCCGAGAACAATCAATAAAATGAAGAGATACATTTATATGGGGCCCAACTATCACAAAATTATGTCTAATGCATTCTCTATAAGTGTAGTCATGATGGTTAATACAATTCCATGTGGTATATAATAATAAATAAAACTCTTTTATAAATATATTGAAAAATACCAAAATTAAATAAATATTCAACATTATTTGGTATTCTTTAATAATTACTTATAAAAAATCAATCCCAGTATAAATAAATTGGATTTTATGATTAAAACTCATACCTAATAATAAGATGGGTGGTCAAGCAATACAATGTTGACTTACCAATATTCATCTATTTTGGATTAAATATTTTGGGATTCCAATAGATTTAAACATGTAAATATAATAACACGATTTCAATGTGAATGCATATTATAATAATTGTGTAAAATGTGATGTTCACCTAATATAGAGAAATGGGTATACAACTATATCAATATAGGAATAACATGGCCATAAGACATCCAAATAATGAAGGTGGATGGTTTTAAAACAATATAATCTAGTAATTGAGGAATATTCAATAATGGGATTAATTGGTAGGAATATATATTCCCCTAAAATAAATATAGAATAAAAAACTACACAGTCAATGGGAATAATGTTCCAAACATATAGGTTTAAGAGAATGGCCATAACCGAGTGAATGAAAGTTTTTTATGAAATTTTCCTACCATTGGGGAAACATCTAAATAAATATCCACATAAATAAAGAAACATGATTTACTATAAAATAAATTAAAATACAAAAAAATCGGTAAAAAATCATCCATTTTTTGTAAATATATCATAAAAGGAAACATGGAAGACAGAATATATTATGTATCAATAAATATGTAATGAGACCGTGAATCACCTTAGATATTTTTGTACACATGAATAAAAACACCATAAAAGGAGGGTATTTTTAATGGACATGAAAATACATGGTTAAAATAAATTAATTTATATGATATCTCAAGTAGTCGTTATATACATAAGATAAATTACATTAAATTCACATTTCAATGTATTTAGCAAAGAGAGGAATTTGACATGGAAATCCTTGTATATATAGAAAATTGTAAATCAAACCACATTTAATGAGAGGGATAGTAAATAATCATAAAATAAAATCATCAATTTGTAATTCATGACTGATATCTAAAATAATTAATATATAAACCACATTAATAATTTTATGTTTATAACACTAAACAAGTCACAAATAGTGGAAGTTGAAATAAAAAACCCCGACCTCTTGTTATGTTCTTCCATCAATATAAAATAACATATCATATAAAAAATATATCTATGTTAATAAATTAATTTCAAAAATTAATGTTATCCATTATAATCTACTTTCTCAAAAAATAGTCTTTCATTATATTAATTCTATTTATGTTACACATCATGTGTTTATATTTTTGATTTTTTGTACTGTTTTCCCAAAAAGAAAAATGGGTTCAGTTTTATTTCAATGTTATTCATTAATTGTTCATTAAAAATAGTATTGGGGTTCATTAATGAGATTTATGTTGTTTCAAATTCAATTCCTGTTTCATTTCGTGTTTATCATAGAATGTTAAATTGATAACATGCATGATTCATAAATTCATGATGATCAAAGGGTATTGTCATCACTAATGAATTAAATATTGATAGAAATTGTTTCGAAAAAAAATAATGATTGACTTATATAATAATATTATATTAATTATGTTATCATATTTATTCATGATGTAATCTCTTTTCATTGTTCCATTAGATTGCTAAATGGATTAAAAAATAACATACTAGGAAATAATGAATGATTATGTAGTGGTTTTTTTGTAATATCATTATAGTAGAAGAATAATACGATTATTCAGTGTTTAGTTGAGTGATATTTCTGAATTGGAAAAAATCTTAAGTATACATGATTAATACAAAAATATGGCACAATTTGAATAATATAGCAGCTTCTTATTAAATTTATTCGACAATACTAAATTAATGATGATTATTTTTATAAAAAATATTTTTAATGTTAATAATACTTTCATAGAAAATATTAATGATTTCATAAAAAATATATTTACCCATACTGATGGAACGAAAAATGAAAGACATTAAAAACCATTTTCCATAGCCTTTTTTCATGTTATTTACATTCCCATGATACCACAATCTTGAAATCTTTTTGAATTGTGAAGGAATAAAAAAAATTCTATAAGCTATTTTGTGTCATGATAGTATTCAATCCACTGAGAAACTATTTAATACCTAGGCCTATACGTCTCCTGATTATGTCAAATAAATTCACTAAAAGAGATGTCCAAATCATTAATACACCTTCCCGAGGAACCCCTTACAATATATAAATTCAATATTAATAAAATGATAAATAAAAAATAAAATACATAATAAATGTGTGTTATTAGTAAATAGTAAAAAATAATTTAATTTATTTCCATGTTTTAATAAAATTAATGACTAAGTCATAACCTATCTAGAAAATTAATTTTTATGGCCACACATTTTATAGTTAACATGCCAAAAATATTCCATATTGTAAAAAATGTGGAATTCCAAAAAACATATAAAATTTAATTTCATTAGAATAAATTATAGGTAAAAAATATCCTACCAAAATTACTTAAAATTTTATTATGAATTAATATATAGAAACATTTAAAAAAATGTAAATATTGGAATAACATGTATCTAATCGATTTAGAGAAAGAAGGTGGAAAATTGAATAGAACAAAATCCGTGATACGAGGAATCTTAATCCAAGAATTTATTTGGTTGGAATGTATATACATAGAATTCGATGTTATAATAATTCCTAATACAATCAATGGAAAGAGTTATCCAAAGTTTTAAGTATAATTGGATGCTCATAACATAATAAATGAATGTTGTGTTACAAAAAATTCTTTACACTGGGGAAACAAATGAATCAACAATCACTGGAATAAGGAAATATGATTTGGTTAGTAAATCCAATGAGATAAAATTATTTTGATACATATACTTCGATGTGTAGTAAATACAGCATAAAAGGAAACATGGTTCCCAAACTGTATTTTTTATCAATGAATAAGAATCACAACTAGGAAAACCATTAAAAAATTATATACTTTTAAATAAAAACCATAAGAATGATAAAAAATGAAATTTAACATAAAATAGAATGACTAAAATTTCATTCAATGTATTATATATAAAATTGGATGTATATACCGCACAAAAATGAAATTAGGTGCATAATACCAATCACAACGCAATGAGATGAATTGAAAATGGAAAACGAAATTAAATTGGAATGATATGAATAAAAATAATTCTTATTTGAGTGATAGAAAAATAAATTAAAATTCACTAATTAATAGATAAAAATGATATTATATGTCAAATATGTAGTATATAGACAATAAAAAGGAAATTAGAAGTATAATACCAAAAAATAATCAAAAAGACGAATTTGAGATGGAAAACCCTAAATATTGTTCTTGAAATAAGTAAATATAATTTAACCTCATGTGTCAAAGAAATTCATTATTAGTCAAGTAATTTATAAAATTAATTATATCTATTTTCTTTTATTCAGCTATTGAATAGTGATTCTCCTAATGAATTCTATGGACTTCCACATCAATTGTTTAAAGTTTTTATATTTTATAAAAGTATTATTATATAAGTGAATGTGTTAATTATTATTTAAATGTAATTAAATAATAGAAACATAAAAAGTCTCTTAAAGATTATTTTACATTATTTATGATATTTCAGTTTTCTTTCATTATTGTTTTAGTTTTTTTCATTGAATGTAAGATAGATAAAAAATATTTCATTAATTCTTTACTTTATAATTTTTTTTCTATAATTAATAATTAAAATATTGAAATAATTCATTGGAAAAAAATAAATATTATTTATACATTTATATAATATTAAACATTTAATAATGTTCCAATATTTATTCATGATATAAATTTGTTGCAATATTAACTTATGTGGCTAAAATTACATAGAGATGAACATACCATGGTTTAATGAATGATTGATAGGTGGTTTTGTTGTAACATGTAAATATTAGAAGAATAATTAAATTAGTTTGTGTATATTAGAATAAAATATTCTAATTTTAATAGATTATATGAATGATTAGTGAATACAATAATATTAATAAATTTGAACAAATGATTATCTTATTAGCACACTTATTCTTAATGAAAAAATTAATGATAATTGTTTATTGATCATATCATTTATAAGTTACTCAATTTTTTATAAAATAAAAATAATTATATATTGAATACAACTTATATCCTTTAAGTTAATTGTCACACCCAACATTTCCACATGGTGACGGAAAATCGAACACAATATATCATGGAGATGGTTGTCTACAAAAATCATGAATGACGATTTCCATTTCTTAATAGATGAGATATATCAAAAACATGATAATAAAAATAGTATAGTAAAATAAAATCAACTAAATAATATTAAATAGATTATATAATTATGGATAAAGAAAATTATGAGTCGTATAATTAATAATAAAAACTATGTAGTTGATAATAGTAATGTTAGTGACTTGAATTTTTTATAAAATTATCCATGTAAATGATAGCATTAAGCTTACTAATGATGAAAAAAATATTTTTTATTTTGGATTGGGTTATATTAGGTGAAATGTTTTATATTTTCCTGTTGAAATTTAACAAGGAGGTGTTTCTAGATGTGGTGATGATGTTACATTTTTATATGTAATAGGACGTGTATTTTTTTGGGGTAACCATTATATTTAAAATATTTTAAGGTTAATATTCAAGTATAAAAAGATAAATTTGGAAAAAATATTATATGGAAATGATTGTGAGTTGAGACACACAACATACAACATTTTTTGAGACATCATTTTGTTTTCAATTTCATTTTAGGTTTTCACTTTTTTCTTCTGAACATATGTACAATTACCTCAGTAAAACAATTATCCACAGTAATTAATTTTGAGGAAAATGATTACAATTTAATTATTTACCTATATTGATAATAAAAAAAACAAATTTCGAAATCATTTTAAGAAATAAAATTTATAATTGTGTGAAATGTTAATTTTAAAATAAATAAAGTTAATTTTGTAAATAAACTTTTTACATAAATATTATTCTTATTATTTAATGTTATATATAATTTAAAATTATAATGGATACATATATAAATAATATAAATTCTATTGTTGAAAAAAATATTTATGGGTCTTCAATGTAATTGAAAACTGACGTTTTTTTGAGAAATAATATATTCAATAAAACGATGGAAAAAAATTATTATTAAGGATATATTTTCATTATACATAAAAATTAATGCAATAACTTATTATAGAATCAATGAATATTTGAAAATGAATAATGATGTTCTTAAAATTTAAATTTTGGTACTCAAAATGTTTAATAAATTTATGGATCATTATAATATAATGTTAATGTAATTAAAATAAAATGATTTTTGATAACATCATTTTTAACTAAAACTACCATATTCAGAATACACTAAAATGTTTATTCCTTGTGAAATACTATATTAGGAAAACAATTCATATAATTTTATTACATTGAAATTAAAATATTTATAAATTTTGTTTTCGAAATAAATATAAAATATATTAAAAAACCTTTATAATAATGAAATTCCATTTTTATATGATAATTTATATTTTTACAATATACAAACATTTACAAAATAAATTGGTTTCATGATATTATTAATGTCAAAGATAATCTAGCACTAAGAATATCTTTCTTGAAATAGTAATTTGTATCATATAATAGAAATTTTGTTAGATGGATAATTTTACAAAAAAGTAAATGATATTTTATTCATTTTATATAAACTAATTGATTTTAATCCATGATACAAGTTTATATTATTTTATTTATACATATATTTCAAAAATTGGTTAATATAATACATTTAAAGTCATTTAAGGGATGATTTTTTGTTATCATACATTGATATTTACCTTTCATCTCAATATATCAAGATTTATTTTATGTTCAATGTTGTGGGTGTAACAGGATAATAGAAAATTTATTTTTTTAAATGGTAATAATATATTAATATATTAGTGTTTTACAACCATAGAGTATACAATGTCGTAAGATAGATTTTCTACACCTAGAAGAACCTGACCAATAATCCCCTGGAGTTCCTATACGAAATCTAATATATAATATTACTATCTGGGGATTGGTGACCTTCATGGGATGGTTAGATAACGTCTATACGAAGACCCCTACTTCATGAATCGAATTGGATGGACTGTGACCCTCACTAGAAATCTAGAGGATTTCATATAGTTTATCAACCTATAGGTCCACGCCCTAAATTAAATCATCCACCTAGGGATATTCTCAACCTCTCTAAGAAGAATATTATTTTCACCCCAACCCTTCTCTCCTACAAAAACCAAATAAATACTCGATAAAAATGATGATCATGATTATAGACGGAATGGAATAAAAAATATTTATGGTGTAAATAAAAATGGGGTTATTAAAATTCATAATTGTGACACTATATCCCCCAATAATGAGAATTATTGTACTTATAATATCCAAAAAAATTCAATTATTGTTTGATACTATATAATCCCTCTAGATCCATTATTATCATATTGAAAATAATTTCAGATTTACCCTGATATTTATAACTCGTATCTAGAGAAACGTAATAGATCATAGGAAGTTGGAATACATACTTCTAAATGATTAAAACTATACCATCAACATCACTAATTTAAAATTTTTATGGGATTTTATATTTGTGTAAATGAAAATATTAAATTTGATATTTAGAATGTTGTGGATCAGGGAATTGAAATATTAAATTTAATTTTATTTATAAATGTTCACCTTTAACATCACCAGTTGATAGTGTTTATTTATTTTTAAAGGATTGGGATATCAATTCTTATAGAGTAAGGACATTAGTGGAAGTATATGGAACTATATATTCTCACCCGATAGTGATGACCATGGGTGTTTTCAATGAGAATTAAATTATGTATCTTCCTTTAATAGTAGAATAATGTCGTAATGTTATCATATATAATTTATATTTGTTACCAGTAGGAATGAAAATAAAATTTTCTGTCAAAATAACTATAGTAATGAATAATACATCACTTATATCCTTTAACATGAATGTAATTGAATTTATGAAATTATTAATATATTTAAAAGAACTTGAAGAAAAAAGATTAATTAGAGAGAGAAAACCATCATCGGCCACTCTGATACTCATTGAAGTGAGGGTAAATGGTTTAATTTTATTATGTTTTGAATTTTTAATCGATTTCATGGTATGAGAAAGAATAAGTACCATCGTCCTTGAAGTGATGAAAATTTTGATCAACTAAAAGGTAATAAATAGTTATCAAAAATTGATCTATAATCTACATATAACCAACCTTGAGTTGGAGAAAAATATATTAAAGGAATTCTTTTTGAATATATTATAGTCAATAAAATTAATAAATCATTTCCTTTTGACATATTAAATTACCTAGAGTCTAAATGGTTTTAATGAATCCTATCATTAATATGTTCCTTGAGTTAATTTTTAGGATAATTGTTTATGATATTTTAGTATAATAGTAGATGAGAAATGGTGATGAGAAGCACTCAAAGGCGTTGTGTACATTTTTTAAAAATTTATATTTTTTCAATTTTCTATTTGTGATTTATAGATAATGGATCCTTTATTCCATTTTGAGGAAATTTTAAATGAGGAATATATATTGATCATAAGTGTATTGAAGCACATAATTCTTAAACATAACCTATGAAAAACATTTAAATATGATGATTTATTGGATTACCATGATAATATGGTTTCTTTTATTGATATGAATCAATAATAATTTGGCTTATTTTAAGAGAAGAATATTTTTATTCAAATAGATTTATGATTTAAATAAATCCATTCATAATATTAATTCATTTCACACTTTAACACCAATAATAATTTTTACATCTCCCGGGAAAGGCCATGTGATATATTATAATATGATTCAATACAGAATATGTTTTTTCTCATAAAAGGGGACTATATCATAGGTTATAGACTGAGGTGGTTGTAACCACATGAAAATAATTACCCAAAACATGACATAGAAATAGATGCGATGTTCCACCCATTAAAATAATTGTTCAACTACCTTTGGTGAAATATTTTCTATGTTTAAAAATTATTAATCTCAAAACACATCATTACACAAATTTATTTTAACACAAGTCAAAAATGATGGTTGTGATATTGAAATATATATATGTTCCCTGGTTTCTTTTCACCCCCGACTGTGATCTTTATATGTTTTTATTTAATTAGAGATGGTTGATCATTTGGTTGATGTCCTGGTTGAGTGTCCAACAAATTAAATTATTTTTTGTGGTTTAAATTTCCTTTATAGACAAATTCATTGTTATCACAAATGATATTGGGAGAATGTCTCATCATGGAGAGTTTGTAACACCCATGTTGTATCTAAATTGTGTTTTAATCATTTATGGATATTTTAGTGGGATTCCCGATTTTTTGGGTTTTCATTTAAGTGTTTTTTAAAATCTTTTAAGGTCACATGTATTGAGAATGGTTTTTCCAGACAATGAAACCAAAACATGCATTGTTGTAGAATCGTTCTAGTACTAGTCTCATGGTTTATAAAACCATGAAGTAAAACCATGAATCCAATTACATGCTTAATAAGTTTTGACATAGAGACATGTTTTAAGAGATTAAAACTCTCAAATTAAGCCACACCTATAGGGTATCGACCAGAGGCACTTACCCCTTCATTAATAAACATTTTAGAACACTTTATAGGAGATTTTAAAACAAATTTCAGTGGTTCTTCATCAAATCTTCTCCATTCCTCTTCTATTATTCCCCCTCTCTCACTTCTTTTCTCATAGTTCGTCTGGTTCCTATTTGAAAGAAAATTATATATTATGGATGATGTGTGGGTTGTGATTATTTTTATTCTAGTGTGTGTGGTTGGTCTATAGAGATTATATATCTCATTTTCAAAGGGTTAATATCATTATAATCATCTGCAAAGTAGGTGTTTCAAACTTCTCTGATTCCTTCACCACTCATTAATACTTGTGTGCATTAAATTAATTTTTAATTATTTTTCTCATCTCTATTATAATCATGGATCTACTATAATGGTGATTTTATAAAAATATAATTTAATAAAAATACCTATTCATACATATTTTCATGAAAAGCATAGGATTATGGGACCTAGGGTATTGTTGAAATTTCATTGATTTGGAAATTTTAAATTGGGTGTTTTATGGAATTTTTTGTCTTACTAGTGTTGTGTTTGTATTTTATTTCATTAAAGTTTTTATGGGTTTTATAAATTTAAAGTATTATTTATTGGTAATTGTATTAATATTCCTTGGAATGGGGTTTTAATGTTTTTAAAGGGATTGATGTGTTATTTAAAGAATGTATGTTGTAGACATGGATTGATAGAATGTGGTGATATTGTAAAAATGGGTTTGAGTGCACTATATGGTTTTGGAGTGTTCCATTGGTTGTGTATTGAAATAAATATGGTAATATAAATTAATTTATCCTAGAATATTTCTCATTTCAGCTTACTTCTCATTTCCATAAACATAATCACATTATTTCAAATGGAATGGTGTTTCTCTAAGTGTTTTAAAAAACATGACTTCAAATGTATTCCAAATGTTTTAGATCATTTGGAATTGTTACATTCCATTGTGTGAGTATGGAAAGGATACATGCTAGATTGGCATTAAAAATAATAAAGTGATGTTTCATTGATGTTTTTTAGAAAATGAATTTAGTAATGTCAAGTTAAATGATTGTTTGGTACTTCGAACTCAAAAGTTATCTTTTTCATAATATTTAGAAAGGAATGTGGTTTGCAAACTGAATGTGCCTAATTTTAAACATATGTTATTTTATATATTCATTTGATTTTTTATAAGGTATGGTGGCCCATTTGGTACCTTTTGTGATGTAAAATGTATATGTATGTATATAACGAACCATTATAGAAGTGATTTTAATTTATTGGTTAACATATATTGGTGTAAATGATTGGGTTTGGATGGTGTGGTGTTGGAAGGTCAAATGAGTCACGTGTGTGTTGGCCTCCTACTTACATAGTATTATTACTACCACTATGGGTTCCTCGACATACTTTAGATGCTCGAGTGATTGTATATTACCATCCCCGATTAGACTGGTTTGTAACAACCAGTTGTAATAGAGGCTAGATAGGGAGTGATGTTTATTTTGTCATGAGTATGATCAGTTTGTTATATACTATGGGGCTTCAATATATAGTGGAAGGTGGTTCCAAACAAACTACGATAGGGGTCTTCTAGGGATATTTATGAATTCCCAAGGATATATTTCATATCCACTTGTTAGTAATATTATGAACATGGTTTTTTTTAACCATCTTGTTTATTTTCATCATAGCCCTATGATAATTTGATTTTGATTTTATTTATAAAATGGATGTTTGTTGGGGAAATGAGGGGTGGTGTGTGTTGGATTTCAAAACGAGAAATCTATGCTTGATTTTTCAAATGTGAAGGACTTATTTTTATAAATGTATTTATAAATAGTTTTAATGTAATATATTGGTAAAGTAACCACATGTTGAATGTGGTGATTACCTAGTGGGATCTTAGCTCACCCGCTACTTGTACCACTTATTATTGGAAAACCCTTGCTGTTTTTTAGGTTTTTCTCTTCTGTTTAAGTTTCCTAGCTCAGGTGGTCATTGTTGGAGTAGGTTTACTGTTGTGGTTAGAGGTGACCAAGGGGTCCCACATATATATTTTGGTTCAGGTTTATTTTCTTTTCTTTTAATTATAATTTTTTACTTGGTTTTTAGTCTACATATTTCTATCTTGTAATTGAATCATTTGTTTAATTTTTTGATGTTCAGTTGTTATTCTTACTATTTATTCAATTCATTATATTTATGTATCATTTTAGGAATGTTTCTTTTGGTATTAAATCATTCCAATTTGTATTTTTTGATTCTCGACACTAGTTTCCATCCCATGGGGATTGGGAATTCCCTACGGGAAATGTCACTTATTGGGTCGAGTGTTTGGTTGGATAACATCCCATCTAGGTCCATGTGAAAATGTTATCAAAGTATTTTTTGTTTTTTGGGAGTGTCTGGTAGATGGAGATTATGAATTATTGGACTTGGTAGGTAGGATTGTGAAGGGCTTTATGGACCTTTTCTCGTTATGGGCCTCAAACTACTAGGGGTATTTCGAGATTTGAGCCTTTTGTATTTGTTTTGGAATGAGGGATTTCAATGGAGGGGAACTATTATAACATTGTGATCTCACATGAGTTACTGACCCATGTGGAGTCTAAGTACACAGTTTGAGGTCCTCTTATTGTTAAGGCTTACTTGGGGCATGAGTCATTACCATGTTTCCAAGTTTGGCATAGAAGCTAGTCTCTAATTTCGGTATTTTGGTGCATGTTGAGTTAAATTCTTGTTCGTATTAGTTTGAGTGGGGTTTTTGAAATGAAATTGTGTATTTAAATGGATGAAATGATTCTTTTAAAATATTTTTGGATTGGTAAAATTTGTTTTGAAGAAAATTTTTGTGGTTTGAAATTTTGGGGCATGTTTGGATTTCTATTAAAATGGATTGGGTGACATCATTGGTGACCCTTATAAACATTTTCATCTGTGAGGGTATTAATGAAATGTGTGTGTTGGAATTTGTGGTTGAAAATGGATGAACACATTTGTGCCAGTTAGTAAAATGTCGTGGGTAGGTGTTTGAAATCAATAGAATGTCCTTTTTTAAAAATATATTTACTTTTTGAATGTGGAAATTTATTCCGAAAATTGTATTTTGTTTTAGAATAATGGTTTTGTTTTGTGAAAGGTCAGTTTTGTTTTAGGAATGTATCCTTGAAATAATGACATTTTTCTATTTAAATGAAATGTTTAGTTTTTATATGTTAATTTTTGTGTTGTGTTTTTTGGTGTTTGAAGTGAGATACATTAATTTTGAAAGATATTTTCTTATGGTTATGATTTAATTGATTGTATATCTTTTATGTGGGTTTTTATGTTGATTATAATTTTCTTTCCTTAAATTTTCCCAAAATTTCCAAGTGATTCATGGATAATTTCATGCTCTTATCGAGTGTTGCCTATTTTTTATGATTATCGAGAACCATTTCAGGATTTAGAAAGGATTGAAGATATTAGAGGGTCTTTAGGATGTTGGGAACTCCAAAGGGTTTTAATGTTTGTGCTTTTTCATTTTTTTCAAGGGTCTAGAATTAGAAAAGTGGAGGCGGCATGTTTCGTCATCATTGGAATTTGGTGTGACATGGGTAATGTTAGAGGCCACCTTCTTCAAAGGGATATACCTAAGGAGGTGAAGTTAAGAATGGTGAAGGAGATGCGTGGTGTTTAGAAAGGTTCTCTTGTCAAGTGAAACGTGAATCAAGAGGCTAGTGGATGGTACATATTTTTAGCATGGTCTGTTTTTGGGTGTAGTTAATTGTGGTTGTCTTTCATGGGGGTTATACATCTAATGATGAGTTCAAGGTGGATGAACCTATCTAACAGAATATGTTCTTGTTGGTTCAGGAATTTTATTTTTCATAAAACTTCATAATGTACCAATGGTGTGGTGGGTCTAAGAATTTAAAGTCATCCTGTCACATCCCTCTAAAGTTTTTCTCTCTGTGGGACCACTCAGATCAATATGAGAAATCATGTAAGAATCATTACATGAAGAGGGAGTTGTGATTGGGGAATTATCATGCCTTACTATGAGATAATATATTCTGCATCAGTCAGAGCACTATCCAGTGTTCTTTGTTGATGCTCGTACATACCCTGATGTGTCTGGGCTGTGAATCCCCATCTGAGATTTACATTATGTGATGGAATGGAGTTGTTTAATGGTTTTTACGTTCATGTTTTCATACTGGTATAAGAACATAGTTTTACAATAAAGACATGATTTACTTTTTCAATATTAACTCAAGCGTTTGAGTCAATATAAATGGGGTTTTTTAAATTAATTGTTCTCTCTTGAGCATTCCATTCCATTGTGTAGAATGGTCTCTGTTTTAAAATTATGATGTGCTCATTTGAAGATTCTTGAGTCTTTAGGGATTGAGGTATTGTTTGTTCGGTTCATTTGGTAGGTTACGTGTATTTTGTAGTAGTAGTGTCGAGCTTTTTCATGAATGTTCATTTGTACTAACAGTTAAAATTTTCAAAATTTGGATGTTTCATGAGTCTTTTTTTCCGGTGCATGGTTTTTTCTTGGTTAGGGAAAATTGGGTGCCTTTCCAAGGTAACCGTGCATCATGGTGTCATTTTCAGATAAAGGTATTTGGAATAGTATGTGCACGGTTTTGAAAAGGTGTGATTATTTCTTGTGCGATGCCCCTTATTTCCAATAGATCGTGTATAGTTGGTGCATAATTTAGAAAATCATAACGAATAAAAATGCGAGCTACAAAAAAAAATTAAAAATTAAAATACACTGTTCATTGTTGCGGTGGGGGTGTTATCTGGGGTTTATATTTTTATCATATTATCAAAGTCATTTTGGTGGGGAGAACCCCCTCATGCTCTCCCCTCATATTAATACTATGGTTTATACTTGATCGGTCATGTGTGATTTGTGTAGTTAATAACTACCCCGAGGCAGATATTTCTCTCAGTATTTTGGCACACAATTGAGTTTTTTTTAACACCATAATATTTCATGGTACGGTTTTCCCTGAATAATACAATAGCGTGTGTTTTATGAATCTTAGAGTTCTAACACAACACAACCTATAAAACTAGCTGTTATGAATAGTAAAACACACTTTTTGAATTTTTTTAACTTTTACCTTTCAAAATGGACTTCATTTTTGGATTCATAGTATCGAAATTTGCATTGGGTGAGTTTTTTGTTTTCTTCTAAAATCTTTCAATTTTTTGAGGTATTGCGAAAAGCACTGAGTTATAGTTTAAAAAAAATTTATTTAAAAATTTATTTATTTTATTTAAATTTTCATTAATTCAAAAATATATACATAGTACCCATACAAGTTCAATGTAATTCATTGTATTCAGTTTATAATAATTTTAGATATATAATAATTTTATTGAACTTTTTACCGTCTTTTAGCCACATTCTTGGGACATTTGAAAATTTACATAAAACATAATATTACCATTTCTGTGAGTTGAAATTCAAAAATATAAGAGACACAATTGATATCATTATGTAAAATGTGGTTAAATAAGATGAAATGAATTTTTGGTGAATAGTCACTTTTTAATTTTATTTACCACTGTTAAAAGTAAATATGTTAATTAAGGGTAATGATGATATTATTATTACCATAAAACATGTCCTAATTATATTGGATAAGTGTAATTAGAACAAAAACAACATTTGGAGTAAAATAAAATCATTTAGGTCAACATGACAACTATTAGGACATTAATTATTATTTAATTCAAAGAATAGTTAAAAGTGTTAAATTCAATGTTTAAAAACTAAACAATTTTTAATATAAGGTTACACATAAGAAAAATTCAAAAATAAATATTAATTATAATTCTAACACTATTTCCTATGTAATGGAATTTTATTTTTATTTTTTAAATATTAAATAAGAAAATTTATTTATGACACAATGATGATGCAGTAATTACCATATTTAAGAAAGATTACAATAATTGATATTATAAATATCTAAATAAATGTAATTTGAGACATTTTATAAATTACATTAATTTTTAGGTCAATATTATATATTAGGGTTTGTTATATGAATAGTTTTAGAAGTAATAATGTTGTTATGAATTTAGAAAAAACAAAATACCAAATAGTGTCAAAATTGACATAAAAAAGTTTTTAGAACAAATATTATATTATTAATTGATATTATTTTCCTAAAAATATAAGGTTTGGAAAAAATACTAATACAATTATAGGTGTATCAATAATGAACCACTTAAAATTCACTTGTATGTATATAGTACATTGATTAACCATGTAATAAACAAATACAAAGAGACATGGTAAATGTCAAACTAATTAACTAAGAGTTAAATCTAAAAGATAAGGTTAATATAGTGAACCAAACTGGTATAAAACCTACTGGAGGAGTATTTTTATACCCCAACCCACCTTATCCTTTTAATAATTCATTTTGGATCCATTAGAAACCGAAAATGACTTTATTTTAAAATAATATTTCTAGTTTTTCCAATGGCGCCCCTCTCCTATCTTATAAAAGGGAACTCCCCTTCTCATTAATTAACAACTTCATAACCATTGGTATCGTCTATAACATGCCCAAATAAACTATCATTTTCCCCCCTTAATCATAGATTCCTTAATTTAGTTATAAAACCACCCTAAAGAGCCCTTTTGATCAAATCAAAAGGAAAAACCCGAAGAAGAGGTAAATATTACATCACCTCTTTCAAGTTCCTTTCATCTTCCACTTCTTCTTTCTTTGTTGTTTCCATTATAAAATAATAACTCTAGTATATAATATATACAGTTATGTTATTATAAATATCGTACAACAATATTCATTATTCTATACATCATTTGAATGACATGTCACTATACGTGCGTACGTGCGGATTACCATCTCCAAGTCGTGGTGTAAGTGTTATTCGATACATTATTATTTTGGATGGGTATAATAATGATGTGTAAATTATTTAAATAATAAATATAACATGATAATGATTATTTATATATTATATATCTTTATATTATATATTACTTTAATATTAAAATAATGATAATGTCCCTTGTGCGTACGTACTGATTTCCATCTCCACGAACACGATGAGATTCATTCCCCATCGTATCCATTGAAGACTAATTTTCATTAGATGATTAAAAATAATTTTTCGATACTTAATACCATTATTAATATGAATAAGATACATCATATCCATAACAAACATTACTTATGTAATAAAACATATAAAATAAAATAAATTATTTAACACCTGAAATGATGATAATACTAAAATATTATTAACAACGAAATATTAAAAGATCATATATAATATCATGTTAATGTACATGATTCTGGTATAATTTAACAAAAATTATTTCATAATTATATTGGAGGTTAACCTACCCTCGACCAAGGAAAAGTACATGGTAAGGTTTAATTTCACCATCTATTTATTATCTGAGGTTGTTTTTATGTAAGTATGTACAAGGAGTTATTTATCATCCACATTCGTGTTTTCTTAAAAATGTACTTCAAAACATTTTTATTATTAACTAAACTATGGGATAAATAAATTTATACCATTATTTTACTTTTTATAAGATTATTATAATGTAATCTCTTGTCGCTTTCCAAACAAGGTACCTTATGACCTTTTCCACAAAATTAAGGTAATAATTTTTTTTTACTTATACGGCGAGTGGAGTTATTTTCTACCATTATATATTTATCAAATATTCCATTACAAAATTATATGAATATTTCCAAAATAAATGTTTTCTTTTATAATTTTATGAATTTTAAATGATTTAAGAATAAATGTTATATTTCTCTAAAAAGGATTTTATTTATTCTATGTCAACATCCTTTGGTGGATTTTAATCTTATTTGATATTTATTTGTTATGATAATTAAAATCCATATTATAATGAAGGGTTTGTGATATGTTTTATTGTTTATGTGTTATTTTTATACCATTCATGGTATATGGATAAGGTATTGACATTTTGTATGCTTGTTTTAATACGAATGTTTCTGTTATGTTTAAAACTTTTCATATGAGGAAGTCATTGGACTTATTAAGTGATGGGTGGAGCCCACTATAGCTCCTCAATGAATCAGTAAGTTTCATGAGACAACTGGTTTCTTTTCACAAGTCCTTAAAAAAACTTATTTGTAGTCTTGGAACCAAGACTTTACTATGTGATTATGATGTCTGGCATTATGCATTCCATCATTATGAATGTGGAAATTGATATTTAATTTGATTATTAGACTAGTAGAATTTCCATGTGAGTAAGTAAATGTAATTATTTTGATTTATATTTTCAATATTATGATGATGTTTATGTTTAATATTCTTTTGTTTTAGTTTTATATATTGCCATAATTGTTTGTGCTTATATATTAATGTTTCTGCTATATTGTTATCCTTACTGAGAATTTGTTCTCACCACTTTCTATGTTTTATTTTTCCCATGATGAGAAAAAATATAGTATGACTGAACTTTGGGGATATTATATGGGATCTAAAAGTTTTACCTGGAAAAAATTTTGTTGTAGTTTTTTATTTTATGATGTAATGTTATCCTTATGAATGTATCTAGTACTTCCAAGGCTATTAAATCGATCAATTCTCTAGGAATTGATCTTTTGTGATCATGCCAATGATATGTAATAATGAACCGGATCCAGGGCATCTAGAATTTGGGAATTACAGTTTGTATCAGAGGAAGTTTAGTACAGACCTTGGAATCTAGATTTATAAAAAATATGATTAGAGCAGATTACCCTAATGCAGACTTTGAGGATTAGTTTAGAAAAACATCCTAGAATTTTGGTATTGTAACGAATTCATGATTTTTTCAAGAAATAAATCCATGTTAAGATATAAGCAGGTAGAGGCGGCTTTGGCACAGATTTACCAAGGGGTAAAACACGAAAAACACCACTTTTAGCTAGAATAGAACGAGAACTGGTGCACGACATCAAGCCTTGTTGCACTATTGGTTATGACACTCATAGGGGATATGTTTTGGATAATTATCATTTTCATTAAAAACCATTATAAAGGGTTTATGAACATATACTTCCCCAAAGAAAACATTTTTATGATTATAGATTATATCCATAGACTGTTCAATTTATGTTAAGTGGTTTACATGTTTTAATTTATGTATTGTGATTCATAAACTAATATAGTTTATTGAATTGATTAGAAATGGAGCCTAGTGGATGGAATGGAAACTGTATTAATTCACGCACTTCATATAGGGATTTCCCTCTTACTCAAGATAATTATAGTGGAGCTAGTGATGCAATTGGTGCTGATCAGGTAATCACCATACTGGGACAACTCAATAGGGTAATGAATAATAACCTTACCCGTATGGAGCACCCTGATCCACAGCATGGAAGATAAATGTTATATCACTTCATGAGGTAACAACCACCAACATTCAATGGGTTACAAATCCACTAGTATCTGAGCAATGGAAAAATTCCTTATAGAAAATATTACATGTCATGGGGAGTTGTGAAAGGGAAAAAGTTGTCCTGGTAGTCTACCGGTTCACTGGAGATACTGATCAATGGTGGTCATTGATTTTAAAAAATGATGATGAGGAAGTATCAAATATGTAATAGAGGGAGTTTAAATAGATTTTCATAGAAAAATAAATTCCTCATGACCATAGAGCGGATATGAAAGACAATTTCTGAGTTTGGGAAAAAAGCAGGATGAGAATGTCACAAAGTATAAATATAACTTTACAAGGTTAGCGAGGCATGTTGTAGATTATATACGTAACCCAAGATGTAATATTGATCATTTTTATGGGTTAAAACCATTTCTACATCGATCATTAATCTCAAAATCATTATCATCGTACGAAGATATTGTCTCATGTGCTGTCAAGATAGAAAAATAATTTTCTAAGTCTTACAAATTTAAAGCAATGAAATAGGAGAAGTGATTTACTGAACACTCTGGAAATGAAAATAACGGGATGAAGGGAAAATTTTAATATCCATCCTGCAGAAAATGATGGAAGACACATCTTGGTACTTTCTTGAAGGGAATGAGTTTCTGTTACATGTGTGGTGAAAAGGACACCAAGATCGTGATTGCAAAGGGAAGAAAGAGGTTGTCGATGGTGAATTCTACAATTTTAGAGAAAGGGGGAATTATGTGAATGAATTTTCAAAGCATCAAGGGAACTTACCTCAAAAAAGTCCAAGGGATCAAGGCCAATATTATACTATCACTACTGTTGAGGTTGAAGTTCCGAAAGACATATCAGAATGTAATTTAATGTTTTCATCATGATTAGAAAATGTTTTATTTGATTCTAGATCATCACATTGTTTCATATATTCTCTAGTTTTCTATGAAAATTAGATATTTCAAATTTTATTTAACAAGGTATTTTT
Organism: Viscum album; assembly: GCA_963277665.1. NCBI lineage: Eukaryota > Viridiplantae > Streptophyta > Magnoliopsida > Santalales > Viscaceae > Viscum > Viscum album. The sequence continues at coordinate 1,359,734,441 of OY728119.1, read as the reverse complement.
TAGACAAAACTACTAAGGGAAGTATCTTGGCAACAATGTTTTTTGAATCAGTCGCATTATGGTATATAAATGTTCATTATGTGCTGATCTCATAGTCATACCCATGATTGAATTTTATATAATCCTCAGTATGGATTGGATTTCAGACCATGATGTGAAAATTTATTATAGTAAGAAGGAGGTTAAATTTGTTGATGATGTTAAGGACTACCTTATCCTTAGAGCAGAAACATCACCGACTAATTATTATCTAGATCCATCCCCAGTAGCTCAACTAAATTTAATTATTAGGGAGGAATATAATGAAATTACTCTGGGTGGGGAAAATTGATCAAATAGAATATGTACCTATTGTGCGAGAATATGTTGTTGTGTTTCTATAGGATTTACCTAGTCATCATCAAAAAGAGAAATTGAGTTTTTCATTGATTGAATTCCTGGTTCATGTTTTATATCGAAAAGCCCTTATAGAATGGACATTGTGAAATTAGTAGAACTAAATAAACAACTAGAGTAATTGAGTAATAATTGATTTATTCTCCCTAGTGTTTCACTATGGGAATTCCTTGTCCTTTTTGTTAAGATGAAAGATGAATATATGAGTTTGTGCATTAACTATAGAGAGATCAATGATATAACAATAAAAAAAATTATCCCCTAACTCTCATTGATGATTTATTTGACCAAATTCATGGCGATTAATACTTTTAAAAAATTTACCTTCGATCTAGATATCATCGGTTTTGTGTGACGAATGAAGGCATTCAATAAACATAATTTTTAACCAGGTACGAGCATTACGAGTTTATAGTAATTTTTTTTGGATTGACTAATGCACCCTCTGTCTTCATGGATATAATGAATAGAGTTTTCAATGAATATCTTGATGACTTTTTAGTGGTATTTATTGATGATATATTGATATAATTAAAGAGATACTAAGATAATGAAAATTACTTGTGGATTATCCTAAAGACTCTTAGAAGACCTAAATAATATGGAAAGTTTAGCAAGTGTGAATTATGGATTCATGAGATTTCATTTCATGGCCATATCATCCCAAAGGATGGAATCCCAGTTGATCCTTATATGACAAGAGAAATCCCTGAATATCCATCACTAACAACTATAACTATTGTACATCGTTTTATAGGTTTAGCAGGTTATTTCTGTATTTTGACCATAATTTTTCCCAATTGGCTAACCCATTAACCAAGATCACACGTAAAGGGGTGAAATATTTTTGGAAAAAATAATTTGAAAAAGTTTTGAATAATTGAAGAGAGGATTATTAAATTCTCATTTATTGACTCTGCCATTGGGGAATGATGGTGTTTTTATTTATAGTGATGCTTTAAAGAAAGGAATTGGTTGTGTCCTTATGCAGAATGATAGGGTTATTGGATATGCACTTCGAAATCCAAAAAGTCACGAGCAGAACTTTCCTACCAATGTTGTTGACTTAGAATCTATAATCATTGCTTTAATGATTTGGAGGCACAATCTTTATGGTGAAAAATATGATATTTATACTGATCACATGAGTTTTGTAGAGACCCGAAGCTTATCGTACATTGACATTACATTACATTTGCGGAATACTTAGTACATAACAAAAACACACACGCAAGGATCGTAATAGTTTAGTGTCTTTGGAAACTCGGAACGTAATCTTCTAATCGTGGTGAAAGATCTTCAACATCTCCCATAAAGATCTTCCTTTTTTTATACCTAAAACCTTTCTTTATATCCTGGGGAAAAGAAAACATAAAAGGGTGAGCTCAAATGCTCAGTAAGGGTAAACAAAAGAAATATCAATCACATAATTTTCATAAGAACATAACATTTTTGGAAATCTTAACCTGCAAAAGAGAGCATAATTTCATAACATGGGATAAATCATAGTAGTGAAAATGAAACCATAACTTAAAACATTACTCATTGTGGCATACACACATAATCATAGAGAATCATTTCTTGTTAGTCAAGACTCATTGCCAAGACTATCTTAGTGGACAAAGTCCCTTTCTGAATCGAGTAATCCTCGTTTCAGTCCTGTTTCACTGAACCGGTATAACCTACCATTCCAGCCATGTCTATCTCATGAGATATGAAATCTTTACCCAATGCATTGGAGGGAGATATAGGTCCCACCCATCTCTTAATGAATCCTTTCTTATGTGTGCCACAAAATCATAAATCATACATCATTGCATAACCCATGTAATAAAAATGGGATTCTTAAACAACATGACATCATAAAACCATTCATATAAGATAAAGGAATTCATAAACATAATTCCATCACAACATAGTCAAATCAATGTAAAAATATGGATAGAAACAGAACCCTTTATTATCTTAGATGGAAAATAATTTTGATAAAACACTTGAATTGAATTCTTGAGGAAAATATCCTTTCTTCTTCAAAATCAATTTCTTTTCACAAAACATCATGCAATTTTAAAAGAAAGAGATTTTATTGAAAATAGTCATGAAATATTTTGGAGGAAGCTTCATGAAAATAAGGCTTTATAAAACCGTAGAAATCCATTCGTGCCGTATAAGTTAAAAAAAACATTCTTCGTACTTTTGTCGGAAAAGTCAAAAAGTACCTCGTACGAAAAACGACAAAAGATTCCTTTCATTTCTTTTACTAAAAACTCACCGAAGGGTAAAAATGGATTTAAACAATTGTAGGTGGATGGAAATAACAATACATATTGAGGAAACATAGGTGTGGATGATAAAATACACCCCAGTAAATACTAAAGTATAAACAATCTCGGATAAAAATGAGATTGTGATATTTCCCTTACCTTAGGTCCGACTTGCTTTGTAAGTGTCCGAACCTCCTGTATAATGATTTAAATCATGTTATTGACTTATTACAGAATCATATTCATTTTTATGATATCATATATGGTTCACTTATGACATTATATTACCCGTTCTTTTGTAAATTCCATGTTAAAGAAGCGTTTTGGGTAAAATCGTTTCATTTATCGTAGGTGTTTTGACTTGTTGTTCTTGACATCATTATTGCTTATATCATGATTTACTTACTTCCAGAATATAAAATATGATTTATATATCATATATATTCAGTATATATATATATATAATAGATAGATAAATAAAATGAAAAACACCGTTCATGGAGACGGTAGTCCGTACGTACGCATGAACGCTGTTTTTCTTTCCTTATTGTCTTGAAATGGAAGTAAGTAGATGACATACATATGTATATATATACATAAATCCAGTAGCTTTATAATGTCATATATTTCATTATTATTTCTTATATATACTTTATAATCATTCTTAAATGGTTAACATGGAGAATGAATCTCATCGCGTCGTGGAGACGGTAGTCCGTACGTACGCACGAGCGACGATATCATCTCTATAAATATTGAATTGAATTGGAGTGGATTATACAATATATCAGAATCAATATGATGTTTTAATAACTATGTATAGTTTTTATTTACACCATTTTGCCCATCCATGTAAGGTGGTGGTGGAAAATAGAATACACCACGGCGTGGAGACGGTATTCCGTACGTACGCACGCGCGGTGATTTCTTTTTCCGTAGGATGGATAGATGGTGAAATAGGGTTGTTTAATACTTATAATAACATATCAGTATATGAGTGATACTGATGTTATTACTTCATAATGAAACAACCTAAGAAGAAGAAGTGGAAGAAGAAATAAAGATAAAAGAATTGGTAACGGTAATTACCTCTTCTTTGAAGTGCCTCTTTGAGACCTCCTATTAGGGCACTAGAATTGGTCTTTGAGGAAGACCAGAACCTCTAGGATGTTTCTAGGGAAGTGGAGAAGAGATTTTGGCAGGGGTTGGCCGAGCTTGAGTGCTCAAATTGGTGTGAGGAGGAGGGGGAGGAGGTGTCCTTTTATAGGGGAGGAGAGGGGCACCTTAGGAATATCTCAAAATATTATTTTATATTAAAGTCAAAATCGGTTTATAATGGTTCCAAAGGGTCTTATTTCGAAGCTAAAGTGGGGATGGGTCGAAATCCTATCAACCAATAGAATTTAGACAAGTTTAGGTTATTATTTTAACCTTATCAATTAGATTTAACTCTAAGTTAAATAATTTAACTTTTACCGTGTCTTTTTGTTTTCTTTCACTATATGGTTAATACACTTACTATAACATGACAAACGAACCCCAAATTGTTTATTATTAATATATATATCCTTATCTAAATCATTTGGCCGAACCTTAGATTTTTAGGAATACAATAACAATTAATAATATAATATTTGATTTAAAAACTATTTTGTGTCAATTTTGACACTATTTAATATATGATTTTTGGGAAAGTCATAACAGAATTAAATGTTCGAACCAAGTTGATTAAATCAACATTAATATATCATAGTAACCTAGAAAATTAGTGGAATTCATAAAAACTCTCAAATTACATTTATTTTGGTGTTTATAACATCAATTATGTCAATATTTCGTTAACAAGATAATTACTGCATCATCTTTGTGTCATAAATAAATTAAATTATTTGATGTCTAAAAATTACAAATAAAATACCATAATGTAGGAAATCTTTTTAGCTTTCTAATGAATATTTACAATCTAATTTATCTTATGTATAACCCCATATTAAAAATGTTTTAGTAAATATACTTTGATTTTAACTCTTTTAACCCTTCTTTAAATAAATTAATAATAAATGTCCTAATCTAATCCAAGTGGGCCTAAATGGTCATATTTTATTCCTAAGTTTGTTTTTGGTCGAAATACACTTGTCCAATAGGATTAGGACACGTGTTAGGGTAATAGTAATATCATATTTACCCTTAGTTACCCTATTTACTATTAACCGTGGTAAAAAAAGTAAAAAGTTACTATTCACCAAAAAATTATTTTCATCTCATTGAACCACATTTTAGTCCTCGATATTAACCGTGTCTCTCGGATTTTCGAAATTCCATTCACAGAAGCGGTAAAATTATGTTTTATACAAAATTCAGTTTTTAACCTACCACTTAGTAGTTTCACTATTCATCAAAAATTGATGTTTTTCAGAACGATGCCAAAATTTCATCCTAAGCTATATTTCATATTCCGAATTCAAAAATGAAGTCTATTTTACCAAATTCATAACATAGAAATTGCATTAATTAAATTTATAATTAAATCCCGCTGTTAAAACAAATAGCGTGTTTTTAAGAAACAATATCTATCAAAAGATTGACATTTGATTACGTCTGGTTTAAATGTGAAATTACATCCAATGACCAACATTGTATTAAATTGTAAAAATATATTCTAAATATACTTTAAACCCACTCAAATTAATAATTTATCACTATTAATTATTTCGATTAAAAAAGTTGTTTTTAATTATAAATTATTAATTTTCACTATTCATCAGAATATGAAAGTTATCCGAAAAGTACCAAAATTTCACCTTAGGCTAAATTCGATACTCCGAATCCAAAAATGAAGTTCATTTTAAAAAATAAGATTTACAGAATTTTAAAAAGTGGTTATTACTATTCATAACGGCTAGTTTTAATAATATTTTAATAGCACATCGTTGTTTAGTGAAACTTGGTATTGCGTATTACACACGCTATCGAGGAAGGTCGCGATTGCGTGTAATGCAAGGCAAGTCAAGGATGCGTGTTGTGAAAGCTCCTTTTGGTGTAGCGTACAACACAAGATATTAATAAAATGAAAAAGAATATTTTTTTTTTATAAAATCTTGGGCTGTTACATTCTACCCCCCTTAAAATGAATTTCGCCCTCGAAATTCGTCGGGGTTATAAATGGTTTACTATTCGAAAGTTTCTTTAATAGAAACCCACATCGTAAAAGGGAATACCAAAACTTGGCTTTAAAAACTAAAGTATGAAATGTAACGATTACCCAAATAAACTAATCACTGGGTTTCCACATAGGTGAAAATATGGATATGGAAGAGAAATCTAACCATCATGTTCTGATGGAGAGTGGTAGAGAACATGGCTATGGAAAAGGCAGTAATCACAAATCCATAGATTTGTGATGATATAAGGTACCATCTTATTCATCAGGTATAAGATCACTAGGACGACATTTTTGGTTTTCAAGATCATTTCCCTAAAGTTGAAAATTTGAATTAGAATAAATACTTACTTTATTTTGGTACAATCTCACTGTTGTTCGTGACTTGAACAATTTCCACTTCATCTCTTAAATAAATGAAGTTGAATTTGTCATTCATGAAGTGTTAGCAGATCATGTGATAGAATGACGGGTCATTCCATCTGTCTCAAACAAAAGGTTAGCAAAAAAATTATATACATAAGTCGATCTATAGTGAGATTAATCATATATGGTTCCTAAAATGGACTTATACTTCATATATCATACTGCTTAATATAATAAAACTAGTTTCTACTAAACAGGGACTTCCTGTAGGTCAGTGGTAGGCGATAAAAGCCAGTCGCACTTCGGTTGTGGGTTCGATTCCTACAGCCTTGTCCGAAGCGATGGGTTGTCGCCCGTCCTGCAGGTTGTCCCTTTTTCTAAAACTACGTTACTATAACATCCCATCAATAATATCGAAAATCTTATATCCTTAAACAATACTAACTTATGTCCAACATAATCCAATCTAATCTTTAGGCTTATAATACTGCAGTCCACTCTCATAATATAGTGACAACGATTTCCAGAGATTTAATACTGTCGTTGATCCCCACATATCATAAGTTATGTCTTGTTGGTCACATTCCAAACATTCAAAGTCCTTAATCGTGTATTCTCTTGAATACCTTAGTGAAAACATGAGTGCAGTTAAAAGTTAACACTTTCCACATACCAAAATCCTCAAAATTCTATATACTCAAACCATGATATCACTTAGTCCTTATATCAATCATGAGCTCATGAATACTATCAAACATTTAATTTTCTCCTTATCCCTTTATTATGCGCATATCATCTAAATTCCAAAAATATCTGAATAACCTTTCATGGATACTAGTAACATTAATCATACACTTTCAAAACACAAGGAAAGACAACAGTGTAACAATCCATAGATGTCTCTTTATTCCAAAATTACACATGATAAACATGTAATCATTCCACTACATTCTCAAACCATTGACCGAGCTTCAAAAATTCTTTCATCTCACATATCATTTGTAGTCTCTTCATCATCATCCACATAAATACTACCCATATGACCATACTGATTCTCTTCATGAGTCTTTCCCTTAGGGCATTTGTTTGCATAATGCCCATACATTCCACATTTAAAACACTTAACCATTTTTGATGTCGTAGCAATACCATTATCCTCATCCATGGTGTTAACCGACCCTTTTCCTTTGCACTTACTTGCTTTGTGTCCTTCTTTTCCACACCCAAAGCATCTTCCAGTTCCCTTGAAACATTCTCCTTGATGCCTTTTCCCACATGATTTACATAGGGGAAATTGAACTTTCTTTCCTCTATGGTCATCATGAAACTCTATCTTTTTCTTATTAGCCGAGTCAGGAAACTTACCAAATTTTACTTTATTGATCATATTATGAGATTGCTGATTCGACATAATAATGATGTTTGGACTTCCAAATCCCATTTCATTTGGTTGCTCATAAAGAATATCATTCCATTGTCCATCATATCCTCCATTATCGTGAATCATCTTGTTTCCAGCCATATTCTAAAACCCAAAAAGAATAGTGTGAGAGGAAAAATCATAATAAAGGGGGAGTAACTTAAATATATATCATCTTTGGTTTAATCTAATATCGTTACCATAGTTCTAGAACTATATCCTATACGTATACTTATCCTTAGGGGCATCCCTAGACATACCATAGAAATATCTCTAGGGATATCACTAACGTTTTCGCATCCTAGTTTCCAAAGGTTGACTAAACCTTTCCTCTGATACCAACTGTAGAGACCCGAAGCTTATCGTCCATTGACATTACATTACATTTGCGGAATACTTAGTACATAACAAAAACACACACGCAAGGATCGTAATAGTTTAGTGTCTTTGGAAACTCGGACCGTAATCTTCTAATCGTGGTGAAAGATCTTCAACATCTCCCATAAAGATCTTCCTTTTTTTTATACCTAAAACCTTTCTTTATATCCTGGGGAAAAGAAAACAAAAAAGGGTGATCTCAAATGCTCAGTAAGGGTAAACAAAAGAAATATCAATCACATAATTTTCATAAGAACATAACATTTTTGGAAATCTTAACCTGCAAAAGAGAGCATAATTTCATAACATGGGATAAATCATAGTAGTGAAAATGAAACCATAACTTAAAACATTACTCATTGTGGCATACACACATAATCATAGAGAATCATTTCTTGTTAGTCAAGACTCATTGCCAAGACTATCTTAGTGGACAAAGTCCCTTTCTGAATCGAGTAATCCTCGTTTCAGTCCTGTTTCACTGAACCGGTATAACCTACCATTCCAGCCATGTCTATCTCATGAGATATGAAATCTTTACCCAATGCATTGGAGGGAGATATAGGTCCCACCCATCTCTTAATGAATCCTTTCTTATGTGTGCCACAAAATCATAAATCATACATCATTGCATAACCCATGTAATAAAAATGGGATTCTTAAACAACATGACATCATAAAACCATTCATATAAGATAAAGGAATTCATAAACATAATTCCATCACAACATAGTCAAATCAATGTAAAAATATGGATAGAAACAGAACCCTTTATTATCTTAGATGGAAAATAATTTTGATAAAACACTTGAATTGAATTCTTGAGGAAAATATCCTTTCTTCTTCAAAATCAATTTCTTTTCACAAAACATCATGCAATTTTAAAAGAAATAGATTTTATTGAAAATAGTCATGAAATATTTTGGAGGAAGCTTCATGAAAATAAGGCTTTATAAAACCGTAGAAATCCATTCGTGCCGTATAAGTTAAAAAAAACATTCTTCGTACTTTTGTCGGAAAAGTCAAAAAGTACCTCGTACGAAAAACGACAAAAGATTCCTTTCATTTCTTTTACTAAAAACTCACCGAATGGGTAAAAATGGATTTAAACAATTGTAGGTGGATGGAAATAACAATACATATTGAGGAAACATAGGTGTGGATGATAAAATACACCCCAGTAAATACTAAAGTATAAACAATCTCGGATAAAAATGAGATTGTGATATTTCCCTTACCTTAGGTCCGACTTGCTTTGTAAGTGTCCGAACCTCCTGTATAATGATTTAAATCATGTTATTGACTTATTACAGAATCATATTCATTTTTATGATATCATATATGGTTCACTTATGACATTATATTACCCGTTCTTTTGTAAATTCCATGTTAAAGAAGCGTTTTGGGTAAAATCGTTTCATTTATCGTAGGTGTTTTGACTTGTTGTTCTTGACATCATTATTACTTATATCATGATTTACTTACTTCCAGAATATAAAATATGATTTATATATCATATATATTCAGTATATATATATATATAATAGATAGATAAATAAAATGAAAAACACCGTTCATGGAGACGGTAGTCCGTACGTACGCATGAACGCTGTTTTTCTTTCCTTATTGTCTTGAAATGGAAGTAAGTAGATGACATACATATGTATATATATACATAAATCCAGTAGCTTTATAATGTCATATATTTCATTATTATTTCTTATATATACTTTATAATCATTCTTAAATGGTTAACATGGAGAATGAATCTCATCGCGTCGTGGAGACGGTAGTCCGTACGTACGCACGAGCGATGATATCATCTCTATAAATATTTAATTGAATTGGAGTGGATTATACAATATATCAGAATCAATATGATGTTGTAATAACTATGTATAGTTATTATTTACACCATTTTGCCCATCCATGTAAGGTGGTGGTGGAAAATAGAATACACCACGGCGTGGAGACGGTATTCCGTACGTACGCACGCGCGGTGATTTCTTTTTCCGTAGGATGGATAGATGGTGAAATAGGGTTGTTTAATACTTATAATAACATATCCGTATATGAGTGATACTGATGTTATTACTTCATAATGAAACAACCTAAGAAGAAGAAGTGGAAGAAGAAATAAAGATAAAAGAATTGGTAACGGTAATTACCTCTTCTTTGAAGTGCCTCTTTGAGACCTCCTATTAGGGAACTACAATTGGTCTTTGAGGAAGACCAGAACCTCTAGGATGTTGCTAGGGAAGTGGAGAAGAGATTTTGGCAGGGGTTGGCCGAGCTTGAGTGCTCAAATTGGTGTGAGGAGGAGGGGGAGGAGGTGTCCTTTTATAGGGGAGGAGAGGGGCACCTTAGGAATATCTCAAAATATTATTTTATATTAAAGTCAAAATCGGTTTATAATGGTTCCAAAGGGTCTTATTTCGAAGCTAAAGTGGGGATGGGTCGAAATCCTATCAACCAATAGAATTTAGACAAGTTTAGGTTATTATTTTAACCTTATCAATTAGATTTAACTCTAAGTTAAATAATTTAACTTTTACCGTGTCTTTTTGTTTTCTTTCACTATATGGTTAATACACTTACTATAACATGACAAACGAACCCCAAAATGTTTATTATTAATATATATATCCTTATCTAAATCATTTGGCCGAACCTTAGATTTTTAGGAATACAATAACAATTAATAATATAATATTTGATTTAAAAACTATTTTGTGTCAATTTTGACACTATTTAATATATGATTTTTGGGAAAGTCATAACAGAATTAAATGTTCGAACCAAGTTGATTAAATCAACATTAATATATCATAGTAACCTAGAAAATTAGTGGAATTCATAAAAAGTCTCAAATTACATTTATTTTGGTGTTTATAACATCAATTATGTCAATATTTCGTTTACAAGATAATTACTGCATCATCTTTGTGTCATAAATAAATTAAATTATTTGATGTCTAAAAATTACAAATAAAATACCATAATGTAGGAAATCGTTTTAGCTTTCTAATGAATATTTACAATCTAATTTATCTTATGTATAACCCCATATTAAAATTTTTTAGTAAATATACTTTGATTTTAACTCTTTTAACCCTTCTTTAAATAAATTAATAATAAATGTCCTAATCTAATCCAAGTGGGCCTAAATGGTCATATTTTATTCCTAAGTTTGTTTTTGGTCGAAATACACTTGTCCAATAGGATTAGGACACGTGTTAGGGTAATAGTAATATCATATTTACCCTTAGTTACCCTATTTACTATTAACCGTGGTAAAAAAAGTAAAAAGTTACTATTCACCAAAAAATTATTTTCATCTCATTGAACCACATTTTAGTCCTCGATATTAACCGTGTCTCTCGGATTTTCGAAATTCCATTCACAGAAGCGGTAAAATTAAGTTTTATACAAAATTCAGTTTTTAACCTACCACTTAGTAGTTTCACTATTCATCAAAAATTGATGTTTTTCCGAACAATGCCAAAATTTCATCCTAAGCTATATTTCATATTCCGAATTCAAAAATGAAGTCTATTTTACCAAATTCATAACATAGAAATTGCATTAATTAAATTTATAATTAAATCCCGCTGTTAAAACAAATAGCGTGTTTTTAAGAAACAATATCTATCAAAAGATTGACATTTGATTACGTCTGGTTTAAATGTGAAATTACATCCAATGACCAACATTGTATTAAATTGTAAAAATATATTCTAAATATACTTTAAACCCACTCAAATTAATAATTTATCACTATTAATTATTTCGATTAAAAAAGTTGTTTTTAATTATAAATTATTAATTTTCACTATTCATCAGAATAAGAAAGTTATCCGAAAAGTACCAAAATTTCACCTTAGGCTAAATTCGATACTCCGAATCCAAAAATGAAGTTCATTTTAAAAAATAAGATTTACAGAATTTTAAAAAGTGGTTATTACTATTCATAACGGCTAGTTTTAATAATATTTTAATAGCACATCGTTGTTTAGTGAAACTTGGTATTGCGTATTACACACGCTATCGAGGAAGGTCGCGATTGCGTGTAATGCAAGGAAAGTCAAGGATGCGTGTTGTGAAAGCTCCTTTTGGTGTAGCGTACAACACAAGACATTAATAAAATGAAAAAGAATATTTTTTTTATATAAAATCTTGGGCTGTTACAAGTTTGATGTATATTTTCTCATATAAATAACTCAACATGAGGCAACAGAAATGGCATGAACTAATCAAGGATTATGATTGCACGACACACTACCACCTGGGGAAGGAAACTATTGTAGAAGATTATTTGACCAAAAAATATCATGGATTTTTGAACTAGATAAGAGTTGAAATGAATCCTATTTTTATGTATCTGGTAAATATTGAGATGGGAATAACCATGGAAGGTTAAACATTAATTATTTTTCAAATGGTTACAAACCATGTTTACTATAAAGTATAAAAAGTTCTCATGATGATGATGAGGAGTTTCAAAAGAAGATTTAAGTTGTGAATGATGGGAGATTGAGTGACATCATATATGAATATGGAATTTTGAAACTTCAAAAGATTTTTTGTGGTCTCAATATACCCGATCTAAAAAATTAATTGTTAGATGATGCTCATAGTTCTAATTTCTCTATACACCTTGGGATCCCCAAAATGTATAGAGAATTGAAGGAACATTTTCGATGGGACAACATGAAGAGGGAGATTTCAGATTTTTTGTCAATATGTATGGTTTTTCAAAAAGTGAAATCTAGAAGGCAACTGCTTCGAAGAGCCTTGAAATCTCCTCCCATAACTGAGTGGAAATGGGATAATATTACGATGGACATTATCATGAGAATACAATAGACTCCTATAATGAATGATTTAATATGGGTCATTGTTGATCGTCTTACCATGATGACACATTTTCTTGCTATAAGAGAAGATTTACCAGTTGAATGTCTAGCGAGATTGTTTATTAATGTAGTTGTTAGACTACCTGGATTATCCCTATCAATTGTTTCTGATTGTGATCCACATTTTACATCAAGATTCAGGAAAATTCATCAGAAAACCCTTCATATTTTTCTGAGCACTGCTTACCACCCCCAAACAGATGGACAATCATAATGGACTATTGTAACCTTAGAATAGATGTTGAGATCATTATAACTTTACTTTTAATATGTGTGGGATCAATGTTTACCTATGGTAGATTTTTCCTATAACAATATCTTCCATTCAAGTATTCAGATGGCACCACATGAAGTGATATATATAAAGAGATGTCTTATACCAACCTGTAGGGATGATGTTGGTGAAAGAAAACTCATAGCCCCAGAACTGGTGGAGGAAACGATGGAAAAGGTGAAGGTAATCCAAAACCACATCAGAGCAGCTGAAAGTAGGAAGAAGAGCTATGCTGATATCTAAAGGAATAAATTGGAATTTCAGGTAGGAGATAATTTTTTCTTGAAGGTATTTCCATTGAATGGTGCAATATGTTTTGGTAAGATGGGAAAATTAATTCCTAGGTACATTCGAACTTTAAAAATTCTATATTGAATTGGGGATGTTTCTTAGCGTTTGGAAATGCCGATAGGTCTCTCCAAAGTTCATGACGTATTCCACATATCACTGTTGAGAAAATACATGCTTGACCCAACACTTGTACTCAACTATGAGTAATTAGAAATGGAACTCAATCCATCTTATTGAAAAGAGCCTATCTTGTCTTTTGATATAAGAGAACAAGTGCTGAGAAACCGGACGAATCGTCTGGTAAAAGTTCTATGGATAAACCATCATATGTAAGAGGAAATGTAGGAAACTGAGGAACATATGATGAAGAACAACACAAGACATTTTATGTAGTAATATTCTAGAAGTTCGGATGATGAAATTATTTTAAGGAGGGAAAAATATAACAACCCAAGATTCCATAGTACACTTCTCTTTGAATAATACAATAGCTTGTGTTGTATGCAAATTCTAGTTCTAACACACCACACCCGATCAAACTAGCCATTGTGAATAGTAATAACAACTTTTCTAATTTTTTTAAATTTTATCATTCTAAATAGACTTCATTTTTGGATTCTATGTATTGAAATTAGGTTAGGGATAATTTTTGGTGTTTTTTTGAAATCTATCAACTTTCGATGAATAGCGAAAAACAACGAGTTATAGTTTAAAAGAAAATTATAATTTAAATATTTATATATTTTATTTAAAATTTTTAGGTCAAAATAGTTATATAATACCTATATATGTTCATTGTAATTCATTGGAGCCAGTTTATAAATATTTTACAGATATTAAAATTTTATGGAACTTTTTACCGTCTTTTACCCACCTCCTATGAGCATTTTCAAATTTACATAATAATTAATTTTATCGCTTATGTAAGTTGTATTTCAAAATTCCATGAGACGTGGTTGATATCAATATGTAATATGTCGTTAAATAGGATGAAAATAATTGAAGGCAAATAGTAACTTTTTACTTTTATTTACCATGGTTACATGTAAATAGTGTAATTAAGGGTAAAAAAGATATTATTATTACCCAAACACATGTATTAATTCTATTGTATAAGTTTAATTCTACCAAAATCAACATTAGGAATAAAATATGATCCTTTAGGACCACTTGTATAAGAAAACGTCATTTATTATTATTTAATTCAAAAAGAGTATGAAGTGTTAAATTCAAAGTATAATAACTAAACTATTTTTAATATAGGATTACACATAAGAAAAATTAAAGTATAAATATTCATTAAACATCTAAAAATCATTCCTACATAAAGGTAATTTTTTATAGTTTTTAGACATTATTTAATCATATTTATTTATGACAAAATAATGATGCAGTAATTACCGTGTTAATCAAATATTAACATCATTGATATTATAAATTTTAAAAAATAGTAATTTGAGACATTTTATGAATTCTAATAATTTTCTAAGTTAATATTACATATTAAGGTTGGTTAGATAAATTTTTGTCTTAATAATAATGTTGTTATGAATTTAGAAAAAACAAAATACCAAATAGTGTCAAAATTGACATAAAAGAGTTTTTAAAACAAATATTATATTACTAATTGAAATTTTATTCCTAAAAATATAAGGATCATCCAAAAGAAATATATAATGATAAGTGTATCATTAATTAACAACTTGGGGTTCTCTTGGAATTATTAAGTATTTTTAGTAACCATATAATATAAAAATACAAAGAGACATGGTAAATGTCAAATTATTTAACTAAGAGTTAAATCTAAAAGATAAGTTTAATATATTAACCCAAACCTGTCTAAAACCAATTAGTTTAGTGGTTTTATACTAATACTCACCTTATACATTATTCAATTTATTTGTTATCCATTAGAAACCGAAACTTATTTTATTATAAAATAATATTTCTAGAATTTGTGAATGTTCCCCTCACCCCTCTAATAAAAGGGAACTCAAACATCTCTCTAATTCAAACATTAATAGCCAATTGGCTCAAACAACCCCTACCAAAATACCCTATATATTGTCCTGCCTTCATCCTATAGGAATTATTTTAGTCCTAATGCCATCATATAGATCTATTTTGATCAAATCAAAAAGAAGAACCTAAAGAAGAGGTGAATTTTTCATCACTTCTTTGAAGTTCCTTTCTTCCTTAACAACCTCTTAATTTGTTGTTTCCATTCTAAAATAAATACTCCAGTATATTATATATACTTTTATGTTATTATAAATATGGTAAAACCATATTCAATATTCTATTTATCCTTTCAATTAAATTTCACCATACGTATGTATGTAAAACTTACTGTCTCCACATCATGCTATAATTGTTATTCAATACTTTATTATTTGGATGGGTATAATAATGATTTGTAATTGATTTAAATAATAAATATAACATGATAATGATTCTGTATACATGATATACCATCCAATTATATATTATTTTAATATCAAATGAATGATATTATTGCTCGTGCGCACGTACGGATTACCGTCTCCACGAACTCAATGAGATTCGTTCCCCATTGTATCCATTCAAGACTAATTTCCATTAGATGATTAAAAATAAAGTTTAAAGACTAAATATCATTCTGAATATGAATATGTTAAATCCTATACATAAGAAAAATTACTTATGTAACAAATCATATAAAGGAAAAAGAATCAGTTAACACCCAAAACGGAGAAAATACAAAAATATTATTAACAACAACCATATTAAACTATAATATATGATATCATATTAATGTATATGATTATTGTATAATTTAATAACAATTATTTAACTATTATACATGATATTAATATAACCTCGACCAAGTAAAAGTTCAAGGTAAGGGTTAATTTCACAATCTCTTTATTATCCGAGGTTGTTTTTACGTAAGTATCTACTAAGAGATTTTATATCCAACATACGTGTTTTCTTAAAAATGTATTTCAAAACATTTTTATTATTTACTAGACTATGGGATAATGACATTTAAAACATAGTTTGAATTTTTTTAAGATGTTTATAAAAGAATCCTTCTGTCGTTTTCCAAACAAGGTACTTTATGACCTTTTCGAAAAAATTATGGTAAGAATGTTTTTTAACTTATACGGTAGGTGCATGTATTTTATTCCATTATAACATCATAATATATTCCATTAAAAGAATATAATTTTTTTTCCAAAATAAATGTTTTATTTTATAATTATATAAATTTTAAATGATTTCCAAATAGAAAGAGGTATTTCTATAAAACGGTTCTGATTTCATCAATGTCAACAACCTTCGATGGATTTTAAGATTATTTGAAGTTGACTTGTAATGATACAAACATCCATATTATATTGAAGTATTTGTGATATGTCTTACTATGGATGTGTTAATCTTACACCATTCACGATTTATGGAAAATTTATTGACATTTTGTATGCTAGTTTTAATATGAATGTTTATGTTGTGTTTAAACCTTTTCATATGAGGAATGCATTGGACATAGTAAGTGATGGTTGGAGCCCCCTATAGCTCCTTTATTAATCAGTAGATCTCATGAGACAAACAAGTATCTTTGTAATGACCTGCCAATTCGCATTTGCTTGAGAGTACAAAGAGTCATTATTAGGCCTTAAGTGACATCCCCATGGTGCCAAAGGCTGGCAATAAATGCCGAAGGGTTTCACGTACAAGTGGGGGATGATTTACCCTTTATGAAATAAACCAACCAAAACATAACTAAAACCCACTATATGATGCATGATAATGAAACAACCAACTCATGAATTACCAAAATAGAACTACACTATTCCAAAAATGAATACAACTAACAAAAAATCACAGTACCAAGTGGAAGACATAAAAAATATCGAAACAGACCAAGACACACTCCACGGCTCCACACCAAGCTCTATGATCCAAGCACCACCACATCTAACAATCATAACTATGAACCAATAGTAATAATATGATTTTCCTTTACCTATGTCCAAAAACATGACATCTGCAAAAGCACAAACGTGCAAAAGCATAAGTGAGTATAAAACTCCATAGGATTTCCCCAATGGCTTCCCTACTCACGCCACTAGGATAGAAGAGTTAGCATCAATTATATAAATGAAATTTATATAAAAAAATTTCCCAAAAGAAGGTTATAACTAAAGATAAACAAGTTTCCAAAACCATTCGTAACCAAAATCATCCAATAGTAATTGAAACCCGTTTTCCAAAATTTAATTTTTCTAAAAAAATAACCAATCATGCTTTAGAACTATTTGACAAAAAACATTCTTGGCATACCCAACCATTTCATAATCCTGTGAAATCAACCATGCATGAAACGTTATGACAGTTCCATACTCATGACAAGTTTCTCGTCGATCTACGATGTCGCCACAATGTAATTGTTTCCCATGTCCCATTAATCTTTTGTCACTAAGCACAAGGTCATATTTTAACCAAGCCTCTTAATTAAATGTATGATGTTCCATTTAACATTTTTCATAGTGCAAAAGGTCCTATTTCAAACAAGCCTCTTATATGAAACATAAACACACAACATAAATTCAAAAAAATCATGCCAAAATCATCTATTCATTAAAACACCTTTTATTGATAACTATTTCCATCAAAACCTAGTGTGTTCAACCAATTCAAACCATTTTAATAAAACCATACTTTTATTGAAAACCAAAGAATAAACCAATTTCATCAATTCCATTTCCATACCAAACATTTCAATAAAACTCCCTTTTTATTGTAAACCCATATTTCATCAAATCATTTACAATTCAATAAAATCCAAAATTTAAAATCAACAATTTAAATTCAAGAATCCAAATCACTTTGCACAAAAATTCACTAAGATTTCACAATTTTGTCAATACCATAAATCACCACTAAAGAATATTTATTCCATTCTTTTCACAATCTATTCTATTCAGATAACCAATTTGAAACTATGCCAATAAATTCTAATAAGAGGATTATAGAGTGAAGTCTCCTACTTAAATGGTTTTTATGAAAACCCTAAACAATGGAGAACGTACAAGAAAACTTGGCTGATTCACCAATGATCCTCCTTAGATATCTTTTCCTAACACAACCAAGGCCAAATATCATCATATATGGAATCCAAACACTTAGATCTACTCATAATGGGTGTATGCTTAAGAAACTGAGAGAAGAGGATAAGTAGATCTAAGTAGATATATGAAACCAAACCAGAACGATAACATACCATAAGAATATGACTTCAAATTGTCAAGAGAAGCCTTCGGATCACATCCGGAATGATAGGAGAACCCACATTGACAGTAGGAAAACCAAAATCCCATGTTAGGGATGCTTAAGAGAAAAAACGAGCTACATAAAGGCAAAAATTCATGATATAAACATTTATAGGATATGGTTTATGTGGTCGGACGAGTGGTTTGTATGGTTTGAAAAAACATGGGCTAACCAGGAATTAGATAACACCTCGACCACCCATCTCTCATAGTTTGGTTGCACAGTTAGATAATCTATGTGGGGACCATGCAAAAGCCACTGCCTCCAAGTCCCACTGCATGCAGTTTGGCCACACGGATTAGAAAAATTGTGCACCACCCATGTGACTTCTCCTTTTCCTCACAATATCATTATATGTTCTCCCGACTCTACAATTCAAGACCCTTATCTTTAAAACCATGAAAACCATCATGTAAGGGTTAAATAATAGAATCCGGGGGTACTAAATTCTCCCCACCATTGTTCTTTTCATCCTCAAAAGTAGAAAACCTTCAACCAGCTGAAAGAGTTCCGACCAATGATTCATTATTTCTTTTTCATGTTCCCATGTATCTTCCTAAATCTGACCATGCAGCCATAAAACACACACTAGACCGATGATTTTTTCATGCAAGACATTATCTTGCCTATCAATAATTTATATTAGGATATATATCAAGAAGAATCCAACTCTAGGTCATTGTGATCCCATCTGATCACATGGTCAGTATATGGCTGATACATTTTCAATAGAGATACATGGAACACATTATGGACCAAACTAAATTGTGGTGGTAATGACAACTGATATTCCACCTCTCCAACATGTTCCAGTAACTCAAAACGGCCAATGTATATAGGAGATAACTTCCCCCGCTTCCAGAAACGATGATGTCCATGTCTTGGAGTGATCATCAAGAAGGCATGATCACCCCCAACTAACGACAATGGTCTTCGATGATGATATGCATAAGATTTATAACTACTCCGAGCTATCTCCATACACTTTCTAATAAATTGTATCTTCTTTGTTATCTCTTGGACAAGGCTTGTCCCGACTAGTGATGTTCCACATCATTCTACCCAACATAGTGGAGAATGACAAGGACGGACATACAATGCTTCAAACAGATCCATGAGTATCGATGAATGATAGCTATAATTATATGAGAACTCCACTAAGGGTATATTCTTCTCCCATGAGCCAAAAAATCCATTACACAAGCCCGGAACATGTCTTCTAAAATTTGTATCACCCACTCGGATTAACCATCCTTCCGAGGATGATACGTTGTGATCATAGTCATCTGAGTCCCAATGGATTACTGTAGTGATTTCCGGAGACAAGATGTGAACCATAGACCTCTATTTGAGACTATAGAGACTGGTACACCATTCCTCTTTACCACTTCTCGGATATGTATTTTTGATAGATATTTCACCGTATGAGTTTCACGAATAGGGATGAAATGGGCTGACTTGGTTAGATGATCCACTATCACCCAATATGGCTTCTTGTTTTCGGGCCGTTCTTGGAAGACCTGTAAAAAATTCCATTGTTATATGATCCCATTTACACACTAGGATATGTAAATTTTGTAACATACTAGCTGGTCTCTAATTCTCTACTTTAACCTAATGATAAGTGAAGCACCGGGAGATGAACTCGGCCACCCACCTTTTCATGACACTCCACCAATACATTGCCTTCAACTCCTTATACATCTTCTGTATACCTAGGTGTACAATCAATAATGAATGGTGGTAAGCATGAAGGTTTTGTTCCTGAAAAAACATATGTACAACCATCCGATATTTGAAACTCAAAATTGAACCCTCCTCTAATTTTAATCCCTCAATAGTCTCCCCATCATTGTGTTTTGAACTTATATCCAGAAATTCTACATCAGATGTTTGTGCCTTTTTTTACCATTTTTACCAAATTAGGAACAAATGTAGCTGAAAAATACTTCAACATCACCTCTGTCTTCATATTCCACATGCATGTCAGTTAAGACTGACATCAACTGCCTTTCATCTGAAGCTTCTTTCACCAACTGATCATATGAATTTCTACTCAATGCATCCACAACCAAATTCCCTTTTCCGGGGGTGTACATCAAGTCAAATTCAATCATTTGGAGATAATCCATCTATCTCCTTTTCCTGAGATTCAAATCTCACGGGGAGAAAATGTTTATCAAGATTTTTTGATTCGTAAATAAAGTATATTTCTCACCAATGAGAAAATGTCTACATGTTTTCAAAGTATAGATGACTGATACAAACTCAAAATCATGTGTTGGGTTTTTTTCTCATTCACTCTCAACTTCCTTGAACCATAAGCAACCACATGATCGTTTTTCATGAAAACACAACCCAATCATAATATTGAAGCATCACAACACACCTCATACCCCTATCCTGATTCTGGAAAGATCAAGATATATGATGATGTAAGCCGATATTTTAGTTCCTAAAAGGATCTATGACATTCTTCCATCCATTGGAAGAGATAATTCTTCTCATACAGAGCTGTCATTGGTGAAGATAGTCACAAGAAATCATGCTCAAAGCGTCATTAGTAACCAGCTAAACCAAGAAAACTACTTATCTCGAACACGTTCATCAGTGGTTTCTAAGAGAAAATGACTTCTATCATTTCAGGATCAATAGAAATTCCCTTCTCAGAAATGACATGACCAAGGAAACCTACTTCTGTATCCAAAATTCACACATTGATAATTTTGCATAATAACGATGATCTCACAAGATTTGTAAGACTGTTTCCAGGTGCACCTCATGATCAAACCTTGTCTTGGAATAAACCAAGACATCGTCGAGAAACACCACAACAAAATAATCTAGATATCGTTGAAATATCGGATTCATCAAATCCATTATGACTGATGGTGCATTCGTTAGACCGAAATGCATGCCTACATACTCATTGTGGCCATATCAACTTCTGAAAGCTGTCTTTGGAATATCCTCCTTCCTAAATCGCAATTGGTGATATCCTTGTCACAAGTCAATCTTGGAGAACCCGTTATCTCCCTTTAATTGATCAAACAGATTATCAATGCATAAAATTGGATATCTATTATTTATCATAACTTGTCTATGATTACAATAATCAACACATAGCCGAAGACTTCCATCTACCTTCTTCACAAACAACACCAGTGCTACCCATGGAGAAGTACTTGTATGAATGAAACCATAGGTTTGCAGTTCCTATAATTACACATTCAATTCCCATATCCCTATTGGTTCCATTCTATAAGATGGAAATGAAATTGGACTGGTCCTCAGAAAGAGATCAATAGTAAACGCCAATTCCCATAGAGTTGGTAACCCTGAAAAGTTATTTGGAAAGACATCTGTGAATTAATCAACAGAACCTGGATATCTATTTTCCTCAATCTCTTCCATTGATGCCAAATTCAACGCTTCCATTTGGTGAGACATTGTTCCAACCAATGGTGCCAAGAAGCTATTTGCATCTATCTTTACCATCATCTCTCCTCTGAAGAGATGGTTGATGTCGTCCTCAGTCGTGAAACTAATCATTCTCCTATAATAGTCGATGTCAGCCTTAAACATTATCAAACAATCTATACCATGTATTATATCATAGACATCCATGTCCAATATTAATAAGTCCCATTTTATCTCTGCTCCATCAACAGTTATAGCACATTCGCTACACACAAATTCTTCACATTCTCTTTCAGTAAGAGGATTTTTCAGTTTCAAAAGAGAAGGAAACATTTCCAATTCTATAAATTGAATGTCAATAGCACAAGAAGCAATGAAGGAATGTGATGCACCAGTATCAAACAACACTTGAACAAGGGTATAATTCAAATGAACGGTACTTCTCCCTATAGATGGTCCCACCTGATTATCGACCATCATCTTCTTAGCTCCTTAAAATTGTTTTGTCTCTATACGGTTCTCATTGTTTACTTGCTGGGATTTCTATGGTTGAGAATACATGGTATTTCGAGATTCACTTTGTCTAGCTCTATTATAATGATGAGACTGATTCTGTTGTCCTCATCCTGTCGAAGCATATAATGCTTGCGACGCCTGAGAAGTGTGATGTGATCCCGACCATAGAGGATTCCCACAATAGCACTGTATATGCCCCATATTTTCGCAATTATGACATCCTCAATGTTGTGTTATACACTCTCGCTTTAAGTGGTCAGTCAAACAACATTGAAATATCCCTTCTTTGCTCTGGGGTTGTGGAGGAATGTTCACTGATACAACATTACAGTTCTAATTTCCACTTGCACCATGGCAATAAGTGTCCCTTTTCCTCTTGTTCCCAATGGTTTAGTTCCCATGATTTCTCGTAGGTATAATAATTCCTCCTTCCATCGATCCCGATATATTGCGTTCAACAACATCAATTGTGTTCACAATCTCTGTATAATATGTAATATAGAGCATCGAAAGCTTCGATTGAATCTCCTGCCTTAGCCCTAATTCGATGATGCGTTCGTTCAATGACCTACTTGCCATAACATCTTGTAAAAAACTGACTATGTTCATGAATTTATCCTCATACTTTGTGACATAGAGACTCTCTTGTTTCAGTCTGATGATGTCCATTGTTTTCTGAATCATGAACGTTTGAGGATAGAATTGTTTGTTGAAAAATTCTTCAAATACCTCGCATGTAAGTGATTCATCCAATTTACCATGCACAACAAAATCACACTACTAACATGAAAGATCCTAGAGAATACACGTCGAAAACATGACCTTCAGATCTGATGGTGTGCCGATGAAATAGAAGATACACTTCATCCTACTCAGCCACACCTCCGCCTTTTTGGGTTAACATCACCCTGAATGTTCGGTGCATACTGCTTCATGAACTAGATTGCATTTTCCACATGTCGTGGCTCCTTACTCTGGTTCCCCATATCCACAGATTGAAAATCATGGACAATACTCTCAACCAGCTCTTGGTTCACACATGGTTTAGGTGAAACCACTTTCTCCATAGCTTCTTCGGGTTGGTTCCGACGATGCCTACCAGGTTCCATTTTCTAAACCGACCACAACCCCCATCAATCTCACTCTATAGTAATTGATGGATTTGCATTACAGATTTTATCACATCATCTATCACAACATTGTTTTCCAAAACATCCTTCTTCCCATGTTCAACCATTTTTTTAAACATTCATAATACCTTTTGAAAATCAACCTATTTTGAAAATAAACCAAATATCTTGTTTTAAAAATCATTTACTTGAAAACAATTTTTGTATTTTAAAAAAATTATCACCATTCACAAAATCCATACACATTCCACACAATGTGAAATGCAATCCTAGTGGGATTTCCTTATTCTATAAAGCATTTCATGCTCATATCAATGGTTAAACCCCTGACATTGTGATTTCCAACATTTTAGAAGTGTATCCAAGATATTCATATACCCAACACCCTTGTAACATGAAGTTCAGCATAAATGTTTTAGATATGTCCTTTTATGTTATACATTTCATTTTCCGACAATCCTAATCCCGTCTATGATTTCCCAATGAATAGAAAAGAATGAATTTCAACTCCATGACCATGAACATTGATGACCACTTGTTATGAAATGATCGAAAAAGTTGATAACATATGTAATGACCTGCCAATTCTCATTGGATTGAGAGAACAACAAGTCATTAATAGGCCTTATGTGACATCCCCAAGGCACCAAAGGCTGGAAATAAATGCCGAAGGGTTTCAATTACAAGTGGGGGATGATTTACCCTTTATGGAATAAACCAAGCAAAACATCACTAACAACCACTATATGATATATGCTAATGAAAAAAAAACTCAATCTTTACCAGAAAATAACTATGATGTTCCACATACCAATAAAACCAATACAACAACATTGTACCAATCGGAATACTATCAAAACACCAAAACTGACCAAGACGCGCTCCACGGCTCCACACTGAGCTTCATGCTCCAAGCACCACCACATCTCCCAAGAATCACCACAAACCACTAGTAATAATATGCTTTACATACCTATGTCCTAGAACATGACATCTGCAAAAGCACAAACATGCCAAATCAGGGGTGAGTATAAAACTCAGTAGATTTTCCCCAATGACTTCCCTACTCATTCTACTAGGATAGAAGAGTTATCAATAGTTGTATAAAAACAGTTTATATAAAACATTTTCTCAAAAGAAATTTATAAATAAATATAAACAACTTTACAAAACTATTCGCAACCAAAAGCATCCAATAGTATTTGAAACCAGTTTTCCAATAGGTAATTTTTCTATAAAAATAACTAATCATTCTTTAAAACCATTTCACAAAATCCCTTTTTTTCATACCCATCCATTTCACAATCCCATGAAATCAACCATGCATGCTACCTAATGATAGTTCTATACTCATGAGCGAATTCTAGTCTATCTAACAAGTCGTCACAAGGTAATTGTTTCCCATGCGCCATTACACCTTTGGCACCAAGTACAAGTTCATATTTCAACAAATCCTCATAGTTAAAACTCCCATGTGCCATTAAACGTTTGTCACAGAGCACAAGGTCATATTTCAACCAAGCCTTTTATATAGAACATGTACACACACCGCACATTCAAAAAAAATCATGCCAAAACCATCATTTCAATAAAAAACCTTTTATTGAAATCCATTTCCATCAAAACCAAGTGTGTTAATCTAATTCAATCCACTTTAATAAAATCGTACATTTATTGAGAACCAAGGAATAAACCAATTTCATCAATGCCATTTCTATACCAATAATTTCAATAAAACACCCATTTTATGGAAAATCAATCTTTCATAAAACCATTTAAAATTCAAGAAAATCCATAATTTAAAATAATCATTTTAAATTCAAGAAGCAAAATCACATTTCACAACAATTCACTAAGATTTCAAAATTTCAACAAAACCATAAATCATCACTAAAGAATATTTATTCCATGATTTGCAAAATAAATTCCATTCAAATAACCAATTTGAAGCTAAGCCAATAAATTTTAACAAGAGGAGTTTACATTGAAGCATCCTACCTCAATGGTTTTGATGAAAACCCTAAAACGGAGAACGAATAAGAATAAACGGGACGATTAACCAAGGTTCCTCCTTAGATAACTTCTACTAACACAACCACAACCAAATATCATCATATATGGCATCCACACAAATAGATCCACCCATAACGGGTGTAGATCTAAGATACCAAGAGAATAGGATAAGTATATCTAAGTAGATAAAATAATCCAAACAAGAACGATCACATGCCTCATGAATCCGGCTTCAAATCATCAAGGGAAGCCTTCGGATCACCTCAGGAATGATGGGAGAACCCTCCTTTACCTTAGGAGAACAAAAATCATGAGTTAGGGCCTCTTAAATGGAAAAACAAGCTACATAGAGGAAAAAATGTGTGAGATCCACCTTTATAGGATCTCGTTTCTATGGCTGCACAGTTAGTTCGCACGGTTTGACAAACTGTGCACTCACTGTGAATTAGATACTTCCTCGACTGCCCTTCTTTCATGCTTTGGCCACACGGTTAGACAAACCGTGCACCGATCGTGCGAAAGCCACTACCTCTAAGATCCACTGCGCATGGTTTGGCCGAACGGTTTAGAAAAAATGTGCACCACCCGTGCAACTTCCCCTTTGCCTCACAACATCATACCATGTTCTCCTGAATCTCCCAATCGACACCCTTAACTTTAAAACCATGAAATTTATCAAGTAAGGGTTACATACCAGAATCTGGGGGTACTACAGTTTTGGAATAAGGACTTGACCACATCTTATTTTTAGTCTTTTCATAAGGCCTTGACTATATGATTATACGGTCTGGAAATATGCATTACATCATTATGAAAGTGGCTATTAACATTGGTTGTGATTATTTTCCTAGTATAATATCCATTTGAGTAATTAAATGGAATTATTTTTATTTTTATTTTCTATCTTATGAATAATTTTATGGTGAAAAGGATTCTGTTTTAGTTTTATACATTTCCTTAAAATGTTTATGCTTATTTATGAAAGTTTCCCCTCTATTTTTATCCTTACTGATCATTTGATCTCACACATTTCTATGTTTTATTTTTACCAGGATACAATGAAGTATATTATTACGGACCTAATGGGATTTTCTATGATATATTAATGTTATCCATGGAATCAATGATGTTTTAGTTTTCCATTTTATGATCTAATGTTAGCCTAATGAATATATATATTACTTCCTAGGCTACAAAACTGATCGGTCATCTAGGAAATGATCATTTGTGATCATGCCAATGAAACGTAATAATAGACCAGATTATGGGCCTTTGGGGTCGGGGCGTTACAATTTTCGTTATGTTGGGTGACTTTCTAGGGGTAGAAATTGTTTGTGTTTTGGGGGGGGGAGATCTGTCACACCCTGGCCAAGATTATCATTTATTTTTATTTATTTCATGATTTTGGATCATTTGGTTGATGTTTAGATTGAGTTTCCAAAAAAATCCTTCAGTTTTTGTGTTTTCTTTTTCTTAATAGAAATATTCATGTTTCCATGAATTCTATTGAGATAATTTTACATGTAGAAGAATTTGTGACACCCACAATGTCTCTAAATTGTGTGTAAATAATTTAAGGGTATTTTGGTATGATTCCCTAGTGTTTAGAGGTGTCATTTAAGTGTTGATTGAAAATTATTCTAATTACAGTGTTTGAGAATGTTTTTCCCAAACTGGGAAAAATAAACCCGCAATGTTTCAGATTTTTTCCAGTGGAAGTCGCACGGTTTGCGCACGGCTAAAAACCCATGGAGAAAAATCGTGTATCCAATTGAATTATTAATAACATTTGACCTAGACAGATATTTTAGGTGATTCATCCTCCCAAATAAAACCACACCTATTGGGTATCGACCAAAGGTGCCTCCCCCTTCATTCTACATTTTTAGTCCACTTATTGGGATATATTTCTCCAATGGTAAGTGGTTTTTCATCAAATATTTACCAATCCTCTTCCGCTATTCCACATATCGCACTTTATTGCTCTCTATTATCTTGGTTCATGTTTGAAGAAACCATATATTTTAGGGTTGATGTGTGGGATGTTTTATTTGGATTATAGGGTGTGTGGTTTGTCTTTGCGGCTTAGATCTCTCCTCTGCAATGGTTTTATTTAATTTACACACTAGTATGGTATGAGTTTCAATCTTCTTCTTTTCTATCATAACCCATGAACACCCTTGTGATTTCAATTAATATTTAACTATTTTTTTCATCTTTATAATACTCATGGATATAATATTATGGTTATTTATTGATGATATAATTTACTAAAAATATGTTTTCAATTTGATTTTTATTAAATGCATGTGTTTATAGGAAATAGGGTAATTTGTTAAATGAAATTAATCTTGTAACATGAAATTGGGGGGGGGGGGTTAAGGTATTTTCTAAAATAATTATGCTGTGTTGGTATTTTATTGATTGTGAGTTTGGTTTTGGTTATATAATATTTATGTATTATTACTTGATTATTTTATTAAAATGCCTTGGAATGGGTTTTTATGTTTTTTAAAAGGATTGGTGTCTTCATTAAAAAGTATATGTTGTGGGATTGGTTAGATAGAATGTGATGATTCTGTCAAAAAAATATTCAGTGTTTTATAAGGTTTTGTTTTTTACCATTGGATGTTGGCACATCCATGGCTACACTAAGTGAACACGTGGTTGTGCATTAGAATGAAGATGGAACTCTATGTTTCTTTTTCCTTGAATGTTTCTCCACTCTTTTTCATTCACATTTTCTTAAATGGTCTCATATTCATTCAAATGTTATTGTGTTTCACCAAGGGTCTTTTAAAAATTGATTCAAATGTGTTCTTTAAGGTTCAGCCTGCTTGGCCTTGAATCATGATTTAGTGAGAGTTTGGAATGGATAAGGTACTGTTTGGCATTATAAATTTTAAAGTTGTGTTTGTGTCATATTTTTTTTGTAATTTCATTTAGTTATGTCAAGTTAAAGGAATATTTTGAACATTGAAATTAAATTTGATGTTTCTTTTAATATATAAAATTATATCTATGTTAGAAAATTCGTTTTTCCTAGTTAGGAACTTGAGGAATTGTATAAAATGATTGGAATTTCTATATGATATGGTGGACTAGTTGGAAGATTTTGAGATGTAAAATTTATATTTATGTTTATGAGGCACCATTTTAGGGGGAATTACCTTTTAGTGGTTATTATATAATGGTGTCCATGCTCATGGTAGGAAAGTGCAGTGGAAATAGGTAAGATGAGTCACATCTGCATTGGCCTCTTACATACACAATATTATTACTACCACCATGGGTTCCTGGGTAACCTTTACCTGATCGAGTGACGGTAGCTTACAAACCAGGATTTGATGGGTTGGTACCCACTAGTAGTTATAGAATCTATATGGGGACTTCTACATGTTTTTTGGTGCGGTTTATTAGTTGGTTATAGAATATGGGGCTTCACTATACATTAGTAGGTGGTTCTAAATTGAATACATAGGGGGGTGTTCTATGGATGTTTATGATCGACCATTGATACTTTCTTTATCTACTTATTATTATTCTTTTGTACATGGTTTTTTGTTTACCATTCCTATTAATTTTCATCACAACCATACTATCTTTCGTTGAGTGTTATTTATAATGTGTATGTTTTTTTTAAATGGAGTGCATTCTGTGATCGAATTTAAAATGGGAATGTTATGCTTGAATGATAAAACGTAAAAAAATATTTTTATAATTTTATTTAAAAATAGTGTTAATAGTTTGTATTGTCAAAGAAAACACTTGGATAATGTGGTAATTTTTTTGATCTCATAGCTCACACTCTACCTATACCACTCGGTATTAGAAGAACATAGTTGTTTGGATGGTTTTTTTCCTTCTGTTCAAGTTTCCCAGATCAGTTTTTCATTTTTGAGAAGGTTGAGTCTTGTTGAAAGTGGTGTCCATGGGCTAAATTTGTGATCTTTTGGTGTTGGTTTAGTTTTCTTCTATTTGGTTCAGTTTTGTATTTATTTTTACTCTATTTATTATCATCTTGAAATTGATTTCGTTTTTTATTTATTTGTGAATCAATTATTAGTATTGTTGTGTTCTTAGTTTTTTTTATATAGTCTTTTATTTATGTTGGGATTAAATCATTTCCCACATATATGTTTTGGTTCTCAACAACAGTTTCTAGCTCGTGGGGATCAAGAACACCATTCAGGCCATGTCTCGAACTAGGTCATGCCCCAGCATGGTTCATGTAATTTTTAAATCAGGAAAAGGAAATATACTGGTTGATGATTTGAATTAGAAATCATATAAAGAGGTGTTTAGAGAAGGTAATGGAATGTGTAATCATATGTTTGTAATTATTGACTTGCATTTGGATTATTATTAATAAAATCATTTAGTAGTTTTTTTATCTTACTCTTATTCCTAATTTAGTGATATTTATCTTGGAAGCTCTAATATCATGGTTATAATACCAATAAATGGTGAGGAAACTAAATTAGGTGAAGACCACTATGGTTTGTATATTTTCTGTAAACTCCATAGTCTACATTTTGAATCCGATAAATCTTATATACTTTTTCAATGTATAAATTCATTACTGAAATCACAATTCATAATGGGAGGTTCAAAAAGATATATTGGAAATTTAGAGGGTAATAAAAAAAATTAGTGTTTTGATATGAAACATAAATTCTCTAATTATCTAATGAGATGTCTCACATGTAAACTTGTAGTGGATAAAAACCAACTAAAAGTAGACACATTACAATCTATTCCTATACCCAGATGGAAATATTAATATATTTAAATGGAAATTATAACCATTATACCAAGGAAACAATAGAATAATTATGATATTTGTGTGATGGCGGAAAAAATGACCAACTCGTCACATTTCATTCTAAATAAAGTGTCTAATAAGAAGGAATGCATATAAAAACATTATATCAAGAGTGTCATGAAATTACATATAGTATGACTATTGATGGTTTTTTCTAATACCATAGTTGCAAGACATGTTTTTTGAGGTTATTATAATAATCTATTGAACCACAATTGACCTTGTTAATGAAATAACATCAAAAAATGGATGACCATACAAAATATATGACAAATACATTAGAAGATATACTCAGAGCATGTGTTATGTTTAACACCTTTTGATTGTGTGATTTTTTCCAAATATATTTAATTTGTTAGATATTTTATGTAACATGAAACACTGATTTTATCTTTTATTACATTCAAAAATATTTTTTTCTTTTTCAAAAACAATCTCGTGTTTGAGATTTTAAAGGAATCATGACATACAATTTAAATATTATTATTTAAAATGAAACTAATCAACTATATGATTTAATGATATTTATGAATATACATATATAAAGTATGAAATTAATTTTTAGACATGTATATATAATGAATTACTGGGTGGAAAAATAATTAAAAAAGAAAATAAAAACTATTTGAAAATAATGTAAATCTATTTATAGAAAAAAAAATTATGAAAGAAATGTGTTCTACAACAATAAAATATTGAATCAATTTTTATTGAATAATTTATATGAAATTTATATTTTATATATTTAATAAAATAATTAAAATTAATATTATTTGTTATATAAATATATATGAAATTATAATAAATCTAATTTTATTCATACAAATAAAATTTTTCTTAAAAGTAGTTTTATCACATTTTTATGTAGAACAAATTTTAAATTTTTTTTACATATTCATATAATTTATTTGATAAAATAATACTAACATTTGAAATAATAATATTAAAGTTATATTATGGTAAATTTTTTGGATTGTACAAATTTTTTTTTCATGAGTAGTCAAAAGTACACAATTTTAATTAAAAAAGTAACTGTTTATTTAAATATATTATTTAGTTAAATTGTTTTTTAAATTCTTTATGTAACACCACGAGATTTTATGAAAAATATTCTTTTTAATTTCATTAATGTCTTGTATTATACGCTACACCAAAAGGAGTTTTCACAACACACATCTCTGACCTGGCTTGAATTACACGCAATCGCGACCTTCCACGATAGGGTGTGTTGTACGCAACACCAATTTCGCTAAACAACGATATACTATTAAAATATTATTAAAACTAGATGTTATGAATAGTAATAACCACTTTTTGAAATTTTGTAAATTCTATTTTTCAAAATGGACTTCATTTTTTGGATTCAAAATATCGAAATTAGCTTAGGGTGAAATTTTTGTGATTTTCGGATAACTTTCATATTTTGATGAATAGTGAGAATTACTAAATATTAATTAAAAACAAATTTTTCAATCGAAATAATTAATAGTGATAAATTTTTAATTTGAGTTGTTCTAAAGTATATATAGAATATATTTTTACAATTTAATACAATTTTGGTCATTGGATGTAATTTCACATTTAAACCAGTTATAAACAAGTGTCAATATTTTGATAGTTGTTATCTCTTAAAAACACGCCTTTTGTTTCGACGACGGGAATTAATTATTAAATTATTTTTTGAAACTGATATGTTTTGAAATTGGTAAAATAGAAATCATTTTTGAGTTCATAATATCAAATATATCTTTGGCCTTATTTTTGGTATTTTTCCGAAAACTTTCAATTTTTGATGAATAGTGAAACCACTAAGTGGTAGTTAAAAAAACTGAATTTTTCATAAAACTAAATTTTACCACTTCTGTGAGTGGAATTTCAAAAATATGAGAGACACAGTTGATGTCAGTAAGTAAAATGTGGTTCAATGAGATGAAACTAATTTTTGGTGAATAGTAACTTTTTACTTTTATTTACCACGGTTAAAAGTAAATAGGGTAATTAAGGGTAAAGATGATATTATTATTACCCTAAAACATGTCCTAATTATATTGGACAAGTGTAATTCGACCAAAAACAAACTTAGGAATAAAATATGACCATTTTGGCTCACTTGGATTAGATTAGGACATTTATTATTAATTTATTTAAAGAAGGGTTAAAATAGTTGAAATCAATGTTTAATAAGTAAATAATTTTTAATATGGGGTAATACATAAGATAAATTCGACTATAAAAATTCTTTAGAAAGATGAAAATATTTCCTACATAATGGTATTTTATTTGTAATTTTTAGACATTAACTAATTTAATTTATTTATGACTCAAAGATGATACAGTTATTATATTATTAATGAAATATTGACATAATTAATGCTATAAACAAAAAAAATAAATGTAATTTGAGACTTTTTATGAATTCCACAAATTTTCTACATTAATATGACATGTTAGTATTGATTTAATAAACTTGGTTCGAACTAATAATTCTGTTATGATTTTCACAAAAATCAATTCCTAAATAGTGTCAAAATTGACATTAAATTGTTTTTAAAACAAATATTATATTAGTAATTGTTATTTTATTCCTAAAAATCTAAGGTTCGGCAAAATGACTTAGATAAGGTTATATATATTAATAATAAACAACTTGGGGTTCGTTTGGCTGCTTATATTTAGTTTATTAACCTTATAGTATAAGAACACAAGAAGACACTGTAAAAGTAAACTTATTTAACTTAATTTTAAATCTAAATGACAAGGTTAAAATAGGAACCTAAACTTGTCTAAATTCTATTGGATGAGATGATTTCGACCCATCCCCACCTTAGCTTAGAAATATATCAATTTGGAGCTATTTAAAACTGAACTTGACTTTATAATAAAATAATAGTTTTTGTTATTCCAAAGGTGCCCCTCTCCCCCCTTATAAATGGACACCTCCTCCCCCTCTTCCTCACACCACATTGAGCCTTCTAGCTCGGCAAACCCCTGCCAATTTCTCCTCTCCACTTCCCTAGAGAAATCCTTGAGGTCCTTTCCTTCTTCAAAGACCAATTTTAGTGCCCTAAAAGAAGGTCTCAAAGAAGCACTTCAAAGAAGAGGAGGTTCGGACACTTACAAAGCAAGTCGGACCTAAGGTAAGGGAAATATCACAATATCATTTTTATCTGAGATTGTTTATACTTTAGTATTTACTGGGGTGTATTTTATCAACCACATCCATGTTTCCTCAATATGTAATATTATTTCCATTCATCTACAATTGGTTAAATCCTATTTTACCCTTCGGTGAGTTTTTAGTAAAAGATATGAAAGGAATCTTTTGTCGTTTTTCGTATGAGGTACTTTTTGACTTTTCCGACAAAATTACGAGAAGAATGTTTTTTTAACTTATACGACATGAATGGATTTTTAAAAAATTATTTCCAAGAAGATTCCTGTACAAATTCTTAAGTTTATTTTTAATCAACTTCTGTTGTATTATAATTTTACGACATGTTAAGAATGGAAAAGTGTTTTTGAAGTAGAAAGTATATTTTACTCAAGAATGAAGTTCAAGTGTTTTATCAAAATTATTTTCCTTCTAAGATAATAAAGGGTTCTGTTTTTATCCCTATTATTACATTGATTTGATTATGGAATTATTTTTATGAATTCCTTTATCGTCTATGAATTGTTTTATGATGTCATGATGTTTATGATTCCCATTTTTATTACATGGGTTATGCAATGATGTATGGTTTATGATTTTGTGGAACACATAAGTATGGTATCATTATGAGATGGGTGGGAACTATATCTCCCTCCAATTCATTGGGTAATGATTTTATATCTCATGAGATAGACATGGCTGGAATGGTAGGTTATACCGGTTCAGTGAAACCGGACTGAAACGAGGGTGACTCGGTTCATAAAGGGACTTTGTCCACTAAGATAGTTTTGGCAATGAGTCTTGACTAACAAGAAATGATTCTCTATGATTATGTGTGCATGCCACAATGTTTAATGTTTTAAGTTATGATTATTGTGATTACATTTCACTGCCATGAGTTATCCCAGGTTATGAAATTATGATCTCTTTTATAGGTTAAGATTTCCAAAATTTATGTGCTTAAGTATATGATGTGATTGATATTTCTTTTGTTTACCCTTACTGATAATTTGAGCTCACCCTTTTATGTTTACTTTTCCCCAGGATATAAAGAAAGGTTTTAGGTATAAAAAAAGGAAGATATTTATGGGAGATTTTGAAGATCTTTCACTAGGATTAGAAGATTATATTCCACGTTTCCAAATACACTAAACTATTACGATCCTTCTGTGTGTGTTTTTGTTATGTACTAAGTATTCCGAAAAAGTAATGTAATGTCCATGTACGTCAAGCTTCGGGTCTCTATAGTTGGTATCAGAGAAAAGGTTTATTGAACCTTTGGAAACTAGGATGCGAAAGCATTAGTGATATCCCTAGAGATATTTCTATGGTATGTCTAGGGATGTCCCTAAGGATAATTATATGTATAAGATACAGTCCTAGAACTATGGTAATGATCATATAATTTAACCTAAGAAGTAAGATATTGAGTATACTCCCCCTTTATAATGTTGTTTTCCTTAACATGATTTTTTCCTCTCACACTATTCTTTTTGGGTTTTAGACGATGGCTGGTACCAGAAGGAATCACGTTGATCAATGCAATGGACAATGCAATGATTGTCCTCCTTAAAAAAATGTTATTGGAGATGGAGTGAAAAAACTTATTGTTATACTTACACAAGCTATGAATCATTCTAGACTTCCAAATGAGCAGAGAAGGTTATTCTATTGAGTCCTTCATGAGGCAATGTCCACCTTCTAACAGTGGGGCTTTCGATCCACTTGTTGCTGAACAATGGATCAGTACCACTGAAATGATATTTTCAGTTCTTCAATGTTCTGAACATGATAGAGTCATCTTAGCAGTATATCGTTTGGAAGGTGAAGCTGATCAATGGTGGAATCTTATCATGAATACGAGGCCAAGTGATGAAATTGAGTCAATGGTATGGGACGAGTTCAAGAACTTGTTTTTCAGTAAGTACTTCCTCGTATTCTTCGAACAACGATGGAAAAGGAGTTTCTTGAGCTGATGCAGAAGGATGATGAATCTGTTGGTATATACGAAGCGAATTTTACAGGACATGCATGGTTTGCATCTGGCATTATCATCCAACCTGAAAGTAAAGTTGATTGATTTTTCAGTGGAATAAAACCAAGCCTTCGAAGGGCATTAGATATAAGAGACTTCAGTAGCTATGAAGAAATTGTGTGTTGTGCTATCAAGGTAAAAATGGAAGTTGGTGTTACATATCCATATCATGGTTTTGACAAGAAACGAAAGATGGAGTTCAAGGAGAAATCTCAGAATAATGGTGAAAAGAAGATGAATGTTTCCTTATGCACAATGTGTGGAAAGAAGCATGGTGGAGATTGTATTAAAGGGACTAGAAAATGTTTTAAGTGTCGAAAAGAAGGTCATCGAGCAGCTGAGTGTCGAAGTAATGGAAAAAGGGTTTCTAATGATGTGAATAAATAAAACACTGCAGAGAACGCACCACCAACACCTCAATGCTTCAAGTGCAAGGAAATTGGGCATTATGCTAATAAATTCCCTAATCCATGGGTTAGTGATGACCGACATGAGTAACCGCTTAAGGTAAAGTACAAAGGGAAGTCACATGCGATCACTATTGGCGATGTTGAATATGACAACGATGTGGTGGAATGATTAAGTGTTTCTATAATGGGATTCCAAAATAATGTTGGATCATGGAGTATTGGAATATTTATGTATTGGTCTAATGTGGTATTCAAAGTGATTGAGATATTTTTTGAAATAAGATGATATGCGCATAATGAAGGGAAAACGATAAAATGAAATGTTTAACAGTATTCATGAGCTCATGATTGATATAAGGACTAAGTGATATCATGTTTTGAGTATATAGAATTTTGAGGATTTTGGTATGTGGAAAGTGTTAACTTTTAATTGCATTCATTTTTTCACTAAGGTTCAATGGGTATTCATTATTCAAGAGAATACATGATTAAGGTATTCACATGTTTTTAATTTGACCAACAAGATATATCTTATGATATATGGGGGATAAATAATGGCATTCACATGACTGTTCTGTGACATTTCAAGTAATCATTTTCTTTATACAATGAGCTTGTACAGAAGTATATTAGATAAGCCTAAAGATTAGAATGGACTATGTTGGAGATAAGTTAGTATAAAACGTTTTTCGATATTATTGATGGGATGTTATAGTAATATAGCTTTAGAAAAAGGACAACCTGCAGAACGGGCGACAACCCATCACGTCAGACAAGGCTGTGGGAATCGAACCCACAACCGAAGTGCAACTGGTCTTTATCGCCTACCACTGGCCTACAGGAAGTCCATGTTTTGTAGAAACTAGTTTTATTATATTAATTAGTATGATATATGAAGTATAATTCCATTTTAGGAACCATACGTGATTAATCTCACTATAGAATGACTTATGTATATTTAATAACTTTTTCTATCCTTTTGTTTGAGACAGATGGAATGACCCGTCATTCTATCACATGATCTTCTAACACTTCACTAATAACAAATTCAAATTCATTTATTTAAGAGATGAAGTGGAAATTTTTCAAGGCACGAACAACAGTGAGATTGTACCAAAATAAAGTACGTATTTATTGTAATTAAAAAATTTCAACTTTAGGGAAACGATCTTGAAAACCAAAAATGTTGTCCTAGTGCTCTTATATCTGATTAATCAGATGGTACCTTCGATCGTCACAAATTTATGGATTTGTGATTGTTGGCTTTTCCATATCCATGTTCTCTACCACTCTCCATCAGAACATGATGGTTAGATTTTTCTTCCATATCCATATTTTCACCTATGTGGAAACCAAGTGATTAGTTTATTTGGGTAATTGTTACGTTTCATACTTTTGTTTTTAAATATTGGTTTTGGTATTCCTTTTTATGATGTGGGTTTCTATTAAAAAAACCTTCGAGTAGTAAACCATTTATAACCCCGACGAATTTCGAGGGCAAAATTCATTTTAAGGGTGGTAGAATGTAACACCCGGAGATTTTATGAAAAATATTCTTTTTAATTTCATTAATGTCTTGTGTTATACGCTACACCAAAAGGAGATTTCACAACACACATCTCTGACCTGGCTTGAATTACACGCAATCACGACCTTCCACGATAGCGTGTGTTGTACGCAACACCATGTTTCGCTAAACAACGAAATACTAATAAAATATTATTAAAACAATACATTATGAATAGTAATAATCACTTTTTGAAATTTTGTAAAATCTATTTTTCAAAATGGACTTCATTTTTTGGATTTGGAATATCGAAATTACCTTAGGGTGAAATTTTGGTGATTTTCGGATAACTTTCATATTTTGATGAATAGTGAAAATTACTAAATATTAATTAAAAACAACTTTTTCGATCAAAATAATTAATAGTAATAAATTATTAATTTGAGTGGTTTTAAAGTATATTTAGAATATATTTTTACAATTTAATACAATGTTGGTCATTGGATGTAATTTCACATTTAAAAAAATTATAAACAAGTGTCAATCTTTTGATAGTTATTATCTCTTAAAAACACGCCTTTTGTTTTGACGACGGGAATTAATTTTTAAGTTAATTAAAGATACTGATATGTTTTGAATTTGGTAAAATAGAAATCATTTTTGAGTTCATAATATCAATTATATCTTAGGCCTAATTTTTTGTATTTTTCAAAAAATATTCAATTTTTGATGAATAGTGAAACCATTAAGTGGTAGTTAAAAAAACTGAATTTTTCATAAAACTTAATTTTACCGCATTTGTGAGTGGAATTTCAAAAAACTGAGAGACACAGTTGATGTCAGTAAGTAAAATGTTGTTCAATGAGATGAAAATAATTTTTGGTGAATAGTATCTTTTTACTTTTATTTACCACGGTTAAAAGTAAATAGGGTAATTAAGGGTAAAGATGATATTATTATTACACTAACACATGTCCTAATTCTACTGGAAAAGTGTAATTCGACCAAAAAACAAACTCAGGAATAAAATACTACCATTTAGTCCCACATGGATTAGATTAGGACATTTATTATTAATTTATTTAAAGAAGGGTTAAAATAGTTAAAATCAATGTTTAATAAGTAAATAATTTTTAATATGGGGT
Source organism: Viscum album (assembly GCA_963277665.1). Lineage (NCBI taxonomy): Eukaryota > Viridiplantae > Streptophyta > Magnoliopsida > Santalales > Viscaceae > Viscum > Viscum album. The sequence goes on along the minus strand of OY728119.1, from coordinate 1,359,695,508 downwards.
TATACATAAGATAAATTCGACTATAAATATTCATTAGAAAGCTAAAAATATTTCCTACATAATGGTATTTTATTTTTTATTTTTAGTCATTAAATAATTTAATTTATTTATGACACAATGATGATGAAGTAATTATCTTATTAATCAAATATTGACATAATTAATGTTATAAACACCAAAATAAATTTAATTTGAGACTTTTTATGAATTCCACTAATTTTCTAGGTTAATATGACATGTTATTATTGATTTAATTAACTTTTGTTCAACTAATAATTCTGTTATGATTTTCGCAAAAATCAATTACTAAATAGTGTCAAAATTGACATAAAATAGTTTTTAAACCAATATTATATTAGTAATTGTTATTTTATTCCTAACAATCTAAGGTTCGGACAAATGACTTAGATAAGGATATATATATTAATAATAAACAACATGGGGTTCGTTTGGCTGCTTATAGTAATTTTATTAACCTTATAGTATAAGAACACAACAATACACGGTAAAAGTAAACTTATTTAACTTAATGTTAAATCTAAATGATAAGGTTAAAATAGGAACCAAAACATGTCTAAATTCTATTGGATGAGAGGATTTCGACCCGTCCCCACCTTAGCTTCGAAATATATCAATTTGGAGCTATTTAAAACCGATCTTGACTTTATAATAAAATAATAGTTTTTGTTATTCCAAAGGTGCCCCTCTCCTCCCTTATAAAAGGACACCCCCTCCCCCTCTTCCTAACACCACTTTGAGCCTTCCAGCTCAGCCAACCCCTGCCACTTTCTCCTCTACACTTCCCTAGAGACATCCTAGAGGTAATGGTCATTTCAAATACCAATTTTAGTTCCCTAAAAAAGGTCTCAAAGAAGCACTTCAAACAAGAGGAGGTTCAGACTCTTACAAAGCAAGTCAGACCTAAGGTAAGGAAAATATCACTATCTTATTTTTATCCAAGATTGTTTATACTTTAGTATTTACTGGGGTGTATTTTACATTCCACATCCATGTTTCCTCAGTATGTAATATTATTTCTATTCACCTACAATTGTTTAAATCTTATTTTACCCTTCGGTGAGTTTTTAGTAAAAGATAAGAAAGTAATTTCTTTTCATTTTTCATACGAGGTACTTTTCGACTTTTCTGACAAAAGTACGAGAAGAATGTTTTTTATCATATATGGCATGAATGGATTTTTAAAACATTATTTCCAAGAATCTTCCTTTACAAGTTTTAAATTTTATTTTTAATCCACGTCTTTTATTTTATAAATTTACGACATGTTAAGAAAGGAAAAGTGTTTTTGAAGTAGAAAAGATATTTTCCTCAAGAATGAAGTTCAAGTGTTTTATCAAAATTATTTTCCATCTAAAATAATACAGGGTTCTGTTTTTATCCCTATTATTACATTGATTTGATTATGTAATTATTTTAATGAATTCCTTTATCGTATATGAATTGTTTTATGATGTCATGATGTTTAAGATTCCCATTTTAATTACATGGGTTATGCAATGATGTATGGTTTATGATTTTGTGTCATACATAAGAATGGTATCATTATGAGATGGTTGAGACCTATATCTCTCTCCAATGCATTGGGTAAATATTTTATATCTCATGTGATAGACATGGCTGGAATGGTAGGTTATACCAGTTCAGTGAAACAGGACTGAAACGAGGGTGACTCGGTTCAGAAAGGGACTTTGTCCACTAAGATAGTCTTGGCAATGAGTCTTGACTAACAAGAAATGATTCTCTATGATTAACTGTGAATTCCACAATGTTTAATGTTTTATGTTATGATTATTGTGATTACATTTCAATGCCATGAGTTATCCCAGGTTATGAAATTATGATCTCTTTTACAGGTTATTATTTCCAAAAGTTATGTGATTATATATATGATGTGATTGATATTTCTTTTGTTTACCCTTACTGAGCATTTGAGCTCACCCTTTTATGTTTACTTTTCCCCAGGATATAAAGAAAGGTTTTATGTATAAAAAAAGTATGATCTTTATGGGAGATGTTGAAGATCTTTCACCAGGATTAGAAGATTATATTCCTAGTTTTCAAAGATACTAAACTATTACGATCCTTGTGTGTGTGTTTTTTGTTATGTACTATGTATTCCGCAAAAGTAATGTATTGTCCATGTACGTCAAGCTTCGGGTCTCTACACATTATTATATTTACCTAGTTAGACAATATATTTATTAATACAATTATCTTTATTTCTATCAATTTTATATTTAATTATGAATCAAAAACATGTAACATATTCAATACTATATCCTAAAACCATGCTTACTCATCCGATCCACTATAACAATTTTAAATAAAATTTATTCACTTATGAAAATGGATGTTGGAAAAATATATTCCATAATTTGAATACAAGGTATTTATATTTTCTAATATGTTGAACATAATTTTTTTCTAAAATGAACAGGGAATTTTTTAAAAAGTAATTACCATGATTAAGGTAAAAAGGGTTTACCGGGTGTAAAACTAAACAGATAATGTTACAAATGATATATAAACTTGTATGAAATATATTATATGAAAATATTTAGACCATTCACCCACTATTTTATGATAATGGACCATTTCTATCTCCTATGAAAAATGAAAAAATATTGCAACACTAATTTCTTTTAATAAATACCAAGTGTGTCCTCTCCCCCACATGTAATAGGACAACCCATCTCCTTTATTATACAAATTGTAAAACCCAATTTTCTTTAAATACCTAACAATATGACTATCCATCTTTAATAATCCAAATATTAAAGTCTTATTTTGTATATTAAACTATCCTATATGGATTTGGTTCAATCCTAAGGACGATGCCCAAAGAAAAGGTAAAACTCGTCAACAAGTGTTATCTTTTATTTATTAATCAAACTCAGTTAGACAATATTATAAAATTTAAATATAATAAATTTTTTATATTCCATATAATAATATTTTATTATATTAAGGTAATTATATATAACTTTCACCACATTCATCAAATGGACTGAGAAATCCTCTTTTGTGTGTGTGTCGGACAACCGCCTAGCGGTCCGATGTAATATGTTTCTCCACAAAAAACTATTATGGATGGAATTAATGATGTATTTAGTATTTATATATGATATTTATTATGTTATAATTATTTTTTATGAAAAATACCCCACAAAATATCGTATTTTTCATTTTTAAGAATATAATAACATCATTCTTGTGTATAGAGGACTACCTCTTAATGAAATGATATGATTCATTCACAAATTACATGGATGATATAAAGGATTTAATTAAGTAAAATAGGCTATATATTTTCAGTAAAAATAATTCTTTAATTATAATATATATCCCATACTTTTTATCATTTTCAATCTGATATGAAAATAGAAATAACGTTCATGCGTATGTACAACCAACCATCTTGATGAATTGTGTTTTTAATTTCCTACCACTAAATTTTATGAAATACAATGAATAAATATATATTGTGTATATATTATATTTATATCATGGATTATATTGTATATAATATTTAATTGATATCCAGGTAAGCGGAAGATTAAATTACATGTTAAAACATACATAGATAACAATTACTGCAAAAAACATGACAATAAGATAAACTTTTTAATAAACATATTATAAGTGGTCAAAAAAATCATATATGGTATTATTATTATATATATATATTTCTATAATATATTTATAAAATACTTATATTTCTTATAATAGTCGGTTGAACATGAATGATGAAATCATATCTTATAGTAAGGGATTTACGTTACACTTTTATTTTCTATGAGAAATGTTTTTTATGTGAAGTATATATATCTAATGAATGTTAATTAGTATTCTCATACTAAAAATTTTCAGCATTTACATATCTATTTTAAGATACCTATTTCTTAGGATTTTTGGTTCAAAATTTTACAATTCAATAAGAGATTTGTCTGTAAATTTTTATTTTATGAGACATATGTTATGTTATGCCCCTATAATATTTTATAAGATGTATATACTGACCCATTAACATGTAATATAATTTATTTATTTATTATCCTGATATTTTATGTTTCCCTTTATCTTATTACATCATGGAGCATATAATTTCAATATTACCATTGTGCTCCATGTTTTATGTGATAATATCATCTTTTATCTAGAATATTTATGGTTAAGTATCTAATGTGGAAATAATTTTATTTTCCTCTCAATAATTCCCATATAATTTTTTTCACATTTTCTTACTCATTATATTATCAAGAAATTTTACAAATTTTTTACACATAGTTACATTTTATTAATTAGTATATATTTCTAACAAAACATGACATTATTTTTATATATCCTCATAAATCCATTTTCTTCTGAAACCATATTTTCGAAGAATGTTTTCTATTTTTTATTAATAAATTATTTTTAAATGATATATTACTATGGTATTCCTTTCCAAATAATATGAATGGAATAGACATTTCAATTACAAAAACTATTTCTATTTGGATTTTACAAAAAGTGTTAAATGATTCTTTTTTAATATGAACCGCCTAAACTGTATTTCCCACCATTGTGAATGCTAAATGATATCCAGAATCCCATACTTGTTTCCAAAGAACCCTTAAAAAAATTTCCTTCATATTTTGGAATTTTTTATATTTGAAATAAATTATTTTAAATTGAAAAGGATTTTTAATATGTTTTATGTTTTCAAATAATGGGTTTCAAAGTGATAATGATATTTTCCTCTTGAAATGTTTTAAATGACTATTTGTGAATCCTTTGAATTTATTAATGGTTGTATTTTAATAAACTTTTTTCATAATTATTTATGTTTTATATTGAGTTTTTCAAAGAAAAAATGATATTTTTCTGATGGAGTGTATTTATGATTAAAATAAATTTCCATGAAATGAGGCATGGATTTATGTTATGCATACCTTATAGGAGATATAATCCTAAGATACCATTATAATTATTACTTTGAATTGCATTATGATTAATATTTAATGATTTTTATCAAAACCATTTCTCTTCCATGGGTAATATGATGATAAAATTATTATTAAACTCATATATTTTCACGGTTTATGCTATATAGAAATGATGAAATGATTAGGAAACCATTATCTTTTCCATAGGTTATGATGTAATGAACTGAATATGAATCACATTTCATTTCACGTGTTTTGATGTGATGAATATTTTATGATATTAATGTGAAAATAACTTGGTTTCTATTGTAATATGTTTGGGACCTATGTCTCCCTTTAAATTCATTGTGTAATGATTTATACCTCATGATATTAATAGGAGTGTAATGGGTAGTGAACTCGGTTCTGTAAGGGAATTTGTTTTCTATGATTGTATTGGGAGTAAAATAAGGATATTATGATAATTTTTATGTGAACACATTCCAATATGATATTGAATGAGGTAAAACATTGATAATATAGAAATTATTTTCTCAGTATATGGGTATTCTATAAGTTCCATTTATTATATGAATGTTTTTCACTCATGGATGATGTTATTTGATTCTATTATGATTCTTTTCATATGTAATTCCAATATTTTTTCCATGGATCGGGATTATGATTCCTGCTATAGAGGTTATAGTATTTATGGTTATTCCCGTGTTTTAATACCACTATCCCTAGTTTTTACTTATGTATCCTTCTTTTCTACACATACTAATTATTTGAGCTCCTCCTTTCTTATGTTTCCTTTCCCATGGTTATTATGAAATGTTTTAAGAATGGAATTTTTTTAAAGATTACTAAATTGGAATTCATTGATGTAAGAAATTTCATATCATTAATAAATTAAGGACATTGTGTTACATGTTTCCAATGACACTAAACAACTATGGTCCTCATGCCTATGTTTTTTAAAAATATTGAATATTCGTCAAAAAGGAAGAAATACTTATATATGAAAACATGGGGTATTTATAGTTTGTATCATGGGATATATTTAGTCATCATTTAAAATATAAAGTGATAAAACATTATAGATATCCCTATGTATATTTCTAAGGATATGACTGCGTATTTCTCTTGGATAACTCTACAGATGAGTCGATGTATAAGAAAATTTTAGGGACTTTTGGTAATGGATTGAGCAAGTGGTTTACATGAAAATAAATCCATGTCTGTATATTATAATTGGATTTTCATATTCCAAAAAGGAACCTTGGGGTAATAAATCTGTAAATAGAGCATTGATAGGGGATCAATCATCACCTAGTGATTTAAAGAATGACTTTATGTACACATGGTTTGACACTCCAAGGTAATATTCTTTGAATATTCAAATTATTTTTACAAACAATAAAGAAGAATTTAAAAATATTATGAATATTTATTAACTTGGATAAAACAGAAGTTCAATATATTTAAAAAGGATTGTTCACTAAGGACACCAAAATGATTTTTTTGTTCATCTTTTTCCATTATGATATGTTTTTATCAACCTATTCTTTTGGTATGAGTGGATGGATAGAATTTGAAATAACTATACTGTTGTTATATGTGATAAAAGATGAATGTATTTACTATTAAGCATTAAAATGTTATGGTACATGAAAAAAATATGTTTCTATTCTCAAATAACATTATCATTATTTGAATGATGCTGGGAATCAAGAAAAATAAAGAAAAACACTATTTTACCTCACCCCTGATGGGTCAAGGCCGATATTAATTATATTGATGCATTGATCCACTATTTTATCAGTAATTTATTAATACAAATAATAATATATTTTTCATTCCCCATTTTTTGTAACATGAAAAATTCATCTTGGTTGTCTACTATTTGGAAATTGATGTGGATGAATGTTGTAATATTTTCATGAATAAAATAAGACATGATAAAATTGATCCAATTGATTGGGATGAGTTCACGAGTAGATTTTTTCAATATGTACTTTCCATGTTTTCAATTTACATAGATTGAGAAGGATTTCCCTGATATAATTTATATGGATTATAAATTAGTTGTTACCAATTAGAAATATTTTACAACACCTGTGAGATGCACTTATGGTATTATCATCCAACCATAAAGTAAAGATGATCAATTATTTAGTAGCTCAAAAGAAAGTCAATGATTTCAATTATCCATAATAGTCATTGATAGACATTAATTGATTGTGTGATGTTCTTTCATTGTAGAAATTTTTGTTGGAGTAACATATCAATCTCAAGGATTTGATAAGAAATTAATATGGAGTTCAATAGAAAATACAAAAACCATGGATATAATATGTTGATATTTCCAATATTCTCAATCCGTGGAATGAAACATGGATGTAGTTACAATACGAGAAATATTACATGTCTTATGTGTGTAAACAATGGTCATCAGGTAATTGGTTGTTTATTTGTTGAGATAAATATATCTAATGATGCAAATAGGGAGACTGGAACATAGAGTGTACTACACATACTCTACAGGTTAAAATTCCAAGAGTTTGGGAATTACAAAAATAAATTACCCAAACAATGTGCATGTTAATGGAATTCCACAACAACCTCTTAAAAAGTATAGAGTGAATAGTTATTAGATCATAATGATTGGTGGGGATCACGATTATTAATGGAATGTTTATTTGGAACTCTGTAGTTTATAATTTCATATTTTATTTTCTATGAATGAGAACTAAGAAAATATTTTTTTTGAATAATTATTGAAATTTAATATGACTATCTCCCACTACATTAATTATATAATAATGAAATAATATTTGATATTATATTAGTACAATGATGAACTGATACTTCAAATGAAAATGTTTTCGTATAGGATAAGAGATTATATATGGATTAAATGGAGATTTGATAGTTAAAATATTATATAAATCTATAAAATTTTAACATAATAGTTATCACATAATGGGATTATGATTTTAAGGTTTTCCATATGTTGAAAGTGATTAATGACCTTTTTGAAATTTTATGTGAAGAGAATTTACCATGATTATTTATATTTTAATATACATTAAGGTAAATGAATCTTGTTGGTTTTGCATATAATAAAAACATTAATTTAAAAATAATTCTTTTAATTATTTTTGGAAATATTATGAATGGCATTGGTAGATTTTACAGTCTATCTTATCATTTATTTTTAGATAATAATGGGGTGTAGTCGATCGTCTTACAATTCTATCTGACTTCATTTCGATCATTGAATATTTCTCTTATGATACAATTCTAATAATATACATTATTGAATTGGTAACATTGAATAAACTACCAATTTTAACTCAAATTTGTATGAAGGTAGAGATTACCTCAATGTTTTAGGAAAATTATTCAATATGATCTTAGTATATAGTTTAGGTTCAATGCCACACATCTTTCTAAGATAGATGGGAATATTGAGAGATGATTTTAAACCCTATAGGATATGGTTTGATCTAGTTCAATGGATATCAAAGGTGGCTACGATCAAAACCAAAACATAGTTATGTTTTCTTAAAATAATTTCATTCACCTAATATTTCATATGTATCACCATAAATAAATTTTTGGAATCATGTATATAAGTTCAACGTATAAGAAATATGTTGTAGAAAGAAAGATATTGGAAACTGAAAAATATGAGGATATTATAAAGAATGATATATCCATTTAGTAACATAAATATACGTCTAAATTTTCATAAAAATGATATGATTATAATCATTGAAATGATATATAATTTCACTTTTGTGGAAATGAAATTCTATTAACTTCATTACGTATTAATGAAGAGAATACATTGACCTCAGAATATCAATACCATTGATATATACTATCAAATTTGAACAGTAGAATACCATTTCTTCTGAACCACTCTCAACATCTTGATATGATCCATGTATCACCCATGAAGAAGTACATACCAGATCCATCGTATTTACAGATCATAGAGGTCACACTTTTATATACTGATATTTTTATGAAGAATAATATTTGGTATTGTTGATAAAATAGAGACGGTTCTATAAAATAAGACCACTCAGCTCGTTAATGTTTTTTGGAAAAAACCACAAGCTTGAAAGAAGCTATATCATAAGTAATGGATGTAATTATAATTATATTTATTTATTTTTTAAACTAAATTGATGAATTTATTTTTCAAAATTAATTTATGGGGTTAGAATATAACACCCCATGATTTTGTGAAATATTTTTTTAGAATATAAATAATTTTTTGGATAATTTATATTAAATGAAATACTATTTTTATGATCATTTATATTAAAAACTGTGTTTGTATTATGTTACCCATAAAACATAGTTTAGAATGCATTACATGTAACAACGATTTTAAATGAAACATGACATAAAGTTATAATTTTACTCTTGAATAAGATTGTTATCACTTATAAATTGGAATGGTGGGTGAGATTATGATTAAACAAAATATGAAAATATTGGTTACACATGTATGAGTAATATATTTCTGGTGACCAATTAAATTTAAAAATAAATTAAAAATAATTTGAAATTTAATGAAATCTATTTCTGATTTTTTTAAAACATAAGTGTATTATAAAAATAAAATAAATAAAACCTTTTATAGAAGGATTTAATTGAAAATTTTATAGTATATATGAAATCCTTTGTTTAACATTCAAATTTATTTTTTATATGCATAAGATAAGAATATATTCAATTTTATGATTATAAAAAATATTATTCAAAAAAATATTTTGTCACCTTTTTATTATGCAGTTATTTTGAATATTATTTTCCACATTTACAAATAATACTTTACCTAAATAAACAGAATTATTGAAATATTCATATCATTATTATATTAGGGTGAGTGTTTGGTGTTTTTATGAATTTTTTTTATTAATATTGAAAAATATGTCATTTTAATTGAAAACAATAATTACATTTAAATAATTTATATTGATAAATTATATTTTATATATAATATAAAGTAAAACTAGTAATATTATATATTAATAAATTCAATTTTGTTCCTTGTAATAAATTTCATATTTATTTTTAACATAAAAACATGGTACAAATTAGATCAATTCCCTTTAAAAACCACTTTCTCATCGTGTCTGTGTGATTAATTTCAAATTAAAACTTTCTACTTATTTTGAATTTAATTAGGAAAATTTTATTTGTTATTTGGAATCGAATTATTTATTATTTTATAATAATAATAAAATAATTTTTTTAATAAAATGAATATTGAATGTAGTAAAAATTATTTACCATAGTTAAGGTAAAATGGGTTTCTCGAGGGTAAAACTGATAATATATGGGTCAAATTTACTAAGAAATAATTATAAAAATCTATTTTATGTCCTTATATGAACATTTAAAACCATAATGTTTGTTAATGGAAAATTTTATACCCTTATGACTTATGGAAATCAATGGATCACTCAATTACTAGAAGCTATATTTTTTGCTAAAATTTTTCCTATAAGGATCTTAGTGAAAACCTAAGGAGGATACATAAATAAGAGGTAACATTCATCATCAATTAATTTTTTTTGTCTTCCACCAACTCCATAAATTATAATTATGACATGATTATATAATACCCCCATTATCATATATATAGAAAATTTATTTTCGATTAATTAATTACTTCAAAAATCACTACTTCAATCAAATGGATTATGAAATAATTGTTCATTTGTACAACGAACTACCACCTTGTGAACCTATGTAATTAATTTTTCCATTACCACATCTCATTGATAGAAATAATAATGGATTGTTTACTTATATATGACAATTATATTATTATTATTATTATGTAAATAATATATTACACATACAATTATTATATCGAATTTTTTAATAAGATAACATCATTCATGTGAACAACAAACTAGTTCATCATGATGTAATGTGATTCATTAAATATTTACGTTGATGTTAATAGGGATGTGTTTAATATATATATTTAATAAATATGATATAAAATTAATATATAATGGATATATATATCACATACCATTTCCATGAATCTAGAAACAAAATGGAAATAATGTTTATGTGTACGTATGTCCTAATATCTCTATGAATTGTATATTTCATTTCCCACTACTAAATTTTATTGATAAAACCAAATAAATATATATAGAATATAAATGATATTTATATCCTAGAATATATTTTGGTGATTATTAGACCATTAACTACGTAATTTTACTATGATATAATAGGAAAAAATATACGTGAAAAACTATGTAGTGATTTTATTAAATGTGAAATTATCCTAGAATTATAAATAAACAAGTAAAAAATGTTAATTGGAAAAAATTATGTGGTATTATATATAAAAATTTGGTTCTAAAATATATAAATAGTTAACATATATTTATTATATAGGATTATTGATTGTGAATGATGTAAGTCATGTTAAAATGTAAGGGATTTAAGTCTCAATTTTATTTTCTATGAAACAAATTCCATATCCAGCACTTGTTTATTTTATTAGGTGTATATAAATAACATGAATTTGTTTTTTGATTATTCTACAAAAAATTATTGGCATTTACATATCCATTTTATTACATATATTTTATTGGTTTAATGGTTAAAAATTTAACAAATTGGTAAGATATTATGTCTCATTTTTTCTTCATTGAATATGTTTTGTTATGCCCCTATAATGTATTATGAGATGAATATATATCCCCTTTGACAATTAGTATCAATAATTTTTTATCCATATGAAATTTTATGTTTTATTTAATGTTAATCATAGATTTATCTTTCAATTTCAATTTTTCCAATGTGATAAATGTTTTCTGTCCTGATTTTGTCATTTATCGAGATTTTTTATGGTTAAGAGTCCAATGTAGAAATAGTTTGATCTACCTATCAATAATGCGCATGAATTTTCATATCCTTTTTTATAGATGATATTTTTATGTTTTAGAACAATTTTACACTATTTTTTACTTAGAATAATTGAGGAAATGTTTTTATGAAAACATGACTTAGGTTATGATTTAGACTACAAATATTCTTTCATCAAAATACTTATTTTCCATAAATGTTTTAAAAATGATTTATTATTCATATATTAATTCTAAAATACAATAACCCAGTTTTTTATTTTTTAATTAATGTTTTTAATTGAATGATTATGTCTTTTAAAAAACGATTCAAATTTTTCTTTTAATAAAATCATGAAAATAATATTTTTTTTAAACATGCATCTCATAAATTGTATTTTTTTCTTTAATGAAAACTCAATTATTTTAATATAAAATTAATTTTTTTCAATTTTATTTAGAAATAAAATTTATTTTTAATATTTAATAATTTTTTATAATTTTTATAAATGATTTTAAAATATTTTATTTTTCAAATTTTTAATGAGAAAATGATATTTTCATTAACAAGTATTTTAAATGATTTTAAAATATCCATTTACATTTTTTCAATGTTATTATCAATTTGAAATATTTTGAAATAGATTTATTTTATAAATATTTATTTATATAAGAATTTATATTGTCCTCATGAAATTTTTCATGTCATTAAAAATAGTATTCCATATAATATGAGATTTATTGATTTTATTTATTCCTTACAAAGGATATGATCAAATGATGCCATTTTAAGTATTTTTTTTAATGAGTTTTGTTTAGGGAATGATGTTTTAGAAACCCATTTCCCTTCTATCGGTTATTACATGATAAAATTTTTAATAAATCCTCTTCATTTCATGGGATATACTATGCTGAAATGAAAAAATAACTATAAAAACCAATCTCTTTACCATAGGGTATGATGTGATAAAATATTTATGATTAGCATTTTATTTCATGTTTTATGATTTGATAAATGTATTATGATCTTTTATAACAAATAAATATTGTTTTCATTATGAAATGTTTGAGCCCTATACCTCTATCCAATTCCTTAGTTAATGATTTATATCTTAGGAGACAAAAACTAATAGAATGACAACTAAACATGTTGTAGTATAAAACTATGTCTACTGTAATGGTATTGGGTGTGAACTATGGATACTATAATTGTTGTAGAGTCAACTAATTACACTATGATATTATTGGAATTTGAACCTGGTGAATATGGGAATCATTTTATATGCATATGTGTGTGCCACAAATTTCTTATCATGTGCCAATGTTATACTCTCTTGGATCACGTTCTTTGATTACCTTATGATCCAAGCCTTATCAATAGCTAATATTTCTTCCATGTCTATGTTTTATTATATTTTATATTAATGATTTGTTTTTAAAACGTTATTTTTATTCTCTCATACCCATATACTCGTGTTATTCTTAAATATCATATTTTTTACCCTTATATAGAATTTGAGATCACTATTTTTTTGTTTCCTTTCCCTTGGTTATGAAGTAGTGTTTTATGTATGATATGTTTCTAAAGAGTACTAGAGAGGAATTTTATTATGGGGGATATTGAATATAATTAAGGAATTATTAATATTTTGATCCATATTTTCAAATGCACAAAACTATTACATTACTCAAGAATTTAATTTTTTAATTTATTGGATACTCATATAAAAAGAATAAATATTAATGTATGAAAAACCTAGGTCATTATATTATATATTTTAGTGTCTCGTTATCAGAAAATTTTCATTAGGAGATTATTTCTTATAAAAAAAGCTACCAATGATCATTAAAATTGACTTAGTTTGAGGAATTTTATATCCTTCCATGTCGATATACCCATTAATGTGTAGAGACTAATGACACTCTTTTGATCAAAACCATTCTTTTCCATTAAAATACTATTAAAATATATAATATTAGGTACTAGATTAAGATATAATTAAGTTGTTATAATCATACAGAGGTTATCACTGATGAACCATGTCACTGGACATCACTGACTATGTATTTCAATATTTACCCTAGGGTCAGGGCATAATTATATGGGAATGTAAGGAAAATTATAGCCAAAATACCACAACAAATTTTATAATTTTGAAAATATTATGAATGCTACAAATTGATTATCCATACCATAATTATTAAGTGATTTCTATAATTTTTTCCTTATATCACATGTGTAGAAGTGTGATTATAATTGTATCCATGTGATATATTGGGTACATGTAACCTCTGGAACATATTAAACATTAATTAATTATCTGATTCATATTTTGGATTAAGAAGAAATTATGTTTTGTGTAAAATGAATCTATTTTTTATAACTATTATTTTAAATAGTATCCGATTTATGGTTATATATTAGATATAGATAAGTGTTTACTTGATCAATGGTCTAGACTCTTCAAGGGAAATATCAACATCCAATATGTCAAAGATTGAAATACCACTGGTGGGTAATGTTTAACACCATCCGTTTGAGGTGTCTCCAAATTTTATTATGTATTATAATGTTATATAATGTTTATGTTATGTTAAAGAATATTATTGATGTTTTAGGGATGGTTTAAGATGGTTTTATAATGTGAACGGTTTGAGAAAAACTAAGCTAATCCATGTAGTGTTATCTAGGTAATAATGAATGAGCTAGAGTTGTTTTCAATGTAGGAACATGGTGTGGATAAACCATGTGAAAATATTATACTGTAGTAAGCTTAGGTGTTGTGGAGATCTATATGTTTGGTGCACAATCTAAAAACACTAACCATCAAAACAATATGATGAGAATTATTAATTCCAAAAATTAATTTCTAACTCATACAATTCATTGAAACACTTATTCTACCTATATTCACATAGACCCTTGAATTATGGACCTCCATAATAAATTTTTTAGATATTAATCATTTATGTGCTCAATTTCATCATTTTAAAAGTGTTAGATCAGGAATATAAAAGGTAACAATTTTTTTATTCTATTACCTCCTTGATTTAATTGTAGTATTAGAAGAGGGACCATTGATTGGGAAATCCATCCATGAATTTTTTGGTCATGGATAGATTTGGAAAATATCTTTTAGAATCCTTAAAATTATGAAATTGAGATCCCATATTTATGGGATCATTATGTGATTATTTATGTTGAATGAATCAGAGTTAGGTGGATTTTTTTCATCTTTCTCCTAGAATGTGAAGGCTTGTGGTTACCAAGATGAATTTAGTATGATTTTTTAAAACATATTGTGAAATACATATTATATATTTATTTTGAATGGATTCACTTAAAATCATAAATGTTGGGGGGAATGGCGACACTCATAATGTGTTCAATTAAATGATTAAATAGGTTTGGTTATTAAAATAGTATCATTCAGAGTGTTGAATTGGTAAGATATTTTAGGATGTGTGTTAATTCGTATATAGAAGATGCTATGTAAGACAGAAGTGGTCCTGGTGGAAAACCATATGGAATAATATAATTATTTCAATTATTTAAACCATTGGACTAGAGGAATATATACCCCTTGGAAATTGGACTATTTTGTGGGGCCTTTAGATAATACTTGTAATGATTCATTTTATATATTAGTATGTTGGATCTTGTAATGGGTGTGTATTTTTTATGATTTATTTAAAAACAATATGATATATATATATATATTGTTCTTCTACTTATAATTTAACATTAATTAAATGTGAGATACCATGTTTCTTATATTTTACTAGAATTTAGGAGAAGTATCATGGTTTTCATACTATATTTCATAATAATACTTATATATTAACATTGGTTAACATATTGATTTATTTTATGATGATTCTTTGAATGAAAATACTTATTATATATACCATTAGGGATTTATGGTAGTGTGGTATTGGATGTTTCATGTTGTTGATGTGATTTTTGAGTATTCGAGATAAGAGTGGTCTGACTATAGTCTAGTGAGTGCTTTTATATTTATTTATATTGTATTTTTAATTATGAGTTATGTTTTTTAGTATTATACTCTTACACATATTATTACGTATTTATGCATTTGGTGTTAACCTAGTTTTTATCTTGCATCATATTTCCCTTCCCTTTTATTGTCTCCTTGTAGGTTATTTCATTAAGGGAAAATTATCCACATGTTTCGGTAAGCCCTTAGCATTTATTTCCATCTTTTGTTATATTTCGGACATCACCTAAGGTCATATTCATTTTACTTCTTCTTATTCCAATGGTTTTTATCGATATGTTACAACTTAATCACTTACATGAACATAATAACACATGATTTAATATAAAACTATGATAATAATATATAAAATAACATCCTAACGATCAGATAAATGTTTTATGTGATTTTAATATTAATGTATAAATTATTCAACATTATGGAAAATCATGTAATAAAACATGTATGATGAAAATAATTGAGGATATTATTTGTGAATAAAAAGTAAAAAATATATATTTTTTTTATTTATGCAATTACGGGTAAACAAGCATGGTGAACTAATTATTATAAAAACGTGAGATAATTTTGGTCATAGACCACCATATGGGTGATGTTAATTCAATCCGGGAGACCAATATAATAATTATATAATCTTACTATCAGATTCTTTTTTTTAATATTTAATTGTGGATGTTGACATGATCCCACCTAGAACTGTGTATAAATACAATTATTAAATTTAAGGATTAGTTAAGAAAAAAAATTTAAAATGTGATTTGATATAGATCAATAATAAGACTATACCATGGTTTTTGAATTCCATGTTCAAGGACTTATTGAAGGAAAACTAAAAATGATTCAATTGGGATATTGTCACAATTGAACACCAAAGAAGATTCATTGAGATAACTAATCATATTTTTTATATATTCGCATTTGAAGATATTTTATTATTGAAGGAGTATATGAGTTCTCTGAACCATGCGATGATGGAATCCTAAAGGATAACTGAAGATGATCCACCCTTCCTTGAGGTGAGAGGGAGAGAATGGTCTAGAGTTCCCACCACCAAGGTCACAGATCCCTTTTGTTCCCGCTACCAACCCTAACTATATTCCATAGTTTCTGATGATTGCATTAAACCCGAAGTTTCCTAATCATCATTTTGGAAATCCTCATCTTCTTCTCTCAGTGTCTTTGTTCTATAATGTGATGAGTTTCTTGGACGTGATGATGGTGGCTCGATTAAACTTTCGACTATCGTTGGTTGACCAATTTGATTGTTTTTTTTTTCAAATGGTATTTGTGAGATCACGTAGTCATCAGCCTTCTGTATAATATACATTTAATGAATAAATTTGCATCAGATGATGATCTGACTCATGCATGGTCCAGTGCTCCTCGGAGATGCAATGGTTGAAAATTTATTCTTTTTCGGTGGATGATTGATATTTTTATGAATCGTTATCCAACATCCATCCAAATATGGTTATGTCTTCATCATCTTCCATTACCCTTTCAAAACCACACAATTACACATATAGTTGAGAACCTGGTTGTCCGGTTCCTGTGTGATAATGTTTGTATGTCTACTGGGAGTCATATGATCAACCCTAGAATTTGTGTTGATGTGGATGTCTCGTGTCCTCCGGGGGAATGGATTTTGATTTAGGTGTTTGATGAATTCATATGGATGTAGGCTATTGTTTATGAATCTTGGAATGACTATTGCTCAATTTGTAAGAAATGTGGGCACATTGGCTCAAAATGTCTTTTTGAAACTATGAGATTGAGATCAACAGTTCCTAAGAAGGTACTATGAAATGATATGAGGCCTGCTGTGGTTGATGGAATGGCACATGGTTTGGGGCCTCGAGTTGTACATGCTTTGGAAAATCCTGCAGTAGTTTCTTCTAATCCACTAGTTTCTGTGGTGATGAATCGACTAAGACAATAATTGAATAGGGGGAACAGTGCGGAGGAAACTATTGCCAGGGGTGGTGGTGGTGGTGGTGTGGCATGTCCCTCAGGTGGACTTGTGAATAAAAGAGATAATCAGAAAGAACCTCTAGTTACTACTCAACGGGAAAAACCTCCTATTGGAATCAGTCAGATAGAAGATGATGTTGTGGCTACTTAGTGGAAGGGGAATAGAAGTGGAGATGTGAGTAAGAGCAGTCAGGGGTCTGATTTGGATGCTTCTAAGGATAACAGGCGATCTGCTGTAGTGAAGGATTTTCTTTTGTATGTTATGTTTGTATATATATGGGTTCTTAGAGGTAATTTCTGATAGTTACAGTGGACAAGTTGCTGATGATGGTGGTCTAATAATCACAATTTCCACAGTGTGTCCATTTCATGTTATGGTCCATGAGGATATGGAAGAGTCTCTTTCAATGCATGATGTGAACATGAAAACTAAGCATTAAGAGGATATTGCTTTGAGTTAAGTAATAAAAGATGGTATATATGCAGATCATGATCTGGTGGAGCACTAACACTACCTTGCAATGATTGACATAAATGGTCATTTTTAGTAGGATTGGTTAGGGTAGTAACAAGAAATGCATATCCTAGGTAATTGGGGGGATCTTTCAGATAATGGAAAAGAAACTAATGGTGTCATGTCCATGCCATCATATAGTTACATTGTCCCTAGGGGGAGAAGAGGGTTGTTGGGAACTAGCAGGATGTCACTATATTGCCGTGAAGAAGGTTGAGGAATGATTTCTCTAACCGGCCAAAGCTAATGTCCACCAGATCTTGTATCAGGAAAGATGGTGAAACAGTCTCAGATTTCAAAAAAGGTATGAAAACTACTAATGAGTTCTTCTCGCAAGAGAGGTTGAATCATAGAATGAAGTATGCTTAGATTCTAAGGAATTATGAATGTTTAGAGTGGGAATCGATGACTGTGGAGGAAACTTTTTACCATGGGTTTAATGCTGGTTTTGATTTTGATAATCTGTAATGGGTGTGTTGGGTCTGATGTACTTGTTTTCTAAACTTATCTTTTATTTAATAAATGTTCAAGGGTTTTTCTTTATACTATGCTTTAATGGTATTTATTCCCTTTTCCCCAATCATTTACATTATATAATCTATATATGGGTATTCAAAAACATATTTAAATAAAACAACATGAAAATCATGTATTTGTCCTATAATGATAAGGTCAAACAAAGGAATAAATAAAAAATAATATGAATATGGTTTAGAATATACGTTTAAATGGAAAATTTGAACTCAAATTGTTAAAATAAATTCTTCATTAAGAAATACCCTAAATTACATGAATGAATGGAAATTAGAAATTACACCTTCTTATTCACATAGAGAAGAAATGAAAATAATAAAAATTAGAAAAACCCTAGGATTTACTGTACAAAAAAGTTATCCAAACTCATTTTTGTAAAATATTTATTTTTAGATAGATTCCCCCATACAATCCATCCATTCCGTTATATATAAAAAACATAATCTTGTGAAATTTCAATGATATATTCACCCATATGTTGTGTAATATTATCTTCTAAGATGCATTAACATTTTCTAACTCTGAATATCAAGATATATTTTATTTTTTTATCATTAATTATATCCATGTGTTCTATATAAGTTAAATCTCAATAGGATATATTAAAACTCGAAATATATGAAGTGTGATCCCATATTATTCACCCCTTAATATAATGTTCAGCTTAGCCAATTCTTCATATTTTTGATAAATCATTAGGAATTAAAACTTTTTAGTGAAAATTTAATTTTTGTTCGACCATAAAAATTGTAAAATAATCCGTCTTTATATTCTACTAAGTTGAGGCATGAAGTATGTACTATAATGTCATATTCATATAATTTAACTCTTTAATGGAAATAATTATCTCAATATGTCGTGGACCTAACTACTAAGGTGTAGAGGCCCAACGAACCAATTTCCTTCAACACTACCATTCATAGCCTATCTATGACGCATTTGTCATCCCTTCACATAGAATTACTCAATCTATATTTTTTAATTATTCCTAAAATATGACTACATGATCAAATTTCAAAATGAATACAAAATAACCAACATGTATTTCTCCTTCGCATTCAACCATGATGCTTGTGCCTTGATTTGGAAGGGTCTATGTAGAGACCCGAAGCTTGACGTACATGCAAATTACATTACTTTTGCTGAATACTTAGTACATAACCAAAACACACACACAAGGATCGTAATAGTTTAGTGTCTTTGGAAACTCGGAATATAATCTTTTAATCCTGGTGACAGATCATCAACATCTCCCATAAAGTTATTCCTTTTTTTATACCTAAAACCTTTCTTTATATCCTGGGGAAATGTAAACATAAAAGGGTGAGCTCAAATTCTCAGTAAGGCTAAACAAAATAAATATCAATCACATAATATACACAAGCACATAACTTTTGGAAATCTTAACCTATAAAAGAGATGAAAATTTCATAACCCAGGATAACTATTGGCAGTGAAATGTAATCACAATAATCATAACATAAAACATTAAACTTTATGGGATGCACAGATAATCATAGAGAATCATTTCTTGGTAGTCAAGACTCGTTGCAAAGACTATCTTTGTGGACAAAGTCCCTTTCTGAACCGAGTCACCCTCATTTCAGTCCTGTTTCACTGAACCGGTATAACCTACCATTCCAGCCATGTCTATCTCGTGAGATATATAATATTTACCCAATGCATTGGAGGGAGATATAGGTCCCACCCATCTCATAATGATACCATTCTTATGTGTGCCACAAAATCATAAACCATACATCATTGCATAACCAATGTAATAAAAATGGGAATCTTAAACATCATGACATCATAAAACAATTCATATATGATAAAAGAATTCATAAAAATAATTCCATAATCAAATCAATGTAATAATAGGGATAAAAACAGAACCCTTTATTATCTTAGATGGAAAATAATTTTGATAAAACACTTGAACTTCATTCTTGAGGAAAATATCCTTTCTACTTCAAAAACACTTTTCCTTTCTTAACATGTCGTAAAATTACAAACTAAAATAAGTTGATTAAAAAGAAACATTAAAACTTGTAAAGGAATCATCTTGGAAATATTGTTTTAAAAATCCATTCATGTCGTATAAGTTAAAAAAACATTCTTCTCGTACTTTTGTCGGAAAAGTCAAAAAGTACCTCGTACGAAAAACGACAAAAGAATCCTTTCATATCTTTTACTAAAAACTCACTGAAAGGTAAAATAGGATTTAAAAAATTGTAGGTGAATTTAAATAACATTACATATTGAGTAAACATGGGTGTGGATGATAAAATGCACCCCAGTAAATACTAATGTATAAACAATCTCGGAAAAAATGAGATTGTCATATTTCCCTTACATTAGGTCCAACTTGCTTTGTAGGTGTACGAACCTATTGTATAAGGATTTAAATAATGTTATTGAATTATTAAAGAATCATATTCATTGTTATGATATCATATATGGTTCATTTATGACTTTATATTACCCGTTCTTTTGTAAATTCCATGTTAAAGAGCGTTTTGGGTAAAATTGTTTCATTTGTCGTCCGTGTTTTGACTTGTAATTATTAATATGATTACATATATCATGATTTATATATATATATATATATATATTCAGAATATACATATATATAATAAATC
The DNA here is from genome assembly GCA_963277665.1 of Viscum album. Classification (NCBI taxonomy): domain Eukaryota; kingdom Viridiplantae; phylum Streptophyta; class Magnoliopsida; order Santalales; family Viscaceae; genus Viscum; species Viscum album. Next base: position 1,359,674,001 of record OY728119.1, on the reverse strand, counting down.
AGTAAATGGAAAGAAATACACCGTTCATGGAGACAGTAGGCCGTACGTACGCATGAACGTTTTTTTTTTGTTTCCTTATTGAGTTGAACGGAATTAAGTAGATGACATTCATATATATACACATAAATCAAGTATCATTATTATGTCATATATTTCATGATTACTTATTATATATACTTTATAATCATTCATGAATGGTTTAAAGTGTAGAATGAATCTCATCGCGTCGTGGAGATGGTAGTCCGTACGTACGCACGCGGGGTGATTTGTTTTTCCGTAGGAATGATAGATGATGAAATAGGGTTGTTTGATACTTATAATAACATATCTGTATATGAGTGACACATATGTTATTACTTCATAATGAAACAACTAAAGAAGAGGAAGTGGAAGAAGAAATAAAGATGAAAAAATCGGTAACAGACATTACCTCTTCTTTGAAGTGCTTCTTTGAGACCTTCTTTTAGGGCACTAAAATTGGTCTTTGAAGAAAACCAGGACCTCTATAATGTCTCTAGAGAAGTGGATAGGAGAAAGTGGCAGGGGTTGGCCAAGCTGGAAGGCTCAAAGTGGTGTGAGGAAGAGGGGGTGGAGGTGTCCTTTTATAATGGAGGAGTGGGGCACCTTTAGAATAACTAAAACTATTATTTTATTATAAAGTCAACTTCAGTTCTAAATTGCTCCAAATTGATATATTTAGAAGATAAGGTGGGTATGGGTCTAAAACCTCTCATCCAGTAGAATTTAGACAAGTTTAGGTTCCTATTTTAACCTTATCATTTAGATTTAACATTTAGATAAATAAGTTTACTTTTACCATGTCTTCTTGTGTTCTTATACTATAAGGTTAATAAACTTACTATAAGTATCCACACGAACCCCAAGTTGTTTATTATTAATATATATAACCTTATCTAAGTCATTTGGCCGAACCATAGATTTTTAGGAATAAAATAACAATTACTAATATAACATTTGTATTAAAAACTATTTTATGTCAATTTTGATACTATTTAGTAATTGATTTTTGTGAAAATCATAACAGAATTATTAGTTTGAACCATGTTAATTAAATCAATAATAACATGTCATAATAACCTATAAAATTAGTTTAATTCATAAAAAGTCTAAAATTTCATTTATTTTGTTGTTTATAACATTAATTATGTCAATATTTCATTAATAAGATAATTACTGCATCATCATTGTGTCATAAATAAATTAAATTATGTAATGTCTAAAAATTACAAATAAAATACCATTATGTAGGAAATATTTTTATATTTCCAATGAATACTTATAGTCGAATTTATCTTATGTATAACCCCATATTAAAAATTATTTACTTATTAACCTTTGATTTTAACTATTTTAACCCTTCTTTAAATAAATTAATAATAAATGTCCTAATCTAATCCAAGTTGGCCTAAATGGTCATATTTTATTCCTAAGTTTGTTTTTGGTCGAATTACACTTGTCCAATAGAATTCAGACATGTGTTAGGGTAATAATAATATCATCGTTACCCTTAATTACCCTATTTACTTTTAACCGTGGTAAATAAAAGTAAAAAGTTACTATTCACAAAAAATTATTTTCATCTCATTGAACCACATCTTACTTAGTGACATCAACCGTGTCTCTCGGATTTTTGAAATTCAACTGACAGAAGCGGTAAAATTCAGTTTTATGAAAAATTCAGTTTTTTTTAACTACCACTTAGTGGTTTCACTATTCATCAAAAATTGAAAGTTTTCAGAAAAATACCAAAAATTAGGCCTAAGCTATATTTGATATTATGAACTCAAATTTTTTTTCGATTTTTCCAAATTCAAAACATATCAGTTGCATTAATTAATTTAAAAATTAATTCCCGTCGTCAAAACAAAAGGCATGTTTTTAAGAGATAATAACTATCAAAAGATTGACACTTGTTTATAACTGGTTAAAATGTGAAATTACATCCAATGACCAACATTGCATTAAATTGTAAAAATATATTCTAAATATACTTTTAAACCACTCATATTAATAATTTATCACTGTTAATTATTACGATTGAAAAAGGTGTTTTTAATTACAATTTTTTAATTTTCACTATTCATCAAAATATGAAAGTTATTCGAAAATCACCAAAATTTCACCCTAAGCTAATTCCGATATTCTGAATCCAAAAAATTAAGTCCATTTTGAAGAATAGAATTTACAAAATTTCAAAAAGTGGTGATTACTATTCATAACGTCTAGTTTTAATAATATTTTAATAGCATATCGTTGTTTAGCGAAACTTGGTGTTGCGTACAATACACGCTATCATGGAAGGTCGCGATTGCGTGTAATTCAAGCAAGGTCAGAGATGTGTATTTTGTAAGCTCCTTTTGGTGTAGCGTATAACACAAGACATTAATGAAATTAAAAATAATATTTTTCATAAAATCTCGGGGTGTTACATTGTACCCCCCTTTAAATGAATTTCTCCCTCAAAATACGTCAGGGTTATAAATGGTTTACTATTAAAAAGTTTCTTTAATAGAAACCCACATCGTAAAAAGGAATACAAAAACCAATCATTAAAAACAAAAGTATGAAACGTAACAGTTACCCAAATAAACTAATCATTGGGTTTCCACATAGGTGAATATATGGATATGGAAGAAAAATCTATACATCATGTTCTGATGGAGAGTGGTAGAGAACATGGCTATGAAAAAGCCAACAATCACAAATCCATAAATTTGTGACGATCTATGGTACCATCTGATTAATCAGATATAAGTGCACTAGGACTGTAGAGACCCGAAGCTTGATGTACATTGACATTACATTACATTTGCGGAATACTTAGTACATAACAAAAACACACACACAAGGATCGTAATAGTTTAGTGTCTTTGGAAACTCAGAATATAATCTTCTAATCCTGGTGAATGATCTTCAACATCTCCCATAATGATCTTCCTTTTTTTAATACCTAAAACCTTTCTTTATATCCTGGTGAAAAGGAAACATAAAATGGTGAGCTCAAACGCTCAGTAAGGGTAATCAAAAGAAATATCAATCACATCATTTTCATAAGAACATAACATTTTGGAAAACATAACCTGCAAAAGAGAGAATAATTTCATAACATGGGATAAATAATAGTAGTGAAATGTAATACCAATAATCATAACATAAAACATGAAACTTTGTGGCATACACACACAATCATAGAGAATCATTTCTTATTAGTCAAGACTCATTTCCAAAACTATCTTAGTGGACAAAGTCCATTTCTGAACCAAGTCACCCTCGTTTCAATCATGTTTCACTGAACCGGTATAACCTATCGTTCCATCCATGTCTATCTAATGAGATACAAAATCTTTACCCAATGCATTGGAGGGAGATATAGGTCCCACCCATCTCATAATGATACCATTCTTATGTGTGCCACAAAATCATAAGTCATACATCATTTCACATCCCATGTAATAAAAATGGGAATCTTAAACATCGTGACATCCTAAAACAATTCATAAAAGATAAAGGAATTCATAAATATATAATTCAATCACAACATAATCAAATCAATGTAATATTAGTGATAAAAACAGATCCCTTTATTATCTTAGATGGAAAATAATTTTGATAAAACACTTGAACTTCATTCTTGAGGAAAATATCCTTTCTACTTCAAAAAGATTTTCCTTTCTTAACATGTCATTAAATTTTAAAAGAAGTTGATTAAAAATAAAATTGAAAACTTGTAAACAAAGATTTTGGAATTAATGTTTTAAAAATCCATTCATGCCGTATAAGTTAAAAAAACATTCTTCGTACTTTTGTCAGAAAAGTCAAAAAGTACCTCGTATGAAAAACGACAAAATATTCCTTTCATATCTTTTACTAAAAAACTCATCGAAGGGTAAAATTGGATTTAAACAATTGTAGGTGGATGGAAATAATATTATATATTTTGGAAACATGGATGTGGATGATAAAATACACCCCAGTAAATACCAAAGTATAAACAATCTTGGATAAAATGAGATTGTTATATTTTCCCTTACCTTAAGTCCGATTTGCTTCGTAAGTGTCCGAAACACCTATATAATGATTTAAATAATGTCATTGACTTATTATAGAATCATATTCATTGTTATGATATCATATATGGTTCACTTATGACTTTATATTACCCATTCTTTTGTAAATTCCATGTTAAAGAACGTTTTGGTTAAAATTGTTTCATTTGTCGTCCGTGTTTTGACTTGTAATTATTCATATGATTACTTAGATCATGATTACTTAATTCCAGAATATAAAACATGATTTATATATATATATATATATTCAGATTATACATATATTTAATAAATCATTAAATGTAAAGAAATACACCGTTCATGGAGACGGTAGGCCGTATGTAAGCATGAATGCTGTTTTCGTTTCTTATTGAGTTGAACAGAATTAAGTATTTGACATACATATATATACACATAAATCTAGTATCATTATTATGTTATATATTTCATGATTACTTATTATATATACTTTATAATCATTCATGAAGGGTTAAAGTGGAGAATGAATTTCATCGCGTCGTGGAGACGGTAGTCCGTACGTACGCACGAGAGATGATATCGTTCTCATGATCATGGAACTGTATTGGAGTGTATGTATAATATTTAAGAATCAATATCACTTTAAAATAATAATATATAGTTATTATTTACACCATTATACCCATCCAAGTAAGGTGGTGGAGGAAAATAGATTTCACCACGGCGTGGAGACGGTATTCCGTACGTACGTACGCGCGGTGATTTTGTTTTCCGTAGGATGGATAGATGGTGAAATAGGATTGTTTAATACTTATAATAACATATAAGTATATGAGTGATACTGATGTTATTACTTCATAATGAAACAACCTAAGAAGAATAAGTGGAAGAAGAAATAAAGGTGAAAGAATTAGTAACGGAAATTACCTCTTCTTTGAAGCGCCTCTATGAGACCTCCTCTTAGGGCACTAAAATTGGACTTTGAGGAAGACCATAACCTCTAGGATGTTTCTAGGGAAGTGGATAAGAGAATTTTTCAGGGGTTTGCCGAGCTTGCAGGCTCAAAGTTGTGTGAGGAAGAGGGGGAGGAGGTGCCCTTTTATAAGGGAGGAGAGGGGCACCTTTGGAATAACAAAAAATATTATTTTAGTATAAAGTCAAGTTCGGTTTTCAATAGCTCCAAATTGATTTATTTAGAGGCTAAGGTGGGGATGGGTCGAAATCATCTCATCCAATAGAATTTAGACATGTTTAGGTTTCTATTTTAACCTTATCATTTAGATTTAACATTAAGTTAAATAATTTTACTTTTACCGTGTCTTCTTGTGTTCTTACACTATAAGGTTAATAAACTCACTATAAGAAGCCAAAAGAACCCCATATTGTTTATTATTAATCTATATATCCTTATCTAAGTCATTTGGCCGAACCTTAGATTTTTATGAATAAAATAACAATTAATAATATAATATTTGTTTTAAAAACTATTTTATGTCTATTTTGACACTATTTAGTAATTGATTTTTGAAAAAATCATAATAGAATGACAACATAGAAAAAAGATATTTAAATAAATACTAACATGTCCTATTAACCTACAAAATTAGTGTAATTCATAAAAAGTCTCAAATGATATTTATTTGGGTATTTATAACATCTATTATGTCAATATTTCATTATTACGATAATTACTGCATCATCGTTGTGTCATAAATAAATTAAATTATTTAATGTCTAAAAATTCCAAATAAAATAACATTATGTAGGAAATCTTGTTATCATTCTAATAAATATTTATAGTCGAATTTTTCGTATATATAACCCTATATTAAAAATGTTTTACTAAATAAACTTTGATTTTAACTCTTTTAACTCTTCTTTGAATTAAATAATAATAAATGTCCTAATCTAATTCAAGTGGGCCTAAATGGTCATATTTTATTCCTAAGATTGTTTTCGGTCGAATTACACTGATCCAATATAATTAGGAAATGTGTTAGGGTAATAATAATATTATTTTTACCCCTAATTACCCTATTTACATTTAACCGTGGTAAATAAAAGTAAAAAGTTATTATTCACCAAAAACTATTTTCATCTTATTGAACCACATTTTAGTCCATGATATTAACCGTGTCTCTCGGATTTTGGAAATTCCACTCACAGAAGTGGTAAAATTATGTTTTATGAAAAATTATGTTTTTTTAACTACCACTTAGTGGTTTCAATATTCATCAAAAAATGAAAGTTTCCCGAAATATACCAAAAATTAGGCCTAAGCTATATTTGATTTTATGAATTCAAAAATGATGTCTATTTTATTAAATTCAATACATATCAGTTATATTAATTAATTTAAAAATTAATTCCCGTCGTCAAAACAAATAGTGTTTTTTAGAAATAATATCTATCAAAAGATTGACACTTCTTTATGTCTGGTTTAAATGTGAAATTACATCCAATGAAAAAAATTGTATTAAATTGTAAAAATATATTCTAAATGTAATTTAAAACCACTAAAATTAATAATCTATCACTATTAATTATTTCGATTGAAAAAGTTGTTTTTAATTAAAATTTAGTAATTTCCACTATTCATCAAAATATGAAAGTTAACCGAAAATAACCAAAATTTCACCCAAAGATAATTTCGATACTCCGAATCAAAAAATGAAGTCCATTTTGAGAGATAAAATTTATAAAATTTAAAAACGTGGATATTACTATTCATAACGCCTAGTTTGAATAAAATTTTAATATCATGTCGTTGTTTAGTGAAACTCGGTATTGCGTATTACACACACTATCAAGGAAGGTCGTGATTGCGTGTAATGAAATACAAGTCAAGGATGCGTGTTTTGCAAGCTCCTTTTGGTGTAGCGTACAACACAAGACATTAATGAAATGAAAAAGAATATTTTTCATAAAATATCGGGGTGTTACATTCTACCCCCTTTAAAATGAATTTTTCCCTCAAAATTCGTCAGGGTTATAAATGGTTTACTATTAGAAAGTTTCTTTAATAGAAACCCACATCGTAAAAAGGAATACCAAAACCAATCTTTAAAAACAAATGTATGAAACATAACGGTTACCCAAATAAACTAATCACTGGGTTTCCACATAGCTGAAAATATGGATATGGATGAGAAATCTTAACATCATGTTCTGATGGAGAGTGGTAGAGAACATGGCTATGGAAAAGCTAGCAATCCCAAAGCCATAAATTTTTGACGATCTAAGGTACCATCTGACTCATCAGATATAATAGCTCTAGGACAATATTTTTGGTTTCTGAGATCATTTCCAAAAAGTTGATAAAATTGGAATTATAAGAAACACTTTCTTGATTTTGCAATAGTTCCACCGTTGGTCATTCTTTGGACAATTTCCAATTCATCTCTTAAAGAAATGAAGTTGAATTTGTCATTCGTGATGTGTTAGCATATCATGTGATAGAATGATGGGTCATTCCATCTGTCTCAAACAAAAGGTTAGAAAAGTTATCAAAAAATACATAAGTCCATCTATAGTGAGATTAATCATATATGGTTCCTAAAATGGACTTATACTTCATATATCATACTTCTTAATATAAAAAAACTAGTTTCTACTAAACAGGGACTTCTTGTAGGCCAGTGGTAGGCGATAAAGGCCAGTCGCACTTCGGTTGTGGGTTCGATTCCCACAGCCTTGTCTGACGCGATGGGCTGTCGCCTGTCCTGCAGGTTGTCCTTTTTTCTAAAGCTATATTACTATAACATCCCATCAATAATATCAAAAAACGTTTTATCCTCACTTATGTCCAACATAATCCATTCTAATCTTTAGTATTAACTAAAATACATTGGTCCAAGCTCATAGTATAATGAAAATGATTACTTCAAATGTCATAGAACACTCACGTGAATGCCATCATTTATCCCCCATATATCATAAGATATATCTTGTTGGTCAAATTACAAACATGTGAATACCTTAATCATGTATTCTCTTGAAGAATTAATACCAATTGAACCATAGTGAAAACATGAATGCAGTTAAAAGTTAACACTTTCCACATTCCAAAATCCTCAAAATTCTATATACTCAAACCGTGATATCACATAGTCCTTATATCAATCATGAGCTCATGAATACTGTTAAACATTTCATTTTCTTGTTTTCCCTTCATTATGCGCATATCATCTTATTTCCAAAAATATCTGAATAACCTTTCGTGGATACTGGTAGCATTAATCCCACACTTCTAAAACTGAAGGAAAGAAAACAATGTAATAATCCTTAGATGTCTCCTTATTCCATAGTACCATGAGATTCTTTACACTTGATAAACATGTAATCATTCCACTACCTTCTTAAACCATTGACCGAGCTTCAGAAATTCTTTCATATCACATATCATTTGTAGTCTCTTCATCATCATCAACATAAATACTACCCATACGGCTGCACTGATTCTCTTCATGAGACTTTCCCTTAGGGAATTGGTTTGCATAATTCCCGTACATTCCATATTAAATACATTTAACCATTATTGATGTCGTAGCAATACCATTATCCTCATCCATGGTGTTAATTGAACCTTTTCCTTTGCACTTACTGTCTTTGTGTCCTTCTTTTCCACACCCAAAGCATCTTCCAGTTCCTTTGAAACATTCTCCTTGATGCCTCTTCCCACATGATTTACATAGGGGAAATTGAACTTTCTTTCCTCTATGATCATCATGAAACTCCATCTTTCTCTTTTTATCCGAGTCAGGAAACTTACCAAATTTTACTTTATTGATCATATTATGAGATTGCTGATTCAGTATAATAATGATGTTTGGATTTCAAAATCCCATTTCTTTTGGTTGCTCATGAAAAATATCATTCCATTGTCCATCATATCCTCCATTATCTTGAATCACCTTGTTTCCAGCCATTTTCTAAAACCCAAAAAGAATAGTGTGAGAGGCAAAAATCAAAATAAAAGGGGATTAACTTCAATATCTATCATCTTTGGTTTAATATAATATCGTTACCATAGTTCTAGGACTATATCCTATACGTATACTTATCCTTAGGGGCATCCCTAGACATACCTTAGAAATATCTATAGGGATCTCACTAACATTTTCGCATCCTAGTTTCCAAAGGTTGACTAAACCATTCCTCTGATACCAATTGTAGAGAAACAAAGCTTGACGTACATTGACATTACATTACAATTGTGGAATGCTTAGTACATAACAAAAACACACACACAAGGATCATAATAGTTTAGTGTCTTTAGAAACCCATAATATAATCTTCTAGTCCTGGTGAAAGATCTTCAACATCTCCCATAAATATCTTCCTTTTTTTTAATACCTAAAACCTTTATTTATATCCTGGTGAAAAGAAAACATAAAATGGTGAGCTCAGACGCCCAGTAAGGTTAAACAAAAGAAATATCAATCACATCATTTTCATAAGAACATAACATTTTGGAAAACTTAAACTGCAAAAGAGAGCATAATTTCATTACATGGGATAAATCATAGTAGTGAAATGTAATCCCAATAATCATAACTTAAAACATGAAACTTTGTGGAATACACACACAATCATAGAGAATCATTTTTTATTAGTCAAGAATCATTTCCAAGACTATCTTAGTGGACAAAGTCCATTTCTGAACCGAGTCACCCTCGTTTCAGTCCTATTTCACTGAACCGGTATAACCTACCGTTCCAGCAATGTCTATCTCATGAGATATAAAATCTTTACCCAATGCATTGGAGGGAGATATAGGTCCCACCCATCTCATAATGATACCATTTTTATGTGTGCCACAAAATCACAAATCATACATCATTTCATATCCCATGTAATAAAAATGAGAATCTTAATCATCGTGACATCATAAAACAATTCATATAAGATAAAGGAATTCATAAAAATACAATTTCATCACAACATAATCAAATCAATGTAATAATAGGGATAAAAACAGAACCCTTTATTATCTTAGATGGAAAATAATTTTGATAAAACACTTGAAGTTCATTCTTGAGGAAAATATCCTTTATACTTCAAAAACATTTTCCTTTCTTAACATGTCATGAAATTTTAAAAGAAGTTGATTAAAAATAAACATGAAAACTTGTAAATGAAGATTCTTGGAAATAATGTTTTAAAAATCCATTATTGCCGTATAAGTTAAAAAAACAGTCTTCGTACTTTTGTCAGAAAAGTCAAAAAGTACCTCGTACGAAAAACGACAAAATATTCCTTTCTTATCTTTTACTAAAAAACTAACTGAAGGGTAATATTGGATTTAAAAAATTGTAGGTGGATTGAAATAATATTACATATTTAGGAAACAAGGATGTGGATGATAAAATACACCCCATTAAATACCAAAGTATAAACAATCTCGGATAAAATGAGATTGTGATATTTTCTGTTACCTTAAGTCTGATTTGCTTCGTAAGTGTCCGAACCTCCTGTATAATGATTTAAATAATGTCATTGACTTATAAAAAATCATATTCATTGTTATGATATCATATATGGTTCACTTATGACTTTATATTACCCATTCTTTTGTAAATTCCATGTTAAAGAGCGTTTTGGGTAAAATTGTTTCATTTGTCGTCCGTGTTTTGGCTTTTAATTATTCATATGATTACTTAGATCATGATTACTTAACTGTAGAATACAAAACATTATTTATATATATATATTCAGAATATACATATATATAATAAATCATTAAATGGAAAGAAATACACCGTTCAAGGAGACGGTAGGCCGTACGTACGCATGAACGCTGTTTTCGTTTCCTTATTGAGTTGAACGGAATTAAGTAGATGACATACATATATATACACATAAATCCAGTATCATTATTATGTTACATATTTCATGATTACTTATTATATATACTTTATAATCATTCATGAATGGTTAAAGTGGAGAATGAATTTCATCGCGTCGTGGAGACGGTAGTCCGTACGTACACACGAGTGATGATATCGTTCTCATGATAGTGGAACTGTATTGGAGTGTATGTATAATATTTCAGAATCAATATCACTTTAAAATAATAATATATAGTTATTATTTACACCATTATACCCATCCAAGTAATCTGGTGGTGGAAAATAGATTTCACCACGGCGTGGAGACGGTATTCCGTACGTACGCACGCGCGGTGATTTCGTTTTCCGTTGGATGGATAGATGGTGAAATAGTATTGTTTCATACTTATAATAACATATAAGTATATGGGTTATAGTGATGTTATTACTTCATAATGAAACAACTTAAGAATAAGATGTGGAAGAATAAATAAAGGTTAAAGAATCGGCAACAGAAATTACCTATTCTTGGAAGCACCTCTTTGAGACCTCCTCTTAGGGCACTAAAATTGGACTTTGAGGAAGACCAGAACCTCTATGATGTTTCTAGGGAAGTGGATAAGAGAATTTGGCAGGGTTTGGCCGAGCTTGAATGCTCAAAGTTGTGTGAGGAAGAGGGGGAGGAGGTGACCTTTTATAAGGGAGGAGTGGGGCACCTTTAAAATAACTAAAAATATTATTTTATTATTAAGTCATGTTCGGTTTTAAATAGCTCCAAATTGATTTATTTAGAGGCTAATGTGGGGATGGGTCGAAATCCTCTCATCCAATAGAATTTATACATGTTTAGGTTCCTATTTTACCCTTATCATTTAGATTTAACATTAAGTTAAATAATTTTACTTTTACCATGTTTTCTTGTGTTCTTATTAATATATATAACCTTATTTAAGTCATTTGGACGAACCATAGATTTTAAGGAATAAAATAACAATTAATAATATAATATTTGTTTTAAAAACTATTTTATGTCAATTTTGACACTATTTAGTAATTGATTTTTGTGAAAATAATAACAGAATGATAACTTCGAAAAATACATTTATATCAATACTAACATGTCATATTAACCTATAAAATTAGTAGAATTCATAAAAAGTCTCAAATTGTATTTATTTGGGTATTTATAACATCCATTATGTCAATATTTCATTAATAAGATAATTATTGCATCATCGTTGTGTCATAAATAAATTAAATTATTTAATGTCTAAAAATTACAAATAAAGTACCACTATGTAGGAAATCTTTTTTTCTTTCTAATTAATATTTATAGTCGAATTTATCTTATGTATAACCCTATATTAAAAATGTTTTATTAAATAAACATTGATTTTAACTCTTTTAACTCTTCTTTGAATTAAATAATAACAAATGTCCTAATCTTATTCAAGTGGGCCTAAATGGTCATATTTTATTCCATAGTTTTTTTGGTCGAATTACACTTATCCAATAGAATTAAGACATATGTTAGGGTGATAAAAATATCATTTTTACTCTTAATTACCCTATTTACTTTTAACCGTGGTAAATAAAAGTAAAACGTTACTATTCACCATAAATTATTTTTATCTCATTGAACCACATTTTAATCCTTGATATTAACTATGTCTCTTGGATTTTCAAAATTTCAATCACAGAAGCGATAAAATTAAGTTTTATGAAAAATTCAGTTTTTTTAACTACCACTTAGTGGTTTCAACATTCATCAAAAAATTAATGTTTCCAGAAAAATACCAAAAATTAGGGCTAAGATATATTTGATTTTATGAATTCAAAAATGATGTCTATTTTATCAAATTCAAAACATATCAGTTATATTAATTAATTTAAAATTTAATTCCCATCGTCAAAACAAATAGCGTTTTTTAGAGATAATAACTATCAAAAGATTGACACTTCTTTATGTCTGGTTTAAATGTGAAATTACATCCAATGACCAAAATTGTATTAAATTGTAAAAATATATTCTAAATATACTTTAAAACCACTAAAATTAATAATTTATCACTACTAATTATTTTGATTGAAAAAGTTCGTTTTAATTAAAATTTTGTAATTTCCACTATTCATCAAAATATGAAAGTTATCCGAAAATTACAAAAATTTCACCCAAACTTAATTTCGATATTCCGAATCCAAAAATGAAGTCCATTTTGAGAGATAAAATTTATAAAATTTTAAAAGGTTGTTATTACTATTCATAACAGCTAGTTTTAATAATATTTTAATAGCATATCGTTGTTTAGTGAAACTCAGTATTGCGTACTACACACGCTTTCAAGGAAGGTCGCGATTGCGTGTAATGAAAGGAAAGTCAAGAATGTGTGTTGTTCAGGCTTCTTTTGGTGTAGCGTACAACACAAGACATTAATGAAATTAAAAAGAATATTTTTTATAAAATCTCGGGGTGTTACAAGGACAACATTTTTGGTTTTCAAGATCGTTTCCCTAAAGTTGAAGAATTTTAATTAGAATAAATACATACTTTATTTTGGTATAATCTCACTGTTGTTCATGCCTTGAACAATTTCGACTTCATCTCTTAAATAAATGATGTTGAATTTGTTATTCGTGAAATGTTAGCAGATCATGTCATAGAATGACGGGTCATTCCTTCTGTCTCAAACAAAAGGTTAGCAAAAGTTATTAAATATACATAAGTCATTCTATAGTGATATTAATCATATATGGTTCCTAAAATGGACTTATACTTCATATATCAAACTGCATAATATAATAAAACTAGTTTCTACTAAACAGGGACTTCCTGTAGGCTAGTGGTATGCGATAAAGACCAGTCGCACTTCGGTTGTGGGTTCGATTCCCACAACCTTGTCTGACGCGATGGGCTGTCGCCCGTCCTGCAAGTTGTCCTTTTTCTAAAGCTATATTACTATAACATCCCATCAATAATATCGAAAAATGTTTTATCCTAACTTATTTCCAACATAATCCATTCTAATATTTAGGCTTATCTAAATTACTTCGGTCTAAGCTCATAGTATAAAGAAAATGATTACTTGAAATGTCACAGAACAATCACGTGAATGCCATCATTTATCCCCCATTTATCATAAGATATATCCTGTTGGTCAAAATACAAACATGTGAATACCTTAATCATTTATTCTCTTGAAGAATGAATACCCATTGAACCTTAGTGAAAACATGAATGCAGTTAAAAGTTAACACTTTCCACATACCAAAATCCTCAAAATTCTATAAACTCAAAACATAATATCACTTAGTCCTTATATCAATCATGAGCTCATGAATACTGTTAAACATTTCATTTTCTTGTTTTTTCCTTCATTATGCGCATATCGTCTTATTTCCAAAAATATCTCAATCACTTTGAATACCACATTAGACCAATACATAAATATTCCAATACTCCAGGATGGAACATTATTTTGGAATCCAATTACATAAACACTTAATCATTCCACCACATCGTTGTGATATTCAACATCGCCAATAGTGATCGCATGTGACTTCCCTTTGTCCTTTGCCTTAAGCGGTTGCTCATGTCGATCATCAGTAACCCTTGGATTATGGCATTTATTAGCATAATTCCCCATTTCCTTTCACTTGATGCATTGAAGTGTTGGTGGTGCGTTCTCTGCAGTGCTTGCATTATTCACATCATTAGAAACCCTTTTTCCATTACTTCTACACTCAGCTGCTCGATGACCTTTTTTTCCACACTTAAAACATTTTATAGTCCCTTTATGACAATCTCCACCATGCTTCTTTCCACACTTTGTGCATAAGGAAACATTCATCTTCTTTTCACCATTACTCTGAGATTTCTCCTCGAACTCCATTTTCGTTTCTTGTCAAAACCATGAGATGGATATGTGACACCAACATCCATTTCTACCTTGACAGCACAACGCACAATTTCTTCATATCTACTAAAGTCTTTTATAGCTAATGCCCTTCGAAGACTTGGTTTTAAGCCACTGAAAAATCGATCAACATTACATTCAGGTTGGATGACAATGCCAGATGCATACCGTGCAAGTCTTGTAAAATTCACATCGTATATACCAATAGATACACCATCCTTATGCTTCAGCTCAAGAAACTCCTTTTACATCATTGTTCGAAGAATACGAGGGATGTACTTACTGAAAAATAATTTCTTGAACTCGTCCCATTCCATGGACTCAATTTAATCTCTTGGAATCATATTCTTGATAATATTCCACCATTGATCAGCTTCATCTTCTAAAAGATATACTGCTATGATGACTTTATCATGTTTAGAACATTGAAGAACTGAAAATATCTTTTCAGTGGTATTGATCCATTGTTCAGCAACAAGTGGATCGGAAGTCCCACTGAAAGAAGGTGGACGTTGCCTCATTAAGGACATAATAGAATATTGTTCCCTTCTCTGCTCATTTGGAAGTCCAGAATGATTCATAGCTTGTGTAAGTATAGAAATAAGATTTTTCACTCCATATCAAATAACATTTTTTTTCTTCAGGAGGACAATCATTGCATTGTCAATTTCATTGATCAACACGGTTCCTTTGGGTTCCAGCCATCATCTATAACCTAAAAAGAATAGTGTGAGAGGAAAAAATCATTCTAGGGAAAACAACATTGTAAAGGGGGAGTATCCTCAATATTTGACTTCTTAGGTTAAATTCTATGATCATTACCATAGTTCTAGGACTGTATCTTATACGTATACTTATCCTTAGGAACATCCCTAGACATACCTTAGAAATATCTTTGGGGATCTCACTAACGCTTTCGCATCCTAGTTTCCAATGGTTGACTAAACCTTTCCTCTGATACCAAATGTTTAGAACCGAAGCTTGGAATACAAGTACATTACATTACTTTTTCGGAATACTTAGTACATAACAAAAACACACACACAAGGATCGTAATAGTTTAGTGTCTTTGGAAACTCGGAATATAATCTTCTAATCCTTGTAAAAGATCATCAACATCTCCCATAAAGATCATCATTTTTTTATACCTAAAACCTTTCTTTATATCCTGGGGAAAAGTAAACATAAAAGGGCGAGCTCAAATGCTCAGTAAGGGTAAAGAAAAGATATATCAATCACATCATATAAATAAGCACATAACTTTTAGAAATCTTAACCTGTAAAAGAGAGAATAATTTCATAACCTGGGATAACTCATGGCAGTGAAATGTAATCACAATAATCATAACATAAAACATTAAACTTTGTGTCATGCACAGATAAACATATAGAATCATTTCTTTTTAGTCAAGACTCATTTCCATGACTATCTTAGTGGACAAAGTCCCTTTCTAAACCGAGTCACTCTGATTTCAGTCCTGTTTCACTGAACCGGTAAAACCTACCATTCAATCCATGTCTATCTCATGAGATATAAAATCTTTACCCAATGTATTTAAGGGAGATATAGGTCCCACCCATCTCATAATGATACCATTCTTATGTGTGCCACAATATCATAAACCATACATCATTGCATAACCCATGTAATAAAAAAGGGAATCTTAAACATCATGACATCCTAAAACAATTCATATACGATAAAGGAATTCATAAAAAAAATTCCATAATCAGATAAATGTAATAATAGGGATAAAAACAGAACCATTTATTTTCTTAGATGGAAAATAATTTTGATAAAACACTTGAACTTCATTCTTGAGGAAAATATCATTTCTACTTCAAAAACACTTTTCCTTTCTTAACATGTCATAAAATTATAAACTAAAAGAAGTTGATTAAAAATAAACATTAAAACTTGTAAAGGAAGCTTCTTGGAAATAATGTTTTAAAAATTCATTCATGTCGTATAAGTTAAAAAACATTCTTCTCGTACTTTTTCGAAAAAGTCAAAAAGTACCTCGTACAAAAAACGACAAAATATTCGTTTCATATCTTTTACTAAAAACACACCGAAGGGTAAAATAGTATTTAAACAATTGTAGGTGAATGGAAACAATATTACATATTGAGGAAACATGGATGTGGATGATAAAATACACCCCAGTAACTACTAATGTATAAACAATCTCGGATAAAAATGAGATTGTGATATTTCCCTTACCTTAGGCCCGACTTGCTTTGTAAGTGTCCAAACCTCCTGTATAATGATTTAAATAATGTTATTGACTTATTAAAGAATCATATTAATTGTTATGATATCATATATGGTTCACTATTGACTTTATATTACCCTTTCTTTCGTAAATTCCATGTTAAAGAGCGTTTTGGGTAAAATTGTTTCATTTGTTGTCCTTGTTTTGACTTGTAATTATTCATATGATTACTTAGATCATGATTACTTAATTCCATAATATAAAACATGATATATATATATATTCAGAATATAAATATATAGAATAAATCAGTAAATGGAAAGAAATACACCGTTCATGGAGACGGTAGGTCGTACCTACGCATGAACGTTATTTTCATTTCCTTATTGAGTAGAACGGAATTAAGTAGATGACATTAATATATATACACATAAATCCAGTATCATTATTATGTCATATATTTCATGATTACTTATTATATATACTTTATAATCATTCATGAATGGTATAAAGTGGATAATGAATCTCATCGCGTCATGGAGACGGTAGTCCGTACGTACGCACACACGGTGTTTTCTTTTTCCGTAGGATGGATAGATGGTGAAATAGGGTTGTTTCATACATATAATAAAATATCATTATATTAGTGATACTGATTTTATTACTTCATAATGAAACAACTAAAGAAAAATAAGTGGAAGAAGAAATAAAGAGGAATGAATCGGTAACGGACATTACCTCTTCTTTGAAGTGCTTCTTTGAGACCTTATTTTAGGGCAATAAATTTGGTCTTTGAAGAAGAAAAATACCTATAGGATGTCACTAGGGAAGTGTAGAGGAGAAAGTGGCAGGGTTTGGACGAGATGGAAGGCTCAAAGTGGTGTGAGGAAGAGGGGGATGAGGTGTCATTTTATAAGGGAGGAGAGGGGCCCCATTGGAATAACTAAAACTATTATTTTATTATAAAGTCAAGTTCGGTTTTAAATAGCTCCAAATTGATATATTTCGAAGCTAAGGTGGGGATGGTTAGAAAGCTTCTCATCCAATAGAATTTTGACAGGTTTTGGTTCCTATTTTATCCTTATCATTTAGATTTAACATTAAGTTAAATAAGTTTACTTTTACCGTGTCTTCTTGTGTTCTTATACTATAAGGTTAATAAACATACTAGAGGCAGAAAAACGAACACCAAGTTGTTTATTATTAATATATATAACCTTATATAAGTCATTTGGCCTAACCATAGATTTTTAGGAATAAAATAACAATTACTAATATAATATTTGTTTTAAAAACTGTTTTATGTCAATTTTGACAGTATTTAGTAATTGATTTTTGTGGAAATCATAACAGAATTATTAGCTCGAACCAAGTTAATTAAATCAATACTTTCATGTCATAGTAACCTAGAAAAATATTGGAATTCATAAAAAATCTCAAATTACATTTATTTTGGTGTTTATAACATTAATTATGTCAATATTTCATTAATAAGATAATTACTGCATCATCTTTGAGTCGTAAATAAATTAAATTATTTACATCTAAAAATTAAAAATAAAATACCATTATGTAGGAAATATTTTTAGCTTTATATTTATTATTCATAGTCGAATTTATCTTATGTATAACCCCATATTAAAAATTATTTACTTATTAAACATTGATTTTATCAATTTTAACCCTTCTTTAAATAAATTAATAATAAATGTCCTAATCTAATCCATGTAGGCCTAAATGGTCATATTTTATTACTATGTTTGTTTTTGGTCGAATTACACTTGTCCAATAGAATTAGGACATGTGTTAGGTTAAAAATAATATCATATTTACCCTTAATTACCCTATTTACTTTTAACTGTGGTAAATAAAAATAAAAAGTTATTATTCACCAAAAATTATTTTCATCTCATTGAACCACATTTTAATTATTGAAATCAACCGTGTCTCTCGGATTTTTTAAATTCCACTCACAGAAGCGGTAAAATTATGTTTTATAAAAAATTCAGTTTTTTTAACTACCACTTAGTGGTTTCACTATTCATCAAAAATTGAATGTTTTCAGAAAAATACCAAAAACTAGGCTTCAGCTCTATTTGATATTATGAACTCAAAAATGATTTCTATTTTACCAAATTCAAAACATATTAGTTGCATTAATTAATTTAAAAATTAATTCCCATCGTCAAAGCAAAAGGCGTGTTTTTAAGAGATAATAACTATCAAAAGATTGACACTTGTTTTTAACTTGTTTAAATGTGAAATTACATCTAATGACCATCATTGTATTAAATTGTTAAAATCTATTATAAATATACTTTAAAACCACTAAAATTAATAATTTATCACTATTAAATATTTCGATTGAAAAAGTTGTTTTTATTTAAAATTTAGTAACTTTCACTATTCATCAAAATATGAAAGTTATCTGAAAATCACCAAAATTTCACCCTAAGAAAATTTCGATATTCCGAATCCAAAAAATGAAGTCCATTTTGAGAAATAGAATTTTAAAAAATTAAAATAGTGGTTATTACTCTTCATAACGTCTAGTTTTAATAATATTTTAATAGCATATCGTTGTCTAGCGAAACTTGGTGTTGCGTACAACACACGCTATCGTGGAAGGCCGTGATTGCCTGTAATTCAAGCCAAGTCAGAGATGTGTGTTGTGAAAGCTCCTTTTGGTGTAGCGTATAGCACAAGACATTAATGAAATTAAAAAGAATATTTTTCATAAAATCTCGGGGTGTTACAGTCTATCACATAGTTTTAGTTGTCCTAGTTTATTATTCATGAAATGCATTGATTTGATTCATAAAATAATATATAAAACATTGTAATCATTTTCCTATGTGGTGACATTAACCCAATATGAAATAATATTGTTTCCTTAAGGAAATAATTGATTATTTTAATGGTTTCGCCAAACCATGAATTGTTTAAATCGAGGAATGATTTATAAATGTTCTTGATTTATATGCATTTGAGAAAAATATGGACTATAGATTAGGGACTCTTATCATCCACTAGACATACCCCATTTAAAACCATACTCATGCCACCGAACATAGTCTCCTTCCAATTAATAGTGTATCCCGACTGATGTTCCCTATACACGAACTATTCCTCCTCCTACCACAGGTGAGATTATATCTCTGTAGGATTCATTGTCATTATCAAATAATGCGTTGTTTTGGTGTCTTTATCCCATTGGTTGAATGATGGATCACATTGTCATATTTTTTAACACTGAATCACAAAAAAATGTAAAATTATACAATGAAAAAATAAATTGTATTTATTGTCATTTAAATTTCAATTTTTTTAAATTACAAAAATTAATAATACCGATAAGTTAAATATTAAAAATAAAATATGAGTTTATCACAAATAAAATCATATAGAAATTATTTATAAATTTTTTAAATTTATGTCTAAAAATTATGTCATAAAATCCACTACACATAACCTTTGAGTGCACTCAATCATATATTTGATAAATTATTGTCAATGGAAACCGCTAATAAAAATATTTAACATTGAGAAATAATGGAAACAAAAAATAGATAATATTAGTTAAATAAATTTTCTATTTCATATATGATATATGAATCAAAATCCACACATCTCTATAATATATTTGTTATTTCTCCTTGTAAATTTACAGATCTTATCATTTCATCAATTAAATCATCTCAATTTTTAAATATTAAACATGTGTAGTAATTTTTATTCTACAATCAGTTATGGTAACAAGATAAGTGGTGTTTTTACAATACATGTATACATATAACAAATGATTGAACTTTAACTGGATATAAATTCTATACATTGCAGAGTTAAATATTTCGAATTACCTGTAGGGATTTGTAATTAATATATAATATCATTCTATAATGGGACAATATTTTTTGACATTAGTCAAAATTAAGGTTAAAAATATAGGTTATAGTCGACTATGGTTCTCCGTGAATCCACACCTCTTCTCTGACATATATCAATACATGTTGACTGAGTGGTAAATCATATAAAACATTAATGAAATGATCAATATTTATAATATTATCCCCCAAAGAATAAATTAAATTATTCCCCAAGATGTCGGGAAAAAACTATGAATAAATCTATAGTTATGTTCTCAAATATATATATAATTTTTTTTCCATTTATATCACCCCATTATACATTTTCCACTCCAGCTTCACTTAATGAAATTCCTAGACTGTTGATATATATTCCATGATATCCATATTTATACTATACCTATAATTAGATTCTTAGAGATTTCAATATATCTCTATGATGTCGTTATTGATGGAGATGTTCGAGCTATGTGAATCATTTAATGACTCGTTCTTCATTTGCATATTTCATTGTACACATAAGCATAAACAAATTTTCATATCTCTATTTCATCGATTTTGTACTCTAAGGATTTCCCTTTTCTCATAAGTTCAACATTTTTCTATATTTATACATTATCACATTGATCATATTTTAAGATCTATATATGGGATGGTTGAGAAATCATTTGATAAATGGATGATGATTTTCATTTCCTTATTATTGTCCTATACATCATTTCCAGGTTTGAGTTCATTAAATAATTCACTTTTCCTAAAATGGATAATGTTATAGGATCACATATAGTTAGATATTCTACACTTTATTCACCATTAGCATATAATATTGAATTGATAATTAATAGTCCTATATTAGATTTAACCTCATTCAATATCTCATATAGACCTCCAATTATGTGAATATGTACTTGAGGATATTATGTTCCCTAATTATTTCCTATGTCTCCCTACAGATATAATTCCACCCTATAATCAATGAAAATATATCTGAATAAAATTCCATATAACATATTCGATAGTTCTTCATATGATTTTATATATTATTTGAGGTATAAAATATCATTTAAACAGTTGTCATTAGTTCACAACTCATTCCATTATTTGAATAATTTAAATATACAATAAAAAATTCCACAAATGAGGGTAGTGTACATATTGGTGTAGTGATATTCCTCATTTTCAACTACATAAATCATTACACACAATTATTAGTACAGAAAATCCTTAGTTTTTTTTTCTTTATATTGGTAAAACAATATTCCTCTTTGGTGATAATATGATACATTAAGAAATAATAGACCATCTAGAACACACATTTATAATAATTTTCTTAAAACATATCCTTACAAAAAAGTTGTTAACATATTCTTAAAACGGTTTTATAATCCTCCATTCATTCGGAGTATCACATAATATCATATATAAATACTTAATAAAATGTCTCAAGTAAATCACTAAATAATCCATTAATTATTTCCATTATATTTTCTGAATCATTAGTGATTCCAAATGGCTTCACTATGAACTCACAGTTTATGTACAATGATCTAACGTTATTCGTGGGATAACCTCGTTCACCAACATTAATTTGTTATAACCCAACTGATGGTACACTTGTTGAAATACAAAGACCCACATAGTTGATCAAACAATTCACCAATCCATGGTTATTTCCACTTTTTATTTACGTTTATTTTGTTTAGTTCATGATAATCATTACATATTTGGATTAAACGGTCCTTCGTCTTCTGGAAGAGAACTATCACAATATAAGGTAAATAAATCATTCAAAGAAATCCCTTATCGTGATTCTATTGTATATTGTTATTTAGTTCATTCAAATAAATGGTGACCATTATATATTTAATCAATGATATAAGCATAGATCTATATCCAATTTCAATAGTCAACTCATCACCATTGTCATGAGGCAGACTAAGAGGCGGTTTTGGAAATACATCACTATAGTCTCATATTAGGTACATTTCTTCCAACATGGTTTTAAAATTTTGTAATTCATTTGAGCTACAAATTATTTGTCACTTATATAAAATATATATCATTGATTGGAATATTTAAAAGTATATCCATCCATATATGTAAACTTTTGTAGAATCATAGGAAATATAAGGATAGGTAGAGTTATCACCCTCACAAGATAATTGATTTTTGATTTATATAAGGATATAAAAAACATCCTTAATATTCTATCTAGTTACAATAAAGTATGTATGAAAATATTTCATAGTATGTTAAATCCCGAAAAAATAATTGGGGATAAATTATAAACCTGGGATTTAATAATTTTTCAATTTTCAATTACCATATATAGCTCACCCTTAGGTTTTTTTGTGGTGTTGTGGTACTTCTATTCCACAATAATG
The DNA here is from genome assembly GCA_963277665.1 of Viscum album. NCBI lineage: Eukaryota > Viridiplantae > Streptophyta > Magnoliopsida > Santalales > Viscaceae > Viscum > Viscum album. The sequence goes on along the minus strand of OY728119.1, from coordinate 1,359,650,745 downwards.
AAATTAAAATTGAGGATTTACTATTATTAAATTAATAACCAGTCGACCTATAATAACATTAATATTGGGATCCTCTATAGTAGTAGATATAACATATAACGTTCAATGGACTGTAGGTCCTTAAGGTCTTAATCATGGATTTTCTACAATTATCATATGCTTAGGGTATTAGATTTTATAATTCCCATGATCAATATAGTTAAAACACTAGAATAGTGGAATATTTCCGATATAAACCTTCTTTTCAACCATCTAGTTTGTGGGATTCATTATCTCAATATTATATTTATTAGACTAATGCCCTTATTTTACACATTTGAAAAATATTATAATTTCCTTGAGACTACTCATGTATTCTTATTCCCACATATTTTACATGTGGGTAGTTGAGATTTCATTTTACCATGGGACTTATTCATCGATACTCACAATATATACTACATTTTATGATATTTATCTCTAGCTACAATAGACCATTGAGAGTCACAAATATCCATCTTGAACTCAATAAAAAACATAAAATAACACTATTTTATTTAATGTATCTAATGTTGAAATAATTTGTTTGACTCGTATTGAATAAAATAAATAAGATATCCACCTTAAATTCAGTGTGGATGAGAAATATTGAGTCATACCATGAAATCCATGGGATTTATTCACCACATTCCTTAAATAAACTCATCTTCATTTTTAGTTTGACTAAGGAACCCCATAATTATTTTAAGATAGAGAGTTAAAGAATAATAATTATTAACAAATATTATCCCAATGGTTTCCCACTATATTAAATCAATATCTTCCTTGGGTATTGGGTTTATGATTGGTTTCCACCACTAATCGACATCCCCCTCAAGGTGTTGAAAGACCAGTAAGATATTCTACAGATCAGAGAATTATGGGATATAGAATACATTCTTAATTGATTTAATTATTTTTCTAATAATATAGATTGTTACAAACCATCCACCAAGGCTCATTCCATGAGTATCCCAAGCCCACCTCCAATAGGCCTCGGCCTGGTGACTAGCTCCGGAAAGGCATATTGCTAAAACCTTGAAGGTATTGCCTTATTAAACTGCAAATTCACACATCAAAGAACACTAGTAGATACAATCAAAAAGTAAACTATATAGAAATAATGGTGAGTACAGAATGAAAAGGGTTCCAGAATACAATCCCAACTAGAATGTACATGTAAAAAATAGCTCATGTGAACACTGCCAAAAATCCTACAAGAAGGGTAGTAACAACTCTCGAACGGTCGACTCTATGGTACATCTTGTATAATGGTCCACCTAAGATCATCCACAAGTCCAAGAACCCTCAGCCTGAATCAATGTTATGTTTTTTCTGCACAAGACACAACAAGGTTCAAGCGTATCCCCTACAAGGTTGATTATAACAATACTTATTAGGGACCCGGAGACCCATGAAGGTCTCCCAGAATCCACAAAGTATAAACCACAAATCCATACTTCAATCTCAAAGAAAAAAACAATAATCATCCACATTAAAAAGATATATAACCATAAATATACCTATGTTATCCATATATACTCTTCTCACATGTTAGTAATGAATACCACAAAGGTAAAACCATGAAGGTTGAATTACCAATATGTAACACTTCGAAGATAGAAGTACCACACTTGTAACACCATGATGGTAAGAACCAAAATGGTAATGCCACACAAAATAATACCATCAACGTATCACCATAATGAAGTTTACCAAAAAGGAAAATACTCTTATCAAACCAGGTATAACTAATGTACAGAAGTATAAGTGATTAGATGTGTTGCTATATCATCTTACTTCATCGAGAAGTTCGGCTTTTGACCCACACAGGAACTAAAGATGAACCACACATGATCTAATGATACTCACCCAAACATGATCTAAAGAATATCCACACAATATCTGAAGATGACCCACAGATGATCTGAAGATGAGTAACACATGATTTGTATATTTTCCAAGTACAACTAGCAATGAGGTTCCCGCACTATGCATGATTTATTCTGGGTGAATATTCTCCTAAAGCCATTGGGAGATAATTTAACTACCATGAACTCCCATGAAGAAGTATCTCAATGGATTTCCATATCATAAGGGTCCCAACTCAAAGGATGACGCATCAATCGGAAACCCGGTCGGTCTGTTGTTATCGTTTTTGTTCTGAGTGCTCGGTTGGATTCTTGTTCGATCCAACCCATCCATACTCCAACATTTTCCAAATCACAAGTGTATTATAGGAAAAGTACCATCTCAATCCAAAGAATATAGTTCAACATACTGTTCGTTAATCGGACACTCAATTCTTATGTTAAGGACAAAAAGGTGTATCTGGGTCCAAATGGGCACGGGTCCGGGCCGACCCGACCCAGTTTGCGTCGAGCTGACCAGTTTTGGGTCCACCTCGAATGGGCTAGGCCATGACAGGCCTATCCACATAGGGAACTGATTGGACCTACCCACAATGGGGGATGTCCGGCCTACCGGGTGTTTCCCACTGGGTGGTCCAACGTGTGGCCCACGACTGGGATGACCCACAATGGAATGGTCCACCCTAGCTGACTCCTTGTGGAGGAGCCCCCTGAATTCCTCAATGACTAATAGGAAATTTTGTTTTGGCAATCCCAATGGCCCCACGTGGCACTGCAAACATGAACACAGGACCCGCTAGAGTGGTCCTGCTTGGCCTGATGTGGCATGCCAGCTTCCCTTCAAGTGGCTCCCTGGAACCACTATCTTCACATGGTCAGCCGGTTGCTAGCCACCCTGGTGCTCCACCGTGGCTCGACAACCACGACCTCCACCTCTTGCAGTGACGCAGATGCACGCCGCCCCAGTTCCAATCTATCGGTCGGGGTGTCGTCTTCCAGCTTCCACCAAAACGGTCGATGGGCCGTGGTGTCCCTCGCTACCGATGGTATAGTAAAATTCTGCCGCAGTTCAATGTGGTCGGACGGTTGCTAGCCTCCACCTTCTTCTGATGCGGCCTCTAGGTCGCAACCTCCTTCAGCGGCATGGTTGTGCCACCATAGTCATCGTGGCTGGCTGGAGTGCCAGTCACCTTCCATACCCTACCGACATCCTTCACTGACAACATGGTCGGGTTCCGGTCAACCGTCGATCCACCCAAGAAGAACATGTCAATAATGATGGAGAGGAGAAATATGTCCATGTATGTTTGGCCCATACCCACTACGTTAGATTGATAGGAGGTGGTTCGTAGATTGGAAGTAATGTATTTCCATGAGGAACGAATTGAAAAATATTACCTACCTCATTCTATCATTGGAGATGGAATGAGAAAGATGATGAAAACATCGATATTCGTCACTCCCACAACATGTTTCCATTCTGAGCTCAAGCTTCATCCTCATCGAAGGTTCGTTCTTCGTTGGAGGAGGATCTTCCTTTGAGGATGTTTGTCCAAAGGATCGACCAATTTCTCTACTTTTCAAATGATTCCTCAACCACCAAAAGGTGAGAATCCATCTTAATTAAGATTAATGTTGGATTATTAACTGGTGGAATTCCAAGATATACCTGACAATTAAAAAAATATTTTTCAAGGACAGGAGCTCCCCATCCACAAAATTCAAATGATAGGTTTCAAATAAATAATATAACATTTAATTTTTTATTATAATACTTTTCTTTTAACTCTCCCACGAAAATCCAAAAAACAAACTCCCACCCTCAACCTACTGTGGTTAAGGTGAAGGTCTACTTAAGTGAATATTTGCACTACGAGTTCAATGGTGTCCTCGAATTTCAATTCTGAGCATCGGTTCAAATGTTACAAAATGCCACTCACGCATTTACAGAACGTACAGAAAAATAATGATCAAAATTTCATTCCAATAAAATTGGGCCTTGGAATAATGTGCCTTCAATTTTCGCAGACTCGTAATAATTCCATATAATTAAGAAAAATGACTTTGAATATTCTGGGTCTTTACATTATCCGCACCTCAGGGATTTTTCATCCCTGAAATCCGCAACCCATTATTGGGAAACATGTGGTGGTATAAAGCAAGAATCTGAGCCTCCCACCCGCATGTGCTTCCCAGGAGGTTCTTGTGTTGCCAAAGAATGTGTACCAGAGGTATCGACTGCCCACAAGGGACACACTCTTGTTAATCATCAATCTCCACCGGAACCTTCGGAAATGTCATCCCATCGTCGATGTACATCTTTCCATAGTCAATGAAGTGCAAAGGATCATGTATGTATATCCTCAGCTGCAATACATGGAAATGTTTTTTCACCTGGTACAATCAAGGGAGAAGAGCTAAGCTGTATTCCAACTTGACAACACTAATGAGAACTTGAAATGGTTCTATGAACCTTGGAGATAACTTTTCGCCCCTGCCAAATCTCTACAAACTCCATCGTGGTGAGACATGTAAAAATACATGGTAACAATCCCCGACCTCTGGAGGTCCTTGTCTCCTATCAGCTTATGACTTCTACCTACTCTGTGAAGTCTTCATATGCTCATGGATGATCTGAACATTCTCTATGGTATATTGTACCACCTCTTGTCCTATGAGTGCTGACTCCCCTGGGTCTATCCACCACAGAAGTGAACTTCAAGGACAACTATACAATGAAATAAATGGTTCCATACCGATGGTGTAGTGATAGCTGTTGATGTATGTGAACTCCACCAAAGAAAAATGATCACTCACGCTATAGACGAATTCAAGGACTCAGGCACAGATCAGTTACTCATTGTTTTGAATGTTTCGCTATATAATACCATCCATATGAGGATTAAAGGAAGTTCATAATTGAAGCTTTGTACTGAATGCCTCATGCATCCTCATCTATTTCCGATAAGTAAAACATGAACCATGATTGGAGACAATCGTGGAAGGAACTCCATGAAGTCGTACAATTTACTCCACATAGTGGCCTTCCAAGCCCTCTACTGAACCATGTTCCTTGATAGGTAGGAAGTAGTCTAACATGGTCATTTTTTTCAATGATCACCCAGATGGAATCATGTCCCTTAGAAGTGCGTGGAAGCCCTATCACAAATTCTATGGATATTCCATCCCACTTCCACTTTGGCACCTCTAGTGGCTGAACTAAGCCCACTGAAACATGTTGATATGCCTCCACTTGCAGACAAATGTGGCACTGTGAAACAAGATCTATAACTGATTAATTAACTCTCAGTTAGCAGTGCTGACACCGGAGGTCCCGGTACATCTTCACCACTCTGGTATGTACCATTATAGGGGACGTATGGAACTCCTTCATCACTTACTCTGATATCGCCACCAGTACCACAGTAAGTCCTCTAAAAATTATGACAATATCCCCACATTCAGAAAATGAATCAGGTGTATGTCCTATGGAAATCATAGAATGTCAAGCCTCACAGTCATTATACCCAGGTTGTGCCTCCCTTAATAACTGAAGGAGTGAGGGAGTGAATGTCAGAGACTGAAGTTAAGCTCTTCCATCTCGATCCACGTAAGATATTTGTAATGCAGCTACCAGATCCATCACTTCACCCATCAACTATATATGAGATCTCCCGCTGAGTGCATATGCTACCACATTCCCCTTCCAAGGAGTATAGTCTATCTCGAAGTCTTCATCCTAGATTAACTCAATACAATGCCACTATATCAGGCTCATGTCCTTCTGAGAGAAGATATACATGAGACTCTTGTGATTATAGTAGAGTTTAAAACGTTTTACCATCAAGTAATGTTTACAAATCTTGAATGCAGACATCATTACTATAAGTCAATGTCATGGATAGCATAGTTTTACTCATGTTGTCATAGCAATCGAGAACCATATGCAACAACTGCTCACTCGTGCATCAGGACACATCTAAGCATGGTCCCTGATGTGTCACTGTAGACTATGTTACCAACGCCCTCCTTTGGTAGCCTCAATATGGGGGCACTCATCAATATCTGCCTTAGCTCTAAGAATCTGTGCAAGAATCTCTCCGTCAACACGAAGGGTTTACCCTTCTTTGTCTATGCTGATAAGGGTGTCAGAACTCTGGAAAAGCAAAGCACAAACCTCTCGTGATAACCTAACAAACCCATTAAACTCAACACCTCCTTCACACTATTGGGTGGCTCCCTTGAATGAACTGCCTCAATCATGACTGGATCCACCACAACTCCAGCCACCGAGATGACGTTTCATAGAATGTGAACATCAAAGATCCAGAACTGGAACATCGAGAGCTTAACGTATAGTTGTTGCTCTCAAAGTTTTCTTAGAACTATTTGATGATGATATGCATTATCCTCCTTTGCAACTATGTATATTTGGATGACATCAATAAAGACTACCAAAAAGTGATCGAGGTATGGTTGGAAGATCCTCTTCATGAGTCCCATGGAAACTGCTAAGGCGTTGGTCACGTCGAATGGCATAACCATGAACACAAAGTGGCCAGACCGACATCTGAAGGCAATCTTCTTCACATCCTCATCTCGTACCCTGAGCTAGTGATAGCCTGGTCTGAGTTCTATCTTCGAAAACCACCGTACTCCCATAAATTAATCTAAAAGATTATAAATATTCGGGATTGGGTACTACTTCATCATGATCACGAGATTCAGATGCTGATAGTACACATAGAGTCTCAAACTCCCATCCACCTTCTTGAAAAAAAAATCAGTGCTGCCCAATGAGAAACATTGGGCCAAATGAACCTCTTGCACTGCAAGTCCTCCAGCTATACTCACAGATCTCAATGATATGTGGGAGAAATTTGATATGATTGGGTATATATCGGCGTCATCATTGGTTACAAGTCAAAATAATAGTCCACCTCTCTTCGAGAAGGTGGACCTAGAAGATCATCTGGGAAAACATCAGCTTACTGGTCCACCACTACAGGAAATCTCTGACCCTCAACATCAACCTCTTCGAGGGTATGGATAGTCAAAAGATGTGTAATTAGATGCACCCCCTTCCGGGTGAGTCCATATTGTGCTACAATGGTTACCTTCTTGTCGTTGAAGGAAAACATTGTATCATCCTCACCAACACACCGCACTTTGCACCTAATACATTCGATCTGGTCATTGACATTAGATAACCAATTTAGACACAAAATGATGTTGTAATTCCTCTATGCTGATACTAGAAGATACCAAATGAAGCTTTTGCCTCCTAAAATAATCTAACACTGTCAGAACCAATTTGTAATCATTGAATCCCCTCCCGTAGGATTCTCAAGCCGTAATATTGAGTGGAGGAATCAAGCCATGTTTTTTAGCCCACACCAACCGTGTTAGAACGATATTAGATGGGTCATATAATGTAAACAATTAATTACCACCTATAAATAAGTGAAAAAAATTCCTAAAATAATTCATTTGTTGGAGATGGCTTGAGGAAGATGATGAAGATGTCTACGTTCATCGCTCCCACAACACACTCCCGTTCTGAGCTCGAGTGTCACCCTCATTAGTTGTTCGTTCTTCATAGGAGGGAGTTCTTTGTTGGAGGATTTTTATCCAAAGGCTCTCCTAGGTTATATCCTTTGCCAACGATTCATCAACCACTAAAAGGTGAGTATCCAACATAATTAAGTTTAATGTTGGATCATTAATTGGGGGAATTAGAAGAGTTACCTCACATTAAAAAGAATAAGTTTAAGGGTCAGGTGGTCCCAACCACTAAATTCAAATTAAAGGTTTCTAATTAATAAAATAAATGTTATTTTTTTATTATATTTTATTTAACTCTCACATGAAAATCTGAAAATCATACTCCCACCCTCGACCTAATACGGTCGGGGTGAAGGTCACCATACACAAATATTTGTGCTGCGATTTCAATAGTGTCCTTGGATTTAAATTATAATCTCTATTTAAAAGTTAAAAAATGTTGTTCACATGTTTTTTGAATGTATCCCAAAAAAATTAAAAAATTCATTCTGGGCACAGCGGGCATTGGAATCATGCATCATCAATTTTTTAAGTGTCCAAATAATTCAATATAAATTAAAAAATATTACATGGAATATTCTATGACTTTACAGAGGATCATAATATCCACTAATGATATGAGTCCTTTATCATATAAAAGTCTCGACCCCAAATTTCAATTTCTTAATAGAGGAGGAGTTACACATTATTAATGTAATTATTCAAAACATGAGTTTGTATATATATTTATATAATGATGTTTTTTATCTTTCTCTAATTGGGTTATGTATCTCATTATAGTAATCATCAATTTATAAATCACATTTATAATTGGTATGATTTTTCATATTTCATGCATCTAACTAGCAATAAGGAAGAATGAATGATAATACTTAAACTAATAAGAACATAAAAATGGGAACTATTAGAAATGTAAAATAAATGTAAATAAAGGTATTTCATTCCCTTTGTTTCAAAATTGTTAATCCCTGGTTATTTTAATATTGTGTTTTCTAAAATAACAATTTATTAAAGTCCATTATTATTTTTAGTAATAATAATAATAATTTTCAAAATCTTATCCCCTGATTGTGTCATACTTGGTGTGCAGTAATGAATATTTTCGTGCATAATTTTGGGATCAATTTTATACGCAATACAATATTTTAAAGGTTTTTACCCCTAGGATAAACTGTTCTTATGCCACGTCAACGTGTAATATCCAAACTGTGATGTAATTTATTAGAAACCAATTCCTATACACTTCGCTAAAATTTCAAAACATTTTCATATTATTAGGCAGATAACTAGGGATTTCTAACATTTTTTATAATCCCCAAAAAATATCAAGTCCATTTTTTGATACCAACTATAGAAATAGAATAAAAAACATGTTTTTACATGTTTTTAATATAAATATACTTCGAAAAGAACAAAAAGATTGAGATGCATAGTGTTTTCATAAGTTATGAATATAAAATGAAAAATTGAAGTTAAAATAACAAATCATTATTAAATTATCTATAATCATGTACAAAACTGCATTAACATCGTAAAACATCTTAATATATCAAAGTTAATAAAAAATTAAAAGGATTAAGCTAAAAATCATTATAATGGAATAAACTTGACAATAAATCCTAATGGATGAATGAAAAGGAATATCATGATATAACAAAAGGAAAGGATCATGAAATAAAATTTGAGATCATAACATCATGAAAATGGAATCAAAATATATTAGAAGTAGAAAAATGTTCCACAATTATAACGCATTATATAATAAAATGGCCATATTAACTATTTAGACAACATCACATAGTGGATAGAGTCTCGTAACAGATTAGGTTTATTAGGTAATACAAATCATATCATCTCACGAGACATAAAAATTACCCAATTAATTAGAGAAATGATTTTTTCACTAATCATAACATATAAATGCATATGTGTTCAACATAAAATAGTCAAAGATTCAGATAATATGTAACAATTACACAAAAAATGAAATGTGTTGAATAATAATGTCTTATAAAATGATAAGATGAAAAACAATAATTGCTTCCATGAAATAAGGGAATAAATAAATAATGGAAATTAATATAGAGATAAAAAATTATAATATATGAAAATTAAATCCAAGTGAATTTAAGATAAAAAATAAGTGGATATTTTTTAGAAACATTCCATTTATAGGGGTTTGTGGAAAAGGGTAATAAATCATTAAAGAATATAAGGGAATAATAATTTATATAAAATAATAAATAATTAATTTTTTTCTATATTTAAATCATTGTTTATAAGCCATGTAATTTCAAAAAAAATATTTTATGGGGTGGTTCATGAAACAACATAAGAAATATTGAAGTTCCCTTGAATTAGGTTTTGACAATGAAACAAACTGGGAATATAACCTTTAAAATGTATATATCCATAAAAAGGAAAGGTGAATTATAATAGTTATATATCCCTGGGACAAATATATATATTATATAGTATTTATATATCAATATTAGATATGAAATTGTAGTTAATGTTCTAAAGATTGCATCCCAGAAAATAGGGTGGTTCAAAGAGATATATTAATATAGGTTCTAGAATCATCATTCACTTATGTTTAGCAATCTGAATAATAAAATTATATTATTTAATTACAAAATATATAATAGTTTACATATATATGATTTTTTATAATTATATTACGTTCATTTACAACCATTTCAAAAAGGTATAATGTTTAATTTAATTATTCAAAGGGAAACCATTTAATGGTTCTATGCCAGATCCCTTGTGGAAAAATATTAAAGTAATTTTGTATTGGGACTACGAATAATTAATTAATAGAAAATGATATTTACACCATTAATGTAATTTATATAGTTCAAAATAATAATATAAATTTATAAATATAGGTTAATCATTTCACAAAAATGTTAATGTTGTCTGGTTTGTTCATTTCAATACTATTACCAATCATCAAGAAAAAGATTAATTGTTTTTATATTACGGATTTATATTAACCAAAGAATGTAGAAAAATATATAATATGCATATTTATGTCATTTTAATGAATTATTAATTATTTTTCACCTTCCATGAAATTGGTAATTAAGGACAAATTCTCTTTATCCATAGAGGCGGTGAACTGAGGAAATATTGATGATGGTTTCTCTTTTTTAAATCAAAGAAGAACTAAAGAGGATAGATAAAATATAATGCATTAAAATAATATATTTTTATTATTTTTTAATATTGGATTCTGTATGAAATATCATGTTTGATATGTGATGTTGTGGTAGAGGAAGAAATAAATTTTAAAGAGACATGTCATGAATATTACCTTTTAAACATCGTCTATTTATGTACAGCCTATAGATATATGTTTAATAACATTATTGAGGCTAAAACTATGTTGAAATGTGAGAGATTATTTAGAAGAGAATTATGATGATACTTTGTATTATGCATGGCATAAAAGGTGTGAGGATAAGGAGTATAATTAATAAGGTGATGATAAGGATGTTTTCTTCAATATTCTATTCATTAGTTTATTATTTTTCTCCAAGACTACCAATAGTGATGAATATTTATAAAATATGATATAAATTGAGTCAGTGAGTAAGAACTAATTTTCATTTACATCATCCCATAAGCAGTAAGTCATGTATTTAATTTATATTGCAGAATACCATATTTATACATATATAACTATTTAAAAATATTATTTTTTTTTGGAAAAATCCAGAAAATCACTCGAAATATTTTTTGATGTATAGATATAAATATATATTTTTATAAAATAATTTTCTATATATGATATATTTAATTTTTTTTCGTAAAAAAAATATATGGAAAATACATATCTTAATATTTTGATCAATTTTATTACCCATCGAAAAATTACATATTACCTTATATAATTAAATTATCATTCGAATAAAACATAACATTTATTTATAAACCCATATTGTTGAAAAAGTTTTTTTTTGAATAATAATATATTTTAAAAAATGATAAATAAATCTTTTAATTATTAGAAAAGTTGAAACCTATTATTTTTTCACATATAAAACATTAATTTATTTTTAACATGATATGGACATTTAATAATATAGTTTTATAAGAAAAAATATTATTTCACACATTCATAGTTGATGATTCTATTATAAATAACATTTTATTATTCCTAATGATTATATTACAATTTCAACCATTATATTTCTATTCCAACCGTCAGATTTATATTTTCATGAATTGTTTTTAATTGTCATTTAGATTCCATAATATCTATAAATACCACATAAATCATTAACTCTTCATAAGCTTATATTTACCCTACATGTTATATATATTTTCATTTTCTTGTAAAATATTTCATTATTAAGAGTGTCCTTCTAGTCGATAACGTTGTCCGTGTTTGCAGGTTTTCAGGTGGACTGAGAAGATATAAATTTTTATAGTTTCGTTTTTTAAATTTCTTATTTTTAACCATTTTATTATTTTTATTTAATATATATTTCTTTATTATATAAATTTACCATTAATTTATAATAAATTTTTGTTGTTTTTGTAATGGGGTTCATATTATTTGTATAATATTTCATTACTATATGTGAGAAGATGATAAAATAATGAAAATTTCATTGATTGAAATAATATGTCTTTACATTCTACCCCTATTAAAAAATTTATTCATTGAGATTTTGATTTACATACAAGGGTAATAAAATAGGAGGGTTTTTCTTCTTCATTTATTCCTCAAGTTCATAGTTTACCCCACATATATATGGTTTCGCCATTGTATATTCACTATGTGGGTTGTATTATTGAGTATAAAATTCTATGTATTGTAGAAGGTCATCACCGGATAGTCCATATATGATATAGAATATTCCAACTATACAACCTTTGAATTCAATTCATGTGATAGATCTGTTATTTAATTCCCCAAGTCGGATACATGGAACATGTCATGTATTCAATATAGGTTTATTCATAGTTCTAGTCAATAGGTCCAAAATCGGATGCGATCATGAACCTCATATGGTATATTGTACATTGGACATGGTTTTTCATTATTACAAAATATCAATACTCTCCTATATAGAGATATATGAAGGAAATATTTTTCCTCATCCATGAACTCAAAGTATTTCTGATTACCATTAGAAAATATCTTATGTTATCTCTTAGAAACCCTGATTCACTGCTAAATGGTGTTGAATATTCATCAACATCAGCAACCAATGTTCTTTCCATTAACCTATGTTAAGTAACCTATTTCCATCATATATTATTTTTAATCAATTTCAAAATTTATTCATATAGATCAATTTGGATTCATGAGTGAAAAATATTTTTGTAAATGTACCTTACTATAGGATGATGTTAATCCCCTCATTTTTGTATGTCTATATAGAATTATCTCAATATATCCTCATCTAATTGTATATTTATATTAGATTTTCCATCACATTATGGGTGATAATAAGCACTATGTTTCAAATAAGTATCTTGAGAATATTGGATTATTTTTCAAAATAGTTGAAATCATAAATCCTAATAATATATTTTCAAAATTGGTATACAGTGAAGACTTCAAACTCATATAATTTCTACCATTGAAGGTAAATTGAGGGTTATTAATATTATAATTGTATGATTAAACTTCTGGTTTTTAGTTATGTAACTTTCAAAGAGGTTCCCTATATTATTTAAACACCTCTTCTTTCAGTCATTAATGATTAAATTATTTTTCCACTGACTGAAAAATATATTTTTCTTTTAATATTAATGTTTCATTAAAACAAAATTGATTCAATTATAGATTATTTTTCATGAGTATAGATATAATTTTTAATAGATATTATCTAGATATTATTATTTTAGTTATATTATTTTCAATATATTTCCCCAGGGTAATATATTAAATTCATATGGGTATATTTATTTTCTAAATTTAATGTTCAAATATAACATTTTTTTTATTAATCATGTGGTTTTATGTTATATTTAACAGTTCATTACTAAATATGAAAAATTTATATAGGAATGGAAATTTCATTACAAAAAAATGTATGTCATTATATCCACCATACCAAGAATTAATATAACAGTCATGAATAACAATATAAGAAAATAATGAATACCCCTCTTGAATTTTATAATACTTTTAAAAATTATGTTAATGTTTAATTTCATTAAATTTTTGACATCCAATAGGAAACCACATATGGTTCATATCATTGTTTGCGATTTTGAATCTCCTAAATTTCAACTCAATATTTCTCTAATTTATTGTTCTTTTTATTTTTTTTATTTTTTTCCAGTTTTTTTTCTATGAGGGATCAAAATAATGTACATAGAATTATATTCACAATAAAATTCATATTACCCTAGGATAACATCCCTAATAAATTTTCCAAAATATATAATATCATTTTCTATATTTTAACACCTCTCCCTCAATGAAAAATATGAAATAATCAGGGAAAAAAAGTATAAGGGTTTGAATGAATAAACATTTCTTATAATGCAGGTCATTCAATTTAAAGGAAATTAATGGACTCTAAAGGATTTAGTATGATCAATATAATGGAATGTCTAATAGATGATAGAAAAATAATAAAATACCTCAATCATTATAAAATTTAATTTATAACAAAATTTGTTTAAAGAGATCAAATATGAGTCACATTATGTATCATATCCTTAGAATTATGTCAATATATTATTCTTGTAATGAAATAAAATATTTAGTCTTGAAACCTATCGATAATTGGAATATATAATATAATGAAAATAAGTCATGGCAGGTTAAAAATAATAATCTAATGAACATGATCTTTTGAAATTGAATGCGGGAACACTGGTAAGGATATTTTATCTACATGTAAATGAAAATTAAATTCTTGATTTATTAAATTTAACTGATTATACATAAGAATATTCATTAAATATCCTCATCTTACTAAATAAATTTTCGGGACATTAAATTTATAAAATGTTATCATGGGATTCTTAATAATTCTAGTATTATAAACTAAAATAATGAAAATATATATGCGTGGTGTATACAATTTATAATTTAATCTAAAACATTTATTTTAAAAATATGGTAGTTTAAATGAATTATGAAATATAAATTCTCATCCCATTTGATATTATGATCATAACTATTCTAATATTTATTTCATCCTTAGGTACTTATTACATGAATCATTATGGGTTTGAAATTAAAACTCATTGAGTGAAAGTGCATGCCCATTCTCATGGACATTCAAAAATTAATGGGTATTTCAAAATGAAATTCTAAACTAGTTTTGAAAATATAATCCTTATAGAATTAAATCAAATATTATTATAATGAATGGAATAATTATGGTTTCCAACCATATATTATTTTTATGTCATAGTTACGATTGACCATACCTCTTTATGTCATGTGACTTAGAGTAAGAATGATGTTACCCAATCTAGAGGGAATATTGGTCAGGGAATCGTCTTCTCCAAAAAAATTATTCCCTGTCCCTTTTAGAAATCATACTATCACTCTTTAACATTGAAAGAATTTATCCTTGAAATTTGGCCCATTCTAGTGGAGTTTTTTGTTATTTAATAAACTCATGGACAACCCCAACCTACTATCTGTCTATGATTATTATTGGAAAACCGTCCCTACTTTATATTATATCATTTAAAAAATATCTATTATTTTTCAATTCATTATAAGCTCTTTATTCATTATATTATTTTGCTTCATTATATAACTTTCCCATGATAGCAACCTCTTCAATTCCTTTAATGCATCTTTCTAACAAATCTTGATATTTTTCATTATCTTGTGGATTTTGAATTTCAACTATTCTCACCAAAATCTAAACCACCACCCCCACATTAAACCCCAATAAATTAATTTATTTTTATAATATGATGGACTTTTTTTAATTTATGGGTCATTTTCCTCATACATTTCCATAAAAAAATTATAATAGGATGTTGAATTTATCTTCCTTGAAAATTATATATTCATGTAATTCATGGGGATATTTCATGGAAATGTCTGAAATTTAAATAATAACTCGTGTTTTATTCATCTCTTCCAATCTCATGATATTGAATGCTGAGTATGAAATTGTATTACCTCATTCTCCTATATCCAAAAAGTATTTTCCAAATTCCTTATAGCCAATTTTAATTAAAATATGAAACATATATGTGTATTATTGTATCATTGTTATGCTCCATGATTCCATATATGAACATTCCCCCATTCTTGGTGTGGTTCAAAATTCCTCTAGATTCCTCTAATTTTAAAAAAACTATTTCTGGAATTATTATATATATTAAATTTTTTGTTTGATTTTGAAATGTTTATGTTTAAATGTAATTTTATAAACACGTGTAATTTTTATTGATTTTCAGGTAATCTACCTTTTATGACCCATTATTTAAAAGTATGTTTTGAATGATATGTTGGGGGTACTTCTTATCCAACAACATTTCCAACATATCTTTCTAATAAAAATTTAAATTTTCTAATATTATTTTTCATTATTAGCTTATTCATTAGGATATTTTATGCTCTATTATCATTTGATATCATGATGTTTATCATACTTTCTACAGCATATTGGGTTGTTTTCCAAACATTCGCGGTGTCATATTTTGTTTATCCATGTCTTGGGACCTTTATTTATCCTATTAAAACCCCTATAGGTCACTCTTTGAGTTGACTTACTATAGTTTCTACAAAAAGAATAGGATTAATCATTGTTTTTTTTGATATTGTGAGTCTACGTTTCAATTCAGTGACAATATCCTCTTAATCATGGGAGTGAACATTTATTTATTTTATATAAACCCTTATAATTGTATTGAATGATTACTAGTCTCCAATAATGTTTTGATTTTACGTATTAGAGAAAAGAACAATTTTAGTGGTTAAAAAACATATCACCTTGGATGATATCATTATACATGATTCGTTTTTAATTATTGTTGATGCCTCAACCAAAAAAATGAAATTTCATTTTCACTCTCAGGAAAATAATAATATTCATGGTATAAATATATGGGGATTTTAGTGGCCATCAGAAAATCCAATTTTATATACATAACATCCACTTATGTAATTTCCCACTTATTGTACACCATTTTCACTTCATTTTCTTAAAATCCGAAATATTTTTGTTGAAAACTATTGGATAATATTTCACTGATTACCTCAAAACACTAATCATGTGATATTCTCATTATTATACATCCCATGAAAATATAAATAATTCATTCCTTAACATATATATAATTATTATATAATTTATCAATTACTAACTAGTTTTTAATCCCATGATAATGAAATATTCTCATAAAACTCTAGAACAATTCAAACAAACTATAAAATGACTAATTATTCAGTTTTTCAATGCTCAAAATATAATCAAATAAATCCATAGAAATGGAAGGTTGGAAAAATTAGGTTATCTCCATTCATTCCAAATCATCCCATGTAGTGAATGAACATTGGGGTAGAGTTTGGATACAATCATTAGACTTAAATTTAAATGAGAATATGGATAAAAATTTCCGTACTACATCTCTTTTCACATTATTGAACTATAAATCATCTCAAAGATCTATGAAACATCCAACGTGAGAATTGAAATTTTCATATAGTATCACTCTGAATTGTATAGATTTGGAGATCATATATATAATTGAAATCGTGATATGAAATTATTGTGTAGTGAATAAAGGATCTATAATTCTTGGATGTATACACACATATGAGGGTCTTCTATAATGTATGATATTTTACATCTTAGTATCTCTGTACTGAATCTCTTGGGGTTATCCTTAGTTACCATCATGAAAATGATCTACCCCTACCAAGCCTTTTTATTTATCTTTAATCATCTTTTCTCGTTCATTGGTTAATCTAACTATTGGGCTCAATCTCATGATATTATTCTCGTTTTAACCCAAATAGAAGTACTGATACATTACTATTGAATATTAAACATCTAAATAAAATGATAAATTTTAAAATTGAAATAAGAAAATCAAAAGTTGAAACTCCATTAAATTATGAACATTTATAGAAACAATTTCATGGTAATGGAAATAATAAATTTACCACGAGTTAGGTGTGACTAATTATACCAATAAAACGAATTTAAAAATTATATACACTGATTAAAAGGAAATTATATTGGAGGTAGTAAAGTGTACGTAGTTATCTCTACGATAGGGAAAAATGTAAAAAATTCATAAAAATTTCAAGTAATGGTAAATAAAAATATTCTAGACTGGGTTTGGTTATATATTAATCATAAAAATGTAAAATGATTGATAAATATAGGTTTATGCCCCTAATGTTGGAAAACTGGAAATGATTCAAATGATGTTTTTGTAAAATTTAAATCTGGTGGGCCTCCTGTAAATGTACACACCCTTTATTTTATAGAATCCCATTTATCCTCCATGTTAAATATTTTAATATATATATCGGTATTCAAAAATATATTTAAAAATACATACAAATAACTCATTCATTGTTCATTCCATGAGAATATGTAGATAGATTATACATGATAATGAATACCCTCCTCTAAAATTAATTGATAAATACAGATGAAATGAAGAATATATAGAATTTATAATTTCATTTTATAACACAAAATGAATTGATAAAAAATAATTCAATTCACTATGAACAATCCCACTTCGTTAAATGTATTGATACTAGGAAATTACTCCTCCTTCTAGTCATTGGAGGGAATAAAAATATCACTGTAGGAAAGAAAAAATTGGAAGATTTCTAGAATATTATTAAAACTCCAAACATATTGCCACCAAATCATAAATTCCAGATAAATTCCTTTTTCAATATAAATTGTTTATCTGTTTACAAATACTTTTCTCCTGGGAGATTCATCCCATATATTCACTCATATCTAATATCTTATTATAAATTGGGATATTTTAATAATTTTCATCTAATTATATTTGTATATATTTCATTTCATAAATATCAATGAATCCACCTATGTCTTCCATACACAAATACCATAGATAGATATATTTTAATTTTCACCCAAGAGCCTCATATATATTGTATCATTATCCAAATTTTATACAATCCTTTGAATTTTCATCATGTACAAAATCCCTTAAATATTTTCTTAAATCATCATACAAAATTATTCTAAATCCCACATAAAACAACTATACAACCACACTTATTATATCTTTAAAAATTATAGATATAACATAAATTCCAAATGGAATCACCCTACACGTCTTCTTCAAATTATACTAGTATGAACGTGAATGGTGTAATAATTTATAATTTTAAAATCTATAGGATATATTCAATATGTGATGTATACTCTGAATTATGACACACACCATCTTCAAAATCTGCTTAATTGTTGCATGTGACATGTTATACACTATATCCTTTGTATGTTTAAACACCACAATGAAAGGTATTATAGAATCACATTGTGTTCTCCACTATTGTATCATAGAGATCCTATGAAGTAGATTCTTTCACAACGTTAATTATTACCCTCTCTAGGTGGCCTGATAGACCCATTAAAAATACATTAATATATAATCATTATTTATTATGAAATACCTGATCATGACCTAGTGGATAGTCCATAGTAGATAATCCTATATGTATTTCTCCAACTAAGTTTTCCCAAATGTCAGAACCTAACACCAACATAGTCTCTCTCAATTATAAAATGATCCTTGATAATAATTTTTGTTGTATATGTAAGTATTAGAGTGTATAAATATTTAACAATGTGAAGGTTTATATATAATGAAGTCTATTTTTATTATGACATTAAATAACATTTTTTCAATAAGAGAATAAAAGCATGAGTGGATGGTTATCCCACAAAAAAAGTTTCATCAGGAAATATATATTTTTTAAATTTTATAGTTTCTTTAAAATCTATAAAAAATTAAAACCAGAGCTAGGGGATACTATCTTATGTAGTAAAAATACCTTGAGAAACCATCCCACCAATTCCACACATAATATATTCCCATGCGCTAGTGCAGCCATGTTTTAGCCTTCTATACGAAACCATTTTTTCCTCCTTCAACATGTGAGATTATTTCCGTATGGTAAATAAGTTTTTATTACCCTCAAGGGGTGGTGTGGTTTATTGACTCATTTGGTTGAGGGATATTCAATGATGGAAAATGTTTTTGACAATTACAAACAAAAGAACCAAGAACTTATAGGTAGTAAAAAATATGTTTTTATGCTTCGTTTCATTTTATAAATATTTCATTATTAGATAATGAATGCCCAAATTTGAATGAATATATAATAAAATATTTTTTTAATGGACTTATAATAATGTTTAGTTTAATTATAATAATTTATAATTTATGAAGAAACATTTGGCTGCTAATGGCCCATTCCAAACATGTTTTATATCATAAGAAAAAAATATTTGTAATTATCAACCCAAAATTATAGGCAATGTAAATACTATATATGATACTTGAATACATATTAGATAAAACAAACATAAAGATAAACTCTAATAAATATTTCGAAAACCCCACTTCGATCCTCCTATATACATCATGAACTAAATATCCATTATTTTTAATTAATTCCCTTATGAGCTGTGGTAATTTTTCAAACCTGACCTAATTGGACTATACAAATATTATAAAAGAATAATGAGTTGATAGTGGTGGAAAATTATCATACCTTATTTCTTAATTGATCAATATAGATAAACTATAAACAATCTTCAATCATGTGGACTTCATGGGGATGGTGGGATCAATAGAAAAAAAGGAAGAGGGGCTTGCTAAATGGCCACCACCACAAGAATCTTTGGGAATATACCAATGGTAGATTGATTTAATATTATTTTTCTATCCCATATAATATAAAATGGAAAAACCCCATGAAGAACTCAGTCTACTCCCCTTGAGGGACTTATTATAAAACAGAGTAGACAACATAAGGTATTGACCACCTAGTGGCCCATCTTGGGGAAAACCATACATTTCAAATCCACTATTTACCATGTGATGTCCCAGCAGGTAATTCGGGTTCAATACCTCACACCCATTCTCATTTTATTTTAATGACACCAATGGGTTCACATTACATGATCCTTCACCAAATGATCTACTCTAAAATAGAAAATATTTTTTAAAAAAATATATATACAACTTCATTTATATATAATATATTATAGAGAAAAAAAAGTACCAGTAAACTATAGATTATAAAGATATAACTACAATTGAGCTCACTAATACTAAAATCTATTCTTCATTATAAAATAATCCTTAAATAACTTCTCATCACAAATAATACATGATTTTCCTAATAATATAAAAATCAAGCTACATCATTTATAAATTCATTTTTAACCCAATACATACCATATCATACAAAAAATAAAAAATTTAATATATTCTTAGAACACCTAAGTGAACTACTCACCAAATCCATTTTACAAAATTTCAAGAGTATCCGATAATCAAGAAAATACATAGATTATCTCACATACTTCATTATTACTCAAAACTATTTATCAATGCTCCTAAAATAAAATTCTACCATCTAAAGACCTCATCTCATACATTATACTAAATGATGTATATATTTCATTCATATAATCATTGATTACAAAATACAAAAATAAAATAAAATAATATATAGCCTTATGGAACTGCATTCTATACTAACCATCTAATTTTTTTTGATAGTATATTATGGTTCCCAAAAAAATTGGATTATCTAATGTATTAGCCCATATTTTTACATATTGTGATGAGGATGTTAGGTTAGGAATTTTTATTACATTATTCTCAAATGCAGGGGCCTCGATATTCACCCACATGGCTTACATAAGTGCATCTCATTCACCTCTATGTGGGTCATTGATTTGAAATTTATAGGGTGTTATGATGGAATAGGAGTAGTCAATCATGTGGTCTAGGTTATTGTGCATATTCTCATATGAAATTGGAATTATCATTCCGTTCTTGAGAAGACCTATGTATGGTAACGAAAGAACATGAGGGATCAAGTGAATGACCATGATATTTTAGCATGCATTTTTGGAGTATTTCACATAATAGGTGAAAGAAATGTTGACATTGTGTGCACAAAAAATGATCATACATAGATCATTGAAACTAGATAAATACACAGAGATTCAATTAAGTGGTTCAGAAAGTATTGGTTGAATTAATAGAAGGGAAAGGTTCCAAACAAGTGTAAATTTTTCAAACACCCAACTTTGTTCTAAAAACAATTGGAAATGATTGAAAATATATGCCCTCAGTCAAGGGTCGACCCATAGGGAACCTGAAATGCATGATTTTCTAACTTGAAGGTTCTATTTGTATGACACCTCACATGAGATCATCCTTATGTTCAAAATATTGATGATTCAACATCTAGAGTATCACCCTAAAAATTAGTGGGTGATATTCTATCTGTATCTAAAATATGTTGTGATGGGTGCATTTGATTTTTCTCACAAAATATGTCTTCCATTAAATTGTACCATTTTATTCATTGGAAGAATGTTGAATTCATTGTTTGACATCAATTTTGGTACACATGTGTCTTGTGCATGAATGAGTTACTTTCTCAGAACCCTGATATCTTGTGCATGATTTCCATGTCTATTCAAGTTTCCTTTGGAAAAGGTATGCGAAATTCATTCTATTTTAGCATGAAATAGATTTTCATTACGATTTATATCATGTGGATAGAGGTTAAAACTTCCACTAACCTTCCTTTGTGTTTTTGGATTGATATTTTGAGTAGGATTATGGCATCAATATTCCCAAATATGAATGTATATGCCTTCACGTAGAATTTTAGTGTATTTCATTCAATCCTCACTAACCATGACCTTATCTTATTATTTAAAAATTATAAAATGAGATATAGATTGAAGACACTTTTAAAACACCTTAAACTTATTTTTTAATTTCAAAAGACATGGGGTGAGACAAACCCATTGTACTAATTGTAAATATGAAGACAAAGGGAAATTAAGAGGATATAATGACTCATTAAATGAATATTTTTCTAGAGTACCATCCTTCCAATAAAGATAATATCTAATTCAAAGGGAATGAATATTAGGCAATATGTTTTTCATTTGGAAACTAGGTCCCCTGGAAGAGAAGTTGCAGCGGCTAATGAAGAAATTAGATCCGTCAGGTGAATTAATTATCAAGTTGAATCATTCTAGACCAGTATGTTGTGTATTAGTTAATGCATGTGATGAACACCTATGTTTATAAATAAATGAAAAAAAATATTTCATACGGCTTCCTTAGGTGAGGTGGATCTATGGGCTTCCAATAGATTGAGGTCAGCTACATTACTAATGAAGACTACCATCCCTATTTGTCGTCATGATTTGTTTTAGAATCAATAAAATATTATTATTATTATTATTATTTTACCAAAACATTATTTCTATTTTGTATAAATATTTTTATGGATTTATTTTCATCGTTGGAAATAATTTTTTTAGTATTATCAATATATAATATTTTATGATACTAAACAATTGAATAATGATATGTATATAATTATCATGATTTTTTTCACTACATAATATGAAAAAAAATTACACACATAATGGCCAGTTTCAGAATCATTGTATTTATTTAGTAAATAAGAAGTGATTGAAAGAAACATGTAATGTTGGTGATTTGGAATTTTTTGGTCTTAATCCACATCAAATTTGTCATTCTTCTTTATAATGTAATAAGACCAAATTATTGTTTGATGGTAAATGTGATAGGGCCTCTTGTCTTCTATATTTTCTATATACTGATCTTAATTGATTGTTTAATGTAGAATATAGATGAAGATTTTCATTTTTTAATAATTTTATTGTTAACAGTATTAGTGTGGTTATAACTACATAATAAATAATAAGTCAAAAACCTTTGTGATATTCACAGAATAATATTTTGAATCACCATGGTAGAAATATATGAAATATTGATCAGATCATGGAGGATAAAATATTAATGATGAATTTATTGAAATTATACAACATTCTTTTATTTAAGCTAAACTCGCACCACATTATACTCTATAGTGGAATGATATTACTGAAATAAGTCAGCATACATTTAAGGACATGGTAAGGTCAATGATGAGTCACATGATCAATCAATTAACCATTTGGGGATATAAATTTCATAAAACATTGAACATACTTATCCGAGAAAAAAAATAGAAAATAGTATTCCAATAAATCTAAGGGATGGAATAGAACGTTTTTTCTCCATTGATAATGAATGGTGTTATGAGTTTTTTGTTATGGGAATCTATAGAAAAAAATATAACCATGAGGAGTGAATTGTATCTTAATAGGGAATCCTAAGGAATCCTTGGGATACTTCAAATAAAAAAACCTAGAATAATATTTATTATTAGATGAAATGATGTTATTTTTGAGAGGGATCATATCATCAAGGAGGATAGTATTATAAAGTTTATCTTCATTGATGTTTTTTGTAATGATTCACATGAGTGGGTATAGTAACTGATTCAATATTTCTCTGTGGAACTTGTCTTACATAAAAAAACATATACCACATTGTATCCCAATATAGGAAAGATATTGGGGGAGATATAATTTTTAGGATACTGATTATGGTGACTCATTATTGGTTGTAAATGATGACACTCTCTCATAAAAGGAGGTAGTACATATTTTAGAATATACAAAACTTATATAAGCCATTAATTTTGATATAGATTTCATGAATCAAAAACATGTTTGGGTTTAGATTTACTTTCTAGTATATGTAAATCCTCTTGGGTGTATATGTATATTAAAGAAAATGATCGACATGAAAGGTAATATAAATACATGTAAATTACATGTTATGGAAAATTGGCTTATAAAACCACAAAGAATGGTCAATGATGTAGTATTTTAACCAGTTTACATTTTATATCTATCGGAAATCCACTTCCACGTAACCTTAGAGTGAAACTAATATTTATAAAATCGGTGTAAAAACTATATTCCTTATTCGGAACATCCAATATTATTAGTAGATGGAAAAAATGATTTTTAATCAATAAAATTCCAAATAAATTTATGAAATAATGAAAGATACATTTATTGATAAAATATAACATCCATGTCATGGAACATTTTAATCAATTAGGCCATATAAGAATTCAATTTCATTAATAATGAATGTGATCCATCTGTTTACAAATAGTTTAGTGAGAGTAGTTTTGTATTCATAATAGCATATTATTTGAAATCCTTACAGGAGGTTGAAGAATGTCTAGGAATGTGATACTCCATAAGGGACTTAGGTTAAGTAATATACATTATATGGATCATGTTCATACAGGATAGATCCAAGCGGATTCCTAGACACTATTTTTGAAAAAAACATTAATAGATACTAAATAGATCTTTTGAGAAAAAATCCATGATATGATCATTTATAGTCTCACATAGAATATATCCTTCAATGAAAATGTTTTTTAGACATAAGAGGAAAGATAACGAATGAGTAATATCCCATACAATTATACAATATATTAAATAATGAATTCAATATTATGACCTATACTTGATGTTTATGTTGATTATATCATGGAATATTGATATCATGTAGACCTAGGTAAAATAATTTGAATATTATCAAGACTTCCCAAAATTAACTATGTCGACCTATGGGTACTTTCTTAGTATATAGAGGACAGAAATGTCTTGTATTCAAGGGCCACATTGATTCTATCATTGAGATATATCATTTATAAAATAAATAAAAATTTATTAATTCCTTTTATCTCAATGGATTTGATGAGAGAAGAATGTGTTTGAAGCTGATATGTGCCAATGTTTTTTTATTAGATTTTGAGTGTCTTGTGGATTATGAGGTTGAAATAGAATCAGTTTTGATTAGAAACATATTCTATGATTTTGACGACGATCCTATAGTGAATACCTATTTATATTTTATTAATATATCACGGCAACAGTTGCCCTCTCTAAGGATATGAGGTCACACCAAAGGATAAATAACATAATTCATAAGTTGTATATATTAAGGTATTTTTATAAACATGGTAATTTTTGGGTGATAAGAGTTCTCAAAGTGGAACAACAGAATACCCCTAAATTAAATCTTTATATCTTGGTAATGATGAGTAAAATGTATTAACTAATGTACTAAAATATATTTATAGTTGGATCTAGTGAATATGGGAGTCTACTAAAGATGGATCCCTAGAACCAACTTTTTATTGCTATATTTTATTTTATTTTATTAATTAATGAATATTTATGATCCCATCATCATTATTCTTATCCATTATATTTTTATTTGAAATTTTCATGATAATATATATCCCTCATGATTTTCATATTATTTCCTAAATTAATTGAGATCCTAGAAGATACGTAACATTACAATTAAAAACATATTCAATGGTTGGATGATATTATATGATGGGACATAGATAAATATGTAATCAATGGTAGGATGATCATAATACATTGAGATACATTATCATAGAGTTCACCCGTGGAAATTAAAATGAAATGAGGATATGATAATATGATCCTTAATAAAAACTATATATTTCCATGTGTAATGTGATTCTCTTATATGTGGATGTGTGTACGAATACTTAGAAATTAATCTTATTATTAATAGATATTATTACTCATGTTTTTAAGGAAATAATTATTAAATATATTTTCTTTGAATAATGATATATTATTTTCATCCGAAATGATATATAATTAATGGATATTGTGTGAAGTGTATTATCCCTTTTATCTCTTGAGGAAATTTAATATTCCATTCATTTTGATGGGAATGTTACCTCAAAAATAATAACATGGCCATGGTTTTTAATATGTTTTTTCATTTATAAAATTTTATATAAATATATATAATGAATAATGGTTGATGGAACTGGAATGTAAAGATCAAGATTTTAGATATTATGATAAAATGATTATATCAAACAGTTAAAATTTCTATGAGGATGGACATATTTTCGATGTTAATTTTTATCACTATAGATTACTTTGAATGTTGCTAGATGTTATCCTTGTAATTTAATTGTATATTCCAAATTCAACATAAAACTAGGCCCACTGGGTCACACAGTTACTATATATTCAATTGTAGTAAAAATATTTTATGGAATTTACATGATAGAATTAATAATATATTTTTATATTTAATTGATTAAAATATTTTAATCAAAATTTATTCAAAAGAATTATGTTATTGGAATAATAATAACAAATACTAGTAATCCTATATTTCAAATAAAATAATTATTTAAATTTTTAAAGAATAGTTTTGTCGAATTTATTTAATTAAATATTCTTTATAATATTATCATAAAACGATGATGAAGGAAAGACAAATATATAAATTTATAATAATAAATGAATAATGATTATTTATATTTTAAACGGGTTTTAAATTTCATGTCATTAAAAATATTATTATTATTATTAATTCACTTGGGGTCTATTAAGAATATGATCTATGGGTGTGAGATTGTGTGTGATTTGAAAACTCTAAACTATATAAAATAAATAACTATTTATATATAATTCATAATTATCTATTGGTGTTAATAATGAAGATGGGTATATTTATTTAACCTCTAATTTCTTCTCTCTCTTCCTCCTCTCTCACGAAATTTAGGTAAACTTGATGGGTTCTCAATTCTTATGAATGAATACTACAATAATCTTCCACAAAAAATGCAAGCGATCGGGTTCATCCATGTGAGAACATGATGATTCTACAACACATATCAGTGATTTTTGTGCTTGTGTAGATAGCTTGTAGAGTAATTATACAAATGAATCCTATAGAGAAACTATAGTGTGAGGAAATTTTTTTCACCGAATCTTCAACAAAGAGATAATTCCCAAAGAGGTAATTATATATATAATAATGAAATAATTATTAATTACATGTGAAAATATTCATCCTATGGTTCCTATGTGTTAATTATATCTATAATTTAATATTTTCTTTGTAAATTATATCTTTATTATTAATGAAAATGATAAACACTTATTTAATACTAAAATATGAGTAGGTTATACAATTAAAGGACATTTCCACTACCCCTATAACCTACAATCATCACATAAATAAGGTTCTTATAAATAATGAAATTTCCAAATAGACTATATGGATCCAATAATATACTTTGAATAATTCCCATTATGTAATCTGAAATATAATCATGGGAGTCATGGGTTTAATTTATATGAATATACCAATATACCTTGATAATAATGATTATATATTTAATCATAGACATAAAAATAATTAAAACTAAATAATTAAAATGAAATCCAATAAACCCTCCTATAATACATGGAGGTGAATCACTAATATATAATCACCGATATCTATCTAGAACCTCAATGAGGTCCCATGAATATGTCGATACATGATCAGAAAATATTATATTGATATAGAATCCTCATTGTTCATGATTGATGTAAAAATTCACCTCATGTACAAGACTATCTTTATTTGGAACATCCCATGTGGGGAGGTATCTGTGATAAAATATTTAATTTCTATATGTTAATGTAAAAATTTAGCCTGAATAACTAAATCCATTTCATGTTTATTATTCCTCGTGTCAAAAGAATTGTGATAAGAAGGTTCCCTCATAATTCCATGAGGGAATAAATGTATGAATTGTCTATATAACCTCATTAGGTGATCTATTTATGTATAATTATGGTGTTTCTTGTTACAATAATATAAAATATTTCTAGACTCATCAAGTATTCTAAAAATTATATAAATGAAAAACCTATCAACATAACTCAACATATGTCACACATGGGGATTAAAATAATGTTATTTGAATATTTTGATAAATTTAATAAATATGTATTCATAATGGTTTGATAATTTAATATCATATGAAATAATAAACATTAGTGTATAAATTAAATATCAAAATATAAACTACATAAATATTAATTGTCTCTAGAAAATAGGGTAATGCTCCAAATCATTGTGATCGATATGCCTCATTATTATACTTTATACAGTATGAAAAACATATATACATCATGGAAATAATATTCACATAACCAAAATTTAACACCAATGTAATCTACCTGAACATAATCAATTCGACATTATAAATAATTATACTTCAATATTTTTATTATAATATAAATTGAGTTCCCATTTTATTAATTTTATTTTCTTGTTGATGATAATTGATTCATTATTGGTCATAATATGTCATTCTATGTGGGGTGACTAATAATATATGATGTGATTGATGTTTTTGAACATTGGAAAAATAAATAAAGATGTTGGACATTCTTCTGGAATAAAATATAATGAAAAATTCGAGAATTCTTTAATTAAGATGATAGATAATATTTTTTATGAATATATAATTTCAATAAAAACCCTTAATTTCTTTATTATTTATTTCATCACATGTTCATATTTTATTAATGTTATCAAACCTGGTGTCCAAGGGGTGTTGTTGATTAATGAAAAGAATGATTTAAATTTTGGGGTATGTGTCCATTTTTTATCTATAAATTTTATAGTCCACATAGTATAATATTTATAGAATATAAATTTCTTATTGTGTTAGTATTTAGTTGCCTATATAATTAGAAAATGTGAATGGAAACACATGATTTTATTATTGGGTGACAATTTTGATCACCATAGTTATTTACTATTTTTTCATCATCGAGTTGGTCCATATTGAAATAGATCTCACTAGATAGGGGATTATTTGTAATTATTAATTTATGATTGCATCATTCTACAAAATAATGGATCATAATGAAATTTGGAAAATATATGTGATGATAATTTTCTTGAAATCCCTTACATTACTTTTTTATTATTTTTAGTAAACTAGAAACAAAAAAAGAACACATAATGAAAAAAATGGGTTTTTGTCATAGAAAATAAATCCAAAGGGATATATTGAAATGAAAAATGAATAAATTATAACTTTTTATCAATATATAAGGATTCCATATTACAATGAATATAAAACTTTTTATTAATATAATATGAACATGTTATTTTTCACTTCCATTGTACATAAAGGAGATTGAATGATAAAGTTACTAGTACTACTTGAGAAAAATGTGAAGATGTGTTCAAGTATCCTTTAACAGTGATGATAATTTATTTGGTCTTTAAGATATATACATGCACTAAATGGTTAACATTACTATCAATAACTTCTGATAGTGATGTAGAGATGATATATGGAAAAATGTGTTGGGGAATAAATTTATCTATAACTTCCTTGATGGTTTGTTGATAATGAAAAATTTTATATGATTTTTGATTGATTGAGATGCTATTAGGTTTAGATGATGTAAGACCATTAATTTTAAACGAAATAAATTTCTATCTAATTTTTTCTATATTTTTATAAGTAAGAATACAAAATAGAATTCATTTGATTAATTTATAACCACTATATGATTAATAAAAAAACTAGAACCAAAAAATTTAAAATGTATTGTACATCATTATATAGAGTGGTAACATTATAAGCGTATCTAGTGTACATAGAAATGTAATTATTGAGTTTATATGGTTATTTAAGGAAAAAAATGTTACATTATAATGTTAGATGGGTATTTATTGGAAATCAAAAAAGCCTATAAAATGTTACGAAATGTAAAATGGGCTTCCGTAGAGTATTTCACTACTTGGAAAATGTGTATCATATTATAAGAGTTGTAAAGGAATATAGGATAGAAAAATAAATCTTGAATTTATATTTTATTAAATGTTTTATAAATCAAAAGAATCAGTACGAAATGATGATTTTTTAAAAAAAATATTTGGATGAAATATTAAATAAAATAATTCTTTAAAGATAAGCTTCCGAGATTCCATCATCATAATCATGGAAGGTCATCTTGATTAATTTTTAGTTGATATGAGTTATATAACTTATAGTAAAATTTACATGTCACAATTCATGAATCCACAAGGACAATGTTAGTCATTTAAACTGATTTTAATAATTACAATCTTGTAGAGAAAAATATTCTCTGTTACTTGAATCTCACATTGGGAATGAAATGACGAGTCTTAAGAAAATATTATTAAGAATGAAAAAACATAAATTTTAATTTTATTTCAGATGACAGATTATCTATACAAATAATGGATTTCATTCTTTTTATTAAATATAATATTCAAAAAAATATTAATAATTTTATGAATATAAAAATAATTAGGAAATAAATGATATTGTTTCAAACATGAGAACATGATACTAAATTTTTAAGAGAGTGACTACAATTATTCAAGGGGGAAAGGATGAGTAGGTCCTATAGTTCATATGCGAAAATGAATTTTTATATAATAATTTAATTTATATTTTTAGGTTGGCATGAGAAAGGGATAGAAATATATGAAATAATAAGAAGGATATTCGTTGTAACTTGAAGAGAATATAGTTGATAACCCGATATAATAAATGATTGTAGTGGAATACCTATTCAAAGAAGGTTCATGTGAGTAAAAAATTCATCAACTACATTTGAAAATAATTATATGGTTTCAAGGACTGAGATATACGAGTTAAAAAAGAATAGAGGGATTGAAGACTATGTGAAGAATTAGAATGATCTGCTAATAGTATGCTGATAACATAAAGGTATTTCAGGTATGTATGATTTAGTAACATTCAGTTGTAACTGATTGTATCAATAGTGGATGAATTTATAGGTGGGGCACATAATTAAATATATCATGGAGTATGTGTTATGTTCTAATAATTATAAATAATTATTATATTTTACTTTATTACTAAATAATTTAGGAATTGTATTGAGACACATAAAGAGTGAACGATGTATTTAACTGACCATAGAGTTTGAATCAATGGTGGAATTTTTTTAATAAAAATGGTATCTCTAATTAGCATTCTTAACACATTTGATCTAACATTATATGGTAAATAAAATAAATCTCAATCGAAAAATCCATTATAACACTATAATTCATAATATCTTGTTCATAAGAACACATATAAAAAAATGTCAATATTGTAATAAATCCTACATAAATTTATTTTTTTGTTTATCCTTGAAAAATAAATTCATAAGGTGTTGGAAAAAAATTTTCGTTCTGTGTAACACTATAAAATTATTTTTAACACTAATTACACATACCACCATATGTATTTGTACATTAACATTTTTTCCTATATCTAATTCATCATGTTCTAACACAACTCAAGAAATAACATGCTTGATTATATATGAACTCTTGATAATTATTCATATAATGATACCTTAACTAGTTACTAAATCATATATTAAATACACCAATTAAATATTATTATATTATTGTTTTTATTAAATCCTAAAAACATAATAAAGATTAAATTTTCACTACCCCATATCATGTAAAAATAACTCAACAATACATAGAGATTACATTCTCCATTTTCAATCATGTATAGTGTTATGGATGGGTAAAAAACTGATACTGAACAAATATGAGAGGTTATGGGAAATATGGAGATTGAAAAGGTAAAAATGGTTGTTTTGGATTGATTGTATGATCAATTAGATCCTACCATACTATGGGTTTTAAAAATGAACATAAAAAATACTAATATGGATATATTAATTCAAAAGTTTTTGTTAAATATAAAACCCACAAATATGTAAAATGAATAAATTAATATAAGCTCATAGTAAATGATTAATATTTTGGATTATATTTTATGAATAACTATTTATATGATTTTTTGAGTTAGATAATGTCTAAAATAACATTTGGGATGATATAGTATGAATTTGTTTTTCCATGTTAGGTGGAATGTTTTTGTAATATGAGAGGTTTTTGGATAAATATGCTTTGGATCACAATTTAAACACTTAAATTTTGTAATATAATTTATAAAAAATAGGTATTTAAAAATATTGATTTGTTTTATATTTATTTGAAAATATAGAGTAACATTTTAATTAAGAGCATGGATTTTTTCACTATTATACAACCTTTAATTCTCAATTTAATATAAAATTTATCCCTCCTTTATTTTATAGTGGGTTTTATCTAGATTAATCCTTTGATACATCATGAATTTCAATGGTTTCGTCAACTTGAATGATCTTAGATCCCTCCCCTTTTAATTCATTGTCATTTTTTCCATTATTCCTGATTTTGAGGATGTAATATCGATGAGTTGAGATATGGAAATCTTATTAAAATGTAAAAAACCACCAAAACAATACATATTTGATATTGGATTCCTAAGGTAGGATTCAATGGGGTTAAAAAACAGAAATTATACATTAAATATATATATATAAATATATATTATTAATTTTAGGAATCATGTATACTTTTATAAACTATATCTATAAAAATTTGGCTATTGATATCTATAATATCATATAATATTTATATAACAGATAAATGATTTATTTACATTATGTGTATGAATCATGATAGGGGGTATAATTATTAATTTATTAATAGTATGAAATATATAATTATACATATATAAAAATTATATGCAACTACTCCCATATGATAAAATATTTAATATTAGGAACTTCAATGATGGTCTTTGATAGTGGTTTTTCTTCTCAGACATAATAAATTACATTAATGATATCGATTGTCTTTTATAATATAATAATTGATGTTCCTAATGTATTTATATGGATAAACATAGTTATGTGGTTTTATTTATTGGTTTCATGAGTCATCAAAAGGATTCCCATATTTCAACTCCCCTTGGACAACTCCAATTGGATAAGGTCTGGTGACTTGCATGGAGTAGGAATATCACGTTCAGGGGAGGCATTGGACAAAATTATCTGGACAAACACCCCCAAATATCCAAGCATATACTACATAGAAATGTTAAACAACTGATAAACCACGAATAAATACATCTAAATCCCACAATTAGAGCATTATTACAAGAAATTTAAAGTAAAATGGCTTAATAGATTCACACAATAAAAAGTTTAAAAAAATCCAACCTGAAATACATGACATGTGTGGGAAATTCTAATACATGGGTGAATATAAAAATATACATTAGGAAACCCTAAAACTAAAATTACTACAATAAAAATAATAAGAGTCACCTCCTCAAATGTATATTTTTGTAGTACATATAATAAGAATAACCTAATATAATCAAATATGAAATATAGTCTCATGTTAATGTGATGATTATTATTCTAGCCATGGTTACCTACTCGAATGTTCCACACCAAATGCAACCAAGGGACAAAACTCCATTAGTATTATAACAATGATGATTTCCATTCAATAGGTCATGATAAATGGGTCTTGACATATGATGTATACACAAGAAGTATGAAGATATATGATATATATATATATGAGGATCACACCCAAGGCCATGGGGTATACCGACAAATCAATATTTATTAACCTATAATGTAATGGATTATTTATTGTATGTTTTTTGTTAGGAATATACCATGGACTCTACGTAATGTAATAATGTGATATTGGATTTCACTCGGTGCCTCCCTATAGGATTCCAAAAAATGATATCCATGATTTCATGCTAAAGAGATAAATATAATATTTTTTGGAATTTATTTCAAAATAACCATTAAGGAATGGATACATGCAACATGAACTAATGAAATATGTATAATATAGAGATTAATAAAGTTGAATTCCTTCATTAAAGGACCACATAAATATACTTGTAGTACCTAGAGTGTCCCTTTGACACCATGGTCTTCCCATGTATATTGTATCTGATTATGTCAGTGTAAAAGTAAATGGTGTTCCCATTCTCATGTATTTCTTCCCATGTCCATGTATATAAACCTAATTGTGTACACATCGCATGGTCAGGTCTATGTGGGAGTAAATGGTATTTATGTGATAGTGTACTCCTAGTTTCATCAATGTTTTAATAAAGGTTCATATAGAGCCATCTATAAATGTGTAACACATCATCTGGCATGGTCACAGTCCATGTGATACATATCATAATATGGAAACCCTACCAACCATAATGAGTTTCCCACATGGTGTTTTCCCTAAGAACATACACTATATACCATTGTATTTCAATGATCCCTTGGTCTTGTCTACCACATTATTTTCTCTAACTATGGTTCTTGAATCCACCACTACAACTTTCAATAACACCCATAGAACATGAACATGGGGTTTAACTATCCATCCATCCTCTTCTGGGTGGATTATTACCATAAATTATTTATAAAATGTAACACAAATCCACCCCCTCGCCCTCGATAATTTTTATAGAACTCATTCCCCCTCAACATAGATCTAGTTATGGTCCCCTTTTTTTCATCATCACATGATGTGCATGCCATAACCAGTCTCGATCAACAATATTGAATCATTTTTCTATGAAAGACGTTTGGAATGTTGATTCCATGGTATTTAGGTCAAACTATGGGGAAAATAAAACATTAGTGATGTAAATATTTAGAAAATTGGGAGAAAAACATTAAAAACAAAAAATGTGAAATAGGCCTTATCCATTTCAGTTCGACTCGATATGTTTTCATTATAATAATTAATAAATAATCAAGATAAACTAACTAAAATCTTAATAAATACCAATCGATAAACCCATCCTGATGTATGATTGATCTAGAAATCAATATGTGTGTTGATTGTTTCACATTCCTCATTAGAATTAATAGTGGGGAAGAAATACAATCAAAACGACAACATATCACAATTTGTATGGATCCCTGATGAATAACGAAGATTCATCATTTTTGTTGAATATATCCTATGATGTTGTTTTACACTAATTGTGGATCCTCGATCTAGTTTTTTCCATGTACATTGTTCTTCCAAATATCTCTAATTATTCTCAAATAACTATATGGGAATACAGCGAACCCAATGAATTTTTCATAACCATATACTTATAGAAGAGGTTAGGTCTTTGCTTCCTCAAACAAAATTACATAATTTATTCAATTATTTTATTCATTTTATGTCAGTGAAAAACTTTTCAGAAACTCCTAGAACTGAAAAACTATATGCCATAGATAGAGTAAAAAATTATTTTAACTCAGTGGTTCCCTTGTATTTTTGACACGGTCCACTATTTATAAATTAATCCAATTTTTATGAAAAATCGTATTCTTGTTCTATAAAATATATTTAATATATTCCAAAAAAATCTCAGAACATCGGTCCATAGATTCACATATTGTCTCATTTCCTATTTTTGAAAATAATCCATACGTTAGCCAAAAATAATACATGGAAAATAAAATTTTTAAAATTCTCCCCACCATGGTTCATTACATACATAAATCCCAAAAAAATTCTATAAAAAACTTTGTGGGTATTGAACACATATTTGAGCATTCCACTCATATGTACTCTCGTGATTATTCATGTTCTACCATCAAATATGTAATAAAGGAATAGATCTCCCACGAGGGATCCTCTCCTAGCAATTTCTATTCTATACTAGGTACATAACAATGTTATCTCCATCCTTGATGTCCATATCATCCAATTTGATAATGTTATATAGATCATGCACATATCTCTTTAGCTATGAAATGTGGATGATTTTGTGTTCTCTATTTAACTACAAATGTAGAGATAAGTAGAACACAAACCTTCCAGCTCCACATATTATTATGAAAGTAATAATATATCTTAGAGATAGCTTGTGTAAGATCCCAATTTTTTGACTCAGGTAAAATTATTTAAAATTTTGGTCAAACAATTTATTTAGGTCCAAATATGGATGATTAATGAGATAGAGAGGGTCGGAATACTGTATAGGTATTTTTTTGAGCTTGAATTCATCATATTGGGCGAAGTGGTCCGGTCACATTGTTTGAGGAAATCATGCAGTTAAGACGTATAATTAAATATAACCTTGAGGATGGTCTGCATAATTGAGACGATCCATTCTCCATAGTTGGAACACTGTTTCCCTAACAATGTGGCCTAAAAATGGGAGTTCCACCTCTTTTCAAGGTACCCATGCATGGTTGGTGCATGTTTTGTAAAATTGTTTATCCAAACTATGTACAGGATAATTTTTTCGATAATATTTCCAGTTACCCCTTAATGATCAAATTAACATAATCCTTATTCCCAAATCCAACATACAGTGGGATGAACCTCCATTACTCCCATTATTAGGCTTTTTAATTCTTTACCTATGGATCGAGATATCTCATTCATCTGGTATTTATACTATCACCCATTTACCACATTGTATATGCAACGATAAGTACTAGAGTTAGTTTGAGTTGTTAAATATCCCTCTTGTTCTTGACATATTTATCTAGGTTTAAGTGTTTTTTGTATTTTCACAGATGTACTCTAATAAATGAAAAATCATATGGTGATATTTGAATAGGAGAGTAAATTGAGTGCTTGTAGGGTGTTCTATAACTCATTCCTCGAGTTCATTGATTTTTGGAATTGATGTGAAGTGACCTCTAATTTAAGTTAGTTCTATTTAATAAATTTATATTCCATGATTATATTCACTATAATCATATGGTTATTATCATTCCATACATGTGATTGGATTCTTGTGGTTACAACCATAACACATAACTCCCTGTGTAGGGTGATATGAAATAATAGATATTTCTCTGTATTAACATTTTTGATCCATTGTATGTATGTGTTCAAGCTCGACCACACTAATGGTAAGCCTCCGTATATTAATTTCCTACTCAATCATGAAATTTTGAATAGGTTTTACCTTGTCACATCAACTTGACCCAACTAAAGTATGTTCATATATGTAGGAAATTGATTCAATTGATATTATGAGAAGAATAATTAAGTATATTACTTTCCCTTATTAAATGTAAATTTTTGTTTAGTTTCACATCTGTTTAACACCATATCATAATCATGGATGGAAGAAGGGTGAAAATTATTAACTAAACATTACTAACATGTTTTAAATTAAATTATTTCTTGCTTCTTGTATCTGTCAAACTAATGTAGGGAAAGGCTTGAATGAAGGGAAATTGTCAATGGCATTGTTATCAAATGAAAAATTATTTATAGTGAATTAAATTTAAGGGGAATCATTATTCACATGAACTATGACATCATTATAGGAATTATTGGCTCATGTATGCTATACTAATCTTGAGGGAATGCCTTGGTTACTCGAGGAAAACATTCCAATTCAAGTATTATGTTTACCATAGGAAAGACCTACATGGGAACCCAATCATTACCCCCATTTGATGCTCGGTATAACACCATAGGATTTATTCAATATTATTATAGGATTATTCAAATATACTCCTTGGATCTATAATAAACTATAGTTCCTTGGTTACATCTGTGGCCTTGGGCACTGCATATCCCATGTTTTACCTTGGATGTATTCCTTGGACTCAGTTAGAAATTTTATTCTTAGAGTTCCTTGGATGATTTTCCTTTGATTCCACTCTTACCCCCTTAGCTAAACTCAATTACTAATTATTTTCCATTCCTTGAGGTCTAGGATTCCTTGGTGAATACCATGGAATAACATTATATTAATTATCAATTATGGTTCTTTAGTTACATCAGGGATCCGTAACTAATTTCACTATAATGAGGTGATGTCAATACGGGATATTCCTGATATGTAATGTTTATAAAACTAGACATCAATAAATTAATGAACTGGTTATAGGTTCAAGGACCTACTGAGGGATGATGTAGGTACTTGGTTATTTAGTTATATTATAATTCATTAATTTATATATACATTACTACAAACTATTTCATTAACATTACACTAGCCATATGATATAGACGTCATTGGTGGTGCCCCATAATGATTTATCTCACACCCGCTCTGGGCGTCATTTGGTACCCAGGAATAATTGCATGTATGAAGGTGTTAATAATGTGACAAATTATTATTTGGACACTTGATTTCTTATTTTTTAAATGATAGAAATGAGTGTAGATGACCATGCTAGGGATCAGGATTCATGGGATACATTATGTATTTTTTCTTCTATATTGGGTTTTCATGTATGCCTACTACTTTGTAACCATGTTTTCTAGATTTCTAGTTGCAGTTAATATTTCATCACATATTATTCAATGTTATTCCAGATATTTTGGTTACACATATATCTTCTTAATGTTAATTATGTTTACTTATTTTATATGATATTAACCTATTTTTATAATTATCCATTGTTGCACACTCTGGTAATGAGTGTATAGTCTCCCTAATGAAACATCTTAGGCCCTCCCAGCCAATCGGCAGCCTCGGGCGTTCGAGGCCATGTGCTTGAGACCATATGGCTCACTGGGCATGAGGAATATAAGATGTGTAATTTATATGTGGG
Source organism: Viscum album (assembly GCA_963277665.1). NCBI lineage: Eukaryota > Viridiplantae > Streptophyta > Magnoliopsida > Santalales > Viscaceae > Viscum > Viscum album. The sequence continues at coordinate 1,359,611,888 of OY728119.1, read as the reverse complement.
AGGTCATAATGTTTTATAAGAGGTTTCCATTCTTACTTTACGATTTTTAGATAATAGTCAGGAGATTAGGAATTCATGGGACATTTTCATGTGTTGTTATTGGGTAGTTTGAACCCTTGTTCCGGGTAAAGATCAAGTAGCCAAAATTATAATTTTCTTTCAACTTTTTTCTTATTTTAGTTGACATAATTTTACTATTGGGTAATTCACATGTTGTGTGGTGTTGTTTATTATTATTCTGATTGAGATTATATTTCTTCCTTAGCCAAATGATATGAGTAAAAAGGGTGTTTCCACATTCACCATACAAGCACCTTAATGTTTCATGTCATGCCTATTTATATACCATATAGGTGGATTTCAATGCTTGCATTTCTTGGTATGCATGTGAATGTTGAGTTCCCTTTACTTCAATATATGCTTGTTTTGATTATATTTTTGTATATTCATGTTCTTATTTTGGTATGTGATTGAATGATTTTTAGTTTCAATTAATGAGGTCTTATAGGACCTAATGGGTTGGAATGTATAATTTATTAAATCAAACCATTAATTTGAAATTAAAATGAGTGTTATTTTCAGTGAAAAAAACTATGGGCCAAAATTTAGTAAGAATTATAGTCCATATTAAAAGAACATTGATACATGTTATAAAAAACTGAAAACATAAAAGTGGAATGGTTGTATGTCCTTATCCAACATTTTTGGGTTTTTGAAATTTAAAGGTGTGAACCTATTAGCAAAATATAAAATGAAATAATATGGTATACTATAAATGTGAGGCAAGGAATTATTCATCCTTAATATATTGGAACCCCTAGACATTATAACTGATCACTTAAATATACATACATTTATATGTTGGTTGTTAGGGTAGTATTCATTTGTTAGTGAGTTTTCAAACATTCATCTTACACAAGTGATTTTATCATTAGGATTCAAATTATTTTCTTAGTACGTTTCATGGAATTTTTTGACAAATATTACCATGAACACCTCATGTCATTTTGAAGGAATGAAAAAACAACCATACTCTAGACCTGGAAGTCCCTGTGTGACCTGTATTACTTCTAGGAGTTCTGCTTGAGGTGTCACCTACTATACCTAATGTTGGCACTGATGTGATGTTTTGGACATTTTTCTTCATCCCATTATGTCTATACATGTTGCTCCATGAGATACACCTAAGATGGATTATCTAAATCATTAGTTTCGGTTATTGTATCCTCAAACCTTTTCAAGGGATGGTAATCCATAGGAGGCTGAGTCATGGCTAGAGGCCAACCATTCTATCTCAGAGAATCCAAAGACACAATCAAAGGGGAATGTCAAACATTCTACATACATTCTTTGTGATTCAACAATGCAATGGTTTAATGTGATTACCCAGGATAGTCATCATTAGTGTATGTTATGGGTTGATTTATTGAATACCATTGATGGTCAGCTCATTGATCACATACTGATATAAATAAAAGATAGATAATTCATGCATCTCAAGCAGTGTTATATGATAGTTATAAAGTATTTATCACGTTTCATGGTTTTTCAGTGATTTGAATTGCATCTTGATGGGAATGATATTTCTTATGATATACGAATTGAGAAAGGGATGAAGTATTCTATACATACATAGGTGAATTTATTTTACCTACATACATTCTATGAAATATTAAATTAATACCTTATCACTAATTGACACCTAAGGGATGGTGATAGTACCAGGATTAGAAGACTTTTGCCGCTTTAAGCCAGTAATTATTCAAGTGGTAGAATACATTCCCTCAACATTTCTCTATATTGTAATGGAAGCCAGGGTATCCAAATGGTTTTCTCTATAGTCTATCACTAGCGCGGTCTTATGGGGCTTGTAAAGCTTTATTGTGATAGAGGAACACTATAGTGCCTGTATTGTGATTTTATGGGGTATATTCAGTGTTTATATCAGACCTTTCCATCATCTTGAGTAGGGAGTGGATATTCAATACATCCACCTTCAGTGGATGGTTCTTTTTCACAATGTCATATGGGAAATTGTATTAGCACCAGCAGGACTAGTTGAGGAGGAGGTCGTTGTTTGGGTAACTGTACCAATAATCACCACCAAATACATCAATTCAATTTTGATCACGGTAGTCCAGCTATTGTAATGGGATATGGAAAAAGTCAATTGAGTGAAATATATCCAATACACAAGGATCTAGTAGAATGTATATCTATAGTATGATGTATATTCAATTATAATTCACTATATTATCTTATTAATTTGATACATTTTTTTCACAGAGGTTTATCTATTTATCAATTTTGCAAATCCATGGATTTGAAATACAATGTTATTGTTGTATAATTACTATAGATACACTAATTGGGGTATTATTGGAGGACATAATCTAGTATAGGGACTCTCCCCTTGAGGTAGGCAATTAACCATTCTTGTGGGTCCACTATGTTCTTGATATGACATTAATTTATGTCATTCTTAGGATGGATTGGTTGGTATCATATCTCGTTTTTATAGATTTTAATCATCAATCGGTATTGTTTACATCACCATAGGGTAGATTTTATCTACATAAGGGTGAGTAGGAAGTTAAGGATACTAGAGATGGACTAAATAATCATGTTCTAGGTGAGGTAAATGCCCAAATTTCAAATGTCATCATGTAAGAACAAGGAATAGGCCAAAAAGAATTCCCTCAAGAAGTAGACCATTTATCGGATGTATTTCCCATTGATTTTCTAGATTACTTCTTGGGAAGGAAGTAGAGTTTGATCTTGATCTTGTTCAAGAAGAAAATTTTGTTCCTATTCCACTATATATAATGGAACCTACTAAGATATTTTAACTCCAGTGGTGTTAAGAGGACTTGGTGGTCATTTTTTTATATGTCATAACACATACTCTTTGGGTTTTACCTTTTTTATCCATGAAGGAGGATATGACCGTTCATATTATCTTTGATAACAAACAATTGACACATATTATTATCATGAACCGATTTCCACTTCCTCCAATAGATGATATCTTTGACCAGCTTGGTGGAGCTTGGGTCTTCTCTAAGATCAAACTGAGAACTGGTTGTCATCAGGAAATATTAACTCCATTGGACATGCATCATGCATATTTATATAAAATGTATGGTTTATATGAGTACCTAGTTATATTATTTATTCTTAAAAATACAACCACTTTTTTCAGGGCTCTTATTAATAAGGTTTTTCACCACTATTGGGATTCTTTTGTAATATTCTTTTGGGATGAAAGCACGGTGTATTATAAAAAATATAGAGACCATAAAAAGATCCTTTAGTTAATTTTGAGAAATAAAATTGAGAATCAAAATTATATTAATCTTTCTATGTTCCACTTTTAGATTGAAAATGTTCACTTATTGGGTAATATTATATTTTAAATGGGATTCTCTGTGGAACTAGATAAGGTTAGTGATATCATTTCCTATGAGACACCCAATAATGTGTTTTATATATAATTTGTCTTTTAGATGGTTGGATACTATATAAATTTCATAAAAGTATTATATTTCCTTATTTCACATATAATCCCCCATAAAATTATGTGTGTTAGCATCATGTGGTCAGAAGCCTATGATAGGGCCTTTAAGGTGCAAATGTGAAGACATTCCCATCATCTATCCTAACTCTAAAAGAGCCATGAATATGTTATATCATCATCTAGTGTTCATCAAGAATCATCTTATATGAAATTTTGATGTTGAAGGAAAGAGTCATTTTGTAAATATATCGACATTTGAGGCCTCATGAGCGAAGTGACCCAATGCAAGACCACTATCTAGAATTTTATTTCACACCTTGTGTTGCTGGACACACTATCTACTAGTTGAGAACATTTTGGTATACATGGACTAGAAGAGACTCAAATATATCATTTCATAGTATGAGTTGATTATCAGAGAGTGAATATGGGTTGAACATCATTAGTCCTTAGATTTAGAAAAAGATTAATGTGTGAATAGGTAAATGTAGAAACATATGTATTGAGTAGAAAAAAATGGGCACAAATATATAGGAATCCAGTGATAGATGGATGTTAATAGCCCTGTTTTCAATGATTAATCTAGGGTCTCTTGAAATCCATTAGTAGTCTTACCTTTCATACATGGCAGTTCACTATTCCCTCTATGATATGTTGAAGGGAAACCCATTTTATGATCATGACTTCTTGGTTATTCATGAGAGTATATCAGGTGCTAAACCGCCTCTATATTGGTGTATGAACCAAGATGACATCCTGCATGTTCATGGACATGTTTGGGTTCGTATTGATATGAGACATATGATGATGTAAGAGTCCCATGCATCTCATTGGGTAGTTCATCTATGAATTTATAAATTATATTGACATATTAGATGCTAGAATTGGTGGCCTAGGATGAATCATTACAAAGAAAACATGATCATTAGGTGTTATACCTATTAGTAGGGGAAGTTCATGAACAATAGCCATGCATGCTTGTTACAGCTACTTCAACTCTAAGAATGTGAATGGAGAGATATTTATATGAATTTAATAGTCAGAGTACCTAATTCATTGAATGGTAGTGACACCGTATGTGTATTTATTGATCGACCAAAGAAAACATCCAACATCATTAATATTTAGGATACCTATATAGTTGATCAGCTGAGAAGTATGTGTGTCCGTGTGATGATACAACTACATAGGGTTCCTCAGACTATCATTTCCAATATGGATTCTCATTTCACACCACAGTTCTGTCAATGGTTGCGAAAATCCATGGGTACACAGGTGATTCAAAGCACATATTTTCACCCTCAGACCGATGTGAAGACAAAATGGGTGATACAGTCTCAAGACTATGTGCTCAAGGAATGTTTCATGTTTTCAATGTTTCTTTGGAGAAGCATATCATTGTCATCATGTTCACCTATAATAAGTTATTTTTGGAGAAAATTAAGATGTATCCTTTTTAGGCCTTACATAGTAGGCCTTTTTGTTCAACCATATTCTAGCTAAAGGTATGTGAAGAATCCCTACAAGGACATTATCTCATATATTATACTTAGAAGTAGGGTTATCTGATTCGGAATCATATTATTTCTACTCAATATAGAATGAAATGTTATGTTGATCTCCATTTATAACCTCCAAAGTTCACAGTTGGGGATTTCCTTTTCCTATCCGTATCACCCCTGCTAAGGAATATATAGTTATTGGTGTGAGGGATGATAACACCTCATTATGTAGGGGTGGTTTTTGAGATCATGGAACGAGATGTTCTTGTGTCCTATTAGTTGTCATTACCTCAGAGGTACCATGCTATACATGAAATCTTCTACATTTCGATGCCTCATCATTATCATGCTGAACTTTCTATAAATTTTGATTCCGAGAGATTTGAGGTTGATGATAATTATTATTTTGAAAAGTATCCAATAAGAATCATAAATAATATCAAGAAGGCTCTCCAAGAAAGGTTTATTTCTTTATAATGGGTGATATGGAAGCATATATATATAAAAGGCAAGGCATGGGAGTGGGAGGCTGATGCCCATATTAAGTGGAGAGAGTTATTCATAGATAGTGTATCATACCCCTTGGAAGGTGAACTCATATATTAGATCCCTTAATAAGGGAAGACTATAAGAACCCTGTTTTGAATCTGGTAAGGATCTATATAATATCAGTCTAATTATATATATTAGACCTAATACTGATTCTAAATTAGTTTGTAAAGGTCCAAAGGGTATTTGGGGAATGTTTGGAGCATTGAACCCGTCTTTTGGGTGATGTATGCATGTTCCATAATTAGAGGAAACCATGTGGTTAGGAAACATGGTTATATCTAACCTTGCATATGGTTTGTAATTTCAGGAAGATCCATATTGCATAGTTGTTGCACGGTCCCTAATTATGCAGCCTAAATTTTTGAGTTACCCAACTTCTCTAGGTATATGTTCATCATGTGGCCATTGTTTGGAAAATAGCACGACCAAACCATTAATAGAATAATTTTTTGGGTAATTTTACTATTAATCCTGTAATGGTCTAATTAACTAAAGTTTTCTTCCCTAATCCAAATTCTAAAGGTATGAACCTCCACTTATACCATTTTGGTAAATTTTTAAGGCATAACCTAGGGATCAATAAATATTCTTCATATGTGATATTTTTTAGCTTTTCTTCAACAAGATGGACGTGCAACTGTAAGTACATGAGTCTGTTTGAGCCATTATTGGTCCCTATTTCACTCAAAATAGTTATCGAGGTGCATGAATTTTTACTCTTTTCTCATATATAATCAGATGAAAGACAAATAAGAAGTCAATATTGGAGTAGTATAGCCTAACTAGTGATAGGTATGTGGTCTATAATCATCCAATCCATTTCATTGATATTTGAATCGATGTGTGGGGCTTCCCGTCTTCTTCCAATCCCATTTATTGAATTCATTTTACACTCATAAATTCATTTGAATTAAATTGGTGTTTCTATTTCCATAAATGTTTTTTTTTTGGTGGTTACATCCATAAATCCTAAAACCCCATGTAGGGTCATATTCCATAACTGAGTATTTAGTGTTTTAACACTTTTGAGAAATCGTTTAGGTGTGATCGAGCTTGACAACACTAATGATAAGCCTCATTGTATTAATCGACTATTGAATCAATAAAATTTACATAGATTTACCATATCACTTCTACTTGACCTGTCTAAAGTAAATTCATAAATGTAGGTAATCGATAAAAATAATATTATAGAAGTAATACTTATGTTTATGACATAGCCTTATTAAAAGTGAATAAATTTCTGGTTGCATGTCTGTAATACACCTTTCCATATTCCTGGAAGTCGTTTGAGTGATCCTTATTAATTTAACTTGAATAACATTGTTTTAATTAAATGGTTTCAGACAACATCACTTTGTTAAACTAATGGAAGTAAAGACATGGACCAATTGAAATTGTTAATGGCATAATTATCATATGACCAAATTAATTATACTTAAATAAATTTATGGAGAATCCTTAAAAATATGGACTTTGATATATTTACATGAATGCATGATTCATGATATCTATTGTATTTCTAGGGGAATTCCTTAAATACTTTTGGATGTCAGTCCAATTAAAGATGTTAGATTCCTTGGGTGGGAACTACCCAGGAACTTAATCCTTATATACCATTTGATGACATGTATGACACCGTAGAATCCCTTAATTATTATTACAGGATTCTTAAAATTAACACCATGGATCTAGAATGATATAATGTGCCTTAGATACATCCTTTGGCTTGTCCATTACTTATCTCCTATTTTACCTTGTATGTATTCCTTGGACTCCATTAGAAATATTATTTTTGTAATTCCATGTATGATTCACCCTGGATTACACTATTAACCACGTAGATATACATATTTACTACATATATAAAAACCCATAAGGTCTTGTTTTCCAGGTTGAATAATAAGGAACCACTTCATATTAATTATCAATTATGGTTTCCCTTTAACATATTTTATCTTTACTATTTAAATTATTAAAAGGAGATGTTAGTTCTAGCTATGCCTCAGTTGGAATGTTTATATATACTAGTAATCAATTAATTAATGAAATTGTTATGTGTTCTGACTTGAGTAATGGGATGAAGCAGATACATGTGTATTTAGTTACAATGTAATGAATTAATTTGTATATTCAAACATTGACACTATTATATCATTATTACACGAGTCATATGTTAGAGAAAATTTTTTGGTGCCCTTCTTAGATTTATCCCATACCATCTTCGGGCATCCTTTTCTAGCCTTGAAATATTACATGTATGTAGGTGTTGATAAACGAAAGAATAATTCATTGGGAACTTGATGAATTACTATTATAGGATGGATAATGTATAAGATGAATAAGATGAATCTCAGGATACTTGGGATAGTTTATGTTTTTCATTTTTCTACATTGGTTCCACATGTATGCATTCTAATATTGTATACATATTTTCTATCTTTCAAGTCACATGAAATATATCATTATCCTATATAGTATGTTATTCACTACAAAATATTTGACTTTTAAAAATAGAAATTTAATGAAAGATAATATTTCTATTGGAAAAAATGATTTATTATAATAGATATTATGTTTTATTATTATTAATTTTTACTAATATCACTTGTTTATACAAGGAGATATATCTTTCGATATTGACGGTTCAATACGAACAGAAATTTTACCTACAGTTATATCTATTACATTATCATACTAATACTGATATTTTTTTACCATCACATGAACCATTTATCAATAAAAACTATTACCAAAAAATCTATTTCCATCAATAAAAATTGTTACAAAAACAAATTAAATAAAAAAATACTTTATAAATAACAACACCTCATTTTACCAAAAATATATATATATTAATAATTATTTTTCTATATCAAAATGTTTTTTATGAACAATTAAATATGTGACATTATCAAAAAAAATAACAATAATTATTTTACCATTAAATAAATATATTTTAATTATGTATTTTCCCCAAAAAATATTATATAATAAAAAATACACATACCAAATAATTTGTCATTATCAATTAATTAATTTTCAATAATTGAATATTTATTTTTAAATTATGTAAAAAAGTCCTTTAAATTATCAATTAACAATATATTATTATATATTGAAATAAAAAATTTATAATTTAACAATTCTTCATTGCATGAAATATATATATATAATATAAATTAAATCTTAAAAATATTAAATAATTATTATTATATTTCATATTTCTGGTCCACAAAAAATTTTATACTAACCATAGAAGACCACCTCGCCTCCCCGCCTCCAATTCCTCCCCCACCACTACTCAACCTCCGCACCTCCCTGATTGATAGTCATAGCTCTAATATTCCACCTCATAATCCTCCTCCCCTCCCTTCTTCCCCACCATACATCCTCCATTCCTCCCTGCCTCCCTCGCCTTCCCCTCCACTGTATAGACTCTGCGCCCTGCTCTTATCGTTTGCCCCATAACCCTTCCCACCTCCCCACCACACTGCCTCCCTGACTCCCTCAACCTCCCCATCCACTGCTCTGCATCCTCTCCTCCCCGATTGGCCGAAACTACTCATATCTTTCACCCCATAACCCTCCTTGCCTCCCTGTCACACCACTGCCCCACCTCCTGCACCACTGATAAGCCAAATAGCCTCCCTGATTGTTTTCCACTACTCCTCTCTTCCCCTTCTACTAGAACAATTTTTCCCAATGTTCCCATACTTTCCCAAATTTTCACTATGCCCCTATATCCTTAATAACCAAGACTACATCTATTGTATCTTATGCATCCCCTAAACCCCTACTAGGATCCCCAACATCAGTTCATAATCCCCCCACCCCATGTGTTCCCTCTCTCCCTTCACCAGTGTCCTTTCCAGTAACCCACCATGATCAACCTTAACTCCCTTTTCCCAATGATCTTCATCCCCAGGTCTCGATGTGGTTCTATTTTGACAATAAATTTTGAACCAATAAAACCTGTTATGCATTCATCAATGATTTTCAAAAAATTCCCTACATTTTCTTTTCCCATAACATAAGAGGTGAAAGTTAGTTTCTTGGTCAAAGACACCCATCAACTTGTCTCATTTGTGGGAAATCCCTTTAGAGTTTTTCTAGGAAAATTTTTATAATTATGGTATGAGAAGGAGTTCCCCAATGTCAATGAACATACATGTTTCTTTAATCTAGTTTGGTTGTGGATTTTTACATACAGTAGTGGCTTTTATATTCTATAGTTTTTAGATTCACTAATTAATGGTTTGATCTGAAATCAATGGCTCATCTATTGTTTCAATTACACCAATCTATAAATTCATATAATTGTTTGATCTTATATGGTCTAGGTTTAGTGAGAGCCATCTTGGTATAATATACAACTTGTTCTCTTAGATACTTTCAAGAACCTTCCTTTCTTCTTATATTAAAATATCATCGAATGGCCCCCAAATTTCCACTGTTCTATTACTTGTTTTTGTACTTATGGTTTTTATATTGTCCATTTCTAATTACAATTCTCAAACACCAATCTATAAGGAAATATTGTTTAATATTAAAGTCAAACTATCACATTAAAATGAAAATTATTTATGAGAATATGAAAATGAAACATGGATGGTTGAAAAAAATTAGTATATTGGGTAGTTTTGTTTTACATGACAGTTTTTTCTTGTCATGTGACTGGATATTTGTTCAACCTCTATTCAGGGACTGAACATGTGTGTCTCTATTTTATGTACTAGATTTAAATTTTCTACAACTCAGATCTAAATTGGAATTTCATTGTAAAATTTCATCCAGGATTGCAAAGTATTTTTCCTCTCAAAATAATAATTCTATCTTAAAAATTATTTACTATATTTTGAACATTAATATTGATTTTTTACGGTTACCATAACGTTTTTATGCTTAGTGGTATTGTTTCTAAAATTCTATAATTTGAAAATTTTAGCTAAGTCAGGAAGATGAGTACCATATGAATCCTTGTAGGTACTATGTGTTCATTCTATTATAGGATTTATTACATTAATATATGTGAATCATATTATTATGATTTATTACCTTTTCTAATTAGAAGTAATAATGATAAAATAATTGTCATGATCTTTGAAAAATAATGAAAACCCCATCTTTATTGAAACAATTTATAGTTAATGCATTTAGGTCTATATTACATGGACTCTGGTTGATAAGGGTGTGAAATATGAGAATTTGGGTCTTTTTGGTAGTAATTATTGAAATCTGCTCATTTCAGTCATCACTCATTAGACTCATTTGAAAAAATATGTTCTGTTTTTTCATTCTTGAAAAAACACTTTCATGTTCAATCTGTTGGATACCACGTATTCAATTATATTATAGTATTTATAAATTATGATAAAAAGATTATAAAAATATGTACCATGTGTTTTGTTATTAATTTTACAAAAAATTATAATTAAAAATAATATTTGGTTCCCATCTTCTGTAAATATACTATACTTAAATAAAAAATAATTCCACTCAGGTTGTATATTGTTTTTTAAATAATAAATATGGAAATGTTTTTGTGTAGACACTTATGATAATTGATAAGCATTTTAGGGATTCATTAGAAATTCTAAATGATATCCATTATGATAAGAATTTTGAACAAAATTATTTTTCCAAATAGACACATAAATTATAGAGGAACATCAGTTAAGTAAGGGGTAGTAAAATAAATTGCAGTAAGTGAAAATCACTTAAAACCCCAATTATCATATGTGATAAGAACCGTAAGAAGCTTTCATCAACCGTTTTTAGATAAGGTACTATCTCTTCATTGAAAAATATTTCTATAATACTTTATTTTATCATGGATTTGGAAATAATTAAATTATTTGTTATTTAAGAGAATCCAAAACATGTTTTAGACATCAAATTCAATTGATCATGATGTGAAGTAAATTCACATTATACATTATCAATCCAACCTAAATAACATTATTTTCAATATGGAAGTAGAGTTCATAAATTAATGAATTTAATTAGACAATGATTCCTATATCAATTACAACATCAATATACTTCCATCAAATCCCCAATATAGAATGATTTTTTTCTTATCATCTCTAGAATGTTAAATATAGTTTATTTAATGATCATACCATGATGAGAATTTCTGTGATGATTTTCCACTATTGTAAAAAAACATAAAATCCTGATGAAATAAAATTAAATAAGTTGAAAAAAAGTAATTTATTCAATATGTGTAACAACCCAAGCACCCATGACATGTTTCCCATTGAATAATACAATAGCTTGCATTGTACACAACTTCGAGTTCTAGCACACCACAACCAGACAAACTAGTTGTTTTGAATAGTAATGCCCACTTTCTGAAATTTTACAAATTTAAATTTTGAAAATGGTCTTTATTTTTGGATTCAGAATATCAAAATAAGGTTAGGGTGAGTTTTTTGTATTTTTCTGAAAACATTCAATTTTTTTATGAATAATGAAAAATATTGCATTATTGTTTAAAATAGAATTTATATTTAAATAATTAAATATTTTATTTAATTTTATTTTATGTCAAAATAGATATAGAATACCTATATAAGTTCAATGTATGTCAATGGATTGTTTTTATAATAAAAGTAGATGTAATAATTTTTATTGAAATTTTTAACGTTTGTTACCCACCTTTTAGGCACGTTAAAAAATTTTCATATAACATAATTTTACTGCTTCTATGAATTGAATTTTGAAATTATGAGAGACATATTTGATATCAAAATGTAAAATTTGGTTCAATAAGATGAAAATAATTTTCTCTGAATAATAACTTCTAACTTTTATTTTCAATGATTAAAAGTAAACAGGGTAATAAAATGTACAAAATGATATTGTAATTTCTCTCACAGAAGTCCTAATTCTATTAGATAATTTTATTTCAACTAAAATAATCCTTTAAAATAATATATGATTCTTTTGGTCTACATGGAATAGATTATGACATTTTTTAATATTTTATTTAATGAAGTGTTAAAATTGTTAAATTCAATGTTTAATAACCATGGTAGAAATATATGAAAGATTTTTCAGATCATGGAGGTTAAAATATTAATGATGAATTTATTGAAATTATACAACATTCTTTTATTTAAGCTAAACTCGCACCACATTATACTCTATAGTGGAATGATGTTACTGAAATAAGTCATCAAACTTTGAAGGACATGGTAAGGTCAATGATGAGTCACATGATTTATCAATTAACCATTTGGGGATATAAATTTCATAAAACATTGAACATACTTATCCGAGAACAAAAAAATGGAAAATAGTATTCCAATAAATCTAAGGGATGGAATAAAACGTATTTTCTCCATTGATAATGAATGGTGTTATGAGTTTTTTTTATGGGAATCTATAGAAAAAAATATAACCTTGAGGAGTGAATTGTATCTTAATAGGGTATCCTAAGGAATCCTTGGGATACATAAAATAAAAAAACATAGAATATTATTTATTATTAGATGAAATGATGTTATTATTGAAAGGGATCATATTATCAAGGAGGTTAGTATTATAAAGTTTATCTTCATTGATATTTATTGTAATGATTCACAAGAGTGGGTATAGTAACTGATTCAATATTTCTCTGTGGAACATGTCTTACATAAAAAAACATATACCACATTGTATCCCAATACAGGAAAGATATTGGGGGAGATATAATTTTTAGGATACTGATTATGGTGACTCATTATTGGTTGTAAATGATGACACTCTCTCATAAAAGGAGGTAGTACAGATTTTAGAATATACAAAACTGATATAAGAAATTAATTTTGATATAGATTTCATGAATCAAAAACATGTTTGGGTTTAGATGTACTTTCTTGTATATGTAAATCCTCTTGGGTGTATATGTATATTAAAGAAAATGATCGACATGGAAGGTAATATAAATACCTGTAAATTAAATGTTATGGAAAATTGGCTTATAAAACCACAAAGAATGGTCAATGATGTAGTATTTTAACCAGTTTACATTTTAAATCTATCGGAAATCCACTTCCACGTAACCTTAGAGTGAAACAAATATTTATAAAATCGGTGTAAAAACTATATTCCTTATTCGGAACATCCAATATTATAAGTATATGGAAAAATGATTTTTAATCAATAAAATTCCAAATAAATTTATGAAATAATGAAAGATACATTTATTGATAAAATATAACATCCATGTCATGGAACATTTTAATCAATGAGGCCATATAAGAATTCAATTTCATTAATAATGAATGTGATCCATCTGTTTACAAATAGTTTAGTGAGAGTAGTTTTGTATTCATAATAGCATATTATTTAAAATCGGTACAGGAGGTTGAAGAATGTCTGGGAATGTGATACTCCATGAGGGACTTAGGTTAAGTAATATACATTATATGGATCATGTTCATACAGGATAGATCCAAGCGGATTCCTAGACACTATTTGTGAAAAAAAAATTAATAGATACTAAATAGATCTTGTGGGAAAAAATCAATGATATGATCATTTCTAGTCTCACATAGAATATATCATTCAATGAAAATGTTTTTTAGACATAAGAGGAAAGATAACAAATGAGTAATATCCCATACAATTATACAATATATTAAATAATGAATTCAATATTATGACCTATACTTGATGTTTTTGTTGATTATATCATGGAATATTGATATCATGTAGACCTAGGTAAAATAATTTGAATATTATCAAGACTTCCCAAAATTAACTATGTCGACCTATGGGTACTTTCTTAGTATATAGAGGAGAGAAATGTCTTGTATTCAAGGGCCACATTGATTCTATCATTGAGATATATCATTTATAAAATAAATAAAAATTTATTCATTCCTTTTATCTCAATGGATTTGATGAGAGAAGAATGTGTTTGAAGCTGATATGTGCCAATGTTTTTTTATTAGTGTTTGAGTGTCTTGTGGATTATGAGGTTGAAATAGAAACAGATTTGATTAGAAAAATATTCTATGATTTTGATGACGATCCTATAGTGAATACCTATTAATATTTTATTAATATATCACTGCAACAGTTGCCCTCTCTAAGGATATGAGGTCACACCAAAGGATAAAGAACATAATTCATAAGTTGTATATATTAAGGTATTTTTATAAACATGGTAATTTTTGGGTGATAAGAGTTCTCAAAGTGGAACAACAGAATACCCCTAAATTAAATCTTTATATCTAGGTAATGATGAGTAAAATGTTTTAACTAATCTACTAAAATATATTTATAGTTGGATCTAGTGAATATGGGAGTCTACTAAAGATGGATCCCTAGAACCAACTTTTTATTGCTATATTTTATTTTATTTTATTAATTAATGAATATTTATGATCCCATCATCATTATTCTTATCCATTATTTTTTTATTTGAAATTTTCCTGATAATATATATCCCTCATGATTTTCATATTATTTCCTAAATTAATTGAGATCCTAGAAGATACGTAACATTACAATTGAAAACATGTTCAATGGTTGGATGATATTATATGATGGGACATAGAAAAATATGTAATCAATGGTAGGATGATCATAATACATTGAGATACATTCTCATAGAGTTCACCCATGGAAATAAAAATGAAATGAGGTTATGTTAATATGATCATTAATAAAAACTATATATTTCCATGTGTCATTGGATTCTCTTATATGTGTATGTGTGTACAGATACTTAGAAATTAATATTATTATTAATAGATATTATTACTCATGTTTTTAAGGAAGTAATTATTAAATATATTTTCTTTGAATAATGATATATTATTTTCATCCGAAATGATATATAATTAATGGGTATTGTGTGACGTGTATTATCCCTTTTATCTCTTGAGGAAAGTTAATATTCCATTCATTTTGATGTGAATGTTACCTCAAAAATAATAACATGGCCATGGTTTTTAATATGTTTTTTCATTTATAAAATTTTATATAAATATATATCATGAATAATGGTTGATGGAACTGGATTGTAAAGATCAAGATTTTAGATATTATGATAAAATGATTATATCAAACAGTTAAAATTTCTATGAGGATGGACATATTTTCGATGTTAATTTATATCATATAGATTACATTGAATGTTGCTAGATGTTATCCTTGTAATCTATGTGTATATTCCAAATTCAACATAAAACTAGGCCCACTGGGTCACATAGTTACTATATATTCAATTGTAGTAAAAATATTTTATGGAATTTACATGATAGAATTAATAATATATTTTGATATTTTATTGATAAAAATATTTTAATCAAAATTTATTCAAAAGAATTATGTTATTGGAATAATAATAAAAAATACTAGTAATCTAATATTACAAATAAAATAATTATTTAAATTTTTAAAGAATAGTTTTGTCGAATTTATTTAATTAAATATTCTTTATAATATTATCAGAAAACAATGATGAAGGAAAAACAAATATATAAATTTATAATAATAAATGAATAATGATTATTTATATTTTAAACGGGTTTTAAATTTCATGTCATTAAAAATATTATTATTATTATTAATTCACTTTGGGTCTATTAAGAATATGATATATGTGTGTGAGCTTGTGTGTTATTTGAAAGCTCTAAACTATATAAAATAAATATCTATTTATATATAATTCATAATTATCTATTGGTGTTAATAATGAAGATGGGTATATTTATTTAACCTCTAATTTCTTCTCTCTCTTCCTCATCTCTCACGAAATTTAGGTAAACTTGATGGGTTCTCAATTCTTATGAATGAATACTACAATGATCTTCCACAAAAAATGCAAGCGATCGAGTTCATCCATGTGGACACATGATGATTCTACAACACATATAAGTGATTTTTGTGCTTGTGTAGATAGCTTGTAGAGTAATTATACAGATGAATCCTATAGAGAAACTATAGTGTGAGGAAATTTTTTTCACCGAATCTTCAACAAAGAGATAATTCCCGAAGAGGTAATTATATATATAATAATGAAATAATTATTAATTACATGTGAAAATATTCATCCTATGGTTCCTATGTGTTAATTATATCTATAATTTAATATTTTCTTTGTAAATTATCTCTTTATTATTTATGAAAATGATAAACCCTTATTTAATACTAAAATATGAGTAGGTTATACAATTAAAGGACATTTCCACTACCCCTATAACCAACAATCATCACAAAAATAAGGTTCTTATAAATAATGAAATTTCCAAATAGACTATATGGATCCAATAATATAATTTGAATAATTCCCATTATGTAATCTGAAATAGAATCATGGGAGTCATGGGTTTAATTTATATGAATATACCAACATACCTTGATAATAATAATTATATATTTAATCATAGACATAAAAATAATTAAAACTAAATAATTAAAATGAAATCCAATAAACCCTCCTATAATACATGGAGGTGAATCACTAATATACAATCACCGATAACTATCTAGAACCTCAATGAGGTCCCATGAATATTTCGATCCATGATCAGAAAATATTATATTGATATAGAATCCTCACTGTTCATGATTGATGTAAAAATTCACCTCATGTACAAGATTATCCTTATTTAGAACGTCCCATGTGGGGAGGTATCTGTGATAAAATATTTAATTTCTATATGTTAATGTAAAAATTTAGCCTGAATAACTAAATCCATTTCATGTTTATTATTCCATGTGTCATAAGAATTGTGATAAGAAGGTTCCCTCATAATTCCATGAGGGAATAAAAGTATGAATTGTCTATATAACCTCATTAGGTGATCTATTTATGTATAATTATGGTGTTTCTTGTTACAATAATATAAAATATTTCTAACCTCATCAACTATTCTAAAAATTATATAAATGAAAAACCTATCAACATAACTCAACATATGTCACACATGGGGATAAAAATAATGTTATTTAAATATTTTAATAAATTTAATAAATATGTATTCATAATGGTTTGATAATTTAATATCATATGAAATAGTAAACATTAGTGTATATATTAAATATCAAAATATAAACTACATAAATATTAATTGTCTCTAGAAAATAGGGTAATGCTCCAAATCATTGTGATCGATATGCCTCATTATTATACTTTATACAGTATGAAAAACAAATATACATCATTGAAATAATATTCACATAACCAAAATTTAACACCAATGTAATCTACCTGAACATAATCAATTCGACATTATAAAAAATTATACTTCAATATTTTAATTATAATATAAATTGAGTTCCCATTTTATTAATTTTATTTTCTTGTTGATGATAATTGATTCATTATTGGTCATAATATGTCATTCTATGTGGGGTGACTAATAATATATGATGTGATTGATGTTTTTGAACATTGGAAAAATAAATAAAGATGTTGGACTTTCTTGTTTAATAAAATATAATGAAAAATTTGAGAATTCTTTAATTAAGATGATAGAGAATATTTTTTAATGAATATATAATTTCAATAAAACCCCTTAATTTTTTTATTATTTATTTCATCACATGTTCAGATTTTATTAATGTTATCAAAACTGGTGTCCAAGGGGTGTTGTTGATTAATGAAAAGAATGATTTAAATTTTGGGGTATGTGTCCATTTTTTATCTAGAAATTTTATAGTCCACATAGTATAATATTTATAGAATATAAATTTCTTATTGTGTTAGTATTTAGTTGCCTATATAATTAGATAATGTGAATGGAAACACATGATGTTATTATTGGGTGACAATTTTGATCACCATAGTTATTTACTATTTTTTCACCATCGAGTTGGTCCATATAGAAATAGATCTCACTAGATAGGGGATTATTTGTAATTATTAATTTATGATTGCATCATTCTACAAAATAATGGATCATAATGAAATTTGGAATATATATGTGATGATAATTTTCTTGAAATCCCATACATTACTTTTTTATTATTTTTAGTAAACTAGAAACAAAAAAAGAACACATAATGAAAAAAATGGGTTTTTGTCATAGAAAATAAATCCAAAGGGATATATTGAAATGAAAAATGAATAAATTATAACTTTTTATCAATATATAAGGATTCCATATTACAATGAATATAAAAATTTGTATTAATAGAATATGAACATGTGATTTTTCACTTCCATTGTACATAAAGGAGATTGAATGGTAAAGTTACTAGTACTACTTGATAAAAATGTGAAGATGTGTTCAAGTATCCTTTAACAGTAATGATAATTTATTTGGTCTTTAAGATATATACATGCACTAAATGGTTAACATTACTATCAATAACATCTGATAGTGATGTAGAGATGATATATGGAAAAATGTGTTGGGGAATAAATGTATCTATAACTTCCTTGATGGGTTGTTGATAAGGAAAAATTTTATATGATTTTTGATTGATTGAGATGCTATTAGGTTTAGATGATGTAAGACCCTTAATTTTAAATGAAATATATTTCTATCTAATTTTTTCTATATTTTTATAAGTAAGAATACAAAATATAATTCATTTGATTAATTTAAAACCACTATATGATTAATACAAAAAACTTGAACCAAAAAATGTAAAATGTATTGTACATCATTATATAGAGTGGTAACATTATAAGTGGATCTAGTGTACATAGAAATGTAATTATTGAGTTTAGATGATTATTTAAGGAAAACAATGTTACATTATAATGTTAGATGGGTATTTATTGGAAATCAAAAAAGCCTATAAAATGTTACGAAATGTAAAATGGGCTTCCGTAGAGTATTTAACTACTTGGAAAATGTGTATCATATTATAAGAGATGTAAGGGAATATAGGATAGTAAAATAAATCTTGAATTAAGATATTATTAAATGTTTTATAAATCAATAGTATCAGTACTAAATGATGAATTTTTAAAAAAATATTTGGAGGAAATATTAAATAAAATTATTCTTTAAGGATAAGCTTCCGAGATTCCATCATCATAATCATGGAAGGTCATCTTGATTAATTTTTAGTTGATATGAGTTATATAGCTTATAGTAAAATTTACATGTCACAATTCATGAATCCACAAGGACAATGTTAGTCATTTAAACTGATTTTACTAATTACAATCTTGTAGTGAAAAATATTCTCTATTACTTGAATCTCACATTGGGAATGAAATGACGAGTCTTAAGAAAATATTATTAAGAATAAAAAAACATAAATTTTAATTTTATTTCAAATGACAGATTATCTATATAAATAATGGATTTCCTTCTTTTTATTAAATATAATATTCAAAAAAATATTAATGATTTTATGAATATAAAAATAATTAGGAAATAAATGATATTGTTTCAAACATGAGAACATGATATTAAATTTTTAAGAAAGTGACTACAATTATTCAAGGGGGGGGAAGGATGAGTAGGTCCTATAGTTCATATGCGACAATGATTTTTTAGATAATGATTTAATTTATATTTTTAGGTTGGCATGAAAAAGGGATAGAAATCTATGAAACAATAAGAAGGATATTCATTGTAACTTGAAGAGAATATAGTTGATAACCTGATATAATAAATGATTGTAGTGGAATACCTATTCAAAGAAGGTTCATGTGAGTAACAAATTCATCAACTACATTTGAAAATAATTATATGGTTTCAAGGACTGAGATATACGAGTTAAAAAAGAATAGTGGGATTGAAGACTATGTGAAGAATTAGAATGATCTGCTAATAGTATGCTGATAACATAAAGGTGTTTTAGGTATGTATGATTTAGTAACATTCAGTTGTAACTAATTGTATCAATAGTGGATGAATTTATAGTTGGGGCACATAATTAAATCTATCATCGAGTATGTGTTATGTTCTAATACTTATAAATAATTATTATATTTTACTTTATTACTAAATAATTTAGGAATTGTATTGAGACACATGAAGAGTGAATGATGTATTTAACTGACCATAGAGTTTGAATCAATGGTGGAATTTTTCAATAAAAATGGTATCTCTAATTAGCGTTCTTAACACATTTGATCTAACATTATATGGTAAATATAATAAATCTCAATCAAAAAATACATTATAACACTATAATTCATAATATCTTGTTCATAAGAACACATATAAAAAAATGTCAATATTGTAATAAATCCTGCATAAATTTATTTTTTTCTTTATCCTTGAAAAATAAATTCATAAGGTGTTGCAAAAAAATTTTCCTTCTGTGTAACACTATAAAATTATTTTTAACACTAATTACACATACTACCATATGTATTTGTACATTAATATTTTTTTCTATATCTAATTCATCATGTTCTAACACAACTCAAGAAATAACATGCTTGATTATATATGAAATCTTGAGAATTGTTCATATAATGATACCTTAACTAGTTACTAAATCATATATTAAATACACCAATTAAATATTATTATATTATAGTTTTTATTAAATCCTAAAAACATAATAAAAATTAAATTTTCACTACCCCATATCATGTAAAAATAACTCAACAATACATAGAGATTACATTCTCCATTTTCAATCATGAATAGTGTTATAGATGGGTAAAAAACTGATACTGAACAAATATGAGAGGTTATGGGAAATATGGAGATTGAAAAGGTAAAAATGGTTTTTTTGGATTGATTTTATGATCAATAAGATCCTACCATACTATGGGTCTTAAAAATGAACATAAAAAATACTAATATGGATATATTAATTCAAAAGTTTTTGTTAAATATAAAACCCACAAATATGTAAAATGAATAAATTAATATAATCTCATAGTAAATGATTAATATTTTGGATTATATTTTATGAATAAATATTTATATGACTTTTTGAGTTAGATAATGTCTAAAATAACATTTGGGATGATATAGTATGAATTTGTTTTTCCAAGTTAGGTGGAATGTTTTTTTAATATGAGAGGTTTTTGGATAAATATGCTTTGGATCACAATTTAAACACTTAAATTTTGTAATATAATTTATAAAAAATAGGTATTTAAAAATATTGATTTGTTTTATATATATTTGAAAATATAGAGTAACATTTTAATTAAGAGCATGGATTTTTTCACTATTATAAAACCTTTATTTCTCAATTTAATATAAAATTTATCCCTCCTTTATTTTATAGTGGGTTTTATCTAGATTAATCCTTTGATACATCGTGAATTTCAACGGTTTCGTCAACTTGAATGATCTTAGATCCCTCAACTTTTAATTCATTGTCATTTTTTCCATTATTCCTGATTTTGAGGATTTAATATCGATGATTTGAGATATGGAAATCTTATTAAAATGTAAAAAACCACCAAAACAATACATATTTGATCTTGGATTCCTAAGGTAGGATTCGATGAGGTTAAAAAACAGAAATTATACATTATATATATATATATATATATTATTAATTTTAGGAATCATGTATACTTTTATAAACTATATCTATAAAAATTTGGCTATTGATATCTGTAATATCATATAATATTTATATAATAGATAAATGATTTATTTACATTATGTGTATGAATCATGATAGGGGGTATAATTATTAATTTATTAATAGTACGAAATATATAATTATACATATATAAAAATTAAATACAACTACTCACATATGATAAAATATTTAATATTAGGAACATCAATGATGGTCTTTGATATTGGTTTTTCTTCTCAGATATAATAAATTACATTAATGATGTCGATTGTCTTTTATAATATAATAATTGATGTTCCTAATGTATTTATATGGATAAACATAGTTATGTGGTTTTATTTATTGGTTTCATGAGTCATCCAAAGGGTTCCCATATTTCAACTCCCCTTGGACAACTCCAATAGGATAAGGTCTGGTGACTTGCATCGAGTAGGAATATCACGTTCAGGGGAGGCATTGGACAAAATTATTTGGACAAACACCCCCAAATATCCAAGCATATACTACATAGAAATGTTAAACAACTGATAAACCACGAATCAATACATCTAAATCCAAAAATTAGAGCATTATTACAAGAAATTGAAAGTAAAATGGCTTAATAGATTCACACCATAAAAAGTTTAAAAAAATCCTACCTGAAATACATGACATGTTTGGGAAATTCTAATATATGGGTGAATATAAAAATATACATTAGGAAAACCTAAAACTAAAATTACTACAATAAAAATAATAATATTCACCTCCTCAAATGTATATTTTTTTAGTACATATAATAAGAATAACGTGATATAATCAACTATGAAATATAGTCTCATGTTAATGTGATGATTATTATTCTAGACATGGTTACCTACTCGAATGTTCCACACCAAACACATCCAAGGGACAAAACTCCATGAGTATTATAACAATGATGAATTCCATTCAATAGGTCATGATAAATGGGTCTTGACATATGATGTATACACAAGAAGTATGAAGATATATGATACATATATGAGGATCACACCCAAGGCCATGGGGTATACCGACAACTCAATATTTATTAACCTATAATGTAATGGATTATTTCTTGTATGTTTTTTGTTAGGAAAATACCATGGACTCTACGTAATGTAATAATGTGATAGTGGATCTCACTCGGTGCCTCCCCATAGGATTCCAAAAAATGATATCCATGATGTCATGCTAAAGGGATAAATATAATATTTTTTGGAATTTATTTCAAAGTAACCATTAAGGATTGGATACATGCAACATGAACTAATGAAATATGTATAATATAGAGATTAATAAAGTTTAATTCCTTCATTAAAGGACCACATAAATATACTAGTAGTACCTAGAGTGTCCCTTTGACACCATGGTCTTCCCATGTATATTGTATCTGATTATGTCAGTGTAAAAGTAAATGGTGTTCCCATTCTCATGTATTTCTTCCCATGTCCATGTATATAAACCCAATTGTGTACACATCGCATGGTTAGGTCTATGTGGGAGTAAATGGTATTTATGTTATAGTGTACTCCTAGTTTCATCAACGTTTTAATAAAGGTTCATATAGAGCCATCTATAAATGTGTAACACATCATCTGGCATGGTCACACTCCATGTGATACATATCATAATATGGAAACCATACCAACCATAATGAGTTTCCCACATGGTGTTTTCCCTAAGAACATACACTATATGCCATTGTATTTCAATGATCCCTTGGTCTTCTCCACCACATTATTTTCTCTAACTATGGTTCCTGAATCCACCACTACAACTTTCAATAACACCCATAGAACACGAACATGGGGTTTAACTATCCATCCATCCTCTTCTGGGTGGATTATTACCATAAATTATTTATAAAATGTAACACAAATTCACCCCCTCGCCCTTGATAATTTTTATAGAACTCATGCCCCCACAACATAGATCTAGTTATGGTCCCCTTTTTTTCATCATCACATGATGCGCATGCCATAACCAGTCTCGATCAACAATATTAAATCATTTTTCTATGAAAGACGTTTGGAATGTTGATTCCATGGTATTTAGGTCAAACAATGGGGAAAATAAAACATTAGTGATAAAAATATATAGAAAAATGGGAGAAAAACATGAAAAACAAAAAATGTGAAATAGACCTCATCCATTTCAGTTTGACTCGATATGTTTTCATTATAATAATTAATAAATAATCAAGATAAACTAACTAAACTCTTAATAAATACAAATTGATAAACCTGTCCTGATGTATGATTGATCGAGAAATCAATATGTGTGTTTATTGTTTCACATTCCTCATTAGAATTAATAGTGGGGAAGAAATACAATCAAAACGACAACATATCACAATTTGTATGGATCCCTAATGAATAACGAAGATTCATCATTTTTGTTGAATATATCCTATGATGTTGTTTTACACTAATTGTGGATCCTCGATCTAGTTTTTCCATTTACATTGTTCTTCCAAATCTCTCTAATTATTCTCAAATAACTATATGGGAATACAGCAAACCCAACTAATTTTTCATAACCATATACTTATAGAAGAGGTTAGGTCTTTGCTTCCTCAAAAAAAATTAAATAATTTATTCAATTATTTTATTCAGTTTATGTCAGTGAAAAACTTTTCAGAAACTCCTAGAACTGGAAAACTATATGCCTAGATAGGGTAAAAAAATATTTTAACTCAGTGGTTCCCTTGTATTTTTGACACGGTCCACTATTTATAAATTAATCCAATTTTTATGAAAAATCATATTCTTGTACTATAAAATATATTTAATATATTCCAAAAAAATCTCAGAACATCGGTCCATAGATTCACATATTGTCTCACTTCCTATTTTTGAAAATAATCCATACATTAGCCAAAATTAATACATGGAAAGTAAATTTTTTAAAATTCTCCCCACCATGGTTCATTACATACATAATTCCCAAAAAATTTCTATAAAAAACTTTGTGGGTATTGAACACATATTTGAGCATTCCACTCATATGTTCTCTCGTGATGATTCATGTTCTACCATCAAATATGTAATAAAGGAATAGATCTCCCACGAGGGATCCTCTCCTGGCAATTTCTATTCTATACTAGGTACATAACAATGTAATCTCCATCCTTGATGTCCATATCATCCAATTTGATAATGTGAAATAGATCATGCACATATCTCTTTAGCTATGAAATGTGGATGATTTTGTGTTCTCTATTTAACTACAAATGTAGAGATAAGTAGAACACAAACCTTCTAGCTCCACATATTATTATGAAAGTAATAATATATCTTAGAGATAGCTTGTGTAAGATCCCAATTTTTTGACACAGGTAAAATTATTTAAAATTTTGGTCAAACAATTTATTTAGGTCCAAATATGGATGATTAATGAGATAGAGAGGGTCGGAATACTGTATAGGTAATTTTTTGAGCTTGAATTCATCATATTAGGCGAAGTGGTCCGGTCACATTGTTTGAGGAAATCATGCAGTTAAGACGTATAATTAAATATAACCTTGAGGATGATCTGCATAATCGAGACGATCCATACTCCCTAGTTGGAACACTGTTTCCCTAACAATATGGCATAAAAATGTGAGTTCCACCTCTTTTCAAGGTACCCATGCATGGTTGGTGCATGTTTTGTAAAATTTTTTAGCCATACTATGTACAAGATAATTTTTTCGATAATATTTCCAGTTACCCCTTAATGATCAAATTAACATAATCCTTATTCCCAAATCCAACATACTGTGGGATGAACCTCCATTACTCTCATTATTAGGCTTTTTAATTCTTTACCTATGGATAGAGAGATCTCATTCATCTAGTATTTATACAATCACCCATTTACCACATTGTATATTCAACGATAAGTACTCGAGTTAGTTTGAGTTGTTAAATATCCCTCTTGTTCTTGACATATTTATCTAGGTTTAAGTGTTTTTTGTATTTTCATAGATGTACTCTAATAAATAAAAAATCATATGGTGATACTTGAATAGGAGAGTAAATTGAGTGCTTGTAGGGTGTTCTATAACTCATTCCTCGAGTTCATTGATTTTTGGAATTTATGTGCAGTGACCTCTAATTTAAGCTAGTTCTATTTAATAAATTTATATTCCATGATTATATTCACTATAATCATATGGTTATTATCATTCCATACATGTGATTGGATTCTTGTGGTTACAACCATAACACATAACTCCCTGTGTAGGGTGATATGAAATAATAGATATTTTACCTTATTAACATTTTTGATCCATTGTATGTATGTGTTCAAACTCGACCACACTAATGGTAAGCCTCCATATATTAATTTCCTACTCAATCATGGAATTTTGAATAGGTTTTACCTTGTCACATCAACTTGACCCGCCTAAAGTATGTTCATATATGTAGGAAATTGATTCAATTGATATTATGAGAAGAATAATTAAGTATAATACTTACCCTTATTGAATGTAAATTTTTGTTTAGTTTCACATCTGTTTAACACCATATCATAATCATGGATGGAAGAAGGGTGAATGTTATTAACTAAACATTACTAACATGTTTTAAATTAAATTATTTCTTGCTTCTTGTATATGTCAAACTAATGTAGGGAAATGCTTGAACCAAGGAAAATTGTCAATGGAATTGTTATCAAATGAAAAATTATTTATAGTGAATTAAATTTAAGGGGAATCATTATTCACATGAACTAGGACATCATTATAGGAATTATTGACTCATGTATGCTATACTAATCTTGAGGGAATGCCTTGGTTACTCGAGGAAAACATTCCAATTCAAGTATTATGTTTACCATAGGAAAGACCTACATGGGAACCCAATCATTGCCCCCCATTTGATGCTCGGTATAACACCGTAGGATTTATTCAATATTATTATAGGATTATTCAAATATACTCCTTGGATCTATAATAAACTATAGTTCCTTGGTCACATCTGTGGCCTGGGGCACCGCATATCCCTTGTTTTACCTTGGATGTTTTCTTTGGACTCAGTTAGAAATTTTATTCTTGGAGTTCCTTGGATGATTTTCCTTTGATTCCACTCTTACCCCCATAGCTAAACTCAATTACTAATTATTTTCCATTCCTTGAGGTCTAGGATTCCTTGGTGAATACCATGGAATAACATTATATTAATTATCAATTATGGTTCTTTAGTTACATCAGGGATTCGTAACTAATTTCACTATAATGAGGTGATGTCAGTACGGGATATTCCTGATATGTAATGTTTATAAAACTAGACATCAATAAATTAATGAACTGGTTATAGGTTCAAGGACCTACTGAGGGATGATGTAGGTACTTGGTTATTTAGTTATATTATAATTCATTAATTTATATATACATTACTACAAACTATTTCATTAACATTAAACTAGCCATATGATATAGACGTCATTGGTGGTCCCCCATAATGATTTATCTCACACCCGCTCTGGGAGTCATTTGGTACCCAGGCAAAATTACATGTATGAAGGTGTTAATAATGTGACAAATTATTATTTGGACACTTGATTTCTTATTTTTAAATGATAGAAATGAGGGTAGATGACCATTTTAGGGATCAGGATTCATGGGATACATTATGTATTTTTTTCTTCTATATTGGGTTTTCATGTATGCCTACTACTTTGTAACCATGTTTTCTAGATTTCTAGTTATAGTTAATATATCATCACATATTATTCAATGTTATTCCAGATATTTCGGTTACACATATATCTTCTTAATGTTAATTATGATTACTTATTTTATATGATATTAACCTATTTTTATAATTATCCATTGTTCCACACTCTGGTAATGAGTGTATAGTCTCCCTAATGAAACATCCTAGGCCCTCATAGCCAATCGGCAGCCTCGGGCGTTCGAGGCCATGTGCTTGAGACCATATGGCTCACTAGTCATGAGGAATATCAGATGTGTAATTTATATGTGGGAGGTCATAATGTTTTTTAAGAGGTTTCCTTTCTTACGTTACGATTTTTAGATAATAGTCAAGAGATTAGGAATTCATGGAACATTTTCATGAGTTGTTATTGGGAAGTTTGAACCCTTGTTCAGGGTAAAGATCAAGTATCCAAACTTATAATTTTGTTTTTCAACTTTTTTCTTATTTTAGTTGACATAATTTTACTATTGGTTAATTCACATGTTGTGTGGAGTTGTTTATTATTATTCAGATTGATATTATATTTCTTCCTTAGCCAAATGATATGAGTAAAATGGGCGTTTCCACACTCACCATACAAGCACCTTAATGTTTCATGTCATGCCTATTTCTATACCATATAGGTGGATTTCAATGATTTCATTTCTTGGTATGCATGTGAATGTTGATTTCCCTTTACTTCAATATATGCTTGTTTTGATTATATTTTTGTATATTCTTGTTCTTATTTTGGTATGTGATTGAATGATTTTTAGTTAAAATTAATGAGGTCTTATAGGACCTAATGGGTTGTAATATATAATTTATTAAATCAAACCATTAATTTGAAATTAAAATGAGTGTTATTTTCAGTGAAAAAAACTATGGGCCAAAATTTAGTAAGAATTATAGTCCATATAAAAAAACATTGATACATGTTATAAAAAACTGAAGACATAAAAGTGGAATGGTTGTATGTCCCTATCCTACATTTTTGGGTTTTTGAAATTTAATGGTGTGAACCTATTAGAAAAATAGTAAATGAAATAATATGGTATACTATAAATGTGAGGCAAGGAATTATTCATCCTTAATATATTGGAACCCCTAAACATTATAACTGATCACTTAAATATACATAGATTTATATGTTGGTAGTTAGGGTAATATTCATTTGTTAGTGAGTTTTCAAACATTCATCTTATACAAGTGATTTTATCATTAGGATTCAAATTATTTTCTTAGTACACTTCATGGAATTTTTATACAAATATTACCATGAACACCTCATGTCATTTTGAAGGAATGAAAAAACAACCATACTCTAGACATGGAAGTCCCTGTGTGACTTGTATTACTTCTTGGAGTTCTTCTTGAGGTGTCACCTACTATACCTAATTTTGTCACTGATGTGATGTTTTGGACATTTTTATTCTTCCCATTCTGTCTATACATGGTGCTCCATGAGCTACACCTAAGATGGTTTATCTAAATCATTAGTTTCAGTTATTGTATCCTCAAACCTTTTCAAGGGATGGTAATCCATAGGCGGCTGAGTCATGGCTAGAGGCCAACCATTCTATCTCAGAGAATCCAAAGACGAAATCAAAAGGGAAAGTCAAACATTCTACATACATTCTTTGTGATTCAACAAAGCAATGGTTTGATGTGATTACCCAGGATAGTCATCATTAGTGTATGTTATGGGTTGATTTATTGAATACCGTTGAGGATCAGCTCATTGATCACATACTGATAGATGTAAAAGATAGATAATTCATGCATCTCAAGCAGTGTTATATGTTAGTTATAAAGTATTTATCAATTTTCATGGTGTTTCAGTGATTTGAATTGCATCTTGATGGGAATGATATTTCCTGTGATATACGAATTGAGAAAGGGATGAAGTATTCTATAGATACATAGGTGAATTTATTTTACCTACCTACATTTTATGAAATATTAAATTAATACCTTATCACTAATTGACACATAAGGGATGGTGATAGTACTAGGATTAGAAGACTTGTGCCGCTTTAAGCTAGTAATTATTCAAGTGGTAGAATACATTCCCTCAACATTTCGCTATATTGTAATGGAAGCTAGGGTACCCAAATTGATTTCTCTATAGTCTATCACTAGTGCGGTCGTATGGGGCTTGTAAAGATTTAGTGTGATAGAGGAACACTATAGTGCCTGTATTGTGATTTTATGTGGTATATTCAGTGTTTATATCAGACCTTTCCATCATCTTGAGTAGGGAGTGGATATTCAATACATCCACCATCAGCGGATGGTTCTTTTAAACCATGTCATATGGGAAATTGTATTAGCACCAGCAGGACTAGTTGAGGAGGAGGTCGTTGTTTGGGTAACTGTACCAATAATCACCACCAAATACATCAATTCAATTTTGATCACGATAGTCCAGATATTGTAATGGGATATGTAAAAAGTCAATTGAGTGAATTATATCCAATACACAAGGATCTAGTAGAATGGATATCTATAGTATGATGTATATTCAATTATAATTCACTATATTATCTTATTAATTTGATACATTTTTTTCACACAGGTTTATCTATTTATCAATTTTGCAAATCCATGGATTTGAAATACAATGTTATTGTTGTATAATTACTATAGATACACTATTTGGGGTATTATTGGAGGACATAATCTAGTATAGGGACTCTCCCCTTGAGGTAGGCAATTAACCATTCTTGTGGGACCACTATGTTCTTGATATGACATTAATTTATGTCATTCTTGGGATGGATTGGTTGGTATCGTATCTCATTTGTATAGTTTTCAATCATCAATGCGTATTGTTTACATCACCATAGGGTAGATTTTATCTACATAAGGGTGATTAGGAAGTCAAGGATACTAGAGATGGACTAAAGAGTCATGTTCTAGGTGAGGTAAATGGACAAATTTCAAATGTCATCATTTAAGAACAAGGAATAGGCCAAAAGGAATTCCCTCAAGAAGTAGACCATTTATCGGATGTATTTCCCATTGATTTTCTAGATTACTTGTTGGGAAGGAAATAGAGTTTGACATTGATCATGTTCAAGAAGAAAATTTTGTTCCTATTCCACTATATATAATGGAACCTACTAAGATATTTTAACTCAAGTGGTGTTAAGAAGACTTGGAGGTCATTTTTTTATATGTCATAACACATACTCTTTGGGTTTTACCTTTTTTATCCATGAAGGAGGATATGACCCTTCATATTCTCTTTGATAACAATCAATTGACACATATTATGATCATGAACCGATTTCCACATCCTCCAATAGATGATATCTTTGACCAACTTGGTGGAGCTTGGGACTTCTCTAAGATCAAACTGAGAACAGGTTGTCATCAGGGAATATTCACTCCATTGGACATGCATCATGCATATTTATGTAGAATGTATGGTTTATATGAGTACCTAGTTATATTATTTATTCTTAAAAATACAACCACTTTTCTCAGGGCTCTTATTAATAGGGTGTTTCACCCCTATTGGGATTCTTTTGTAATATTCTTTTGGGATGAAAGCATGGTGTATTATAAAAAATATAGAGACCATGACAAGATCCTTTAGTTAATTTTGTGAAATAAAATTGAGAATCAAAATTATATTAATCTTTCTATGTTCTACTTTTGGATTGAAAATGTTCACTTATTGGGTAATATTATATTTTAAATGGGATTCTCTGTGGAACTAGATAAGGTTAGTGATATAATTTCCTATGAGACACCCAATAATGTGTTTTTATATATAATTTGTTTTTTAGATGGTTGGATACTATAGAAATTTCATAAAAGTATTATAATTCCTTATTTCACATATAATCCCCCATAAAATTATGTGTGTTAGCATCATGTGGTCAGAAGCCTATGATAGGGCCTTTAAGGTTCAAATGTGAAGACATTCCTGTCATCTATGCTAACTCTAAAAGAGACATGAATATGTTATATCATCATCTAGTGTTCATCAAGAATCATCATATATGAAATTTTGATGTTGAAGGAAAGAGTCATTTTGTAAATATATCGACATTTTAGGCCTCATGAGCGAAGTGACCCAATGCAAGACCACTATCTAGAATTTTATTTCACACCTTGTGTTGCTGGACACACTATTTACTAGTTGAGAACATTTTGGTATACATGGACTAGAAGAGACTCAAATATATCATTTCATAGTATGAGTTGATTATCAGAGAGTGAATATGGGTCAAACATCATTAGTCCTTAGATTTAGAAAAAGCTTAATGTGTGAATAGGTAAATGTAGAAACATATGTATTGAGTAGAAAAAAAACTGGGCACAGATATATAGGAATCCAGTGATAGATTGAAGTTAATAGCCCTATTTTCTATGATTAATCTAGGGTCTCTTGAAATCCATTAGTAGTCTTACCTTTCATACATGGCAGTTCACTATTCCCTCTATGAGATGTTGAAGGGAAACCCATTTTAAGATCATGACTGCTTGGTTATTCATGAGAGTATATCAGGTGCTAACCTGCCTCAATATTGGTGTATGAACCAAGATGACATCCTGCGTGTTCATGGACATGTATGGGTTCGTATTGATATGAGACATATGATGATGTAAGAGTCCCATGCATCTCATTGGGTAGTTCATCTATGAATTTATAAATTATATTGACATATTATATGCTATAATTGGTGGCCTAGGATGAATCATTATATAGAAAACATGATCATTAGGTGTTATACCTATTAGTAGGTGAGTTCATGAACAATAGTCATGCAGGCTTGTTACAGCTACTTCAACTCTAAGAATGTGAATAGAGAAATATTTATATGAATTTAATAGTCAGAGTACCTAATTCATTGAATGGTAGTGACACCATATGTGTATTCATTGATCGACCAATGAAAACATCCCACATCATTAATATTTAGGATACCTATATAGTTGATCAGCTGAGAAGTATGTGTGTCTGTGTGATGATACAACTACATAGGGTTCCTCGGACTATCATTTCAAATATGGATTCTCATTTCACACCATAGTTCTGTCAATGGTTGCAAAAATCAATGGGTAAACAGGTGATTCAAAGCACATATTTTCACCCTCAGACCGATGTGAAGACAAAATGGGTGATACAGTCTCAAGAGTATGTGCTCAAGGAAGGTTTCATGTTTTCAATGTATCTTTGGAGAAGCATATCATTGTCATCATGTTCACCTATAATAAGTTATTTTTGGAGCAAATTAAGATGTATCCTTTTTAGGCCTTACATAGTAGGCCTTGTTGTTCAATCATGTTCTAGCTAAAGGTATGTGAAGAAGCCCTACAAGGACATTATCTCATATATTATACTTAGAAGTAGGGTTATCTGATTCGGAATCATATTATTTCTACTCAATATAGAATGAAATATTATGTTGATCTCCATTTAGGACCTCCAATGTTCACAGTTGGGGATTGCCTTTTCCTATCCGTAACACCCCTGCTAAGGAATATATAGTTATAGGTGTGAGGGATGATAACACCTCATTATTTAGGGGTGGCTTTTGAGATCATGGAAAGAGATGTTCTTGTGGCCTATTACTTGTCGTTACCTCAGAGGTACCATGCTATACATGAAATCTTCCACATTTCGATGCCTCACCATTATCATGCTGAACTATCTATAAATTTTGATTCCGAGAGATTTGAGGTTGATGATAATTCTTATTTTGAGGAGTATCCAATAAGAATCATAAATAATATCAAGAAGGCTCTCCAAGAAAGGTTTATTTCTTTATAATGGGTGATATGGAAGCATATATATATAAAAGACAAGGCATGGGAGTGGGAGGCTGAAGCCCATATTCAGTGGAGAGAGTTATTCATCGATAGTGTATCATACCCCTTGGAAGGTGAACTAAAATATTAGATACCTTAATAAGGGAAGACTATAAGAACCCTGTTTTGAATCTGGTATGGATCTAAATAATATCAGTCTAATTATATATATTGGACCTAATATTGATTCTAAATTAGTTTGTAATGTTCCAAAGGGTATTTGGGGAATGTTTGGAGCATTGAACCCATCTTTTGGGTGATGTATGCATGTTCCATAGTTAGAGGAATCCATGTGGTTAGGAAACATGGTTATATCTAACCTTGAATATGGTTTGTAATTTCAGGAAGAGCCATATTGCATGGTTGTTGCACGGTCCCAAATTATGCAGCCTAAATTTTTGAGTTACCCCACTTCTCTAGGTACATGTTCATTATGTGACCATTGTTTGGAAAATAACACGACCAAACAATTAATAGAATAATTTTTTGGGTAATTTTACTATTAATCCTGTAATGGTCTAATTAACTAAAGTATTATTCCCTAATCCAAATTCTAGAGGTATGAACCTCCACTTATAAAATTTAGGTAATTTTTTAAGGCATAACCTAGGGATCAATAAATATTCTTCATATGAGATATTTTTTAGCTTTTCTTCAACAAGATGGACGTGCAACTGTAAGTACATGAGTCTGTTTGAGCCATTATTGGTCTCTATTTCACTCAAAATAGTTATCGAGGTGCATGAATTTTTACTCTTCTCATATATAATCAGATGCAAGACAAATAAGAAGTCAATATTGGAGTAGTATAGCCTAACTAGTGATAGGTATGTGGTCTATAATCATCCAATCCATTTCATTGATATTTGAATTGATGTGTGGGGCTTGCCGTCTTCTTCCAATCCCAATTATTGAATTCATTTTACACTCATAGATTCATTTGAATTAAATGGTGTTTCTATTTACATAAATGTTATTTTTTTGGTGGTTACATCCATAAATCCTAAAACCCCATGTAGTGTCATATTCCATAACTGAGTATTTAGTGTTTTAACACTTTTGAGAAATCGTTTAGGTGTGATCGAGCTTGACAACACTAATGATAAGCCTCATTGTATTAATCGACTATTGAATCAATAAAATTTACATAGATTTACCTTATCACTTCTACGTGACCTGTCTAAAGTAAATTCATAAATGTAGGTAATCGATAAAAATAATATTATAGAAGTAATACTTATGTTTATGACTTAGCCTTATTAAAAGTGAATAAATGTCTGGTTGCATGTCTGTAATACACCTTTCCATATTCCTGGAAGTCGTTTGAGTGATCCTTATTAATTTAACTTGAATAACATTGTTTTAATTAAATGGTTTCATACAACGTCACTTGGTTAAACTAATGGAAGTAAAGACATGGACCAATTGAAATTGTTAATGGCATAATTATCATAAGAACAAATTAATTATACATATATAAATTTATGGAGAATGCTTAAAAATATGGACTTTAGTATATTTACATGAATGCTTGATTCATGATATCTATTGTATTTCTAGTGGAATGCCTCAAATACTTTTGGATGTCAGTCCAATTAAAGATGTTAGATTCCTTGGGTGGGAACTACCCAGGAACCTAATCCTTGTATACCATTTGATGACTTGTATGACACCGTAGGATCCCTTAATTATTATTACAGGATACTTAAAATTTACACCATGGATCTAGAATGATATAATGTTCCTTAGATACATCCTTTGGCTTGTCCAATACTTTTCTCCTATTTTACCTTGTATGTATTCCTTGGACTCCATTAGAAATATTATTTGTGTAATTCCATGTATGATTCACCCTGGATTACACTATTAACCACGTAGATATACATATTTACTACATATATAGAAACCCATAAGGTCTAGTTTTCCAGGTTGAATAATAATGAACCACTTCATATTAATAATCAATTATGGTTTCCCTTTAAGATATTTTATCTTCAATAATTAAATTATTAAAACGAGATGTTAGTTCTAGCAATGCCTCAGTTGGAATGTTTATATATACTAGTAATCAATTAATTAATGAAATTGTTTTGTGTTCTGACTTGAGTCATGGGATGAAGAAGATACATGTGTATTTAGTTACAATGTAATGAATAAATTTGTATATTCAAACATTCACACTATTATATCATCATTACACGAGTCATATGTTATAGAAATTTTTTTGGTGGCCTGCTTAGATTTATCCCATACCATCTTCGGGCATCCTTTTCTAGCCTTCAAATATTACATGTATGTAGGTGTTGATAAACGAAATAATAATTCATTGGGAACTTGATGAATTACTATTATAGGATGGATAATGTATAAGATGACTAAGATGAATCTCAGGATACTTGGGATAGTTTATGTTTTTCATTTTTCTACATTGGTTCCACATGTATGCCTTCTAATATTGTATACATATTTTCTATCTTTCAAGTGACATGAAATATATCATTATCCTATATAGTATGTTATTCACTACAAAATATTTGACTTTTAAAAATAGAAATTTAATGAAAGATAATATTTCTATTGGTAAAAATGAGTTATTATAATAGATATTATGTTTTATTATTATTAATTTTTACTAATATCCCTTGTTTTTACAAGGAGATATATCTTTCGATATTGACGGTTCAATACGAACAAAAATTTTACCTACAGTTATATGTATTACATTATCATACTAATAATGATATTTTTTTACCATCACATGAAACATTTATCAATAAAAACTATTACCAAAAAAACTATTTCCATCAATAAAAATTGATACAAAAACAAATTAAATAAAAAAATACTTTATAAATACCAACACCTCATTTTACCAAAAATATATATATATTTATAATTATTTTTCTATATCAAAATGTTTTTTATGAACAATTAAATATGTGACATTATCAAAAAAATAACAATAATTATTTTACCCTTAAATAAATATATTTTAATTATGTATTTTCCCCAAAAAAATATTATATAATAAAAAATACACATACCAAATAATTTGTCATTATTAATTAATAAATTTTCAATAATTTAATATATATTTATAAATTATGTAAAAAAGTCCTTTAAATTATCAATTAATAATATATTATTATATATTGAAATAAAAAATTTATAATTTAACAATGCTTCATGGCATGAAATATATATATATAATATAAATTAAATCTTAAAAATATTAAATAATTATTATTATATTTCTTATTTCTGGTCCACACAAAATATTATACTAACCATAGAAGACCACCTTGCCTCCCCGCCTCCAATTCCTCCCCCACCACTACTCAACCTCCGCACCTCCCTGATTGATAGTCATATCTCTAATATTCCACCTCATAATCCTCCTCCACTCCCTTCTTCCCCACCATACATCCTCCATTCCTCCCTGCCTCCCTCGCCTCCCCCTCTACTGTATAGACTCTGCGCCCTGCTCTTATCATTTTCCCCATAACCCTCCCCACCTCCCCACCACACTGCCTCCCTGACTCCCTCAACCTCCCCATCCACTGCTCGGCCTCCTCTCCTCCCCGATTGGCCGAAACTACTCATATCATTCACCCCATAACCCTCCTTGCCTCCCCATCTCACCACTGCCCCACCTCCTGCACCACTGATCAGCCAAATAGCCTCCCTGATTGTTTTCCACTACTCCTCTCTTCCCCTTCTACTAGAACATGTTTTCCCAATGTTCCCCTACTTGCCCAAATTTTCACTATGCCCCCATATCCTTAATAACCAAGCCTACCTCTATTGTATCTTATGCATCCCCTAAACCCCTACTACCATCCCCAACATCAGGTCATAATCCCCCCACCCCATGTGTTCCTTCTCTCCCTTCGCCAGTGTCCTTGCCAGCAACCCTCCATGATCAACCTTAACTCCCTTTTCCCAATGATCTTAATCCCCAGGTCTCGATGTGGTTCTATCATGACTATATATTTTGAACCAATAAAACCTGTTATGAATTCATCAATGATTTTCAAAAAATTCCCTGCATTTTCTTTTCCCATAACATAAGAGGTGAAAGTTAGTTTCTTGGTCAAAGACACCCATCGACTTGTCTCATTTGAGGGAAATCCCTTTAGAGTTTTTCTTGGAAAATTTTTATAATTATGGTTTGAGAAGGAGTTCCCCAATGTCAATGAACATACATGTTTCTTTAATCTAATTTGGTTGTGGATTTAAACATACAGTAGTGGCTTCTATATTCTATAGTTTTTAGATTCACTAATTAATGGTTTGATCTGAAATCAATGATGCATCTATTGTTTCAATTTCACCAATCTATAAATTCATATAATTGTTTGATCTTATATGGTCTAGGTTTAGTGAGACCCATCTTGGTATAATATACAACCTGTTCTCTTAGATACTTTCAAGACCCTTCCTTTCTTCTTACATTATAATATCATCGAATGGTCCCCAAATTTCCATTGTTCTATTACTTGTTTTTGTACTTATGGTTTTTATATTGTCCATTTCTAATTACAATTCTCAAACAACAATCTATAATGAAATATTGTTTAACATTAAAGTCGAACTCTCACATTAAAATGAAAAGTATTTATGAGAATCTGAAAATGAAACATGGATGGTTGAAAAAAATTAGTATATTGGGTAGTTTTGTTTTACATGAGAGTTTTTTCTTATCATGTGACTGGATGTTTGTTCAACCTCTATTCAGGGACTGAACATGTGCGTCTCTATTTTATGTACTAGATTTAAATTTTCTACCACTCAGATCTAAATTGGAATTTCATTGTAAAATTTCATCCAGGTTTGCAATGTATTTTTACTCTCAAAATAATAATTCTATCTTAAAATTTTTTTACTATATTTTGAACATTAATATTGATATTTTACGGTTACCATAACGTTTTTATGCTTCGTGGTATTGTTTCTAAAATTCTATAATTTGAAAATTTTAGCTAAGTCAGGAAGATGAGTACCATATGAATCCTTGTAGGTACTATGTGTTCATTCCATTATAGGATTTATTACATTAATAGATGTGAATCGTATTATTATTATTTATTACCTTTTCTAATTAGAAGTAATAATGATAAAATAATTGTCATGATCTTTGAAAAATAATGAAAACACCATCTTTATTGAAACAATTTATAGTTAATGCATTTAGGTCTATATTACATGGATTCTGGTTGATAAGGGTGTGAAATATGAGAATTTGGGTCTTTTTGGTAGTAATTATTGAAATCTGCTCATTTCAGTCATCACTCTTTAGACTCATTTGAAAAAATATGTTCTGTTTTTGCATTCATGAAAAAACACTTTCATGTTCAATCTGTTGGATACCACGTATTCAATTATATTATAGTATTTATAATTTATGATAAAAAGATTATAAAAATATGTACCATGTGTTTTGTTATTAATTTTACAAAACATTATAATTAAAAATAATATTTGGTTCCCATCTTCTGTAAATATACTATACTTAAATAAAAAATAATTCCACTCAGATTGTATATTGGTTTTTCAATAATAAATATGGAAATGTTTTTGTGTAGACACTTATGATAATTGATAAGCATTTTAGGGATTTGTTAGAAATTCTAAATGATATCCATTATGATAAGAATTTTGAACAAAACTATTTTTCCAAATAGACACATAAATTATAGAGGAACATCAGTTAAGTAAGGCGTATTAAAATACATTGCAGTAAGTGAAAATCACTTAAAACCCAAATTATCATATGTGATAAGAACTGTAAGAAGCTTTCATCAACCGTTTTCAGATAAGATATTATCTCTTCATTGAAAAATATTTCTATAATGCTTTATTTTATCATGGATTTGGAAATAATTAAAATATTTGTTATTTAAGAGAATCCAAAACCTGTTTTAGACATCAAATTCAATTGATCATGATGTAAAGTAAATTCTCATTATACATTATCAATCCAACCTAAATAACATTATTTTCAATATGGATGTAGAGTTCATAAATTAATGAATTTAATTAGAAAATTATTCCTATATCAATTACAACATCAATATACTTCCATCAAAATCCCAATATAGAATGATTTTTTTCTTATCAACTCTAGAATGTTAAATATAGTTTATTTAATGATCATACCATGATGAGAATTTCTGTGATGATTTTCTACTATTGTAAAAAAACATAAAATCCTGGTGAAATAAAATTAAATAAGTTGAAAAAAAGTAATTTATTCAATATGTGTAACAACCCAAGCACCCATGACATGTTTCCCATTGAATAATACAATAGCTTGCATTGTACACAACTTTGAGTTCTAGCACACCACAACCAGTCAAACTCGTTGTTTTGAATAGTAATGCCCACATTCTGAAATTTTACAAATTTTATTTTATCAAAATGGTCTTTATTTTTGGATTAAGAATATCAAAATAAGGTTAGGGTGAGTTTTTTGTATTTTTCTGAAAACATTCAATTTTTTTATGAATAATGAAAAATATTGCATTATTGTTTAAAATAGACTTTATATTTAAATAAATAAATATTTTATTTAATTTTATTTTATGTAAAAATAGATACATAATACTTATATATGTTCAATGTATGTCAATGGATTGTTTTTATAATAAAAGTAGATGTAAAAATTTTTATTGAAATTTTTAACGTTTGTTACCCACCTTTTAGGCACGTTAAAAAATTTTCATATAACATAATTTTACTGCTTCTATGAATTTAATTTTGAAAATATGAGAGACATATTTGATATCAATATGTAAAATTTGGTTTAATAAGATGAAAATAATTTTCTCTAAATAATAACTTCTAACTTTTATTTTCCATGATTAAAAGTAAACAGGGTAATAAAATGTACAAAATGATATTATAATTTCTCTCACACAAGTCCTAATTATATTAGATAATTTTATTTCGACTAAAATAATCCTTTAAAATAATATATGATTCTTTTGGTCTACATGGAATAGATTATGACAATTTTTAATATTTTATTTAATGAAGTGTTAAAATTGTTAAATTAAATGTTTAATAACAAAACCATTTTTAATATTGGGTTATAAATAAGATAAATTCGATTATAAATATTAATTAGAAATATAAAAATATTTCCATTATAATGGACCATTATTTATAATATTTAGACATTAAATAATTAAATTTATATTTGACACAAGGATGATGCAATAATTACCTTATTAATAAATAATTAAAATAGTTGATATTATAAATTTCCAAATAAATGTAAATTGAGACTTATTATAAATTAAACTAATTTTATAGGTTTATATGACATGTCAGGGTTGATTAGATAATTTTTTCGATGTGATAATGTTTTTATGACTTCAACAAAATCAAAATACCAAATAGTGTTAAAATTGGCATAAAGGTGTTTGTAAAACAAATAATATATTATTATTTGATATTATATTCCAAAATATCAAAGGATTGACCAATGGAGTTATATAAGGTTAAATATATCAATAATTAACTAATGGAGGTTCTTATGACTTTTATTGTATGTTTATTAACCATTTATTATAATAATACCAGAATACATGGTAAATGATAAACTATTTAACAAAGAGTTAAATATAAAAGATAAGGTTAATATGGTGAACTAAACCTGTCTAAAACCTATTGGATGAGTGGATATCAACCAAGATGCATCATGGCCTCGAAATAAATCCTTTTGGATCTATTATAAACTGAATATGACTGTATAACAAAATAATATTTCAAGCTTTTCCAAAAGTGACCATCACATCTCTTATAAAAGGGTACATCATCTTCTCTTTATTTTACAACTCCAAAGCCATTGGAATCTCCAAAACCCTGCCCACATATCCTCAAAACAACCCTTAATTAAACATAGAGGACTTTATTTGATCAGAAAGCCAACCTAAGGTGCACTTATTATCAAATCTAAAAGAATCACCCAATGAAGAGGTAATAATTTCATCACATCTTTCAATGTTCATTTCTTCATCCCTGTCCTCTTTATTTTTTGTTTCCATACCAAAATAATAAATATAGTACCTTATACATACTTTGATGTTATTATAAATATCGTACAACCATATTCAGTTTTCAATCAATCCTATGAATGACAATGTCACCATACGTGGGTACGTACGGCTTTATGTCTCTACGTCATGGTGTAGTTTGTTATTCAACACCTAATTATTTGGATGTGTTTAATAATGACTATAATTGATTTAAATAATAAATATAAAATTTTAATGATTCTTTATATATGATATACCATCCAATAACATAAGATTTCAACATCAATATAATGATATTATCTCTCTTGCATACATATGGATTGCCATCTCCACGAATACGATGAGATTCATTCCCCATCATAATCATCCAAGAGTAATTTTCATTTAATGATTAAAACACATTTTTAAAACTTAATATCATTAAGGATAAGAAATATATACATCCTTTCCATGACGAAAATGACTTACATAACAAAACATAGAAAGGAAATTGAATCAGTTAACTCCTGAAACAATGATACTTCTGAAATATTATTAGCAAAGTAGTATTAGAGGATCATATATTATATCATATTTTTGTACGTGGTTCTTTTATAATTTAATAAAAATTATTAAACTTTTATACATATAGGTTAACTTACCCTTGATCAGGAAAAATTACAAGGTAATGGTAAATATTAAAATCACTTTATTATCTGAGGTTTTTTATGCGTGAGTATCTAATTAGACCTCTTTATCACCCACTTCCATATTTTTTTAAAAGGTAATTCAATCCATTTTTACTATTTCATATATAATGGTTTTAGTTCATTTATACTGTTTTTTGAATTTTTTTAAAAATTTTATAATATCATCATTATGTTGTTTTCCAAACAACATCATTTATCACATTTTTGACAAAATTAAGGAAAGAAATTTTTTTAACATACAAGGCAGGTGCGGATATTTTCAACCATTATAATACCTTCAAATCATCCCATACAATCTGCTAAGAATATTTTCAAAATAACTATTTTATTTCATTATTATATGAGTTTTAAATAATTATAGAAAGAGAAATATCCCTCAAATAGTTTTGATTTCATCTATAGAAACATCCTTTGATGGATTTTACACTTGTTTGTAGTTGATTTATTATAATAGAATCTTCAATATTGTTTTGAATGTTTTTAGATATGATGATTATAGATGTGTTATTTTTATACCATTCACGATTAATGGTTAATGTACTCACATTTCGTATGGTAGTTTTAATATGAATGTTAATGTTATGCTTCAACCTTCTCATTTGAATAATGAATTGTACTTAGTAATTGACGGGTAGAGGATGATATATCTCCTATATTTATCGGTAGGTCTCATTAGACAAACTAGTGTATTTGAACAAGCCCTTTACAAAATATTTATTTTTATTCTTGGCATGAGGCCTTGACTATGTTCTTATGATGTTCCGCATTACTCATTCCGTCATTATGAAATTGGATATTGATATTGCATGTGATTAATAATCTAGTATAATGTCCATGTTAATAAGTAAATGGAATTATTTGATTTATATTTTCCATATTATGATGATGTTTAATATTATAATGATTTTTTAATCTAATACATTCCCATAAATGATTATGATTATTTATGATAGTTCCCATATATTGTTATCATTACTGAGCATCTGATCTCACCCCTTTCTTATGTTTTATTTTTCCCATGATGTGAAAAAGTATATTAAGATTAACCTATAAGAATATTCTATGGGATATGAGTGTGT
Organism: Viscum album; assembly: GCA_963277665.1. Taxonomy (NCBI): domain Eukaryota; kingdom Viridiplantae; phylum Streptophyta; class Magnoliopsida; order Santalales; family Viscaceae; genus Viscum; species Viscum album. Next base: position 1,359,568,527 of record OY728119.1, on the reverse strand, counting down.
TCAAAGAGGTCAAAATGTTGTTGTTTTCCAATTCATGATGTAATGTAAAACATATGTATATATCTAGTACTTCCAAGGATAATAATCTAATCTATCTTTCAAGACATGATATCTTGTGATCATGCCAATGTTATCTAATGATGAACTAACTTTAAGTAACTAGGGTAGGGGCATTACAGTTGGTATCAATGGATGTTTAGTACAAACCGAAAAATCTATATTTTAAAAAACTCTGACTAAATAACATTACTTTAATATTGAATTTTAATATTAGTATAGAAGTTATTTATTGATTTTTTTTATTGTAGAAATTTTATTAGTTTTCCAAGAAATACATCCATGTGTTGATATGATTAGGTAGAGGAAGCTCTGGAAGAGATGTACCTAGGAGTGAAAACACTGACAAAACGTTTTTTTCTTGACTCAGGCTATCCTGGTACATGATGACAAGAATTGTTCCACTCTCAATTACGAAACTCTTGGGGGATACGCTTAAGATAATTCAAATTTTCTTTACATTTAATTATGAAGGTTTTATGAGTAAATACATCCTATATAAAAATTTTCTTATTATTATGGATTATTTCCATGATCAATTTAATTTATGTTAAGTGATTTAAATGTCTGAATTATGTATTGTTATTCAAAAAACTAAACTAGTGTGCGCCATTGTTTATAAATGGTTCCTAGTAGAAGGAATAGAAACCATATCAAAGCATGTAGTTGATGTAGGGATTTACCTCCAACTCATGATTATTATAGTGGATATGGTGTTACAACCAGTGTTGTATAACTTTTAACCATACTAGGACAACTCACTCAGGTTATGAATAATAAACTTACCCATATTGAGCACCCATATCGACAACTTTTAGGATTGATGTTATTCCCCATCATGAGGCATCAACCACCAAAATTAACTGGGACTAGAATTCCATTTTTATCTAAGAAATATATAAGTTATTTACAGAAAATATTTCATACATTGGGGAGTAGAAAATGGAAATAGTCCTCATGTTAGATTATCGCTTAACATGATATTAAGATCAAATTTGATCATTATTTCAATACACAACGGATGTAGGGGAAGTATCTAATCTGGAATAAAGGGAGTTTAATGAGATTTTCATTGAAAAATACTTTCCTCGTTAATATCGAGCAGATATTGAAAGACAATTTCTATGATATAGGAAAAAGGTGGATGATAATGTCGCAATGTATGAGGCTATCATTATAAGGTTTGAAAGGAATGCATCAGATTATATACGTAACCAAAGGAGTATTTTTGATTGATTAATCGATGGGTTAAAATAATTTCTCCGTCAAGAATAAGTCTCACAATCCTTTTCATCGTATGAAGATATTATCTCATGTGATATTAATATATGAAATATATTCTATATGTCTTATGACTTTAAAGAAAATCTATAGATGAAGATATTTTTTGAGAACTCTGGAAATTGAAATAAGGGGAAGAATGGATAAGTTTAATTTTTATTCTATAGTAAAAGTGAGAAGAAACATAATGATAATTTCTTGAAGGGAATGAGATTCTCTTATACGTGTGGTGAGAAAGGCCACAACGATCAGGATTTCAAGGGAATGAAAGAGGCTGTAAATTTTGAATTCTACAATTGTAGATAAATGTGTAATTATGCAAATGAATGTTCTATGCGCCAAGAAAACATACAAAAAAAGGTCGAAAGATCAAGACCAGGCTTATGTGATCATTACTACTAAGGTTGAAGATCTGAATTAATGAGGTGGTAGGTAATTTAATGGTTCCTCAATTTTTTTAAATGCTTTATTTGATTTTGGATCATCAGATTCATTCATATCTTCCCTATTTTCTAATAAAATTAAATATTTTCATTTTGATTAACAAGGGAGTTCTCAGTCAAAACTCTTAATGGAAGTATCATTGCAACAATGTTTTGTGAATCAGTTCCCATGTGGGAATATAAACATTCTTTATCTTTTAATCTCATCATCATACCCATGATTGAATTTGATATAATCCTCTGTATTGATTGGCTTACAGAAAATGATGTGAAAATTTATTGTAAGAAGGAGGTTACAATTTTCGATGATGATAAAGAGTACCTTATCTTTAGAGTATAAATGTCACAAGTAGGTCTACAAAATTCAATTATTGGTGGGGAAGTTAATGAAATAACCCTATGTGAAAAAATGTAAAATAAAATAGAGTACATACCTATTGTGCAAGAACATGTTGATGTTTTTTTTGAGGATTTACCTCGACATCTTTTAGAATGTGAAATTAAGTTTTCCAATGATTTAATTCTGGGTTCAAGGCCCATAACGAAGACAGCTTATAAAATGGCCACTGTGGAATTAGTTGAACTAATGAAAAAACTATAGGAATTGACTAACGAGGGATTTATTATCCCTAGTGTTTCTCTATAGGGAACCATTATTCTTTTTAATAAGAAGAAAGATGATCTTTGAGGGTTTGCATTGACTATACGTAGATCTATGTTATAACAATAATGAGCAAGTATCCCCTACCTCTCATTGTTGATTCATTACATCAAAATCATGGAGATCAATAATTTTATAAAATTGACCTTCATATGGATATCTTCATCTATGTGTAAAGACAAATACATTCAAGAAAACATCATTTTGTACAACGTATGGACATTATGAGTTTATCGTAATGCCTTTGGGACTAACTAATGTACCATATGATTTCATGTATCTAATGAATAGAGTATTCAAATAATATCATGATGACTTTATAGTGTTATTTATTGATGATATCTTGGTTTAATCCAAAATCTATGAAGATCATGAAAATCACATCAACTCTATTATAAATACTCTTTTAAGAAATGATTTATATGGGATGTTTATTAAGTGTGAATTCTAGCATCAATCTACTTCTCTTCATGGCCATATTGTCTCTAAATATGGAATTCTTATTGATCCTTCTATGAAAAGTGAAAAACAAGAATGGACAACACTGATGAGTAAAACTGAGGTACGCAATGTTATTGAATTAGCAGGTTATTATCAACATTTCATCCAAGATTTTTCCTTATTGGATAACCCATTAATGAAGATCAAACGTAAATGGGTTAATTTTTTTGGACAGAATTCCGTGAAGAATCATTAGAAGAACTCTAGAGAAGATTTGTCAGTGATTCTATCTTGACTATACCATTAGAGAATGATGTGTTTGTTATTTACTGTGATGGTTCTATGAAAAGACATGGTTGTGTACTTTTTCATAATGATAGAGTTATTTCCTATGCATCATAATAGCTAAAAATTAATAAACAAAACTATCCCACTCATGATAATGAGGTAGTAGCTATAATTTTTTCTTTAAAGATGCAACGAAACAATCTATATGGTGAAAAATGTGAGATATATACCTATTACAGGGGTTTGAAGTATATTTTCTCAAAAGAATGAACTCATCAAGATAAAATGATGATGGCTTGAACAACTAAAATATTATTATTCAAACTATACAATTCTACCCATGGAAGTAACACAATGTGGGAGATTCTTCGATCTGAAAGGATCACGGAGTTCTGAACAAGATGAGAGTTGAAAGTGATCATTGGTACATGGATCTAGTAAAAATTAATATTGGAATAGTCATAGAAGTTGAAACATCGATACTTTTACAAATTTTTGAAAATCATTCTTTACTATAAAGGATAAAAAAACCATACACTGATGATGCAGATATTCAAAAGAAAATTAACTCTGTGAACAATTGGAGATTGATTGAATTTGTATGTGAAGATATAATTTTGAAATTTGGGAAATGAAATTGTGTTCTCGATATACCGGATTTAAAAAGGGAATTATGTGATGATTCTCATAGATCCAATTTATCTATACACCCTGGTAGCAAAATGATGTATATAGATTTTATGGAATAATTATTGTGGGACAACATGAAGTGGGAGATTGTTGATTATTTGTCATGATGTATGGTTTTTCCATGGGTGAAGGCATGATGACAACATACTGGAGGATTCATGAAACCTCATCCCATACCTATGTGGAAATGGGATGATATTATGATGGACTTTTTCATTGGGATACAAAATACTCCTAGAATTAATGATGCAATACGGGTCATTATTGATCATCACAACAATCCAACACATTTGGTTCTATATGATATGATTTACCACTTGAACGTTTAGAAATTCTATATATTAATGATGTTGTAAGTCTTCATGGAGTACCCATATCAATTCTTTTATCATGATACCCTTTTACATCAAGATTTGGGATTTTTTTTAGAAAGCCTTGGATACTGAAACTCATTTGAGCACTGCCTACCACCCTCTAACTGATGCACAATCAGAACAGACTATTGAAACCATTAAAGACATGTTGAGATTTGGATCACATAAATTTCAAGGTATGTGGGGTCAATATTTACCTATAGTACATTTTTCCTATAACAATGGATTTCATTCACGTATTCAAATGGCATTAAGAGTTATATAGAAATATATGTCGCACACCAAATTTTTGAGATTATGTTGGTGAGATAAAACTCAAAGGCTTAGAACAATTTGAGGAAACAATGTAAAAGGATAAGATTTTCCAAACCCACATCAAGGTAGCTCATAGTAGGAAAAAGATCTATGTTGATAACCAAAGGAAGGATTTCGAACTTCAAGTAGGAGATAATTTTCAATTGGATGTGTCTCCATGGAAGGGTGTTGTTCGATTTAGTAAGAAGGGTAAATTATGTACCTTGTACATCGGACCATTTGAAATTTGAGAACAAATTGTAGTTGTAGATTACTATTTGGAAATTCCTCCAAGTTTCTCCAATGATCAAGATGTGTTCCACATAATACTGTTCAAAAAATACATTCCTTACCCAAAACATGTACCCAACTGTGAAGAAATTGAATTGGAACCCGATCTTCCTTATTTTGAAGATCCCTTCAAGATTCTTAATACCAGAGAATAAGTGTTGATAAACTGAATGAATTTTCTGGTTAAAGTTCATTGGAGAACCCATTTAATGGATGAGGCAACATAGTATCCTGATGGACTTATGATTTATAACAACTCGAATCTTTTTATGCAGTATTATTCATGAAATTTCAAAGATGAAGTATCTTGAAGGATTGAATAATGTAAACACACAACTTACATGATACGTTTTCCTTTACATAATAAAATAGCATGTGTTGTATGCAACATCAAGTTATATCACACAAAAACCAATCAAACTACCTATTATAAATAATAAATTCCAACTTTTTAAATTTAAAAAAATTTATTTTTCAAAATGGACTTCATTTTTTGGATTTGGAATCTCAAAATTAACTTATGGTGGATTTTTTTTATTTTTTGAAAACATTCAATTTTTGATAAATAGTGAAAATATACCATTACTGTTTAATACAAAATTTTTATATAAATAATTATATATTTTAATTAAATTTTTAGGAAAAAACATGATATATATATAAGTTCAATGTAAATCCTTGTATTCATTTTATAATAAAATTAGATGTGTAATATTTTGTTGAATTTTTTAATGTCTTTTACCCACCGCCTTCGTACGTTAGTATATTTGACTAAAATATAATTTTAATAATTCATTGAATTGAATTTTAAAAATACATGATACATGATTGACATCAATAAGTAAAATGTTGTCCAATAAGATGAAAATAATTTTTGGTGAATAATAACTTTTGACTATAATTTACCAAGGTTAAAAGTAAATATGGTAATTAAATGTAAAAGAGTATATTATAATTACCCTAACACATGTAATAATACTAATTTGTAAGTTTATTTCGGACAAAATAAACCATAGGAATGAAATGTGATCCTTTTGTTCCTCTTAGATTAGAATAGGACATTTATTATTATTTTATATAAAGAGGAGTTAAATGTGTTAAATTCAATGTTTAATAACTAAATAAATTTTAATATTGGTTTATCAATATGATAAATTCATCAATAAATATATGTTATAATACTAAAAGTATTTAATACATAATCGTATTTTATTTATAATTTTTGGACTTTAATTATTTAAATTTATTTATGACACAATGTAATGTAGTAATAACATTATTAATGAAAGATTAATATAATTGTCATTATAAATAACAACATAAATATAAATTGAGACAATTTATGAATTCAACTAATTTATTCAGATAATAATACATAATACAGTTCATTAGATAAATTTTTTTCGATGTGATAAATTTGTTATGAATTTCACATAAACAAATTACCAAATAGTGTCAAAATTGATATAAAAGATTTCTTATAACAAATACTCTATTATTAATTAATATAATCCTCATAAATATCTAATAATCTGTAAAATCAGTTATATAAGGGTAGATATATCAATAATAAATTACATGGGGTTCTTTTTTCTTTTTATAGTATGTTTATAAAACATTTATTGTAATAATTTAAGAATACATGGTAAAAGTTAATCTATTTTACATAGAGTGAAATCCAAAAGATAAGAATACTATGGGGAGAAAGGCATTTAAAAAATCTATTGGTGGAGAGTTTTTCGACCCAACCCTACCTTAGACTAAAAATATTTTTTTTGGAGCCGTTATAAACCGAATATGATTGTATAATAAAATAATATTTCTTGCTTTTCCTAAAGTGACCTTCACTTATCTTATAAAAGGGCACTTCCCCTGCTCCAAATTTATCACTTCCAAAGCTATTTGGATCGGACAGAAATTTCCCAAATATCGTTATAAAACCACTTAATTCATCCTAGATGCATTAATTTTGTTTAAAATCCAACCTATGTATCCCTTTTGATCAAATCAAATGTAAGAACCTGAAAAATTGGTAATAATCTCATTACATCTTTCAATGTTTGTTTCGTCTTCCACTTCATCTTTATTTGTTGTTTCCATACCAAAATAGTAACTCTAGAACCTTATAAATACTATTATGTTATTATAAAAATGGTACAACCATATTCATTATTCTATCCATCCTATGAATGACATTGTCACCATACGTGCGTACACACGTCTTACCGTCTCCACGTCATGGTGTACCTTGTTATTCAACACTTAATTATTAGAACATGTTTAATAAAGAGTATAATTAATGTAAATAATAAATATAACATGTTAATTATTCATGATATATGATATAATATATCACTAAAAATTATTTTAACATAAATAGATTTATATTGACACTAGTGCGTACGTATTGATTACAGTCTCCACGAACACGATGAGATTAATTCCCCATTGTAAAAATTCATGAATAATTTTCATGTAATGAATATAAATAATTTTAAAAAAGTTAATATTATTATATATATGAATCAAATACATCCTATCAAAAACAAACATTACTTATGTAACAAAACATATAAAGGAAAACAAACCAGTTAACTCCCGAAACACCGATACTACTGAAATATTATTAAAAAAACAATATTAGAAGATCATATATGATAACTTATTTAAGTATGAATTTCTTGTATAAATTAATAAATAATATTTAAACATTATAATAGAGGCTTAGATACCCTCTATCAAGGTAAATTACATGGTAAGGGTTAATTTTACAATCTCTTTTCTATCCGAAGTTATTTATATGTGAGTATCAACATGGACCTCTTTAACATCCACATCTGTGTTTCTTAAAAACGTAATTCATAAAATTTTTAAAAGTTCATATACTATGGGTTAAGGTAATTTATACGATTTTTTCATTTTATAAAACCATTATAAAGGAATCGTTCCATAATTTTCCAAACAAGTTCATTTACCACCTTTTTGACAAAATTAAGGAAATAATGTTTTTTAACTTATACGGACAGTGAGGCTATTTTATACCATTATAACACCTTTTAAGCCTACATTACAGTCTTATATGAATATTTTCAAAATAAATGTTTTTTATAATTACATGGCTCTTAAATGATTATAGAAAAAGTTATTTCCCTCAAATATTTCAGATTTCATCTATGTCAACATACATTAATGGATTTTACACTTGTGTAATATTGTTTTATTATGATACAATCATCCATATTGTATTGATGTTTTTGAAATATGTTGAATTTGGATGTGTGATATTTATACCATTCATGTTTCATGGTTAAACTATTAACATTTGTCTGCTAGTTTTAATACGAATGTTTGTGCTATGTTTCAACCTTTTCATATGGGGAATGCAGTGGACTTAAAAAGTGATGGGTGGATCCCGCTATATCTCCTCGATGAATTAGTAGGTCTCATGAGACAAACTAGTTCCTTATAACAATTCCTTTAAAAAATATTTACTTTTAGTCATGGCACGTGGCCTTGACTATGTGGTTATGATGTCTGGATTCATGCATTGAATCATTAAGAAATTGGCTATTGATATTACTTGTGATTGTTCAACTAGTAAAATGTCCATGTGAATAAGTTAATGAAATTATTTTATTTATATTATCTATGTTATGATGATGTTTAAGTTTAAAAGTATAATGTTTTGGTCATATACATTGTCTTAAATGTTTATGCTTATTTATGAATGTTTATGCTCTATTTTTATCCTTACTGAGAATCTGAGATCACCCCTTTCTAATGTTTTATTTTTCCTAAGATGAGATAAAGAAAATTACTATTAACTAACATGAATAATCTTAATCATATGAGTGTGTTAAAAGGGGAAAAATGTTGTTGTTTATCCATTTCATGAAGTAATGTAAAACTTATATATGTGTCTAGTACTACGAAGGATACCAAACTAATATGTTTTTCAAGACATGATCTCTTGTGATAATGACAATGTTATGTAACAATCCATCGACTTTTGGTAAATAGGGTGTGGGAATTAAAATATGAAATATGGAAACACTTTTATCGTAGAAAATATTAAAAGTGATCAATGTTGTAAGAAGTATTCATTTAGTGCCATCAAACAAATCCTTATTCATAAACAGATCAATATTTATGACTGAGCTCAACACCAGTGATGATAATTTTGTAAGATTTTTGTACACATTAGAATTTTTATGTATAAGATGATTATCTAGTATATTGACTATAAAATTATTTCCCTTACTGATTGAATTTATTTTTTATGCTAGTAAATATTTTTTATTCCAAAACATAACAATGTCATCTTCTTTCTCTACTTTGTTCTTTGGTAAGGAGCATAGAAACACGATAAACCTAACATGCCAACATGAAATGGAACATCACCAGCATAAGTAAAATAATAATTCAATAATATTATATCATACAAAAAATAAAATTTAAAATACCATAAACATATAAATTAGGATTTCCATTGCTTCCCAATCAAATCAACCACCCAATAGCCAGATTTCCCCCTAACCACTATAGGTAGCCATGTACATGCCATGATATTTGGGAGCTCAACCCCAATGTCGACGATACCAGGTGCCTTCCAAGGATAAAACATCACTAGCGTGATGCCAACATACCATACATATTTGAATATAATGATAATCATCTCCCTAAGCCTTCCTTCCAACACCTTCTTGTAGTTAATGAGCTATTTCTTCTCCCTCTCATTCATTCCCTTCTATCATCTATAGATTCATCCACAAAATTTATTTATTATGTTCAAAAATAACAACATAGAACTTAAAATGTGTTAATTATGAAGGATTGAAGGGGAAAAATGGAGTTATGTCATGAAAGACCTCATTGATGTACTAGAAAATGACATATGGATTTGCATCCCATCGTTCCATTATGGACGAGGATTAGGAAATTTTATTTTTTTGGGTTCATCTGTTATAGGATATTTTTTCCAATTCATCTTCCATATAAATATAATATACCCTCATTAGACTGATGGTTATTTGATACCTTATGTGGAATGTGCTAATCTATAAATCCCACAAAATGAACTTATCCACTAATATTCGTAAATAAGGATCAGATTGCTATATCGAATGAAGCCTTTGGATGGATGCTCTAAAAATATGAAAAGTTAAATATCAATTTTAAATCAATTACAAATTCACCAATAAAATGAGAAGGGTAAATTTTTTGACATGGTAAACATAATTTTTTTTATTAAACATATTTTCAATGTGTCTGGTGATGATAATAATAACAGAATGATGTCATTTTTTACTATTATTTTTACTTGAATATTCTTCTACATCTTATGTATGAAAAGAATAATGATTTCAGAGATGTTGAGAAGGACAAATAGTATTCTATTGATTCATTCATGATGTCTATGATAAGGATCTCTAATGTGTTACTTCATTTGTAGTTGGTCATGTAGTGTGTGGAGTAGTCGAGACAATAAGTTTAAGATAATATATAAATGCCTCATTAGTGTTCGAGTGTTATCAAAAACATCTTAATTCCCCTCACATCTTTATAAATCCATGTTTTGAAATTTGGAATATTTTTTAGTGTTCTCACTAATAATATATTGATTCGTTGCTCATTTATAAAATATATTCCTCATTTGTGTGCTCAGTCTATGTTGAATCCATGTGTGTCTCTTTGCATGTGTGAAATATAGAATATATGTAATGTATTTGAAATCTATAATTTTTTTTCCAGAGAGTACGTGAGCATTGAAGACCATGATCTCATGTTCGGGCATGTTAAAAAACATTTTGGTCTTTGAAAGTTGAGGTATGAGGCCATGTAGAAGAGGATAGATGTCCTTCCCAAAGGAATATACTTTTTTGACATGTACATGTGAGGATTATTAGATGGATGAATAAAAATTGAAATACAGTTTTTACTATAAGGTAAATTAAAAATGCTTTCCAAAAAGACAAACATTCACCTATCTTTCTATAAGTTAATCAATTATGCTATTTTTGAGAACCATTGGAAGGATAAAATGGTTAATAGTAATATGAAGATTGTAATTAGAAAGTATATTTCAATTATTTGGAAGTGGAAATATGTTTAAACTTGTGAATATTTATTTTTGGTATAAATAAAATGTTAATTTTTTTATGAAATATTTCCCCTCAACTATTTATCATCTTGGATTATTAGGGTCAGATATTATAAACACATTCTGGGTTCAACATACATTTCACATATGTCTTGTTTGTGAAATATAGAATCCTAAATCTGTTTTAGAGTTATCATTTCATTCTCATTGTAATTTGGTATCTTTTTTAGTGTTCTCATCATCATTACTGATATGAAATGTTTCTAAGATAGTGATGTACAGTAGAGTGGGTGTTTATATTCCTGTTTCAGTTGATTTGATCATCTAGGTTCATTTACTAAAGAGTGTTGTAACCCATTATTTGTAATTATTCTAGTTCTTTCCTTGATTATCAGGATCCCTTTTTGTATTCTAGTGGTGAGGTGTACTTATACAATTAATTTTATTTTATGTAGGTTACCCCATGTATCATGAGAAATCTGAAAGATAATATTCCTCCTCGAACAATAAAATTTCATTTCTTATAATGTATTTAACTATTTTATACAGGTTGATTTGGATCATGCTTTCATATTCTGATGTGTTTTCCTACTATTAATTTATTCCCAGATTTGCTTTGGTCACATTTTTTCACATTCATTTAAAAAAAATTAACTATTTTCGTTTAATATTTTATCAATTTTTTTGATAGAATTATCATTGAAATTAGAAGATAAATAATTAGGATATAATGAAACATAGTATGTAGGTGAGAATTGATAAAAATAGGATTTAGGAGGACAATGTAGTAGTAGAGGAACAACCCCCCATAGGGGTATTACAGTGGATGTTCATTGTAACGATAATATAAGGGAATAAATTTTAGTTCACTATAATCTTGGTGGAAACATCATGTATATTCCCCTAAAACATCTTCATCAATTTGATTGATTGAGACCTGTTCATGTTGAGCTACTGAGTATGCATGGGTCATCTAGTTGATTTCCAAATCTGATGTGCATTTATTTTCTGTCATTTTCAAAGAGATGATTTTTTTGCGGCTTATTGATATCATTAGTCCCAGTGAACTGAAAACTGTGATATCATTGGTAGTATGCATGTTATTATGTCATTACTAATGTGATATATATATTGTTACTAAATAAAATGTTGTACTTGAATTATTATTTCCTTTTTGTAGAGTTAATACATTTTATGAAAGTAAAAAATAATTTCAACACAAATTTAAAAATTTCAACACAAATTATTATTACTTTTTATGTAGGTACTACCATTATTCCTATTATGTAATCGTATTTATTTCAAATATTTTTTACCTACCTCAATTCCATATCACTTCTTTTATCATATATTTTCTTATGTGTTTGTGCATAGACTGGAGATGAAATGAATGAGGTCTGAGATAGAGATGGCATAGATGGGAGAACACATGTATTTTTCATAGTTAGATCTAGAATATAAAAGAGATTTTATTGATGGGGATAGCGATGGATGAGCTAGAATAGACTATAGATGACATAAATTGGGATATATTGTGCATGGAAAAGATAGAGAAGGAGTTAACATGGATATGCTGCAGCTTTTGGTGATGGAGTCACTTGAGATGATTAGTTGGTGCTACTGAGGGGGATGATACTTTTTGGGGTCATCTAGATTAGTGGGGCCATAATTGTGGAATATAATTAGTGGAGGGTGGTCGTGCATGGTTTATAGAATTTTGGAGAAATCCTCCTGCAGATCCAATATATTTTCTTTGTGATGAATTTCATTACTAAAATAAATAAATATTTTTAAAATTTTATCATATGTTAAAATCATATTCAATTTAATAAATTAAACATTTTTTAATAAATGATAAATTAATAAATATAATATGAAATTTTATAAGTAATAAAAATTTATAGTTTTAATTAAAATTTAATTTATAAATAATGTGACATTTTGTTAATATTATTACTGACACATATATTTTTCACCAGAACCTGTTGCAAAAAACGTTATTCAACATATATATTATCTTTTTGTACTGTTATAATTTCAAAAGAACTATTTTATCTATCACAAAAACATTTAACAACATAGTTTTTACTAAAATTTTAGTGACAATGAAATATAAGTTGGTAGAACATTTTACCAACAGAAAATGAAATTTTACCAATAGATTTGTCCCACTAGAAAATGAGAACTATTGTTTAGTTATTCTAGTTACTACAATTATCCTTATCACATTTCATTTTTCATTTAGTTTACTTATTTAGTTCCCTCTTTACCTATGTTTTAAATTATCTTCTATTCTACACTCTGGTAATGTGGTCATAGTCTCTCCATAGACAAACCATAGATACTTTTGGCTAGTCAACAACAACTGGTATTTAGAGAGATTCATTTGAGGATTTGTGTCCCAATGGGACTATGGTATATCCTATGTGGAATCCACTTATGGGACATCACCCCATTTTCAACCTAACCCATCATATGTAGTTCAAATCCTTGTGAAAATCATTGGAAAACATGGCATCCGTACTCAAATTCCAAATGACTTCATCAGTTGTCTTAATAAGACATATAGAAGCTATTTGATGTCATTATTATCTCCATGATGATCATAACAATCTGTATTGTAGATAACAATAACAATGGGACTTTAAGTTTAAACTCTCATTGGTCATTCCCTCAAAGTGGTGAACTAGAGGTTCGCCCATACAAGACCTTGAATGGTGTCACATCACTGACAGAATGGTAGCTGTTGTTGTTCGAAAATAACACCAATGACATTGATCCTCCAAAATCTGGCCAATGTCAAACATGGATTCTAGCAACATGGCCTCCATAACATGAATGGATTACTAATTCTGACTGTCATTTTGGGGTTGGAAATCCATGATCAAAATCATTTGAGTCCCAAAACCCTTTCTAAATACATTCGATATGTGTAATGAGAAAAAACCATCTTTGTTGTAAATTATATTCAAGGGAACTCAATGGATTTAGACTGTCTCATTTATGTTGATGCATCCAACTCCCTTTAATAAACTATGCTCTCAAATGGATTCTATAAGGATCGACATAGTGATTCTTTTTATGATCACCTATACGTACATGTGTCCCCTAAACATATTTGGTAAATAAATGAATAATTACATGGATACACCATCCCACGTCCACTCTGAATCCTCATGGAATTCAGTTAAACCCATAAGTAAATGGTTCCTTTCCTTTACATTATGATTATAATGGAATCTATAAAAAAACTACAACTCCCTTTTTCCTCCCTAGCCTCCATATGTGATGTATGAGGTCTGTTTAAATATTTTGAACTATTTTATGTACCAAAAATGAGATATTTGACACTATCCATTAATGGTGTACTACAAACATCACTTTTACCATCATTCATCATCAAAAAATAATGGCATGATCCCCATATTCAGAAAATACCTCATGAGCATGTCCAATAGATATCTTATTACATAGGGTATCATAGTAAGTATCCCCAAGATTTGACTCCCTAACTCTCTAAAAAAGTAGGGAGGTGACAACAATTGATTGAATGTAGGGTGATCAAACATTATCAACAATGTATTATTGCATTGAGGCCAACTAATCTGACACCTTGTTATGATACAATGAACAATATCTTATAATGAGAACATCTTATATGGTTTTCTCCTTCCCATAAGTATAGGAAATCATCAATTAATAGTCATGGATAAACATTATCCTAAATCACTATATGAAGTTATGATCCCATTATGAGAATATATTCTTGATACTCTTTTGGTTATAATAAATTATTATGTACATTCCCATCAGGTACTGTGACTACATATTTTATACGAAGACTATCACTACACACTCCTAACTATTGGTCATCTAGTTCTTCTCTTGTGGTCCTCACTAATGTAAACCACATGTAATCACATCATTTATCTTTATCAGCAAATAACCATGTTTGTTACTTAATGCATAATGGAACACTCTATAATCGACACCCACCCATGGTAATATTAAAATGGTTGTTCACATCAAACTCTATGGTAACATATATATATATAACACATGAAACTCTGTAGAAAGTCAATAGGTTACACCTTTTAGGATAAAGCAATCATGGGGATGATATTCTAGAGAATTTATGTATTATTTTTATATAGTGTCCCACTTACCCATGAAATATAAAATACTCAATCACACCATTGGTTGGATCCCATCCAAAAACATGCTTATTTTTTTTGGGTTTAGTTTCACACAATCAATATAGAAAACATTTCTCCCAAAGAAGACCACCTGAATCTAGAACGTGAACATTGATGTAAACCCATAAGGATTGTTGTCTTATATTATTTATAAAACCATCCTCAAGTAACTCTCATGATCCTCCTCATACACTTTCTACACTATGATATATTAAATGAAGTGATCTATGAAAGGAAGAATGAAATTGTTCATGAGTCCCATAATCACTATTTGGGACTTCTTAATTCTAATGGGAATAAAAAATAATTCATAGTGATCGTAGCAACATTTTAATGTTGTATTCTATATATCCTCATCTCATAATCTCAAAAACTGAATTCTTGGTCTTAGTTAAACCTTCTGGAACCATCATGAACCTCTCAACTGATCATAGAGGTTATTGATCCTAATTACTGGATACTTTATCATTACATTCACCTAATTTAGTAGATGAAAATCCACAAATAAACCGAAACTCCCTAATTCTTAATTGGAAAAACACTAGGGATCATAATGGTGATACAATGTGTCTATCAAATGTTTTCCTCTACATGTCCCCCAACTACACCCTTAGATAATGAGGATCTATGTGTTCCATCCAATTATTTGGTGTTTATATTGGGGTTGTATCATTGTGTAGATAAATCTATATTCTTATCTCTATGAGGAGATGTAATCCTGAAATATATTTAAGAATATTTATCACACTCTTCCACCACTACAAGAAACTGAAAACACATAGAATCCAAAAAAAGCTATCCAAATGATGAGTAAATGGAGGCAACCTCCTTTTCTAGAGTCCATCCTACACTACACAGTTTTCAATTTCACCCTTAAATGAAAACCTTGTCCTGTCACTGTCGACATAACGCATCCTATTCAAAAAAAAATTTGATCTACCATGAAATATAGATAACCATTCCACACTGAAGATGTATTCATTAGGTATAATAATTTCTACAAATAGATCTAGATAAAAACACTCTCTTCCAAGTTTCGGGTCACACTATCATCAAAAAAGTGTTTCATCACTGATTCATATCGAGTAAGAGTCTCCAAGAATAAGCGTCAATCCAATGGGACAACCAAAATCTATATGTATAGAAATTGATATGTGTAAATAATGTAATGAATAGATTTTGTGTCTATTGGTACAATATCTATGGATTAAAAGACATAGATAAAACAAAAAATCATTCTTGAAACCTCTAGGTCATCAACATTGACTCTCTGTAGATACTCAATCCCTTGTCCTTCAGCTCCCTTAGCTTGGCATGGACTACCGATGGTTGTGGTAGTAACTATTCCAAAAATCTACGTCATCTAAATGATATTCCATTTATGTTTCCATGTACTCTTCTATATAGACATGTCTTCTCTAGCCACTGCCTCTTCCACAATTGTACATCCACTATCTCTCTATGAGATGCACATTAGGTGGTAAAATCATGTTCATGATTTCACCTACCATTATAATATTAGTACCACCTTTCCTAGGGAATAACAAAACCTTACTTAGATATCTCAAAAAATGAACCTCTATCCTAAGACCTACTCCTGGAACACATTGGACCTCTTGGTCCCTAAGTATGATGGTAGCTACATCTATTGTAAGTCTCTTCTCACATGTCCCCACATTAAAAAAACAATTGTATGAGTCTGCTCTTTCTGGATACTCTCAAAAACAAAATCTCAATCTATCAACCCATATTAAGCAGCAATGCATATAGGTATAATGTTTTTTATATTTCATTATGCAGTCTTCATTGGAAGGTCTGATCTTGGAAGATCTAATCAAAACACCATATTCAAAGAGTACTAGAGAGGTTAGTAAACAACAACGAATACTTAGTTACTATCATACTACCATATTTGGGATTTATATTCTCCTAAATGTTTACAAACATCATAATATCTAGATAGAACACCTTTGAAAAGGATCCTCAATCTATAAATGAACTAAATTTTCCTCATCGTACGACTAGGTCAAAAAAACCCACAATTTCCATTTTTAGCTATAGAGAAGTCTTGCTGAATGAACAACCATGTAATATCATTGTGTCCTGAAAAGATGGAAAAATCACATCACCACCTCAAGAAAATTCTCAACTGCCTATGAGTCAGGATCTCTTCAGTGTGTCAGAGGTTTTTGTTACAGAAACTCGAGAAGTGTATTTAGCCTGTTCACATTGTCCATGGTACTCCATGTACCATAAATTGTTCAAAAGGGGGTATAATAAATATTTAACACCTAGTGGTTACAACACCCGAACTAGTCCATGAATCGATGCATCATCATTATGGGGTCTTTATTCATGATCCTGATGAAAATTCCGTGTTTTCATAAATCCTGGAGGAATCAATAAATTGAAAATATGAACCATAGTCAATTGTTATATCTATAGATATGACTCATGAACGATATAGAGACAAAAATACATTCCTATATGATGTATATAAAATCATTTTCCATGTAACCATTGTCCTAATTTATTGAGTTAAATGAATGGTGATCAGTGTCATTGTACATTGATATGTAGAATATTGCACCAACACTAGAGTCCTTAGCATGATTGAAAAACTCACAACTCTTAACACTATTTCCAAATACCAATCTTGTAAAATCTTGTCCTACGATAGATCCAAATCCATTAATACCACTATATTATGACCCGTCCCAAAGGGGGCCATGCCGTAAATCCCCAAGCCTGCCTAAAATGTGCCACGGGTAGGTGAGTAGTGTCGAGTAGATGTATTTCTAACATGGGAGGCCAGAGTGTATAGTACATGCAGACACACACACATCTCTCCAAGACCATACAGTGGTAAAATATAAAACAACTCCAAAAACATGCATATATTCATCTAATTCACACAACAAGAGAATGACACCACACTATGTATTTTAGATAGGGCCAAATAAATGCTCACCGCCTAGAGTTTGAAAAATGTTCAATGTGTAGTTATGTATGGGGAATACGGTAAATACAACCTAGTGAACACACAAATGTCTTTTTTTTATCACCAAGAGATGCCTAATCATGGTCCCTCTAGGGACCCATAAAATTTTGATCATCATGAAAGGACGTGACGTGTGTTGGAAAAGATCATGTACGAGTGTTGTAACATTACTCAGTAGAAAACCAAAAAACCAAAGTGCGTACAACAACAAGAATATTAGTCATCTCTAAAAAGTTATATGTCTACAACAAATATAACTAGAATATAGAAATATACTAAACTAAGGAAGACATTCTAAAGGTAAATTCATGAGTATAGTTCAATCCTATGGTTCATAATCAATAGTTTCTAATATAACACTTCCTAGAGAACACTCTTCATTACTCAGATAACGGGGTTGATGTCCATCTGTTATTTCATGATCATCAGGTCCCATCATAGGATGTATACACTAGATTAGTAAAGAGATATGATACAAAGATGAGTATCACACTGAAATCCAAGTGGTATACCAATAACTAAATCTGAAATAACATCTTATTAGAGGATTGAGGCATGCGTAGTGTTGGTCATGATGATACCATGTACTCCACCAAGGATAAGAAGATGATTGTTAATATCTCTACGATCCATACGGATGGGTACCAAGAAATCTATCCAATATGTCTTGTTTAAATGAAAACTACCCTATATGTATGTTGTTATTTCATTATAACCCTTATGGAAGTGATATAGGGAATGTAACTAAAAGAATATTTTCAACGATACAGCGGCTAAGGGATTTAACCCTACATTAAAGAAGTAAACATCATGTACTTGTAATAGACGACATGTTCCTTTGACACCAAGTTATTAATACGTAAACGACCCATGTTCATGTCCATGTTAATATATATGGTCTCACCATTCCCATGTACTTTTAC
Source organism: Viscum album (assembly GCA_963277665.1). NCBI lineage: Eukaryota > Viridiplantae > Streptophyta > Magnoliopsida > Santalales > Viscaceae > Viscum > Viscum album. Next base: position 1,359,549,487 of record OY728119.1, on the reverse strand, counting down.
CAATGTCCAAGTACATGGTCTTTCCTATGTACACCAGGCCTAGCCATGACTGTTTTAGAGTACACAGCAAGTCCTTAACCATTCACTATGTGGAAAATGGATATTTTCAATAGGGTAATTGTGATGGGGATGGGTCCCGTCAATGATAGTCCATCAGGAGGGACTAATTGTGATGAGACCCAAATATCGTTGCAAATAATTAGTTATTTGTGATGGTAATGGGGTTCTTGTCGGAAAATGTTTGGCATGGGTGGTATGCCAAAACGCTAAAAGCGTAATTGCGATTTGCCACATGAGAAATAGTAATATATACATTGGGAACACCACCACAAATATTTATATCTAAAAAAATCAATCCCAAATATACCTCCATCTTTTTCTCTCATTCCACTCCTTTCTCTACCCCTCTCCCTCTCTTCATGCATTTTTCCCTCAAAATTTTTCCATGTTTAAAAATTTTAAATTGGACCAATATTCAATCCTAACATCCATGAAAGATCCAGTTTTAAGGTATTTATCTATTTCTTTTATTTCCAGCAAATTAATTTCATTTTATATTAGTTATAATTATTGTTCATTAGATGAAATTAAATTAATTAAGAATTAGAATGTTTTCTTGTATTATTTATTTTTAATAATAATTTCGTGTGATTTGTATTAATTATTATTAATTGATAGTAATTGTAATAATTATTATTAATTAGTTGTGATTAGTATTAATTAGATAAATTATTAATAATTAGTAATTATTAGCGATAATAAGTAAATATTAGTGGTAATATGTAATAAATTTGAATAAATATTTATCAATAATAATAAATAGTAAGAATCAGTAATAATTAGTAATAATTAGTAATAATAGTAATATTTAATAAGTATAGAAATAATTAGTAAAAATTAATAATAATTATTAGTAAAAAGTAATAAATTATAATAAATATTAATAAATAGAAAAAATGAATAAATAAAAATAAATATTAATACATAGATATAATTTTGAATAACTAGTAATTTTTTTAATAATCCTTAATAATTATTAATATATATGAATAATTAGTTGAAATTAGTAATAATTACTAATAATTACTAAAAATTAGTAATATTTAGTAAAAATTAGTAAAAAATATTATTAATTAGTAATAGTTAGTATTAATTAGTAATAGAAATTAATAATTAGTAATAGTTAGTAAAAATTACTAATAGTTAGTAATAATTAGCAATAATTATTAATAATTAGTTATAAATATGAATAATTAGTAAAAAATAAGACTAATTAATAATAATAAAAAATAAATATCTATAATTAGTAAAATTTATTAATATTTTTTAATAATTATGAATAATTAGTTATAATTCATAATTATTAGTAAATAATATGAATAATTTATAATAATTAGTAATAAATATAGGATTCTTAAGCCATTCCGTCTATTGAAAACCCACATTTTTCATTGGACCATGATTCCAGGGTGGTCAATCTACTGTGATGGAGAAGATAACAACTTGCGGGGATAATCATGTCGATGAAGGAGGAATAAATCCTCAATGGGATATGTTTTCTAAATTGGTTCTGGTGGAGGGGGGAACACCAAATATGGATGGGGGTATTTTTCAACCTTTGTTATACACTTATAATCCATTTTTTATTAACCTCATGAAAAATTCCTATATATCTTTTTTCATGGCCACCAATGATAATTTCATCCATGCATGGATAGATAATATGAATGTCACTTTCCAAAATGTTCATGAAAGAGAGTTGTTGCTAAAGGCATTCCGAAAGAAGCAGCTGATTGGTTCTTCTTATTGTTTGAGGTCACCTTTTTTTAGGGAGTTTTCAGTTTTCGGTTTCCCTAATTATTTAGCAATCCAAAAGCATCTTACAATAAACATTGAGGATGGATTTTGATGGAATTAAGAGATGAATTTTAGAGACCTTTATTGGATGTTTAGAATCATAGAGGATGTTTCAGAGTTTTCATTTGAATCACCATCTAATGAATATGATTCACCGAAGACATGGTGGTGAGGTTGACACCCCAAGGGAAGGTATAAATACCTATTAATATGTGATCCAGAATAGTAATAATTAGTAATAATTAGTAATACATAATAATAATTAGTAACAATTAGTACTTATTAGGAATAATTAGTAATAATTAAGAATAATTTGTAATAATTAGTAATAATTTGAAATAATTAGTAATAATTATGAATAAACATGAATAAATTGTAAAAATTACTAGTAAATATCAATATAAGAAAAAATATGAATAATTAGTAATAAATGATAAATATCAGTAATAAATAATAATAAGTAAAAATAAATATTAATAATTATTAATAATTGGTAAAAATTAGTAATAATTTTGAATAATTACTATTTATTAGTAATAGTTAGTAATAATTAATAATTAATATTAAATAATATTAATAATTAGTAGAAATTATAAATAAATAAGAATAATTTGGAATAATTTGGAATAATAAGTAATATATAAAAATAAATTGGTAATAATTAGGATGAATTGGTAATAATTTGAAATAATTAGTAAAAATTAGAAATAGTTAGTAATAATTATGAGTAATTAATAGTAATTAGTAGTAATTAGTAATTATATTTAATAATTAATTGTAATTATTAATAAATATGAATAATTAGTAATAAATATGAACAATTAGTCATAAATATGAATAATTTGTCATAATTTGTAATATTTATTAACAATTAGTAATAATTAGTAATAAATATAAATTATTATTAATAATTAGAATTAATTAGTAATAATTAGTAATAAATAGTAAAAATTGTTAGTAATTATTAATAATTATTAATTAATATTAATATTTAGTAATAATTCATAATAATAAATAATAATAATATGTGATGATTAGTAATAATTAATCATAAATATTAGTAATTGGTAATAATTAGTCATATTTAATAAAAATTTGGAATAAATATTAATAATTTGTTATAATTAGAAATATTTAAGATTAATTAGGAATAATTAAGAATAATTAGTAAAAATTTAAAATAAATAGTAATATTTTGGAATATTTATAAAAAAATATGAATAATTACGAATAATTAAGAAAAAATATGAATAATTATAACTAATTTGGATCAATTATGAATTATTAAGAATATTTAATATCAAATATGAATAATTATAAGTAATTAGTATTAAATAAGATTAATTAGTAATAATTTGTAAAATGTATTCATTAGTAATAAATATGAATAATTATTAAAAATCTTTATTAATTAGTAATAATTAGCAATAATTATTAATAATCAGTAATAATTAAGAATAATTAGTAATAATAATCAATGGTTAGTAATAATAAAGAATAAATAGTTATAATTTTCAATAAATACTTAAAATATGAAATAAATATAAATAATTAGCAATAATTAGCAATGAATAGAAATAGATTGGAATAACATATGGTAATTAGCTGTAATTTGTGGGTTGTAACAGTAATTAGTGGTAACTAAAATAGATAAAAACTTTTTTTGATCATGTTTTAAAAATATCAAAATATTCATGAAAAATAATTATTTGGTCTTTTTATGATAATTATGTAACAGTATAGTAAAAAATAGTCATTATAAGATGATCATGATAGGAAAATCCATGAAAGGAACCAAATGGTTCATAATTAAATCTTATATATATTGAGGGGGTAGAAGCATTCATAACGTTTAATCCTCAAAACAATTTTTTCCCAAAAGTGACAATTAATTATCTATGTATATAGTATATTCTAAGGATGTTTGGGACATTTGACAATTTTGGAGGTCATATACTGCATTTTTGTTTTCAAAAAGATTATGTTTTATGGTATCAATAATTTGGATGGAGTTCTATAGAATATACTAATAACTTTTTTCTCGATCCATCACTATTTCAAAATTTATTACAAGATGTAACGGGTTTATCGTTTCAACAAAATGAATCTTGGGATGTTATTGATTTAACAAATGAGTTTAAACCATCTCAATTTTATGAGATTTTGATGTCAGTTGGTGAAACCATATATCCTGGTTGTAAGAATAGAATATTTTAAGTTGTTGTAAACTTTATGGATATTGATTAGATAATGGAAAGATAAATAGTTGTTTTGTGTAGATAATATCCTTGTTTAAAACACGGTTACCTAAAATAAATATGTTTCCCACAAAATTCAATGAGAGTAAAAGGATTATTTGTATTCTAGGTCACGAAAATAATGAGATTCATGCATGTTCAAATGAATGTATCTTATAGTATGCTCAATACAAGTCATTGGATAGTTGTACTACATATTGATAGTCAATGTGTAAATAGGTTCAACTAAGGACTTCTGGATTAATTCCTATTAATATGTTGAGTTATTTACCACCTACAGAATGATTGCTTTGTTGATTTATGTTTCAGAACACAACGCCAGTGATGTCATGGCACAAAACCAATATTTTAATCAGTAAATGCTTAAATCATCACCTTAATGGTCATTCATGTTTGCAATTTGATCATTTACATCTACATTTTTCTTCAATGGCCTAAACATGAAATTGTGTATTTCTACTAACATTTTCAATCCATTTGGTTCTTATAGTAGTCATTATTAATGATGGCCTATTTTTATAACTCTATACAATTCACATCCTTTGATGCCCATGACAAGTCCATATATCATTTTGACTATACTAATTCAAGGACTTCATAAAAAACATTGATTATTATTTTGAACCAGGGATTCAATATTTAAATTCATTCTCATGTAATTGTGTTAGTATATATGATGTTGTTTTGAAAAAACATTCCTACTAAAAGATTCAATTACGAGGACAATAAGTCACTACCAAGCATATGGAATGTTATCTGGATATAGTACACATTTTTCACAATTATGTTCATAAAATATGAAATGAAAAGAGAATTTATGCTCATCAATGGTATAAACCCTTGTTTTTTCTAGCTTTCATCATAGATTCCTTTTGACCAATCAACATTTTCATCAAAACATATATGCATTCAGAAAAGTCATAATTGAAAGAGATAGATGTCCAACAATGATTTCTTATATTAAGTTAAAATAATGTGTCTCTTCATTACCTCCAACTAAAAATGGTCCAACTTTAAACCAATAAAAAATTAGTGGATTTGGGAAAGAACGAAAACAGATAAAAGAGAGATTTTTTTTGGATCTAGTATGTTGGTATGATTTTTTTGTCCAGAAAATGTTGGATGTCATTCATATTGTGAAGAAATATTTTTATAATATATATTATATCATTTTTGATACATAATGGGAGGCCAAAGATAATGTCAAATCACAATTATATGTTTTCAAAATTTACAAACTACCCAAAATTTAACAGTTTGAAAATAAAAAATCACAGAAGTTAATGAATCCATAATCACCTTATACACTTTAAAAAAATAGATAATTATTTTGTTAGTGGATTTTATAATTGAGACTTCCATATGGTTATATATCTAATTTTGGTATATGTTTTAGTAATGGTAATATTAATAGTTTAAAAATTCATGACTGTCATGTTATAATGGAAAAAATTATGCAAATTAGATTAAGAGGTTTCTTGAATTTTATTATTTTAGATGGGATAATAGCCATATTATATATTTTCCCAGCTATTTGAGTTGTGAAAACAGACTACCATGCACTACAAAGTCTACAATAACATGTTGTTTTTATTTTAGGTAAACTGGAAAAAATATTGCTACTAGCATTATTTTAATCAAGGGAACATTTTATATTACATTTTCTATATGAAGAAAAATGTGGATGTCTGGTACAGATACAATGTTCGTACCCATTTGAGAGATACATGCAAATCAATGTAATAAAGCTTAGTCAATTGCATAAGATTATTTATCGGATGAATTTCAATTTTTCATCAATCATTATTTTCAATATGAATATCTCTCAAAACACAACCACATGGTATGTAGTGAAAGAAATTTTTTTTATGAAATGAGGAATAAATTATCAGTTTTTAATTAGACACAACAAGGATATGGTGGTGTCCAATAATTATGGAATTGAAATGAGGAATATCACAGAGGTCATACATATGTTCTTCTCAACTGTGATGATGTGAAACCATTTTTACTATGAGTTATCCTATCACTTTATCTATAATAATTGTTACAATAAATTAATATTATTTTTTATAGGTTATATGATAATCATATTGAGAAAAAATTTCCAAAAAAAGTGGAAACTCTTGAAAAAAGTTTAGGAAATAATTTTCTCACTTTTTAAAAATAATGGAAACAAAAATAATTTATGGATTAACATAAAAAATTAATTTATTACATTATATATATATAATTTTTATAAAAAAATTATATATCTCAACATGGTGAAAAAACTGATAATAGATTATGATTATTGATTAACCCAATATCCATAATGGGAAGATCTTACAATGTATATGTGGTGAATGATTTTTGATTTCATACATGTGCATACAGGGAATCAAAAAAATTAATAATAGGGTTTTCCTAAGATGATATAATCATATAGAAATTGAGGTTGAATTTAATGGATTACTAGAATAAATAACTGAAATGTGTTATCTAGGATATAGTTACCTAACACTATTTAAATGTCTGTCGTTATATACTGACATAATATTGAGTTTTCATCTGAGGATTGTAATCATTGATATTTAAAATAAAATACTTCTTTTGGTAGATGAACCATTTTTATTGGATCATTAATAACATCAATTTTATTATGAAAATTATTGTGTTATGTTATGAGATTTATGTGATTGGTGGTTCATAATAAAAATTATTTCTTATTTACATCATTTTATTCAATGTTAATGTAGTTTCCCAGAAGTGCAAGGAATTGAAAACTATCAAGAGAATATTTCAAATCTATATTTTTCACAAAGAGACACGAATATAAATAATGAAACTCAATATTTAAGGATTGATTGTGGGGAAGATGTTATAGATGTATTGAACAAGATTTAAATGACAATAGATGATGACACTAAAACTCATTTGTAAAATGATGATAATAACGAAGAATATGAAGATATTAACATTGTCGCATACTAATAGGGAGATGGAAATGAAGATTGAAAAAGTTAAATACTAGTTATTATTATATAATATATAAATTATAGTTTTTTCTGACTATTTTATGAAAATTTCAATTTGTGTTTAAGATGCACTCAGATATACTTCATCAGTTGTAGGAGGTTGTTCTACCTAATGATGAGCATGAGGTTAGAACATATGACCCTTAGACAGTGGGATGTTTAGAGAGAACATGGAGGACTCATGGTCATAAAATATTGATGATTTATGACCCTACACCAAACAACATCCATATCTTACCTTTAATACATGCATGTAGAGGATTGTTCACTAGGGTATTTTAGTTATTTTTCATTAATTTATTTCTATACTAATTGTTTAATTTTTTATTTTTATTTTCAATACCCTTCACATATAACTATTACACATAAAGCACTATATTGTCCAATTAATTTTCTAGAGCATTGGTCACATGGGAACATATTCTTGTTGATATTCATTACTACATGTTAGATCATTGGGTGGTACAAATATAAATAATATTTATTTTAAAATTTTTTGAATTACAAACATTATATTATTAATTATTTATTAGGTTTACTGTATCCCATTTATGAGAGAATTCATGATGCTATTTGGGAGTCTGGGTATGGGTTAACTGTGAGCGTTGCCATCTTTTTTTGGGAAAATCATGGAGAAAAACAATTATGAATGTAGTAGATATAGAGTTTGATTAGTATTTTCATGACCACCGACCTAATTACATTTTATATGAGGATTACGATGCATTATGTTCACATTATATGGGTGGTCAATTTAAATGGAGATTATCCGCAGCCCGAAAAAACTGGGGGAGAAAGGAGGTGGCACATTGACCATGTTGTCATATATTCAATAAACATAGGTAACATTTTCTGAGTAATTTTTTAATTATTTTTTTTAACATTAAATGTTAATTATTTATTTTAGATTTATATAAGTTGTTGAATAGTCTTATATTAATGATTTTATTGTTTATATGAGGATTTATAATCATCATGTCACTAGAGAGATTAGAGGTGATACCAGTATCATATTGTGGTCAATAATTTTTTTGAGTATTAAAATTAACTGTAAATAAATTTTTAACTTTTTAAATTTTGAATTTTAATTGAAGTAGTCATATGAGGCCATGATGTCTCAAAGGCAGATAGAGATTCAAGACAATATAAAGGATAAGACTAGTGCCCACCAACATGATGAGGCAGAAGTTATGCACGCGACCCACTATGCCTTTGAGAAAGGTTAATTCATTTGTATCAGCTCTCGATTGACACCTGAGAGTTATTAGAATATTGTTGTAATGTCAGCATGCAACTCAAGAGGAGATAATGAAGAGTCATTATTATCAGCTGCACATTATCAAGAGAAACTGTGTGATCAGGGTGTGCTTATAAAAAGTATGCCTAGGGAGAAGGAAGAGATCTGTTTAAAGTAGTAGCCGGAGGAGATGTGCTGATAGTAGCAGCTGCAGCATGAGAAAATGATGGAGTACAAGTGTCGTCTGACATTAGATTTAGGTAGGGAGTTCCCCCCACTCTCCCATCCATCTCTTCCAGCTCCTCTAGAAGACCCCATAGTGATTTATTAACATTTTTTGATAAAAAATTTGAATGTAATTTTTATTCTCATATTATATATTTACATTTCTAAATAGTTCAATTTTTATCTTGTTGTGAATATTTTTTTGTTATTTTTTTTATTTTATTATTTTATTACTCTATTATTTATATAATTTAATTTAATATTTTACTTATTCTATTATTTAATTTTTATTTTATTAAATTTATTAATAAAATTATTTTATTATTGTTAGTATTTTGTAATTTTTTTTAATTATTTTTGAATATTTATGTTATTATTAATATTTTTATTAATATAATTAATAATATAATAAATTTAGTGTTAATATTAATATATATCGTATATGTATTATTAATAATTTTTCTTGAATATTATATTATACTTTTTTATAAATATTACTATTTAATTATTATTACTAATATTAATATTTTAATTTTATTTTATTATTATAATTTTATTTTATTTTATTAATATGGTTTTATTAGTAATATTTTTTATTAAATATTATTAATATTAATATTATTTAATTTTTACATTTTCTTCGATGGGTCATTCATAATTGGAATTGTAAATAACATGACAAAACTATTTGAAATCGGAGAATTTCCTAAGACAAATAGAATTTTTTCCAATGGGTCATGAAAAAAACGTATTTGTGACACAATGTTTTACTATGGTTTATTTGTGACGGGATGCAATCATAATTTCCCTTATATAACAGGTTCATGTAGAAAATAATATATCTAAAATAACTAAACATTCTGTAGTGATTTACGCCATGCCATGTCTATGTACACTTAAACATACACACTGAGTCAACTTGATTTGGGTCACATGTCGTTTGACATGGTCAAAAGCAGTGTGATACATAACATCTTTTAGAAACCCTAATAGCTACTATGAGGGTCTCATATTGAGTGTTCCCACAAAGCACACATTGTGTACCAATGGATTTGACATATCATGCATGATTCTCCCCTACATTTTATGCTACATCATTAGAAGTCTGATATACTGCTGCCACCAGTAATCATTCCCAGGGAACCTAGATATGGGGCATGACAAGACATTTCTCCAATTATGGCTATATTTTTACCCACTATCCAGAGAAAAAGGATACATGAAGCCTCACAACCATCGTAATTCCTAAACCAACTTACGAGAACATATAATCTAGTCGTGATCAACAATTATTTTCTTAGTCATACAATCCCCACACCATTATGACATTAAATTATTGATAACAAATCATTTCACTAAAAAAATAGGTGTGAAATGTTGGATTCGTTGGTATTTATGCCAAAACACTAGGATAAAACTCCGATTATTAACTATATACAAAATGGGAGAAAATCCAAAAACATACAAAAAGTGGAAAATGGGGTTTTTTAGATTTCATTGATCTGTTTAATTTGAATGATGAATGAAAATCCATAATTAGTAAATTAATATCCCAGTAAATCCCATCATATAATCTAATCCTACAATATGATTGATATCCCAATCATTCTGTTATTCGATTGATTCTCATTAATCATAGAAATCAATAATAGGGATTAAATCCAATCAAAACATCATGTTACGTCTATTTGTATTTTCCAATAATGTATAATGAATCTACAACATTTTTTTGGTGATATCCACTAATTTTGTAGAACACCCATCAGGGAACAGTGATCTGGTTTTTATCCACCAATGGATTTACTCAAACACTCTCTAATGGACCTTGGGTTATGTATATATCCTAATGTATTTTCCTTAATATTATATGGATTGAAGATCTTAGATTATTCTTTCAACATATAAAAAATAATTTATTTAATTATTTTATTAATATTATTCATGGAATGAATATTTCACAAATTCCCCATTCTAAAAATTGTAATGTCATGCATAAGGTAAAAAACATGTTATGAACTCAAATGTGCCATTATATTTTTTATATTTTTTTCCATTTATATTTTATTCCATATTTCATGAAAACTATGAACACACACTATTTAATACATTTCAAACATTTATTCTGAGCACATGAGGCCTCTGAATCACATGTTGTCTCAGCACCTGGTCTAAAAACTTATACAATTAATATCTAAAAAAATACAAGGAATATATGAGTCTCTACAAAAGTAATCAAGTGTATGATAAGAGATGATAATTTATCATTATTTAAAATTATTTCCATATAAAATATATAGAATTTTCTAAAATATTATAATTATGTTGGGTGGTTTTTACCATATTTTTCATTTCAATTTTGAGATCCTCAATTGGATCACATATTATCCTGATGTTTTTATTTATTCATGAATCTAAAATGGGCTGCACTAATTGCATCAAAAAATAGTCCATGAAAACAAAAACGTCATTCATGATAACATGGGGATATCTATGGGTTGTGAAATAAAATAAACATTCATAAAAAGAATGTAAATTTTAAACATACAAGAAATATAAGTAGAATAAATTTATATAAAACAAGATATAATATATTATAAAGTAATATAATTATATGGTAGAAATGAACCTATTAAAAATTCATATAGAGAAAGTATATTCTCTAGTATATTATGCACGAAGAATGCATGATTGTGATGAATGTTCATTTTCATTCTATTTAATAATGTATACCATGAATTGAATTCATATATATTTTTTGTGAAACCTATATATTCATTCATGATAAATTTCTAATGAGATGCCCTATGATTCCCCCATACCAACATCCAATTTGGGTCTCTACTGGCCTGAATAGTGTTCTGGATCCCCACAGGCTATAAAATAGTTCATATACATCATTGGAAACACTCTTTTGAGGTAATTGTTCATCTTAAAATGATAAAACTGTATTGAATGTGAATGAATAATGAAACAATAAAATATATGAAAAAATATCCATTATGGATACACAATTGAATCTATAAATAAAAGGATAGTTGAAGAATGAATAAATAAGGGAAAACTATAAAATACATTAATACAACATGGACAATACATTATCAAAAATAGGATAAAAACTATAATGAGTATGGATCCAACATATCCATATGTGAACTATAGTCATCCATTATCCCAAAACTCCCATCGATGACCGAAAAGGTAAACCCCAGTCTATCTCACACGTAGACCATAATAAAAATATATGCATGATAAATATAACCATTTAGTTCACTACCCAATGACAATATGTAATTAATTTTATATTACACCCCACATATATTAGTTTGATCAAAATTTTAAATATATTTTTTACAAAAAGGAAAATAAGTTATATGATATTATATTTCTATATATTCATTGAAAAACAAGGGAAAAAATCATTTTCCTACTAACAATCCCCAATGATCTAAAAAACTTATATTAAAACCAATACATTATTTTTATTATTTTCCACTAAATATTATTGAAAAAAAATAATGATCTTTGAGTGAAAACCATTTCTTACATTCATTTCCCAAATATATTCAAGTCCTAATAAAATACATCATCACAAAATAATAAACACAATTGACATACCAAATTTTAAAACACATTTATTGAATATAAAACCCAATCATTTTTATTCTAAAAATTTATCAAAATGTATTACAAAATTATATTAAATACATGAAAATTATAGGGAATATGGAATAAATGTTATTGGACACCACTATAGAAATAATTAGGAGAATAGAAAATAATACATTCAATGTAATTGTTCTATGAAATCAAAATATTGATAAGGGATATGAGAACATGTACCTCGACCTGGTTAGTGAGGAATATTCATGTGAATCCATGAGTACAGGGTTCGAATCTGGGTGGATGAAAATTGTACTGTTTCTATAGTAATATTTTAGCGAGTATTTTAGACGTTATTTTAGTTTGCATTGTAGTACATATTGTTCAGTACTATAGTAAATGGAACTATTCGCATTTTAGCCACTAGTTTGGGCCATGAGTTTACAAGGCCATTGAGCAAACCAATGCCTTCAGAACATCTATGTATTTTGGAAACCTCAATGTCTTCAGGACAACTCAAACCCTTTATACCACCTCAATCAAATCATAAAGTGTTGATGAATCCAATCAAAGAAAAGTAACTAGCTCGAGATGGGCACATAGATCTGGTCATTTCACCAGAAAAAATATATAAAAATTCATATGAATTATATGGTATTCAAATTTTCATTTGGACTATTCTTCTACACCACTACATAGGTATTTCTAGTCGAAAAAGAAATGATAATTTGGTAAGACGACTTCAATGATCTAGGCATTAGTGAAGGGCATTTTGAAGCCTTCATGACTGGGATTAATTCCACTAAGACAATTGGGAAATGTAATCCACTATGTCTAAATTCTTTTTAAGGGTTCCCCATTATCCATTTAAATGGGTATTATAAAATGAAATAATTCATGCCAATCAGGGGATACGAGACATATACACAAAATTGGATGTGACCCCTAAATGATCCAAAATATGATAATAACATTATATAATAATCTATAGTCCTATAGTAATGATTTCATGAATTAATAATGAGGATCATATTAGGTGAGTAAAAAACATTTAAATGTCAACAAATGTACTTTAATCTATCAGCAGATAATAATACTCAAGAGTACACCACATCATTTGGACACTAACGATCCATTTAGCCAACTCCGTATAATTCAGAACTATAACCTTGTCAGCTGACATGCAAAACTAAGGAATAAAAACATAAAATTCATTTACTATCATCCATATACTATCATATAATAAAATAAATGTTCATATAAATTTAATGACAACATGATGATCATGTGAAAAACTTCAACCATTAAAAATAAACATCATCTAACCTCTTACACCCCAACATGAAATAGTTACATGAATCATCTATGGGTCAACTTATAAATTAAGAACCATGTGTATGAAATGTATATATAATCACATGGAAAATGTGGAGGATTTTACAATATTCATAAAATATCATTACTGTGTTGTATAAAACATGAATTTTCAAAATGTGTTTGGGGTTCCAAGGCAACCTATGCCTATTAAAATACCATTCAAATAATATATTGAATGAAAATTATAAATATGTTTCATTGTATATATTTGGATATCAAATAATTACCAAAAATACCATTGAAATGTGAAAACCCATCCAAAAGATTTAAAAATATGACTCACATTGTCAACACAATAAAAATTAAAATATATAAAATTTGAATACTTAAGAAAAATTAATCTAAAACCATCTTGGGGATAATCACCTATTAAAAATCCCAATACAGTAGTATCCATCCATTTTTTATCATTTATGACAATAAAAATCCACATGTAATGGAATCTCATTCCATGCCCAGGGTTAAAAACACTATTATATTATTATCTATCCCTTATATGAAAACCATGTAGTTATTATTTTCATAGTAATCCTTTATATATAATTAATGAACCCCACATAATATAATATAAAGTAATAACATATAAAACCAAACCACTATCATATGGAAATAATGATTATATATTCAATACAAAAAAATAATAATAATGATGTGGTTGTTCCCTTTCTATAACAAATAAGACATTGAAGAATAATGTCACTCTAACCCAAAACATGAACTCCTATGCTTCATAGTATTAATATTGGAATGAAAATAAATAATGGATATGGATGTGAGAATGATGATGTGATTATCTTCAGATTACCTTAATAATTTATAATAGATATTAGTAGAGAACCATCAAAATAAATAAAAAAAGGGGAATCTCTATACACATAATGTAGAGTCAAATTAGTTTATGGAGTGTAAATTGGGGCTCAAAATTTATAAATATGATGAGGAAAATTGGGAAAATTATAATATTTAATATTCTAGGAAGACACAATAAAATTTAAGATGTTTTTTTAGTTCGGGAAGAAGAATCATTTTATTATTATTAATGAAAAGACACTTTTTTGTATTGGTATAGGTGGACACATTACATAACCAAATTCCCAAAGCCATGTGTCTAGAATAGAAGGCTTGAAAGAAAATTTTATTCAGTGTAAAGGGTCATATGATGAATAATACTTCTATAGTAACCTACCAGCTAGAGTAACTGATATAGTTCCACCTCTACTATAGTTGAACCACTAATACCATAGCATTGTTTCCAAAGTATTTCTATATTTCTTCTATAATAATTCATTATTACATGGTGATTTTTCTCAAACACATATTTGATCCTAGATTTTTTGGATGCCATGAAATATCCTCTACCACATAGTTATAGGCTCTTTGTAAATTAAGAAGTTTTTACAAATAATGTTAAAACTATGTAGAGATGCATAACTAAAAAAACACACTCCAAATGGCCTAGATCACATAATTTATCTAGACCATGCACGAACCATGCAATTCACACATCACATAATAAAATTCAATCATTTCAATTAGAGAATCCATACAGTCTAAATATCCAGGTTCTAATTGGGCCAAATAGAACTATCAATGAGTTTATAACTAGAACTTAGGAACTAACCATTATATACTATTTTAATTTTTTAAACATGTGAATATGATTATCCTCCAAAATTTCTAATATTAAACCATCAAAAATATAAAACATGATGAATATCTCAATAAAAATTGACAAAAATTAATAAATAATTACAATACATGGGTTTCATAACTCTCCGAATCATTTTATATTTTTCCCTATCAATGATCAATTTCTAGTAGAGGTTAATGAAATATGCATCCTAAAAATGATAAGTATGAGTTTTCATAGAGATTCAAAAGGGAATTAAATCACAAAATTAAAAAATTATATCATATAAAAAAAGATAACTCTTCAAACAACATGGTGAATCTTCGACTAACACCGTCATACCGAATAACAGAACATTTATACAAAAAATTTAATAGATTACCAATAAAGATGGGTATACTCATCATTTATAATTGATCTAAATTGGTCAAACATTGACCACATATGTTATATAAAAATTTCAATCCACTTTAAAAACATTACTATATAATCTCTAAGAAGGAATTAAAAAAATAACATATCCTAAAATGACTAGAAATAACTAGATTAAATAAAATAATTCAAAAAATTCTATGGATATATCAAATGAACTACAAATCCTCATAAAAATCATGATATTAAAAAATAAAAGGGACAATAACAATCACAATCATTTCTCATAATGAAATTAAATGTTTCTACCGATATGGTCAAGATTTTAATATAAAGTTAACATAGGGTGATTTATATTGAACACCATATCATTGGTAATCATTATTGAAAACTGAGCATAGTGCTTCCTATGGTCTGACTGGATACAAAATACACTCCTAGTTCCACATGAATGTTCCCTAGTCTTCATTGTGTGAAAACAAATAAACCACATTCCAAACCATGACCTACACCATGCATAAGAAATGAAAAAACCACAATGATAGGATGAATTAACATTAAAAAAATAAGCATAACCATCAAATAGAAACTAAAATTCCTCAAAGGGGACCCCACACTATAGTCACCTCAATAATGCCTAACATATATAATGAAACCTATCATTACAGATCCATATATGAATCTAGGGTACATGAGCTTCAACCATTCATCCAATATGGTTCCCAAATAGAGACACTAGGTAAAAAAATGATTAAATTATTCGATAACACACCACTATGTGAAAAATAAAATTCCCATAAATCGATATGTATCTTGAGTATTATCAATAAAATTGGGATGAAAACCAATAATGATAAGAACTATAAAGGTGAAAAAATGTATCATAGGGGATTATAAAAAATAAAATAAAACAATAACTCAATCATTTCATGTCAGGTAAATTGAACTATTCAAGATTTAATTAAAGTATCCTTCAAGAAATCCTCTTATGAAATAGTTGACCAATTTTCATAAAGACCAAAATTAAATAATGGACACATCATATGTATAAAACTATCAATAGAAAAAAAATTGAAATTGGAAATAAAGTCAAAATACATAAACTAGTTCATTAAAAACCTACTTGATCAATTGAGAACATTTATATTCTAAATAAATTTAATTTAATTCTTCATTCAATCATTAACAACCAGTACATACATAAAAAACTCTAAAATATAGTATTTGGAGATCATGAGCTTCCTATAATATATTAAATCCACATTATAAAATTAATATGTTCCCTTTCTATTTAATGATTAATCGTATCAAACATCTATAATAAAATGTACTAGTTTGAATACATCGCCTACATTTGTAAATTCAAAACAATGTTTTCGATTAAGTTTTTTGAAAAAATATTATCCATTTAACCATTTGAAAATACCATTTTCACTTTATTGAAAAATAATTTACACATTAATCATCCCATAAAATTCCATTTTATTAAATAAAAATTCTAATCAAATTTAAAATAAAATAATTTTTCTAATTAAGAACTTTTAAACCTACCACTTTCGAAATACATCTCAAGAGAGTTTAAATTCCATTATAAAAAAGTAAATTCCAATATCAAAACCAAAATATGTTTTATATTTCAGGGTAAAAATAAATTCCTTTAAAACATCTTAGTTAAATCAAACAAAATAAAATATTTCATATTATAAAAACTTATTATAAAATTTTTTTTCCATGGAACCATTTTAAATTGAAAATACATTTCATAAAAAAGTTATTTTTTACACACAAAATTTCAATACCACTAATATCTAAAATTAAATGGCTCATCAAAAAAATCAACAGAAATACAATCCAACATTACCTATATATTTTTTTAAAATCTTGATTCTGTTACCGTTACATTTACATGGAAATTGATGAATAGAGGCAATTAAATTGGAAAATTTTGATATGGTACTATGATAACAATTTCTACATGGTTAATAATGATATATTAATCATGAAATAGACTATAAAAAACATTTGAAAAAAAATCTTGGTATCCATTTGTTTTTAGGCCCTATAATCCAACATCAGGCCTTAATCACCCTTTATGTTTTCACCATAAACCCTGATTTAAATTCCGTAATGTGAATAATAAAACAAAATTAAGGATTAATGCACCTCCATATTACTATCAATTTAGAATCCAAAAAATCATATAGATTGTGAAACAAATTCATTAAAAAAATTCAGATGACCCTGGAAACATCACAATACAAAAGAAAATTAGCTAATGATACTGATACCACACTAACCTATATAGTCTCAACATCATAATATAAAAATTAAAAATTACAATAATATCAATATGCTTCTTCAGAACACCGTATATAGTGAGGAAATTGTTTTTGATAATATTTTTATTAAATCATCCAATAATAATATTGAACTAGAACTGGATACAACTATCCACTAGGTTGAATTGTAATATTGATCAGCATGGGATTGAACCTATTTCCTAAGCATCATTTGAACAGTATTGGTAAAAATTTAACCCTATTTTAATGATAAAAATAAAATCGATGAAGTGAATTAAATAACAAAACATTATATGTTAATCAAACTTTTATTCAAGATACAAAATAAAATCTAAAAATAGAATTTCAATGGAAGAAGAGAAAAATGAATCTAAATCTGAATGTTCAAAAAGAATATAGTGCCTATGGACTGTCTAAAATTGATAAGTATAATAAAAATTAAATAGATTTAATAAACACCCATGTGTATTGTAGTCAACCTCAAAATCGTATATCACATAAATAATATAATAGTAAAAACAAAACAATCCATCCGAAACTAGAACGTTCAAAAAAATAGAGTTTTGAGCTATGTCTCTTTGTAATTCTCTACCCATTGACTCTATACATGATATTATAATAATTATTTTTCAATATTATATTTTTAACATAATTATAATTTTATTTTTTTCAATTAGGAATGCATAGGAAAAAATTAAAAACTATCTCTATTTTTTAAAAAAAATAGAAATGACGCATTTTGATGAAAAATAAGGATCATTGGTCAAAAAACATTATCTAAATTCCTAAAAAGTTGTTAGTGATTTTATTATAATATTTCATTTAAATAAAATCAGATTTACAGTTCAAAAATAAAATAAATTATTATATGATACATATTTTATAAACCATTACAAAATATCCCTCCAAATTATTGAATACACCTTTAAAATGCCTTTATAAAACTCAATTGGAAGAATATAATAACCATTAACAATTTTATTCTTCCAAAATATGTCTACAAATAACATTACCAAACAATTTGATAAAACTAAAATTTATAAAATAATTAAAATAATAAAGTAGGAACCAAAATATTAATAAATCATGATGAGGGAATACAAACCAATCAATTTAATAGTTCCATGGAATCACACAAACGACAGGGGATACAAACACGGAAAACAACACATTCCCCTAAAAAAATCGTGAGTATGCTCCTAAAATAAAATTCAACAGCATATGAACCCAATGAAAAATAATGGAACAAGTGATGATAATCTTATGCCTATAGTTAATTACCTATTCATGTTTTTGATATTCTCAAAAAACTAGACAGACATAAACCATATGAGCACACACAACTAAAATGACCCACGAACCATTCCATGAAAAAATTCACTATAACTAAAAAAATTACCATTGTTATCCTAAAATATACATTGATGATTTATTTCAAAAATATTACATATTTTCATAATTAGATTCTTATTATGTAAAATATATTTGGAAATTATATTATTAGAATAAGATGAAAAAATAAAATTGGAGAAATAACATAAATAATCCCAATTTCACTTATAAGACCCTCACATAATGTTTCCCCATAGATAATCACCATGTCTCTATATAATTGAACAATGACATATAAAAATGAATGAAAAGAACAAGGGTCATAAATATAGTCTCACAAATTTTATAAAATCACATTATTAAAAGGTTCCAACCATTTCTTTTTAAATTTATCATTGGGTGCCATGATAGCTCTCTCACATTAAAATCACGTTTCAACGAACTCTTGAAACAAAATAATAATAAAATATAATAAAATATATTTATAAATCAACAAATTTATTTGAAATACCTTTTGAAATGATGAAATCCATGAAAACTCATAAAATTATTAATATATAAAAGATACCATTCACCTTATTAATAAAAACAATTTTGAATTTAGAAAACTACTAAATAAAAAATTATTTATTTGGAAACACCCTTTAAAAATAAAAAATCTTTTTTCTAACATCCCCATAAATAAATTTTATGGGAAACCATAAAAATAATTATTTAACATATTTTAATTTATTATAATGTATTTATATTTTATAAAAACATCCATCAAGTGGAAATATGTGTGTATTTGAATCATTAAATGTATAACACCCCACTATATGATAATCTCTACTTCAAAATACCTAACAAACAAAACCACAAATATTTATTTCAGACTAACCCAAATTTTGATCCCTACAGAATAAAGGGTTCATAAGATAAGTAAAAAATCAATATGTGATAGGGGAAATAGAATGTGGAATGTAGGATAAGGAAATCACCATCATAAAATCCAATTAAATGAATAATAAAACGACAAAAATTAATATAGAGAAGGGATATATATTTCCCACTCACATAAGAGAGTAGGTGGAGAGGGAGGGGAGGAAGAGGCAGGGGACAAAATCACTTTGTTTGAATATGGATTTTTTTTGAATTCCAATTTTTTATGTGGCTGGTTGTATTTTATGGTAAAGAAACATAATTTTCTAAGACATGAACAAATATTTTAGAGGGTACTACATCGAACAAAACACTTCAAGTGGTTTACGGATAAAAGATATCTAATAACCGTGTTCTATCTAAGAAAGTCAATACATGACATTATCAAAGATACATAAAACTCTAGAAGAATCCAAAATGTTTAAGTAGTTATAAATCAATCATGATAAATATATACTTAAATGAATAAAACATTGTTTCATGTGAAACAAAATTTTTCCTCATCTGTATATGCCTACCTAAAATTAGATAAAATATATAAAATTTCTATAATAAAACCTTAAAATCATAGGTAAACCAGGTAATCCATAGAAAGAAAAAAATCAACAACCATTGCATGGGTGTGATACAATAAATGCCTTATCCGTAAACTAATTCAATTTGTATTAAAAATGTCTCATTAATAACATGTTATTCATTAATTAATATTTATTTTATCATGAGTTTTGTTTGATAAAAACTGATTAAAATAGAAATTTTTATCAAATAATAATAAATTCATGATATTTCCTATAAAACGGGAACTAATTCTCCCCATTAGTGTGCATGGATTGGATTAAATGTTTAGGTGTTGTTTATGATCATTTGATTCATATTATTGTTGTAAAATAATTATTCTTCCTGATAATCATTTATCACTAAATGGAAATATTTTAGTACTCCTTATTGAGCCTAAAAAATACTATAATACTGATAGGGATCTAATGGCTCATAATATTCAAAGTTACTATTACTAGATATTATACTCCATGTAATCTTCTTTGAGCATTCTCCCTCAATTAATGAAAAGGAATACCAGTGAATTACTGATCCATATATGAATTTTAACAATATATTTTATAAATAATCTAAATTTATTATGTTTAATGATAGATTATACTTATTTTTTTTGATATTCTCTTTCTAATAGATCATATTATGATACCACAAAATTAATAATATAATTTCATGTTTCGTATCATTGTTCATTATTCAATGTTTTTTAAAAACATGATATATGAAATGTAATTTGTTTGAATTAATTTTAACTCTATAATAAGATAAAATTGTGAAATATTTGTTTCACCCCCTTAAAAATAATCATGTTACATTTCAAACATCATAAAAAGGTTGGGGCCTTGATGAATTTTAAGATAATTATACTATTTTCATGTAGTGGAAAAAACAAGTCATTTTTTAAACCATACATAGAATCCTATGAAGCTTGAGTAAAGGTAACCAACTTCACGCAAATAGTACTATGTAAATGTTATTCTAAAATACCTTTATTTTTATATTTCAAAGTCAAGGTAATAGATTCTAACCTTTACCCATAGGATCAACATAATGGTTAAACCTATACCCTGAAATAGTATTATTGCCCTAAAATTTTTGTATTCCACCAATATTATTGTAAAAATGATTATTTCCCATTTACCCTTATGGGTAATTTCCATCTAATGGTTAGTACATACTACAATTATGAAACTATCTATGTATATGTAATAAAAAATTAAATTAATAGAAGAAATATTTTTGGTGTAAGGTTAACGAAAATAAATCAATAGAAAATAAAATTTTCAAAATCATTGCAAACTGATTATAAAATAATATAAAAAATTAAGTTTTGGGAATTTAAAATTAAAATATTCATGCCAATACTAAATATGAAATATTTCATAAATTTTTAACATGAATTAATAAAAAAATTAAATATTTACTAATTTTCACCATTTATTTTTTATTATAAAAATATATTCTAAAACTAGTTTCACAATAATGGAAAATTTTCAATTTTGAATTTTTTATGGTATATTTATTAAATTTTATTGAATAATTTAATAATAAAATAAAATAAAACTTAAAAGTGTTTATATGTTTTCATATCAATACTATTTATAATATGGTTATAAATCATGTAATAAAGTATGTAATAAGAATTCATTAATAAAAAATAATGTTTTTAATTAAATGGTTTATGATTAAAAATGTTATAAAAAACCCTTATAAATAACATAAATAAGCATAATATTTAATTAAAATTATATTTATAAATTATAATTTTTCAAAGTTAATAAATTTACAACAGTTCAAATTACAGTTTATGCCATATTTGAATTTATAATGTTTACCCCTTAAAAAATTAGTTAATGATTAACATTGTTTATGGTTTTATATATAATAAAGTTATGATAAATAGAATATAAAATAAAATAAGTAATAAAATATTAATAATAAATTATATTATAAAAAATATAATATATTTTAATTGAGGTCAACTATTATGAACAATATAATAATGTTATATTAAATTTTGAAATAAATGTGTTTATATAAAAATTTATAGAGTTACTATAATGTTAAGAGTAATTTTAAAATATTTTAAATAATATTTTATCCATTAAAAGAATCATAAATTTTACAATATTTTAAACTTATTACAAATTATCATCTATTTGATATTAATTCATTAAATTATTATTCTATATAAAATTAATTATATTTTCAATATTGTGTATTCATAAATTTATATATATTATATATTTTAGGAGATAGTGGATTGAATTTTACGAAATAGACAACTATATAAAATTATGTTACTCATCCACCTTGACCTCATTTTGTAATTGATGTTAATTTTTTGATTTTTTTTGTTGAAAAAATATTATTCATATAAGGACTAGACATTAAACAATCGATACATTTAATCCTTATAAAACATTTCACTTCCTTCCCATTGTAATATTTTTTTTATGTTTTATATAATTCAATGAATATCTTATATAAAAAAACAAATATATTTTAAAATAGTTACTTATGCACAGTATCCATTTTTTCCATCAATATAACAATTTTATTAAATTAATTTGTTTTATTCATGAAATAATACTCATTAAATTCAACTAGACCTCATATTTATTTAATCTCATGCATAAATCAGTTTATAAATTTTAAAAAATGGTTGATATGAATAAAAATCCTCGGTATGGGAATTATAAAAAGAATGAAACAAACATGTTAGCCCATTTTAGAACCATGAGATCATGAAACTGAGTTTCAATTTAACATAATAAACATTGAGAATAAATAAAAATTTACTAAAAATCAAAAATTTCTATATTTCCAAAATATTATCATAAATACATTATATGAAAACAAAATGGAAGTATCATAATCTTAATGATTCTTAGAATACATTTTTAGATAATAATTTATATGTTTTCTTTAAAAATATTTTTTAAGAAAATATTTTAATAACGGGAAAAGGGTTATTATTAAAAAAATATTACTTCTAATAAATAAATCAGAAATATAAAATAATAGTTATGAGGGTGGGAAATTTTGTTAATGTAGTATACAATAACATCAGAAATTCTTTTTTCCTTTTCAACAGTAAGTCAAAATGTAGATGAAAAATAATCCTTCATAAAGAAATTATCAGAAATTTAAAAGTTTTATTTATAACTCATTAATTAATATAAAAATAATATAATAAAATAATTTTTTTGAATATGGACATAGAAATAAATATTCATTAAACAAATCCTTAAAATAGTTAAAATGATATTCATAAAGGAAAATGTCAGTTACCTTCAACATGATTCAACATATATGTTCTTTATCTACTTGTAACATAATCAAATTTAAATTATTTACATTATTAATAGAATTTTTAATGTTTGTAATTTTTTAATATTTATTATGCTATTATGTACTATTACATAATCAATTAACATCACATCAAATGTTTTGAAGATATTTGGCTCTTATATATAAAATGAAATTGTAGGATGACAATATTCATTGATTATATTATGACTTTATATATAAATTTATTCTCATTTACTAATTCTTATTTCAACACAAAAATCATAATTTTAAATGAAATATTTATTTATTGTTTTAAAAAATAAACCATAAGATAATCATGGATATCGTTGGTTATACGCATTCCTGAGTAATGATTATATTTTTATTACATTATCATGATGGATAAAATAATATAATTTTATATCTTAACATAATGATATATATATATATATATTATTTCAATACAAAATATATTAAATAACATCAATGTTTTTGTTTAAAAATAAATCACTTCCCTTTGGATAGTTATTAATTCACACATATACATGATCCCAATTTACATAATTCAAAAAAAATAAAGTAAAAAATAAATGATATATTATCATTACATAATGATACTTGTTTCATTAAAATCATAGATATATACATTACATAAATCATTATAATCGTCCATGGGAGGTTGTGATGGAAAAAATTCATAGATTCATGAAGGATTATTCGACCATACACAGTAACAAAAACATAATTTAACATTGATTGTAGAATACATAGAAATATATAATGAACCAACTCACTGATGCCTATATGGATAGTGAAGAATGAGCCAAAGCAAAAACATTACCTTGTCCAATATGATAGGCGTTGATGACTAGTTCAAAGAAGGAATTATATAAATTGAGAGTCTATAGCCAAATGTAATTTTATTAACTCACAATATCATATATATGAAATACTGTATAAGAATTTATTGAAAGATTGAAACAACAATAGTAAACCATGAATGAAAAAAACTATAGAGGAAAAATAGAGTATGATTGTATAAACAAAAATGACATAGGAAAATTACATGCCCAATTAGAGATGATTTACTAGCCTAAAAATAACTTAAAAATTTGATAACTGAGATAGATCGACTAATGATCTCCATGTAGCGACCACCGTACATGGTCAGTGCACCTAGGTATCAATATGCACCACCAAAGTCATTATTGATTTTTCCATTTTCTGTATATTAAAAAACAATCTTGGGAAATACAATATGGGTGTTAGATTATAAATACCTAGAAGGAAACCCTAAAAATTGAAGTGGAAATGATTGAGAGATAGACCAAAATTTTATCTTAACCCATTACAATAGGGATATTAGAACCCAAAAAATACATATATGCTCTTAAAAGAACCCAAATGGTAGTTAAAAGGGGATCACTTTCTTATATCCTTGAAAATTTCATGATTTTTCATATATCACCAAATTAAATCATTGAGAACCTACATTAACCCAAAACTCAAAGAATATGTGTGGATGGGTCCACTCTATTCGATTGTGCTCCACAACCAAAAGAGAAAAAATTACCAAGAAACACATACACACCAACAGAGCTCGGTTATTGGGGAGTACCACTCCTTATATAGAGGTCACATACCCAATGTAGTAGATTATCATCTCTTTCTATATAAGATAATTGGTGCTCGTGACCTAGGTCTATATGGGAGTTCCAAACAAATAATTTCTCTGATTTTCCAATATTTATCACTACCATTTTCATGCATTTATTAGAGAAGTATCATGACTCTAAATCCTCACATCATATATAATAATCCATTATTAATGACACTATCATGCTTAAAATGATAAATATCCAGGATAGGCTACTTGAGGGCTAATATCGAATTCCAAATGAATGTTAATTGGGAAAAGGGATTTTTAAATGGAAATGCATAGTATGTATGGGGGTGCACACGTTGTGTCCCCCAACATTCATACCCATCTATGTTTTAATTAGGATAGGTATTGGAGTCCATTATGTCATACATGTAATGTATGGGTCATACAATAGATGTTTGAGCCACTCAAGGCTTTTATGTCTACTCTTGGTCATGCCCAAGTGCTTCAGGCAGTTCCTGTGTACCATGCCATGCCTAGGTATCGTTACATGCATGTGTACACCTATATTACATATTGTGTCATACTCCATGTTTTAATGGGTGTATCTTATCATGAATATGAATCGACCTCATGTGTTGGGTAACATGGTGGGTGGGCCATCCACACGGATTGTGATTCTTAACTCTACCTGAAACCCCAGTGCTAATGACGTGCTGCACTTCAAGTCATGTGTTATTCTGGGATATGATGTTTGTATTTTTAATGTTTGTACAATGTTAAATTATTTCATTTTGTTTCATTATCAATTCTCTTATCCACATACATAACAAGATGAATGCCTGAAATCGATATAATTAGTCTTTTTCCTTCATTTCTAGGTCTTCGGTTGCCAAAAAATTGAATTTAACCATCCATTTATAGAAACTACATGACATGTGAACATTAAATCACCATTCACAATATTTTGAGACAAGATCCATGAATTATAACCTATATTCCATCAGGATAAATTTCTAAAACCCCAATCCATTCATCATTTTTTAAATATTTATGATGTTGGGGGATCAATATTTCTTAAACCCTATAATGAAAATCTTGAAACGCGACCCCATGAGGCAATGGTGAATAACATGATTAATGTGTGGGGGTAAAGGAACAATATTAAGCCAAAATTCAGTTTTTGAAAATTATTCTTCTCCAATGATCACAAATTTCGGTTATCTATGGAGAGATCATGGAACATAAATAACAAATAGAATTAAAAAAATTAATTCATAGGCTAGGATCATGTGATGGGAATGCAATCATGATAAAAATAATTCATATTAGTATCCATGAAATATATATTTAATTAATTGAGTGAAATATTTTCCATTATTTCTTCTATTTAGATCACGATTTTGTGAAGAATTCACTCACCAGTGATGTATAAGTCCCACTATGTTTGATACCTCTTGATTAACCTTGTCGCAATCACCCAGCATCCCTCTGATGCACACCACCAATGAAAAACACTCATACCTCCTCTAATTTATTCCATGGTTTATGAATCTAAACCTTGATAATTTATATAGTTATGTATTTATATATAAAATAAGTTCATAGGTATTTAATATAAAATATATATGTTTTATTGTTTTATTAATTAAGTGTAGTGCATATGATTACCTCAATTAAACATCCAATTAAAACCAAACAAAGTGCGTGTCAAGGATAAAACATATGTTCCTGATTAATAATGGTCTTATATTTATTATATGAGTCATTATTTTTTATTCCACTATTTTAGGAAAACAAAATGCACTCGATATTGCTATATTTAATATTTTATATTATCAAAACTGGAATCATCTAACAAATAATTCTCACATCGTCTCAGCTCAGGGATCTATATATATTCCATAATATATTCCAAGGTCTTATAAAGTAAAATATTTTCACCAAATTATCCAATCAATCATGCAATTTTATCACAAAAAAAAGTCTATGAATAATTCTGGGTATAATGATATCGTATCTTGATCTCCCACTCTCTGAAGATCTCCCACACCTTTCTATACTACCAATACATACGAACCAAAGGAATTATCCATTCATGTAGGACACTATCTTTCATAATCTCAATTACAACCTTATTGTCCATGATAGTGGATCCATCCATGATATCTAGATATACCCTTTCAAAATTGATCAAAATATTATACATTTATCTCATCAGTTTCGATATAGGGAAGATATCATATAACTATTCCCATATTGGGCACATGGCTTGACAATATGCTACTTATACAACTCTATGTATGATCATCAATATCCAAATGAACCATAGGTATAAAATTCATCCCTGGATACGGAATGAATTGACCCCTATACAAACTCCAATGGCTTATTATGTCTATCTTCATAAGATTTTTTTCAGCTATAGGTTTTCCTCAAAATCTCATAGATTACATGAAACATCTTCGTATTCTCCGACACCATCTCTATCGCAAAATGAGATGTATATTCAATCACATTCCAAAATAACGATTTCCTTTATGGTCACCCATACATGGACTCAAAAGGTTCCATTCTCATATTAATGTCATATGATTTATTATTCTAAATCTTTAGCAATTTCATGTGATCATCCTAGATTGAGGTGAAGTCTAACATCCAAGCTCTCATCAGATTGTTGAACACATAGACAGTGAAAAAGACATTCCAATATATATGGGAGGGAAATACTATACCCATCCTCAACTATCAATTGAAGGACTCCTTCAAGTCTCTACAAATCCATGATGCAATAAATTCATCATGGTCAAAGATCATCATTAAAGGTAACCCATGGAGTTAGCTGATCTCCCACACATACAACTTTTCTAAACTACTAATTGTAATCATCTCCATGATATAAATTAATTTAAATAATATGTTAGTTTATTCATCATTACCCATGTGGCATGATGAACTCCTGTTTTTCACAGAAGACATATGACAACCTCAATAGATATTCCATCCCATTTCCACAACATGATCTGAAGAGGGTGTGTTCGTCGTATTGTAACATAATGATTAGATAGCACATGTGGACATATCTAACAATGAGAGATGAACATGATCAAACACCACTTCATGTTATACCACAAAAAAAATTAGTTATGGTCCATTTAAAAATTTCAACAAATGGATATACACATAATTGTGAATTAAAAATATCCTTCATCAAATCCTTTCACTTCATGGAGGGAACCATCATTCGTATCAAAAAATCATAATGTCATAACCACATTAAAAATGATACATATGAGAATATATTGAGGAAATTTGGACATGTATTACTCAAATTTTATGTCTCCCAACCAATCCTCTCTTATATATTAATATATAACATGATTCATATCAATCGAATAATGAAAAGGTTCACAACAGTTAATATCCATTGCTTGCTCTGTGGAAGAAACCTGCAATTATCCCTCCTCCACTATGTGATAATGATACTTTCTACTAAGTTCATATTCAACCACTAATACATTATCAAGTGTATAAACTGTCTTCATGTTCAATTCCTATAGTTACTCAAAAAAATTCCAATGTCTCGTCATTATATATCAATGTGTGATGATTTACAGGATACACTGGTGGTATGAGTATATACAAAAGAACTATTAAAGAATATAGTGCATCCACAATTAAGAGTGAAGACTAATGATTCTAAATCTAGGTCACGAGTACTGTAGTTTTCTTAATAGGTTCTCATCTTCCATGACCCATACATGATCACTACCTTCTTCTGCAAGAACACACTTTGTAGAATAGTTCCAATGGCATAAAAAATTCATAATATATTCCATCCCTCAGTAGTATTTAAATATAATAAATGGTTAGCCTCAAACATAACTCCTCTATGAATCTCTAAAACAACACAGTCCAGGTAAAAATCAACCCTTTCTTCCTAATGTTTTTCAAAGGGTATGTAATCCTATAGAAGACATCCAAAAACATCATATAGTATCCCACAATGTTAGGAATGATTTGTATGTATGAGACACAATTGTGTGTCTCCCATTTATATATTTCACCATTTTTTGTTGGTTTAATAACTAAACAATACTAAAAAATGAGATTTTATTGAAATGAAACCTCATAGATCCAATATTATATCATCAAAAGCAATCTAAAAATATGGTTCTATTAGTTTAATTTTAGGACCATCCTTAGATGTACTACATGCCCCTCCTCTGATATAGAGTAAATTTCTATTTCATCAATTAATACATCCCAAATCAGTATAATTATGGCTGGATGATCTGGTTTATAAATTTTATAAGCATATATAGAGAATTTTTCTCACCTAAAAGAATCAATATTAACTATTATTTTCCATAGTGACATTATATTATCATACTTGGAATATCATCACCACAAACAATCAATTGAAGATAGCCAAACCCAAGAACAAGGATCAAGAAACGATTAATACCTTGAATATGATCAAAGAGGTTCTTAATCCTTGTAAATGAGTAATTTTAATTAATGTTACATGGTTCGAGTGTTGATAATTAACACAAATCCTAATTATCATTTCTATAATTTTCATGAACAAAACCGGTGCATTCTATGGTGACAAACTAGGTATGATAAATCCATTCTATTTAAGGTCCTCCAACTATACAATCTTCAGATGTATCTTAATATTGGTTATCTAATATGCTGGTGAAGATATCTACATGTTCATAAGGTTCTAGTAAATATATATTTCTCTATATCACCATGGAGGTAGTTATAGAAAATTCATGGGGAATATCTTCATGATGTCATCATGTACCGATATAATCTTGATTCCAGTAGATCCAAATATGATGAGGGATAAGATCACCAAATGATGTCTTATGGGTTTCATCTTCTTTCTAGAAAGACACACTCATTCATTATTGACATCATTCTCTCTAGAAAATCAGAATCACATTATATTAGTCGGAAGGAATATAACTAGACTACGATAAAAATAAATCTAGGCCTGAACCATGCCAAAATTGTATATACCAAAGATGGTGTCATAAGGTATTATAATGGAAAACAAGAATTCCCATGAGAATCTCTCTCTATCAATTGTAATCTTGAACTATATATATAAAATAGATATCGAATAATGGCCTCATATATGAACATTTATCCATAACTACTGGCCTTAAGATTCAATATAAATCAACAGATCTCACGCCATGAAAAAGGAGATGAATAAAACAATTAAACCTATGTCTAATATTAATGTGGAATTATTATAACTGTCAAATATTTTACAACAGAATATCTCATGTCTAGGATTATTACATTCCATCGTGGCAGGAAACAACCTTTGACCACAACCACCAGCTCCCTGAGCCTATCACGAGCCAACTAGTGGTGGTGGTTTTTTTATCTTGTAGTGGCATATCCCACCGACTTCTCATTCCATCAAATGAGATTGAAATCCTATATTAGTAAAACCTCCCAAAAGAGTCTTCGCCAATGTTTTTGAGATCCCTAATCATCGTGTTCCTTCTAATGTTGGGGACCAACCAATTTCTTCCTAAAATAATTAGAACGAAAATTTTGGAAATCAAGAGATATGCGATGTCACTTGAGTCATCGTACTATGCATATCAGTCCAAGAATAAGAATTACCCTCTATTAATACTTCAATTCCAAAAGTAGGAAACCTTCTATAGAAGAACAATACACATGATGTACTCTTAGAGATAAAACCACACGAAATACATTGAATAAGAATATCACATACACCAGAATCCAATCTATCGCTCCATAATAATATCAAATGAATAAGGAGACCATAATAGATAGAATATCTCTCCAGAGACCCTTATCAAATATCCTCTCTTAGAAGAATCCGTTTTTTACCATATCAAGGGAGTACCATGTAAGGACATTGAACATTATTATATAATAATACTCTATAATAATACCCTTGTATATATCATGAATATCGTAGATCATAACTGACTATAAGAATGATTAGTAATACCCCGAATGAAATAACTATTGGGTTTCAAACAATTAGAGTTTGGTCCCCTCATGGGTATTTATATCCAAACTCAACTACCACCCAACTTCTTCTGGGAAAATATAAGATTCATATAGAACCATTTTATTTATCAATGTACAAAAATCCTACAACATGTATCACCAATTCAAGGAAATAATATCCTTCCAGTAGATCTTTATCATAACCAAAACATTGGAACCAATGATTCTAGAACTCATAGAGTTTGTGATTATTATATTCATTAATAGCATAGTATTTGATAACTATCTCCTAATCTAAAGGAGGGGCGATTATCATTATCCTCCTAGTTTAAGAACTTTATTTCATCATTACTCATGAGATCATCGTTAGGATCCTAAATTGATAACCTTACTCACACTCTTGGAAGATGCATTCAAAAAGTGTTCAAGACATACCACTATCAAATGTCCATATATGCCTAATGAAATTACTTAATAATGATATTTAAAATATGAAATACAATATGATGAGTTCTCCATATTATTTTACTCTATTGTATATATATATTGAAGCAATAAGTTATTAGTCAGAGTCTAGGTGTATAAAAACATTGGCCGCCACACCCATATTGTGTTCCCTATTATGAAGTCCACTATCAAGAATCATTAAAACCATTTTTATAATTCCCAACCAATTCCACATTAGTGGAAAACTGTATAAGACCTTTCTATGGAATAAACCATGATCTAATTCCACTTTTAAAGAGACACACCAATCAAGACCCCCATCCTGATGGATGGTCATTCCAAAAGAACCACAATATCACATCAAATATCATTGTGGTATGAGACAAGTACTGACATGGAGTAATTTAAAATGGGAGACATTATCCTAATGTTCATGTATTAACTCACCCATACACCTCAATATAACAATGTAGGTTAATATAATGAATGAAAATTACAATGAGGATAATCTAATCAAGAAAAAATCTCTAGGAAAAAATAGAGTAACATTTTATAAAAAATATTAATGGGAAAAATATATGTAAATTTATAGATGATGTCCCAATAAAAACTAGAAAAAATTAAAAAATAGTGTTCTTTTTTTATCCCGAATTATAAACCATTACTTATTGTAAATGAACTCTAGTATTACTATGCTCTACCAAAGTCTCCATTGATCTACCAATACGTTATATAAGAAAGGAAACACGTGAAAAAATTCCATGATGGATTGAGTATATCAAAATCCATTATGACCTCCCAATAACTAAATATGGAGCAATAGTGATATAAAAAAATTCACTAGCACATATATAGAGGGAAACAAGAAACCTACAAATATAATTTATATTATAGAGAAATGTAAATGATATTGAATAGGGTATCTCTATAACACTACCCATATAATTTTTATGAGATATACTACTTCTCTATAATTACATAAATTTCTCAACAGGAAACACAACCTCAAAAAAAAATTTAGATGAGACCACTTCTCTATAATGTGTTCCATTGTTGAGAGATCAAAAAATATTGCGGTTGACCATCTTTCTAAAAAATATTGATGACATGTAATTATAAATCTATCGATAAAGGACTAATTTACAGTTTAGGGGAGTTCCATATCTTTCTATATTAGTATCATGGGGGATACAGAAGTTCCAAAACATACATTTCTATGATAAAGAAGTCCTGCTGGCTTTTATTTTCATGTGTTTCTAAATAATGCATCAAACTCAGAACACATCAATTTATATCCCATATACCAAAATAAAGGATTCTATGTTGTTATTAATTGAATACAATATAGGATTGGCTACTCAGGATCCAAAATTCAGTGCCCAATGAAAGATATATGAGAGGAATAATTTATAAAAGAGAATATACAATGTGTATTAGTGTACATAGTTAGTGTGACCCCAGCTTGTTTATTGACCGTGATCACGTTGGGACATGGATTGGAATCCCTATACTCATAAATAGTGTGTAATAGTTATACTCTACGTGTTTCAGAAACAAGTCCCCCACTCATGTGCTCTTGGGAATTTCCATGTGCTTTGGGCTGTGTCGGTGTACCAATCCTTATAAATGGCCATGCCCCAGTACATGCCCATACCCGTGTACTATGAGAGTAAAATGAATGTTATCTTTCCTAGGGAAATGAGTGTGTTAATGTTGGAAAATGGACTGTCCTTGTAGGGAAGATCATATGGTGTGTGTTCTAGGATCTATGAACTGTAATCCTTAACTCCACTCGGAACCCAAAATTGCGACCAGTGGGTACAAAATCCCACGAATTTCTCAAAGATCCACTACATGTAGTCATAAAATTTACATATTTAGAATTACCTTAATGTGGTTTCAATATCAATAATTTTAACCATTAATATCCATGAGATACTACCAAACATTCAAAAAAAGCCTCCATCAATAATTTCCCAACCACAAATGGTTGGAAAATAGAATATGATCATTTACTTAAAACCATGAGGCATCCCATTGGCATCTTTTCTCCTTCCTCTATTCATTGATTCCAATTAAATAAATTATAACATATAATCCCACCTAAAACATCATTAAATCAACAATAGTTTCATAATTCTCTAATCCACATTGAATTCAGATGTTCAATCACACTTTTACACACCCTGAAAAAGTCAAACATTGACATGGAGGGCCAATGGTGTAGAATGAAAAGAAAGGGTAGAGTAATGGTAGAAGAAAAAATGTGAAATAAACATTGGCCAAAATTATTTTCCAAAAATCATAAATACATTATATCTATTGAGAGATTCTAAAAAATAAATAATAAATCAAATTAAAAAAATTATTCATATATGAGGCTCATATGAAGGATGTGCAATCACCAAACAAATAAAGATGGTTAAAATACATTCTTTATTAATTTAATAATGAGTTAAAATACCAAAATTGATATGTAAATTCTATATTTAAATCTATTTTTATGGAGGAATTCAATATCTAGTGAATGATAAGTACCATTATGTTTGCTGCCTCTGGATTCAGCTTGATCTACTCACTTATCATCATCCAATATGATCTGCCAATGAAGAATACTCTGAGCTCCAATCAATTATCTCATGGTAAATATGGATAGTTCTGTATTTTTATTGGTAATTAGTTTACATTTATTAAAAAAAATTAATAAAATTAATTATTTATTTTAATAAATGCCCTGATATTGAATATCTCAACCTACCATCTCAGAGCACTAACTTTAGGTTTCACGTAGTGTAAACCCCAGATTTTGGATTCAACTATATACATAGATTATTAGTTACAACTTCTATTTATGTGTTATTCTAAATAATTTTTGGAAATCTATGTGCATGTGATATTAATATATATAATATGTTTACAATAACGTTTTCTAGCTCACTAGGACTTGGAATGTCAAACCATTTAGTGCTTAGATTAAAAACATAACTTAATATATTAGAATGTAATACAATGTAAAATGATTCAATACAAAATGGTTATACAATTAAAATAAAAAATATATTATTATATTTAAGATATGGGTGTTTTTATTTCAACATATTTGAAATATATATGAAGGATATTGAAGAAGAAATAATACTAAAACATTAAATTAAATGATTTATCTCTTATTTAGACAACCACCTTTTCAACAAATCATAATAACTTTATGGAATTCAGTCTACCTAAACCACAACCACTATAATTGGATGTTATATTTTATAAAGGTATTTGGGAAGAATGTTTCTAAAATATATAGTATATTATGTATGTAGAGAAAAAAATATTGGTTCAATTTTTTTAGTGTGTGAAGGTTAATTAATTAAATTGAATTACAAATTTAGTTGATATATAGTAAATATTGTATAAAAATCAACTCAAATAGACATAATTATAAGAATATAATATTATGCTTCCAAATCCTATGAGCTAATAAAATTTGTACCTATTTAGATTATATTTTCAGCCTTATCTCTATGTTTTAATCACCAATTAACCCTTTAAGAAATTATCATGATAAACAAGTTGATTAAAAATTATTGACCAGTAATGTTACTATAGAAGATAAAATGATCCAAATATGGACCTTGATTTATATTTCTAAACATATTCCATTCACATGTAAATTATAGTATTTTTATAAATATTGATCCTTTGTAAAAAACTTTTTAACAATAACTATCAATAATATAATTTTTGAATCTATTTATTTAATTTGACTTTGAATAAAAAGTGATTAGTAAAGAATTATAATAAAATATTATAAAATTGTTTAATTTCTTTTATTTATAAAAATCAAGGAATAATAAAATTAACCCAAAACATATTAAATTTAGAAAATATTAAAAATTAAATTCTTTATCAATTAAATAATATAAATGGAAAAAACCAACTCATTTAATAGATTAAATTACAATTTTATGGATTTTTAATGTTTTACCCTTTAGTTTTAACCTTTTCTAACCCATTTAACCCTATTCTAATGCGTTATCTTTTTCAATGTTTAATTTTCCAAATGAAAAAAAAATAAAAGGTAAATATTTTTGAAATTTGGACCTCCTTATTGAAAATATGGAATACATTTTTCATTAATAAATCTCTATAAGTTGGTGGAATTAATTTTATATTATAATACACAGTGTAAAGGAAATGTGTTTA
The DNA here is from genome assembly GCA_963277665.1 of Viscum album. Taxonomy (NCBI): domain Eukaryota; kingdom Viridiplantae; phylum Streptophyta; class Magnoliopsida; order Santalales; family Viscaceae; genus Viscum; species Viscum album. The sequence continues at coordinate 1,359,513,253 of OY728119.1, read as the reverse complement.
TAGAAAAATTATTTTTATGACTAAAAAATAACGTATAGAGAATTCAGGTATAATAATAATTTAAATTTAATTAATTATATTAGATATATTTAAATTATTATTTTTTAATTAGATATTAAATTAATATTTAATAGAATATCTTATGGGAAATAAATTACAATTTTATGAAGATAATTGTTTTTCAAAAATCACTCAGAAATTCATCTATTAAGGAAAACAAAAAATACACCATAAAATAATTTTAAAATTGGGTTATGAATATTAATGTTATTTTTATGATATAAATTTTCTAAAAGTGGCAGAAAATTGATATAATATTTTATAATAAATTAAGAAATGAATTTTGAATGAAATGAATTTGTGAAGCATAAAATAACATTAATGAAAATTAGGTAGTTACATATTTTGTATTAGTCAATTGATTACGGATATATAACATTTGCATATATATATTTCTAAAATAATATTAATAATTATTATTATTTTTAATTTAACAACTAGTTCATATTAGTCACATTTAAATAATAATATTTCACGGTTCATTTATGTTAGGTGTTTCATGTTTTATACATTATTGAATAAATTGTTTTTTTTAATCTCATGTTGTAATATTTTTTACAATATTTATAAATTCAGTCCTCACAATTATAACTTTATGTCATCAATAATGTCTTTGAAATTTTTAAATACCTTTCTTGGATATGCAGATCATAAAACGGGTTTATAAAATTACCTCTTGAAAAGATGGAAACGGAAATATTTTGGTCTTATGGAATTATACATAAGTAGGTTTCCATATTAGAGAACCTTAGTGAGAATAGAAAATATATTTAATTTCAGAAAACATTAATTTCCAAATAATAATGAAGTGTGATATAGAACATTGATCGCATGAATTTGATCGATCTTGTGAATGTCAATGACTAAAAACAGTAAACCAATAAGGTGTAAATGAGTCAATTGATTCATCAAAAGTGATGGTAATATTAGGATTTTTGTTTTGTTATTTTTACTAGTGTTGAGTAATTCCATTACCATCCAGACTAATAACTTAAGAAAATATACCTACATAAGAAGTATAATTTCATCCTCTAATCACGTATTCCAAAAATATCACATGTTTCCTCAAACATTTAGTATTAAAGATGTGGTTTTAATTATTTGTAACTAAAATAAATGTCTAATAGATCACATATTTCAAAAAATGATAATAATATATTTCCCTAATCATTATAAATTACCAAAAAACAAATTAGTTGGCAGAAGGTATTATATTTCCCAAAAATAATAAACCTTTTTATGATGAAATATAATATTAACAACCTAATCATCAAAAATAAAACCCAATTGCCGACAAATATCATTAGATAAATAAAAATTATAAAAAATTCCAATCTATTATCGACTAATTTTGAATCCCATACAATAGAAATATTACACCACATATTCTTCCAAGATAAATTTAACAATTGTATCAAAATAACATCAACAACTCTTAATGTCTCACACCAAAAATTTATTTTCCATAATAATATAATTTATAATATATTCAAGTCATTTTCAAATTTAACATGAATCCTAATGAATCCACATTAATAAAATATATGTAAAAAAATATAATTCAACAATTATTAATAATATAAAATTACATTATATTTTATATACCATAAACATATCATGTTTATGACATTATAATGACCATCGTCCAAAATAACCTTTATCACTTGATCCCCAAATCAATTATAAATAACATTATTGTGTTAATTATAAAACATCTTTTTTCAAAATAAATATAATAACATTATAAAATTTTTATATAAAAATGTGTCATAATTTCTAGGATGTCACATAGGAAAATAATACTAATTAAGACCTTATTTACCATTGGTTTTGGATTTAGTCAACGTGGCCTTTTATATTTGAATCATTTCTTCAGTGGATTTTGGTTGAAATTTAAAAAAAAAATATCAATACAATTTCTATAAATTTCAAAATAATATGATGAACATATTCAAAAATAACCTCAATAACATCAATATACAAAAATATTTTATACTAAAATATTATCTAATGCCATTAAGCATACATCACCTATAATATTATTGTATAATTACAAAACAATCCTTAACATTAACCATAAAAAAATCAAATATTTTAACTGATAAAAATGCTCCCAAAATATCGTTAATCACCATAAATTCTCATCACATAAAACCTCAAAAAAGGTGTGTCTATAAATCAAACATATTCTCAACCATTAACTTATAAAAAATGAATTTATCAATAAGTCATACGTTAACCATAAATATAAAAATTATAATCTCTAATAGTATCTAAATATTTCCTTTGATATAAACTATAAGGACCCAATTGTAAATAATCTATAAATTTAATTTTTATAAAATAATTCACATCCTTTAATTTTGATATTCCATTTGGCTTACTGTTTTCATAAAACATGTCTTACATATAACATAAAACCCCTATATATTACAAATTAGTCACTTCCAATCAATATATAATTTTTTAATTGTAACTAAATGTTTATAAAGAAATGTATTTTCTATTAAAGTAAGATCATTATGAATTTAAATTTCACTTCTTATATTTTCTTAGTCATCTATAAACCCTGTGAAAAACATTAAAAGTATAAGATTAGTATATATTAATTTTAAAGAGAAATATAAAAATATCATGACCTCAATTAGCCTATTTTTGTTCCAAAAAATCAAAAATATAGTTTTCCATTAACAAAATTTACATTGAGATAAAAAAACCATTTAATTAAAAATAAAATCACAATTAGTACCAAATTTTTTTCCTAAAAAAATAACAGAATAAATTATTGAATAATCATAAACATGAGGGTTTCAATGAACCCATGAAAATCCATGAATATATTATTATTATATAAATACATATTTACACTAAAAAGAAATAATATTTCATTTTAAAAAAATGTGCAATAAGTTATTTTTTTAAATAAAAAATCAAATTTAAGTCTCATTATAAAGAATAGATTATTTATTTAGGTTCTTGTGAACATTATTATAATATAAACCTTATAATACCATTTAAATGCTGAATAACCATTATAGCTGAAGTCCATTTTAATTCGTTATAATTCAATTTCATTACATATGGTATTAGAGACTTATATGAGGCTCAAAATAATCATGATATCGATCGGTCTCACAGATTGATTTAAAAAATTTAAATGGATTATAAATTGTAATATATAAGTAAAAACATGCATTTCCATAATTAAAATCATATAAATATCCTTCTAAACACATTTGTAAAAAAATTGTATATTGATATGTCTAATTCTTTTAAAAAAAATTAAAAACAAAAATTCCCATAAAATGGGAAGGATGGTTTCCCAAAGATGAAAAAATCGATTGTTTTAAAGGAATGAAAGAAATAAAATAATGGATATGGTTGTCGTAAAATATTTTGATATTGTATATGTTAAAATAGCACATTCCTTTTTCAAGTTCAAAAAAGTAAAAACCATATATTAAAATTATTCATTTTAAAATATTGATATGAAATTAAAATGATTAATTTATATTTCATTCATGTTCAAATAAAAAAACAATAAAATATTTTTATGAAAATGTGAATGGAAGAAAAAGATTTATAAAATAAATATTTAAAACATTTCGAATTAGGGTTTTTCTAAGAGCCTAAAAAAGTAGTTAAGAGTCAGTGCCTTACATTATTACATTAGTACAATGAAAAATACTCACATCTTAAATAACCAAAATGTATATATGTTTTTAATAAGTAGATACAAAAAAAATTTACTCAACAAATTGAATGAAAAAAACAATATTGAAACTCTTTCAAACAGCCAAAACTAATATATTATCTTGGAAATTAATTCATAATTTATATCTTTGCATCACGGGGAAAAAATAATAAAGGGTTGATATAAGATGATAAATACGTGTAATTAATACATTTGAATTCAATATAAACAATAAAGAATGGTGACCGACTAAAATAACATTCCATTTGAACATAATATTGTGCATAATATCGAAGTAAAAAAAGACGAATAAATAATGTCATATAAAAAATAATATGAGAAATAATCATAAAAATGGATAAAATATTAGTTAAATATTAACATGGATAATAAATTACTAAACCCAAAATTATAGAACGCGTATATTGTTTATCATAATTATGTAGTCGAGGCCTTTTCTGAAATCTATTTTTTTTTTCATGAGTCATACTGATGCCGAAAGGACATAAAAAGGGTCCCAACCGTCACTTAATAAGACAATATCATTAATAATGTGAATTGGAATATACATAAACATTATATATAGATGACATCTAAATAACATTCCCCAATCTGTAAACATTATCACTATCATTTTTGAGTAGATGATGAATGCTATCATGATAGTACATCCATAGTCAAACTGATCATAAAATATTTAATAAAATATGCTATATTATAATAAAGTATTAAAATCCATATAAATTATATAATTCAATAGAGGTTTGGAAATATATTAAAATTCTATAATAATATCATCAATGAATTCTTGATAGAAATACCCCTTTTAATTTGTAAAGAAGAGATATTTAAGAAAAATAAATTGTAATTGTCATTATTGTGTTCATAAAAAAAAGAAATGAATATATATATTTATTCATGTAAAAATATGTTATTTTATAAATATAATTGTGTTGTAAATGGTTTATAAATGGTACTTAGAAATGGGTATGAAATTGATATGTTCCCTTTAATCGGCCTTTCTTATCGAGAAGAATATTGAAGTAAACCATGTAAAATATTTATTGTCCACAAATGAAAGATAATCTAGTTTGGATATATGAATTTGAAACATAGAAAATTAGTATAAAATACATATATTAAAATAAACAATAATATTACTATTGTGTGGAGGGAGAAAACATAACCTGAATGAAAATAGAAGTTTGGGACGAAACCATTACCTTATGTCGTAAAGTATCCTGCACGTAATCTTATTATACATGATAATTAATTAATTGATTAATTAATTAATTAAGAAGAAATTATACATGATATTTTATTAATATATGTTTATTTTGTGAATTCCTAGTTTTTTTGACAATTTATATGATATAATTTTATCATTCGCGATTGTTCGTTTCATCGGTTTTCAAGATCAGTTTACTAGTATATCAGTATAGAAGTTAATGTATATTGGGAAAAGATATATAAATCAGACATTATATTTTATAAATGAACATATAAAATAATAAATAATTATCTAATTAATTAATTTATTTTTTGTGAGGATGAATAATTTGTTAAGTCATCAATGATAATAGTTTATACTTTTTAAGTGTTTTTTTGATCATCAAAAATTAGTTTTGTTTTATTAATTAACATAATGAATATATAATAGTTATAGAAAAATAAATATTATTAAATACTTATATAATAATTTGGTTTGACCATTTAAATGGTTTTATTACCAGCCTTGAAGAAGTTAAAGGAAATTGAAAATGTATCATCCATGATGCTAGTAAATTAACACATCATGGGAATTGATTTCATTTATAGAATAGAAGACTGATATATTGGATATTTAGGATGTATCCTCTATTAACATGATATGTTAATAGTTTAAAAATTATAATATAGTTATCATGTATCATTTTATATAATAGGTGAGGTAAATACAAGAAAATATAAGAAATTGAAAAGAAATTAAAAGAAAAGAATTAGGATATTTAATTCTTGAATTATCCTCTTTGAGAACCTCCTTATGGGGATTTGGTTTGGTAATGTTTCTATATAAAAATCTCATTTATGTGGTGGTGGGGATTTTTAAGTGTATTGGGAATAAATTTGACAAGGATTAATGGTTGGAAGGTGTGAAGAAAAGGGTTGATGAGGGATTGTATTTATACTAGATTAGCAGGGTGTTTTCTCATTATTTTATCCATTAGTTTATTATTTTGACTCATGAAAACAATAGATTGTGAATTATCAAAAACTAAATTAAAATAATTAATGGAATTTAGTTGATATTGCATTTACTTAATTTATTACTCAATGAATAGTGTATTTAACAAATAATGTTTTTATACTGTAAAATAATGTAGTTTACTATTCATAAAATTCAATTATTTTAGAAAAAACCATAAATATCATCATAACTATTTTTCAACATGTTGAATCCAAAAATGGCCTCCATTTTATGAAAATAGATTTATAAATAATACAAATTTAATTTTTAATTAAAATTATCCTTTATTCGAAATGTACCAATTTAAATATTCCAAATAAATTTTTAACAATTTCATAGATTGACGACGAAATAATTATCATTATACAAAAAATATTAATATATGAATCTATTTGATTAAAATGAATTTAATTTTAAATAGTTATATTAAAAAAATATTTTAATCAAATATTTATTTCATAAAAAAATACCAATACTTAATTTATCATTTTTGAAATATTAATTTAGATATTCCAATATATATATATATATATATCATATTTCTATTTATATGATACCCAAATTTTAATTATAATTATATAGTTGAGGTTACTATTTATTTGTCAAGCATAATATTTATAAGGGTCCTATTAGTATTCTCATGGTCAGGTTACTATTTCATCAGTATATGTTTTTTAACATATATAAATACCTCATATTTCGTTCATTCTTCATTTATAATGTCTATATTGTTTTATCTAGGTGATTTTATGTGATTTATAATAACTAAAATAATTATAAGATGTGAATTTTCATTGAAAAAGTTTAGGAATATTAAATTGAAACCCCCTATAATAATTTCATCCTAAAAATTTCGATATTTTCACCTCATAATTTTTTTTGGTAGTTCATCTTTATTAATTCCTCAGGATCCTATATCATATTTTTAATTTTATGAATTTTCCAATGTACCATTACTTGATGTGACATTTGATTACTCAAAAATCATTATAGAGTGTCTAGAATATATATAGGCTCTTCATAGTAAGATAAATTATGTTCCAAGTCTATTTCTTCATAGGTGAGGACATGTGTTGGTTGTGGAACATAATACCTTAGTAAATATATGTGGAAGACATTGTGTAGTTTGAAAAGGATATGTGAAATTTCTAAATGATAATTCTAAACTCCACTTATCTCTAATGTTTTGAAATGTATGATGAACTAGGGGAATAGTTTCTATTTCTTACTAAACATTATGACCCCCTTTTAGGGAGATAAATGTAAAAAAATATGATATCCTTATTGAAAAAAACATATTTATTAATGTCATTGACACATATGTTTTCATAATATATGATTATTTGGTATGTTTGTTACTAGTATTTACCTATATTGTTGTTTCCGATATAGACTATTTTCATACAACCTTCTTGTCACCATCTTCATTCGAACAAGTTGTTGTGTGAAGTCGCTTTTGTTAAAATTCTTCATATGGTGTTATTGTAATACTTCATGGAAAAATATTCTTTTAGGAAAATTATTCAAAATTAAAACACTAATCCAACATATCATAAAAAATGACTAGACGTGATCTTAATATATATTCTAATGGTTGGATTATCCCTATGAAATGCCTACTAGTTTTAGGGTGATAATCATTACGCCAATAGAGATTAGTATTCAACGAATAAAAAATACTTTTCTATAATTTTTTTAAATCAAGGATCATGATCAAACTAAATTGAAATATTTTATCCTCTATGTTTTACTAATTTATTAATATATTTTCTTACATGTAACTCCACTATAAAATCCTCTTATATAGCACGAAATATGCATATTTGGTATGTATAGTAACAATTAGCCAAATATAAACATTCTTTCTTGGAGGTTTTTTGTAATAAAATGAAAAAATTCATTTTAATAACATCCCATTACTATGTAGGAATACACATAGGTTTTATAAATCCTCTAAGATGTTTGCATTCAGCCTTAACTTGTTGATAGACTAAACTTATAGATATATAATAATCAATTTATTGATTCTTATTATCCCACAAGAAATGTTCCTTCAAATATTTTTATATCTTAGTGATACTACAGTGCATATGGAAATTTGAGTTATGTTCATCATACAATAACTCTCTTTTTATCTTGGTTATATATGGAACACAAATTATATTAACAAATTTTGTAATTCAATACTCACACATGAATTCTATAAACATCCATACATTGAAATAATTCATTTTCCTTTTAATATTATCAACATTAGTATGAAGAACATGTAATGTTTTCCAATAAATATGGTTAGGAAAAATATTCAAAATTTAATTATGTTTTTACTTCAATGATAATTCATATATATATATATATTTACTAGATACATGAACATGGGATCATTTTCATTACCAAATTTGTTTAGAACTCCATAACCCCTCTTACTTAATGTACTATGTACCTTATTTTCCTTCCATGGAGGATATTTTACTGAAAAATAATAATCCTTGACTAACTAGAGCCAGAGTATTTTACTCATATGGAGTTCTTTATATCGAAATATATATTTCCAGCTCTAGTGATTTGAATATTTCTCAAATTTATCTCCATTGAGATTGTGTCTACATATAATCATAATAAATATTATAGTTATTAACTCAAGATATTGAGTTGGATTGTTCTATTCATTATTTGAAACTAGTTTGATGCATTATCAATAAATCTATCATTTTTCATATTTACATAACCATGTATTTTCTTTTATGAGTCAATATATATCACAAATCCAACATTTCCCGAAGTTATATTCATGATTTGATAATTTAATAGTCTCCACATTAATTTTTCAAAATATTATTCATATTTTTTTGTCTATACCAACTTAACCACTTTATGACTACTTTATGTCTATTAGTCAGTAAATAGAGAAATATTCTAGATAAAATATTGATTTTTTTAATTAAGAGTATATATCATTATTGATGAAGATCAGTAGAAGTAGATGTGCCAAGCAAGGAAGGGAAATTTTCCACCCAGAACTAGATGGTATTGAATGGTCCTAAGGCCGCTAGCTGATGGGCCGCATTGTTTCCTTCCCTTTTGGTGAAATAGAAAGTGTATAATTAGAAGCATTGCCGATGTGAGAAAATTCTCCTGATGATGGGGCAAAATGACTCGAGTCCTCCGTCATTGTGATTAATAGTGTTGATTACAGTGAGACAGTCAGACTCAATGATGATATCGTGCCATTCACATTCAATAGAGAGCATCATACCAGCAAGGATGGTCATGGATATAGTAACTACCTGTTCCCAGAATGTCTGATGTGGTTCATATTTAGCCGTAAGGATCTTCCCCAGATGATTTCGGGTTAGGAGGCCGAGGGCAATAATCCCATCCATTGGAAGAGAAGAGTCCATGTTAATCTTGATAATCCTTTCCATTGGATGATTCTGATGAGTGGGATGTGATGGTGTAACACCCTGCAAATATTGTCCATTGTGGCCTTTCCAACCCTCAATCCATGAAATGGGCCGATCAATCCATAATTTGCGGGGTTTGTGAGCTTGATGAAAAAAAAATCATTATGATGGACCCATATAATCCAAGACAAAGTGAAAATTGATCTTACATATGCGGAAGAGAGAGTGGAGCACCAACACGTCAGAAGATCTGGAAGGTTGTAGGCTAATTCCAGTGAAGCAACTAATGTCAGGCCCAATTTATTCCAAATTTCCTTAGATCCCGGGATGTTAATGACAGAATGAAAGAATTATTCTGGAATGTTCGGGCAGAAAGGGAAAAAAAGGTGATGGCCATATATTGGTGAATGAGATGGCTCATTGTTTGGGATAGTTCTCGTGCAAACCTACCACCAAAATTGATGAATTTTTTGGGGGACGTTGAGCATCCAAATCAATTTCCATGGTCCCTCAAACTGGCCGATAGAGTGGATTCCAAGAGCAAGACTGTATCCAGATCTCACCATGTAGTCACCCGAGATGTCATTGATCTAGAAGAGATGGTCAAGGCCTGCATCTATAACCCATCGAATGCTAAGGATAATTATTTGGTGTTTTTTAATAAAACATTCAACGATCTTATCCAAACACCACCCCTATCCCAGGTTAGAAAAGAAGGCATCTGACAATGGCGTATTCAAGACCAGGATGGGCAAGTGATGTAGCTCGTATGTCTTCCTTATCAATAATATAGGGATCAGTCCAGATTTTGACAGATGATCCAGTCCTAATCCGCCAGCCCAGTCCATTCTCCAGGAGCTTTTTGGCCCCACAAATTCTTCTCCATAGGAAGCATGAAAGTCTCTGTGGGGATTTAACATAGCTCGTTGTACTCGTGCACATCGAGATGATGTATGGTTAATAAGGCACCATTCTTTCTTGGCCAATAGCGCATCGTTGAAGAGAGGGAAATTCTAAAACCCTATCCCACCCTCTGATTTGGGTTTGCATAGTTTCTCCCATGTCATATTGTGTGGTGGGTTCCTTCCATCATTCTCCCCCCTCCAGAAATTGGCATTATGTGTGTGGATCTGGACGATGATGTCCATTGGGAGCATAAACAGGGACATAAAGTAGCTGAGGATAGATTAGATGACAACTTTAATGAGGGTCTCTTTGTAGGCATGAGAGATTCTTTTTGGGGTCCTGTCTTGATTTTTTTTCTCAATCCTATCCACTAGAGATGTGAATATTTCATTTTTGGGTCGGCCAATCTCCGTGGGAAACCTGAGATACTTCTGATGTTTATCATCCATATGGATGCTAGATGATGCGCAATATTCATCCCTCTTAGAATGAGTCACCCCTGCACTGAAGGATATTTCATATTTTCCATGATTGATAGTTTATCCAGACACCTTCTCATACTGATAGATCCCTTGATAGATCACCCGGTATTCATTCATTATTTATCTTGAAAAAATGAGGCAGTCGTCAGCGAAGAAGAGATGCAATACTGGAGGGATAATTAGGCATACTTTTTCCCCATGAAAAGACATATAAGATACCGCTTTGGAAATAAGATTAGAAAAGACGTTATCAACAAGAATGAAGAGAAATGGGGAGATGGGGTCTCCCTGGAGAAGGCCTCGTGATGGGGTGAATTCTCTGGTAAGCTCCCCATTTACCTTGATTATGAATAATATGATTGAGACTTAGTTAATCACTATATCTTTACATTTAGCACAAAACCCCATTTTCTGCAAAAAGACTCTTAAGAAGTTCCATTAAACACTATCATAGGCCTTGGTCATATCTAATTTCTAGGCCATGCTTCCTCTTTTCGTAGTGTAGCGTGATTTCATAGAACGAAACAATTCATGAGCCACAATCGCATTATCATTGATCAATATCTTGGCCACGAACACACTCTAATTTTGGGAGATAGTATTAGGTATCCAATGCTGCAGCCGATTAAAAAGGATCATTAAATAGATCTTTTAAGAGTCATTGCAAAGGCTGATAGGTCGAAATTCAGGGATCGCCAACGGTTTCTTGATTTTGGGGATGACGATGAGAACAATATCATTGATGTCCGTAATACTAGAATTACCAGCCCAGAGAGATTTAATCAATGAGCAGATGTCAGGACCAATTATGTGCCAGTATTGCTTAAAAAATATGGTGTGGAACCCATCCAGTCCCAGGGCCTTAGTGGGATGAAGATGATTCAGAGACAGACATATCTCGTCATCTGTCACGTCATTGGTGACCTTCCTATTGATCTCTTCAGTGATCATAGGTTTGATACAATATTCCACCTCAACAGACATGAATGGTGTTCCTGTTGTGAAGGTGTTTTGGAAAAAGCATGTTAAGGCCTCGTGGATAACCATGGTGTCAAAAACATTGCTTCCATCAGGTTTTGAGATGCTAGAAATAGAGTTTTCTGATGCCAGACTGATGGTTTCTAGTGAAAATACAGGGTGTTAGCGTCCCATTATTTAATATGGTTGTCCCGTGCATTCATATCTTAGAAGAATTACTTGATACACATGGTTGTGTCCATCTCTCGTTTATTATCTACAATAATAGAGAGATTTTAACTAGATGTGGGTTGTTTGAGGAGATTGTGTAGTCTCTTTTCAAGTATGCCACAGTATCAGTTGGGGTGGAAGAATTTCTTATTTCTCCAAGAACTCAGATCGGATGCAACCTATTGGAGGTTGAGGCAGACATCCTTGTGAGTAAAATTCCAACATAATCGGATCACCTCTTCACATTCCTGATCATTTGACTAGAATCTCTCAAATCTGAAGGGTCTGTTGAATTGTCTATTTCGTTCTCCATGTGTATAGTCAATGATAATTGGGTAGTGGTTCGAGCAGTTGAGGGCCATGTGGTCAATATAAAACATGTTGAATAGATTTATCCAATCAGTTGAGCCTAGATATCTATCATGCCGCTCATCGATGTAGGTGACTTTTGTAATACTAAGAAACCATGTAAAAGGAGTACTTGTGTACCCCATATCAACTAGGTCCCCCCTAGATACTACTTCTTTGAAGTATGACATCAAAGATAAGGGTCAAATTTCTCCTCCCCTTTTTTCCTCATAATACATAATCTCATTGAAGCCTCCTCTGAAAATAATATGGCACTGTAGGTCATGTCGTAGCTTTCACATAAGATCACATGAATTCACCTTATCATTGTGGGATGGAGAGTCATAGAATCCCACAATGGTTTAGGGTGGGTGATGATCCGCCTGAAGAGTCGCTGCCACGTTGGGCGAAGAGACAGACAGAATCGTGATGTCAATATTTTCTTTTTAAAGGAGATAAAGGCCCCCATAGTGGCCTTTTCTAGAGACCGGGAGGCAGCCTTGGAAGCCTCATTTCATGGAAATGCCAATAGTGTCCATGGTTTCTAGTATGGTTTCGTACAGAAAAACCATATCAGGGAAACTATGAGCGCAATTGCGCTGTAACATACGAACTGTTCGTGGGTTGCCAAGCCCATGACAGTTCCATTATAAAACAATCATTTGTATAGGAGGGGTTGGGTCTTGCCCTCTGCCACCTTGGATTCTTCCATACTTGTTTCCCTCATTATTTTTTCCATCTTTTGGGGGGATTCCTCCCTGACTGGCATGTTTCATTTTGTCTTTTTCTAACACGGGTTTTGGGTATTTTCTATGACCATCACTTTATCTTCATTTCACCCTTTCCACATTTGATGGGTAATTGGTCCCAGTAATGGAGTTCTGGTCCATCCATGGGCCCCCATTTTAGAATGCCTAATGCCGTCAAATTTGGGACAGGGTCCGAGTCTGGTGGTTCGATGTGCATCAGCAATGATTTTCAGCAATGTGTTGAAGATTCTTTTTTCTTTGTCATCATCTGAGTAGGTGTTTGAGAATTTTCCTACAGGGGGTACAGGTGACCTCTAGCTCTCTCTTAGAGGGATATCCAGAAATAGGGATATCTAATAGTCCAATCATGAGACCTTTTTTAGGTATGGGTTCCACCCGGGTGGTGTGTGCCAACGTGAGGCTTCCACAATCTTTTTGTTCTTCCATCTCGTGGATGAAAGAATATTTACCCATCTTGGCACAGAGCCATGGGCCATACAGGAGGATGATGTTAACTAATTTACTACTATGTTTTTAGTGCATGTTCTTTCATGATAGCCAAGACCACCAAAAGAGAAGCATACAATTTGTAGTTTCTCGTACTCGAACGATATCCAGGTGTTGGCGTCTGTAATTTTCAGGAACATTCCCCTCATCAGGGACTCTGAGACTTCTATTTCCGCCTTAATTTGAACATTGGGGCACCATTGTTTCGGTTCAGATCAATCCATATCAAGAAAGTGGCCTAAAATGTCCCCAATCTCTCTTAAGACACGTTCTGTAATTTCATGGAACATGATTCCTTTAACTATTATCTAGAAGGGGGAGTGGGTTAAATTCACTCACTGGATATCGCCCCCCACTCCCCTTTGTATTATTCCATAAGGAGGAGTTGATTATAGAAGGAACATGGTCAACTTCACAAGATTTTATCATTATCCCTCTCATTGAAGAACTAAAAAACGAAGTGATTGATCCCCACTTTCTGAATAGAAACTCCTACTTCAAGATTCCAAAATGTTCTGTAGAGTGTTTTTGAGAGCCCCCATATTAACTGATATATTTTCCAAGAGCATTCCCACAACCAGTAGTGACATGCATTTTTACAAAAGAGTGTCTTCGTGTCTCTGATCCTTGACCGCTTCCTTCTATTTATCCATGAGGGATAGACACTTCCAATGATTCACTAATTCTACATCCATAGGACTAAGGCTAAAGAGATGAAATCACACTCCTCCTTAAAAATCTATGCCCCGTCAATCCCCACAGGCCCTTGAGCACCAAATATTTGTCCAACCGCACTTGAGACAAGTCCAGGTCCCAAAGGGATGACCCTAGATAAGATACCCTCTATGTGGCCTTCTCTGTTGTCCTTTTGCTCAGACATACAACACGAGTTGTCTTTGCGATCAACACTTCCCCTGGGATAGTCATGCCCAAATTAACACATCGTGGCGCACAATTCTCCCCTTCACGAATCAGTCACTTCGCAGAGAAATATTCACGACCTCGCAGTGATGCAAAACTCTCATGCCTATTGCTTTGCAAATCAACCACTTCGTGGCATACACCAGCCCTCTCGGGGCACTTCGCGATGGCGCTACGCGTAAATCAGAAAATCAACATGGCAGAAATCTTCGCGAAGACACAACGCGGCTGAGGCTTCGCGACGGCACGACGTGAATCAATCACTTCGCGGAAAAATTTTCACGGCCTCGAAGAGATGCGAACCTTTCACACCTGTTGCTTCGCAAATCAACCGCTTCACAGTGAATCTTCACAAGATGTGTTTTCAACTTAACACCCACAGGTCACCGCCGATCAACATAGAATATGAAGATGATGTGGAAAAGGTAATTTGTTTCTTCGAAATCTTGTAGGTGTTTTGAGAAGATGAAAGCTCAAACAGTTTGCTACTTGGGGGTTTGAAACATGGGATCTGAAACCCCCCTCCCTATCCCAGATCTATGACAGACTTATGGAGATAGCGGCGAGAAAATTTTGGATAATGTTTCAAGTCCTGGATCTACGTATTAAGACGATTTCGAAAAGAGTAAGCCTGAAACCATCTGAATCGCAGGTATCGGGGTCCGAAAACTGGTGAGGAAGATCAGAGGACAACATATAAATTTTTCGATAACATGGAGGGTTAGGGGGTAACAAAGAATGAGGGAAATGATCCATTGTCACCAGATCTGATAAAGGTGAGACATACGACAAACTGAAGCAGGATGCAGAGAAGAAGATGGAGCCACCGCAAGGCAATCGGACTGGGTAACTAAAACCCTTGGAAAACCTATGAGAAAACATTGTGAATCGGGAGAGACTTCGTGTATGTCATCAGCTAAAATTTCACTATTAGATAAAATATTGATAGTGGCCCTCTAAACAATTCAAATTATGAAATTCAATTAGTTTAGTTGGTGTAGGTCATTCATGATTTTCCAAATTCTTTACAGGATCAACTAATATTCTATCTTTATAGAAAATATGTCCTAGAAATGAAACTGATTGAAGCCAAAATTCACACTTTCAATACATCCAATATAAATATTTTATTTTAAAAGTCTTCAAAACAATCCTCAAGTGGTTTTCAGGGTCTTCATATCTTTTTTAGTATACCAATATATCCTCAATAAATAGCACAACAAAGTCATCGGGATATTAATTACAATCCTTATTCATTAGAACCATTGAATAAAGGTTCATTTTTCATTCTAAATGAAATTACTATAATCTAATGATGTCTATAACTACTTTGGAATATTTTCATTGGAATATATTCCTTATATAAATACAATTGATGATATCCATAATAAATGTTAATATTATAAAAAATAATGATCTCAAAGAAGTTGATCAAATAAATCATTACAGTGAGGTAGAGAAAACATATTCATTTTTGTAATATCTTTAATTTCTATATAATCAAATGAAATCCTAATAGATAAATATTTATTCTTGAAAAAGAAACTAGGGGCTCCATATATAGAAACACTAGGGTGAATAAATTGTTTATCACTCAACCAATGTTGTTTCTAATATAGATATACTAATTACATAGATTCCATTCTATTAAGAGACTTTTATATAAGACTATTCAGTAAATTATTTCAATAGGGAACTCAATAACCATATCTAAAGGATTTCCAAGAAAATAATATAAAAAATATCAATATACACTTTCACGATAGGTACATCCTCAATTTAAAGATTTGTTTCCTCATCCATAGAAGATATTTTCTCTTCCTCCCGAAGAATTTTATTTAGAAGAGATACTTGATGTGGTTCTAGATATGACTTATATAATCACATTTCTATTTTAATAAATTTGGATTCTGTATCTTCCTCAAAAATAATAATTTCATTCTTGTTCTTATATATTTCTACATAATATATTGAAATCCATTACATGCTGAGAATTATATAAAATTCAATCATAGGTATGATGGAAAGACCATAAATTGAAGCACATGTATGTTTCATAATAGGAACTGGAAATCACATATTTGTTTTAATGAAACTACCATTAAGATTTTTTATAAACAAATCAATTATTAAATGTAATGTGAAATTTATAATTATATTTTAAAAGTAGAAATATATGAAATAATGCGATGTCTAGAATAAAAAAAGAATTGGATATGATTGATGAACATCTAATGTAATTTTCACCTCATCATTATTAACTTCAACATCAATAGTTTGATCACAAAATCCAGGCCCTTACCCCTTGGAATTTTCTAGGAAAAGTTTCCTTGTAACTTGAAAAATAATATTAATTGTGTCATATCTCCCTACAATTGTAGCATTGAACATTGGTAGATTCTTTCATTCCACTACAATAATGGTCTGGGTGGAATATTTGTCCACACTTGTAATAGAAACCTTTTCCTTTTAAACAGGCACAAGTGTGTTTCCTTCCACAAATATCACACATTTGAATATTTATTTTCTATTCTTCCCATTATACATTATTTCACCTTCAACTCTCTTCATCTAATTTTTTTTTTAATTTCATAAGAAATGGGTAATATTTTCTCTATATTAATATCTAATGAAACTCTATTTTTGTATGATGAAAAATAATGGGAGATCATTTAAATTTGGAGGAATGTTTTGATAGAATCAAATAGTTGATCAATGGTACTTCATGGATTATATATGTATTAATTGATTCAACTTGATAACCATTTAATGTTGGCTTCATACATCATAAAATTTTAATCATGATTTTTTTCGAACCTAGGAATTTTTTCTCCATATCTTTTCTCTTTTCACAAGGAAAATATTATCCTTGTAAAATTACTATCAAATAATTTAATTTAATAATTTCAATTTCTTCCTTCCACTTTGTGATTTTAGTCCATTAACATCATTAATCTGAATGTTATTATTTTTCAGAAACTACCATGATAACATTCTAAATTTCATTACTTTCTAAATAGAGAAATATATTATCAAAGGGACATATCCACTACTCCTCTACAAATGGGGTTGTAGTCCAATTGAGTGATGCAGTTTGTTGTCTCATAAAAGTCCTAACATTTCATTTTTCATATTGTGAATCAGTATTCCCCATAAAGGTTAGGATATTGTTTATAACCTGATTCACCATTCCTAGTATAGTAATAATTTTCTTAGAACTAGTCACATCTATATAACCAACATCGTTATCTTACATAGGGGGGAACTCCCTACTATGGATATGTGTGTTGAAACATTTTCTATTCCACATACAACGATCTATTTCTAAATAATGGAACACAATAAATAAGGTTATGAATTAAAATACACAATAATGAACTAGAAAAACATTTAACATAAATTGATATTTCATACATAGATAATAACATAATAATAAACATGGCTTCACTGAGGGCATATTTACTTATAAGTATTTAAAATTGTTTCAAAATAAAATTATAATTTTCTTAAGCACATACTGAAGGCGTTTAAAACAAGGTTTATAGGATGTACCATTGTCATGTTCTAGGTTACTATAAGAAATTCTGGGGAACCCATTTTGATGTTTTTACTCAAAGGTACATATTTTCCCGAACCATGATCAATTTTATTATCTAGAGATGAATGTATTTCTTGGAAGACCCCACAAATATATACTAAACCAAAATTTTTAGATGTTTTTCTATGCTTATACTCAATTTATATCTTATTATTTTGTACCTTAGTTTTTTTCATCGAAACCATTTTTTCATGGCTTCTACTGAACTTCCTCTAATACCCAATGTAAGTACATCAACCCCGATAACCTAGAGCCAGTTCTTGAATTTATTTCATTTGTACTATGAATGATTTCTCTCATCCTATAGGACCGATTTGTTTTTTATTTTTGGAAAACCGGGTATAAACATAATATTTTCCATATAATTTTAATGGAAAACAACATATTATCTCCTTTGAAAAATTACATAACTTCTATGTTATCCCAACATGTCATTTTTAATAAACATCGTCGTATATTAGTGAAAACAAAAAATTATAAGAGGTGATATAGGATTCTAAGAAATGTTATGTAATATAATATAAAATAATATAAAAAAAAGGCACAATGAATAACTATAAAACATTTCATTATAAGATAATATTGATCTTAATAGGGAAAATATAAATGATTAATATTCTAATATATATTAATAATCACCTGAGAAAAAAGATTAAACATGGATAATCTACTCCTAGAGAATAATCATAGATTATAAATTATAAATATCGTAATGATTGAAGTCAAATTCTGGTCATTGTAAACATACCATTGACGCGTCAACCACGACACATAAAAACAAATAGTTATGGCCTCGACCAACATGAATTTCTATTATGTCTTATTGGACCTATTGATGAATTGAGAGACTATATTGAGTCATACATATCACTTAATATATAGATTTAACAACACATATGAATGGGTTTTATATATAAAAATCATATATATATTAAATTTAAATTACATTCCCTAATCTATACAGATAATCACTAACCATTTTGAGTAGTATGGTGAATGGTATGGAGATAAAACATCCACAATTGAACTAATTATTAAATATAAAATTAAATATTGTAGATGACAACAAAAAGAGTTAAATATAAATAATGATTATAATTCAATATATGTTAACAAATATATGAAAAAAACAATAATAAAATCATCATTGAATTATTCGGACAAACACCCCTATTAATTTCAATGAATAGTATTTTATAAAAATCACTTATATTTATAATAATTGTTTGTATAAAACAAGAAAAAGAAATTGTAGTTTTAAAAGAAAAAATAAATATTTTTTAAAATTAATTTTTATTAATAAAATATTATGTGTGGTACTTAAAATTATTTATGAAATAGAGACATCAACTTTAATCGGGCTTGTGTATTGAGAATAATTTCGAAGGAAACATTGTGTAACATCTATTTCCAATAAAAGAAAGATTAAATAGTAATGATACATGAGTTTGGAACATATATAGTGAATTTATAATATTTAAATAAAATTAATTGTGAAATAAATTATTTTATAGGGGAGAATACGTAACCCGAATGAAAATAGAGGTCCTGGAGGAAAACATTACCATTTGTCTGAATGTGTTTTTCAGTTGACCCTAATGAGCTGTATAATCAAATTAATCAAATTTAATAATTAATTAAAAAAAATTTACACTTTTATATGATTTAATTTGATTTTAATACGTCTATTTATGGTCATTTTATGAGTTATAAGATATAATTTTATCATTCATGAGTAATCATATACTTGGTATTCATGAATAATTTTCTGATACATGTGTATGAATGTTCCTATTAAACTAGAATAGATATCCAAAATTGAATTTATATGTTATTAAACAATATCAATAATATTAAGTGTTTATATACATCATTTAATTATTTTGGGTGAGGATTAATCATTGGATAAGACCTCCGTGATAATCATTTGAATTATTTGGTTTGTTTTTTACATCATCACAGAATAGTTTTTTTTAATATTAATTAACATCATATATATATATATATATAATAGTAACAGAATATTGCATATCCGGTAATACATATACAACAATTTTTTTATATCCATGAAAATGTTTTTTTGATAATATTTTATTGTTTTAATAGAAAATGAAAAATGAAAAATCATCATCCATGATGTCAATAAATTGACAAACTATAGGGGATTCTTGTATTTATAAAATAAAAAAGAAGGAGAAAGAAAAAACATTATGATGATTCACTAACTTACATGATCTAATTATATAATAAAATTTATACCAATTTAATCATGTCTTTTTGGATAGGGGATTTGAATGATGTATAAGAAAATAAAATAAATTGAAATAAATAAATGAAACTAAAGTGGATTTTTACCTTTAGATTTCTACACTTTTCCATCCTCTTTAAAGGGTCTGGATTTGGTTTTCTGTTGATTACATAGGCTCATGGACATGGGGGAGGGGCTTGGGAAATGGTTTGTTTTGATATTTTTCAAGGATCAAAGATTGGATGGTGTGAAGATAATGGGTGGTATTTATAGTGGAGGGTATGGTGGTTTTCTCATTAACTTTTAATTAGTTTATTATTTTTCCTCAAAACTATAAATAGTTTGGATATTTAAGAAAAATATTAATCTAATTTATGATGTTTTTACATTATAGTTCTATGATCAATGATGACTCATGGAATACTATATTTTATTTTTATTTTATTTATACCATAAATTACTATGTTTTACTATTCATACAAAATTTTGGTATTTTTGAGACTTACCAATAATTAACCCTGAACATTTTTAGATGTGTAAAATAAAAAAATGGATTTCATTTTATGAAAATAACATTTTAATCATGAGAAATTGAAATTTTAATTAGAATAATCTCTATTTTGAAATATACCAATTTAAATATTACATCTGATTTAAAGACACATTCAAATATTTACTATGGTATCATTATTATAAGACAAAAATCAATTAATATATGAATCTAATTTTCTTAAACTAATATTTATTTTAAATAAGTATATCAACTAGAAAAATATAATTAAATACTTATTACATACAAAATTATCAACATTTTATTTATCGTTTTTAATATTATTATTTACTCATTCCATGTTATAGATATATCATATATATTTTATAACTTAACCAAATAATATTTATACTCAAATATGTGAGGTCACTTTTCATATAGATGGTTTACTATTTAAAAGGGTTGTGTTATTATTTCTAATATCAAGTTAATATTTCATATTTATAGGTTCTTTAATATCTAAAAATACCATGTATTTAATTAATTATTAATATATAATGTTTTTATTATTTTCTAAAAGTTATTTTATATGAATTATACTATATAAAATATTTTTAAGAATGGTAAGTCAACTGATATAAATTTGGTTCATTGATGTTTTAATGTGAAGTACCCCTTACCTCACATTACGATCTTCTTAAACTTTTTTTTGTAGAAAAATAAGCATATGTTGATTATTTAATTTCATAAAAATATTAATGAAATATTTACTAATTTTCATTTTATTTATTCACATTTTATATACAATTAAATAATCATTTTTTTCTTGTCTCTTTTTTCGAGGATATATTTATCATATCTGTAAAAATGATTCTATAGGATTACTATAGTAAATGTGATAAACACTCAATAATATGATGAATATTAATTGTAAAATAATTATAAATATTGAACTCAAATTTTAATTTAAAAGCAAACTGCGAACTTTGATTATAATAAATGAACTATGTTACAGTCATCAAGATGGTAGGTTATACATATGATTGAGTGAAATTTAAATTTTTTTAATTAATATTATATAAATAATATATTTTTTATTTTTATTTTTCATTAATTATGAAGATATCATATATATGAGACTATTTCATGAAATATTCTGACATATAACATCAATGTGATGTGGCCACAAACAAATTGGTCATATCACTATGTGTAGATAGAAATCCAGATGCATGCACGAGTGATGTTTTCATTTATTAATAAATTGAAATATATGGAAATATAGTTCAAATTATATTTCTAGAATTATAATTATTTAATTAATATCATATATATACATTAAATTTATCATTATAACCTTATGAGATGGGAGGCGATGGAAAAAAATTAGGTCTGGTTACTAGGACTGATTCATGAATACAACTAAACGATGATTTGATTTGTGATTTTAGGAATGAGGAGAGAGATATATATGTTATCCCATAAAATACATCTTATGATATGGAAAAGGGAATTCATTGAATTTCCTTACGTCCCAAATTGTTATAAATAATATAGTCAATTAAAAATGAATAAAAATTATTATAATTTGGATATGAGATGAGCTTGTATCAAAACTATGCCATACAAAGAAATCTATATAAGTTTATATTATGTAATAACCCTTATCTTATTATTTCAATCCCCAGATATCACTTTTGGAAATTTCAAAGAAAAATGTTATTACATTATCGGGGTAAAAACGACGAGATAAAAGGAAAAATGACACAAACATGTACCATTTCTTATATTTCCACCAATATGAAATTCACATGGATGAAGAAATACTTTCTAAAAATTTTAAATCAATAAATTATATATTTTCTAACATAAGATAACAATAATGTCTTTTTTGATGATATTTATTTAATATGAAATCGAATACAATATCATAACAATATAATTTGAATAAAATCCCTTAAAAAATAAATGATATTTCATTAATATAAATAATATTGTTTGAAAAAAAAACTCATATAAAAAAAGATAGTTTTAGAGTTTTCAAAATTATTTGCACGATTTTTGTACTTTGACCACACGAACTCTATCAGTGGTGCCTATGGATTTAAGGTAAGAATTATTAAATAAAAATTATGAACTAATAAAAATCAAAAAATAATAATTTATCCTTCAGTTAAAAATTTAAAGATTAATATACTTATTGTATATATATATATAAATAGTATATCTATTAAAATCAAGAGAGTGACATTTATAACATTATTCTTTATAAAAATAATATATTGTTTTAATGAAAGGTAAGTTGAAATAAACTTCCATAATTTTTATCTTTATGGGAAATTGTCAAATAATACTTACACAATATGATACGTACTTGTTTTGGATATATTTTTATTTCAAATATCCTACTTAATCCACATTAAACTCATTTTAACCCTAACCATGATAAATATAAATTTTATATGATAAAAAAATTAAATGACCAAGAATCTAAGAGGAATTCTAAAAATATAGGAAATTATAATTCAAAAAATTGGAAAAAATAATATAATATTAAAATTCTAGGTGTGTTATAAAATTATTTAATATAACAATATAAAACAGAAGAGAATAATTATTTATTAGAATATTTAATTTATTAGTAAAAAAATACTCCTTGAAATAAAGTAATTAATTACTTTCAATGATTTTTTTGGTTTAATAATAAAAAATAAGGTTTTTAGACTTTATTATCATAATAAAGTGGTTTTTTATCTTCTAAAATTTCTATAAACAAGAAACCCTAAAAACTATTATTTGGATTTTTTAAAATAAATCAAATAATTATAAAAGACAAGATTGGGTTCACAATTTCATAAAAGTGAGTAAAATACCATACATAATTTTATAATAATAAAATTTGAAGAAAAATACTCCAACAATAAGATATAAAAACCTTCAAGATTTATATTAATGTTTTATCACATAGTTTTAACATTGTTTACAACATTTTACCTATTACTAATATGATGAAATTTAGCTTATTTACTATTCATAATTAATAAAAAAGTGAAACTTTTAACCAATTTATGATTAATAATTCAACATATTTAATCCATTTTTTATAAATTAAATTTATATAAGTGGAAGAGATTATTTTACTATTGAAAATAAAACACAATAAAAACCTGTTTTAAAAAATGTGTTTCAATCCAATAAAAGTACATATAAAAAAACTAGGAATAATGATTATGAAATATAATAAAATGTTGTAAATATAGTCAATTTAAAATTATTTTAATCTGAAATATAATTCAAAGAATAATGGGACTTTTTAATAAAAATAAATGTCATTTTTATTAAAAAATAAATTTTTTACTCTTTGCGGAAAAGTAAAACTTTTTATAAAAATATCGACATTACAGAATATTTTAATTTGGATGATATTATTTTATGAATAAAGTTATTTTTATCAATTAAAATTTCTATATGCAGTTTAAAGAAAATATAATAATTTATCCCAAAAAGTTAAAAAATTTATTTTTAAAGGAAACATACTTTTGAAGCACAAAATGACTTTATTGAATACTGAGTATTTCTATATTTCATTATATCTAATACTTTTATATTACATAAAAAAATAAAAATATTATTCATAATAATATTATTACTATTTACACCCTAACATTTAATGTCTAAGTCAAAGTAGTCATATATAATTAATAATATTACATGGTTTGTTTAATCTCAATGTTGCATGATTTATATACTATAAATAGTGTTCTTAAAAATTCTAAGGGTGTTATATTGAATATAGGTCTTATAATTTATGTGACTTTTATTCTCCATTTAGTAATGTCTTATATTGGAGATGGAATTGAGTTCAAACCACATACTAGCTTTCATGCATGTGCCTCATCAAGAAAATTGAATGGGGTTTATTATTTGTTACAATATGCTTAATCATGAAAAATTTTCTATCATATATATTTCTAAACTATTATATAAAGACGCCATGTAACTTATTCATATAATATATTCATATATTAATGAATATGTGTTAATTCTATTTTTGGGTTTTTAACACATCCTTCTGGTAGTGTAAGAAGTTACACATTAACATTGTGCGAATAAATTAATTAAGTGGAAGAAATTATGAATTAAAAACTAAATCATGAGAAAAATTAACATATAAAATTATTAAATCATAATAAAATCAATATTATATAAGATATAATATTTATGAATATAATATTCATATAATTTATATAAATTTTTTGATACATTATATGAAATCCCCTTTAATACTAATTGTAAGATTCATTCTAAAAAGACACTTGTCAAGGCTTCGACCGTCCGGCTGAGTGGTTGTATGGAATAGTTGAGTTACTAAAAATTCTCATGTGTTCATAATATAAGAAATAATTTACATTATATTATCCTTCTTTTTATATACATACTCTAAATTTTCTTAAATCAGTACTACATCAAATATATGATATATATGATAATTGTTTTTGAAATCCATGATCTAAAGAATTAATATTCTGAAAAAATTAGTATCATTCAAAACTTGTACCTAATAAATCCTAAGAAATTATTTAAATCATTCTTCTGTATAATAATTAAGTATCACATTATCTTTAGTACATTTAATCACTTGATGATATACATCAAATAAATATATGTGCCAAATCAAAATAAGAGGAGGAATTAGGGATGTGTGTCAATAGAACATGGGTGGAAATAAACAAAGTAGTCAAATCAAAATAATATTATAATAATAATAAAAATGATGGAAGAATTTTATAATTTGATTGAATTTTCAAAATGCATCAAAATGAACAATGTTCTTAATGGTGTCAAATACCAAACACAGTTTTGAACAATGCCAATGTGGTGTTTACTCTTACGATATGCTTATAAATCATAACATCATATGTATGATGAAATATTGAATTATGTCATATCATAGTGAAAAAATTACCATGTTATTTATCAAAATAAACAATTCATTATTGGTATATATAATTTTGGACCCACCCGCAAAATCTCGATATTAACACAATCATACAACCCACATAGAACATATATGAAATGTATTTGTTAAATATCTAATATAAAGGAATGGGTTTTATAATGATTTAATAAATAATTTTTTCATGAATAAACATAGTGTTCTAAAATGAATAAGTGAATATAATCTTCACACACAAATCATCACTCTTGATAGAAGAAAAAACAACTCAAGAAGAGACAAATATATGTTTTGGAATGAAATTCCTTTGGGGAAAATCATTTTCCTTGGATTATAAATATTAGTGGAAGTAGGTATAACCCAAAAATGATTGTTAAATATTATAGAATTAATATTTAATTACTATTAATGAAATATTGATATAGAAGATGGTGTGAAATTAGGATAACCCAGATGAGGGAGTTGGATTGAAGAATCCCCTTAAAATAATTCATTATTTATTTCATCATTTTTCTATCTCCTAAATCATAAAAATTGTTTTATTAAAAAATTTAAACAGTTGATATTTATTTCACTATTTATTATCTATATGAATTGGATTATATTTCATAATTTTCAATAAAGAAGTTGAATTATTTTAATATAATGTCTTCCCATAATGTTTATAGTTTTTCATTTACTTATCTAATTTAGTCAAGGTAATTAATACATTATTATTGTGAATTACAAAATCAAAAAATACAAATATTTAAATAATTTATATATTAAAAATATTTTAATTAAACACTGAAAAGTGGTGTGATAAATAAGATGATGGAATCATCCCTATCGGCAGTTAACCGTATGTTATCATGCACATTCTCTAATGATGGATAAAAATAATTATAATATATTAATACATCAATGATATAAATTTTATTTTATCATAAAATCATTAATATATTGTTATATTACAGAAAAAATAATCTTGGAAAACATGGATTAGAAAGTGATAGAGAAAGAGAGGAAGAGAAGAGAAAAACAAAAAGAAGAGTTGTTGAAAACATACCATCATATTGATCTTTCATCCCTTGTATGGAAATATAATATCGTGGTTATTGTATTTTTATAACTCTAGAACGTCCCTAAGGATCATACGAGGCATGAGAAAGAGTATTAGGGATGAACTTAGGCTTTGAAATATGTGGAAGGTGTGATTTTACAAGGGAATTGTGAGGTGTTATTTATTCTCGTGGAATGATTATTTTAAGAAAAACTAATGAATAATATTCTATATTCAATGTAAACCATAAAAATTGATATTTTTTTCATTATAAATTAAAATTTTAAAAAACTAATTTAATAATTTGAAGAAATTAATTATTTAAATTCATCAGTTTAATTAAAAGGAAAAGAGAAAAATGTGAAAGTATTATTTCAATATAATGCATTATATTTTAAGAATTGGAAAGTACATTTTATGTTAGGAAATCATCATTATGTTAACATAAAAAAATTATCAAATTTAATATGTTCTAGTCAAGGATCATGTTCTATAAATTATAAAGAAAAGATGTAATTATGAATTATGTACTCCAATATACATTGATACCAGAAAAAATGAATTTCTATAATTTTCATGACAATTTATGTATTTTTAGAAAATACCAAAAAATTAACGTTTTAATATTTTGATCTAATAATTTAAAAAATTATATTCATTTAATTTTAATAATAATATATCTTAATTAATTTAAATTATTTATATATTACTTTTTTACAAAATTATTTAATATACAGTTTATAAAAAATGATTTTGTAATTTCTTTGAGTAATCTATTCCTGATCTCTAATATTAAATAATTATTTTAAAAAATTATTCATGATAGAAAAATATAATATTTTGACATTAAATTACTATTCTCATAATTTTGTTACAATACCAATATTAATGTTACTATTAGAAAAGGTCATGTTACTTTTCAAATAACCAAATTATAATTCTAACTATCACATTTCCCATAAAAAATATATCATCATTACTTCATTCATTATTCTCTTAAATTCCTCTCAATGCATTAAATTTAATTTTCATTTATTTCAATTTCATTGTTTATATTTTGTTTAATATATGTACTTTTGTTCATGAGAGGGATGATTCTTGATGAATGATGATATCCAAAATTTCCCATTATCGTTTTATATAATCTATTTTCCCCATGTAATATTTTTATATTTAATGGGTTTAGTTATTGATTAATGTAATAATTTTTATTAATAAATTATCTTTATTTGGCCTCTCTATGTTCTCTATGTTTATAATACTAATAAATTATTATATAACACAAATTTATTTAAGAAATTATTTTAATTTAGAAACACAAAGATGTTATATTTTTCCCTAATTTTTAAATTTCAACAATGAAATTTAAAAAGTATTTCTTATTAAGAATAGGTTAGGGTATGTCTATTTCATTGTATTCTGTGGTTCCCACATTCCACATTGATATTAATGTTTCTACTAAACTACATTGACAAGGTGAGTTTTCATATTATGTTCCATTATTTCTCCTTGTTCCAATATCTTAAACTAATTTGACTCATATGAAATGTCATTATAAAGTTGTTCCACAACGAGATTTAGAACACGTGGAGTCATGTTTGTATATTATTAATATAATATATGAAATATAACATCATCATGATGCATATTTGGTAGAAGTGATATATGGTAGGGTACTACTATTATATGTCTTAGGATATTAATGGGCCCAATGCACCTAGGGATACAATTAGATTTATTAATTAACCACATCAATCTCTTCCACGGTGATATTTGTAGGAATAATTTTTCTCCAACATCATATTTCATGTCCCGTATATTTGGTCTCATCATAGAACTTCTACCGACGTTGAATATATTTTATATGTTTAATGACGGCTTGAACATTCTTTATTATCTATTGTACAAGATCATGTCCATGTGGCTTTACATCCTCAAATTTAACCCGACAAGTACATGTTATAAATCTATTCTCATATAGGTCTTTATAATGTTCCATTTAAATAAATGAGTGGAATCCATAATTTTTTGGGACCTCAAGTAATGTTATATGATGATCCCATCATCCTTTTTGTTCCTTTGATATGTCACTCCCCATGTCCTTTAGATTCTAAATAGTCCTCTAATATTGGGTATCATGTTCTCTATGAAAGTCCATTAGTAATTAATATTTCAAATTCAATGAATATAGGATAAATCTCTAGAAATTATATGTTAACACAAGATAATGATAAGAGAGGATTTATAGTGGCACTGAATGAAGCTTCACCACTTCTATTACATATACATTTTCATTTTTTTCTTTTGAGAATTCATTCTGAGTAGAAATTACATGGTAATTATTGGTGGGTCAATATAAAAAACCCACATTTAATGCTTTATTTGTATTTATTTAAGAGAATAGTAATATATATCATAGTTATGTTCTCTATGATTCGTATGGGTATATTAAATGGTTTCATTATACCCTTAGACATCTATTTTATTCCATTAGCTTTCTAACATACCATACTTGTTTCCATATAATAAGAAATATCATTCTTCATGTTATTTATATTGAACTATTATTGATGATTATGGTAAATTATGGTATTTTAGGGTTAGATGGATAAATATAAGATATATATAGTATCCAATATATCCTTATTTATGTTAGGTGATGAAAGCACACAATGCCTTGTTCCAAAATAAATCACAACATAATCATTGATATTAAATTCATTAATAATCCATTCAATAACTTATTTTTCCTTTGTTTTATACTCCAAATCATCCCTTTGTCCCTACTCAATCATATCACAGATGGTTGTTTGGAAAATAATTTGGGAAATTTTTTATATATTTCATGTCATTATTATAACATCACGTTACTTAATGTCAAGAATTTTACTCCTCCTTTAATGTCTTAATCTTTAAATGGATGCACCTTGAGACTATAGAAGATATGTAGAATTATTTGGGGAAAGTGAATTACTATTTAGGTATGTGTGTCAATTTGAATTAATAGAGTTCATGTTTAAATATGTAATGGAATTATGGGATTTTGCATGAATTTGGAGAATGATCAAGTTGGTTTAGGAATTTTTTAAATTAATTTTGATTTTCTATTGTGAAATAAACAATCACACTCCCTATATTGGTCACTATATAGATAATGAGAACATGGTACATTGTGTGAAGGGCGTACATTCCCTAAAAATGGTAAATTTAATTTTATTATAAAATATATATTTTTTCATAAAATTCTAATAGGTTTTCAGAATGTATTATCCTAACGGAATAAATTATGTGGATGTGGAACAAAATTTATATCATTTTCATGATGATGGAGTCTATGGATCTAAGTCGGAATATTTTTATATCATTATTCTTCATAAATCAATACTCTCACGCACTATCCCACATCAAATTTTATCAGGAGCCTTCACTGTTTCCGTATTGATTCATTAAATAATTGATCACATTTGTGATTTTTTATCTCTCTGAGTAATAAATATTTCTGATTATTTATTTCCATTAGTGTGGAAGCACTATTTCATTGTGTTATGATATATTTTGATCCAGGGTGATTATTCCTCTTGTTTATGTTTATATCCATTACATGATCTTGTTCGGGTGGTATTGTTCATTGATGGTTGTTGTGTGGAAGTTTTGAATTATTTAGGTATGTCTCGTTTTATATTCTCTATTGTCCCCGATGTTAATTTATATCAACTATGAGTTTTTTTTATTCGTTCTAGGACTCTGTTTTCTTTGTTTTTTTCTTCTACGATGCTGATTCTATTGATGGAATATTCAAAATGAGTTTTTAGGTAGGTGTTTTTATATTTAGCCTCAGTTTGTGAGCATTATTGCACATTTTTTTAATTTGTTAATTAAATTAAATGTAATCATATTGTTGATCGTGTGTCTGTTGGTTTATTTTTTTTATAAAATGGTATTTTTTTTTGGTAAATGAATATCATTTATAAATAATTTTTAAATTAAATTTTCTAATGATTTTAAAAAAATATTTTACTAAAAAAAAGATTGTTGACATGGATTAGAAAAAAGATTACATGGGAAGACCTGAGAGCATAGTTGGACCGTACAGTGATAAGTCTCATCAGATATCTGAGGTTTTTTTATTACATATTTCCTCTTCTTCCTAGACTCGTATTAATAGGGACTTGACAAAAAATTTGGTTTGTAACGAAATAATGATTTATCAATGGAATTTCCTTAATATTATTATTTAATATAGTATAAAATAACATTAATAACACCATAAAAACATTATAAAAGACAAATGAGTGAAAAATGGATTTTTAGATGTTAAGGAACTTATACTCATGAAATAGTTACATAGACTGGGGAATAGTAATGTAACCCTTATGAATGGTAAACCAGCCAATGTAATATCAACCTCACCGATGAACATAAAAATAAAATTTTCCATTACATAACTTACAATATGACATTATTATATCATAGTATATATAAATTATATTTTTAAATTTTTTAATTAAGTTTTGGTATTTTTGTAATAAATAAATTTTTAGTTACAATTTTATGACTAATTTATAATTTAAAATAATTTTTTAAAAAAATTTATTAATAAATTAATATTTTAATGTCTTATAATTATATAATAATTTTATAAGACATTATTTTATTTTACATAGTTTTATAAAACATATATTATTTTTAAAATCCATATTTTATAGTAAATTAGTATTTTAATTAAGAAAACTTTCTCATGTTTTGAAAATTATTTCTCTAAAATTGAGTGATGATTTTAAATGAAAACATTCAAAAATCATTAGGGTGAAGTTTTGGAAATTTTCTAAAATAAAAAAAATGATTGATATTAGTAAATAAAAATTTATTATTAACCACCATTATTTCAAACTCACATGACCTAATTAATTTTCTTATTCTCATTAATCATCACTAGTTATTTTCTGGAACAAAATAAAATAAAAGATTAAAATAATTGAAAATTAGTCCTCCCCCCACTATAAATACCACCCTCACCCCCTCTTCACCTCACTCCTCTGAAGCCATGATCCTTGTCAATATTCTACTCAATACTCTTCCAAAACCTCTCCGTCATATTGATGAGATTTGGGTATTTAAAATTTTCCAAAATTCCATCCCTTAAGGAGGATCTAAGGATTAAGGAAACAAGG
Organism: Viscum album; assembly: GCA_963277665.1. Taxonomy (NCBI): domain Eukaryota; kingdom Viridiplantae; phylum Streptophyta; class Magnoliopsida; order Santalales; family Viscaceae; genus Viscum; species Viscum album. The sequence goes on along the minus strand of OY728119.1, from coordinate 1,359,481,261 downwards.
GGTAAAACCTTATTCAGACTTTTTTCAATTTCATTTCATTATTATTTTAAATATTTTTTATCGACATCAATCCTATTACAAATACTATGAAAACTAAAATACCATATAAATTCTTGAATATTTTTATGGTAATGTATTTATTCATCATCATATCTCATTTCCCTGTTTTTATATATGAAATGAAAACACTATCTGAGATGTGTTAATTTATCACATTTAAGAATGATGAGTTTTGAATTTTTAATACAGTCATTAATTCAAGTCATTTAAATATTTTCATGAATGAAACTGATTAATTTATATGTAATATATCCTATTTAATTTTATAGAATAATTTTTTACTCATGATATTAATTTATAATAATAAATTAGTTTTTTGAGTTTGAAAACGCATTATTTAACACAACTGCTTCTCATTAATGTTTTTATAATGAATAATCATAACTCCAAATAACCAAATGTATTTTATAACCCTATAATATTATTTATGTTCACTTATAAAATATAACATCGATTCTGTAGAACCATTATTACATTACATGATTATCCGTACATGTATAAAAGTAAATTAAACCTAAAATCCAAGGAAGGAAATGAATCCAAACAATGAAATTGAAACTCTTAATCCATCAAAAAAAGAATGAATATAAAAAAGTTATAATAAATCAAACACATTTATAATATGTTCAATAGTTATTAATTAATTAATATAATATGATTATCTATGACATGAAAATGAAGGTAATAACACCATCATACTTAAGGTAAATGATTCTACCTGATCCTCCATTATTAATTTGGTTTATTCTTACTATATTTTATCCGAAAATAAATTCTCAATTATTTTATGATACATATTCTAACATATGATTATTTTTTTGAAAATCATATTTTAGGATCCTTTAATCCTTATTCTTGGGGAGATATATATATTTAAATTATTCCCTGCTCAATTATCCCCAATAAGAAAGCCTGATTTAAGGAAACATCCTAAACTCTTACCCATTTTCAAGGGTAGTCCAAAGTCTATTTTATAACACCATTATTTTAATAAATATAAAATTTTTATTATAAAATACATTTTAGTTACCTTATTTATTTATATAAAATATTATTCTCATTGATGTTTTAAATGATCTTTGATATTTTACATAAACCACACAAAAATGTTTTAAATATAATTTTTATTAATACCCATTTTTTTATAAGTATTTACTTTAGTTTTTTATCACCAATCATTATATATGAATTTTTTTTATTATGAGTTTCCATGTCTTATTTAAATCCTTTATTTCATTTACATATTTTTGATAATCCCTAATGTATTTCAATTTGTTAAACTAATATAAAAGAAGATTCATTTCACCACTGTCCTCTTTTATTATGGATCCAATATTTACAAAAAGATAAATTATTGGGGATCCGAAACCCTACAAATCATAGATCCACTGCATTAATTTATTACATTATCATGATTACAAAAAAGTAATATAACTTATGATAAATTTGTTCATCAGTTTTAGAAAAAAATTTACAAATATTATTCACATTTTATATTAGGGTATTAAAAATAATACATGGTACATAATTAAAAAATGAATAATATCCTTGATAGCTTATTCAACAATTTATTATTCTTATCTTGGAGAAAAAAATATATTAGATCATAAGATCATTAATGGTAAGTAAAACAGAATAAATATGGAATAAAGGTGCGTAATAATTATTGAATTTTAATTAACTAAGCACACATTTCCTAAAATATATTGATAAGGAAATATCAATATAAAATGGTATATAGCTAAAAAATTCCAATTATTCATTAAAATGTGAATGAGAATGCTTCTATAGATCTTTAAATGGGAAAATATGAAAGATAATAATGAAAAATAAATTCTAAATAAAGAAATTTCTCATTTACTATATGTCTTGTTTACCATGACCATGATATATTTATCGTTAATATTTATTCTCATGTCAGTTCAAAAAACATTGATTTTTCCAATTAATTCATCTAACGAGACTACATATGCCTACATGGTATTGAATTAACTAAAAGAAAACACATATAGTTCATTTACAATTCATTAATCATATATCATATAATCTATCTAATTAAAGAACGAATTTTATTATCATTTAGTCCAATTTTTTAGTAAAAGATATAGATTTTTTAAAATTTCAAATAATTTCGAATGTGAACGCAATTTATAAAAATATTATATGTGTTATTAAATAATGATATAAATTTCATGAGAATATATATATTAAATTTGAAATATATAATAAAAATACCATAATGGAGTGACTCTTTCCTGAGAAAGTAAAGAATCACAACAGAATGTGATATAGCAATCATAACAATCACCATAAAGTAAATTGAAAATTAAACAACCCCTTGAAAGAGATAGTCAAATGATAAACATAAAATAAAGTTAATTATGATTGAATCGGTATATTTCATGAAAACGGTGTAGTTTATACACCTCTTTAATTTGAATTGGTTTCAAATAAAAAATCGATCTTTGTGAAATATAAACTAAGACAAAATCCCATACCTATCATTTACATTTGGATGAATGTCATTTAACCACCAATATAAGAATTTTGATCATTTTAATAACTAATAAAAGAACATAACTCATATTTATAATATCATATATTATCCTTATATAACATCTCATTACCCATTTTTTAACAATCATTAATTATATTCAATACATTGTGTGTTATTAGGATACTTTTTTCAAGTATGGTTTGAATTGTTATTATTATTATTATTACATTGATAATAACTGTTTAATATCCATAATTTTACATTTTAATTTATTTATCATATACATTCAGTATATATTTATATAAATAATCGATAGTATTGGAATATAGGAAAGGAAATGCACAATTAATAGAGATGGTAGGTCTTACGTACGCCTGAATTCTACTTCTAATTTATTTAATTTAAAAACATTAAACGTAAATGATATATATATGTACATAAAAATTTTAATAGAATAAATTTATCATATATATATATATCATATTTTATTTAAAATAGTCTTTTGTGCATTCTGTTAATAGAGTAAACAAATCACATCACATTGAGGAGGTGATAGACCACACATCAACAAATGATGTTATTATATTCTAATAAAATTAAAATCATAATGAAATTTGTTATATAATAAATATATAATCATTAAAAACATGTAAATATCTTATATAACCAATATAAGATATACATCCATCATTACTACAACCTTTAATGATGGTAATTGAATAATGAACAACATCAGTTCACTGGGTTGTAGTCTGTCGTACACACCATTGAGGATTTATGATCACATTTGATGGGTGTGTGTGAATGTGTAGGGTAAAATATTATAATAAAACCTTAAAATATATTTAATATATTGATTTAATTATTATATAATGATATAAAAATAAATTATGTGGTGGAGAAGTAAGTGAATGAAAATAGAACATCGAAGAGTGACATATCTTATTTTGGTAACTCCCTTTTATTTATATAAAAATAATTCCTGGGATGGATTTATTACCAAATTTAGGTATCTTAGAATAGTAGAGGGAAGAAGTTATATTATATTTATAGTTTAGTATAGTCTAAAGGTCTATATATATATTAGAAAATTATTAAGAGGGGTGAGTCCCTTTTATAATGGAGGAGAAGAAGTATTCGTGAAATGTTTTAAAAAAGGAATTTCGCCGATATTTTTTCCTTGTATAGTGACTAAAATAATCAATCAAATTATATCCAATTTTTATAAGGTAAAACTATTGAAATCAAATTTCATTTCAATAATTTTCTATGGCTTTTTTCCCAAAGATTATGGATGAGTCCCTTAATAAGCTATATTTTACGTTAACCACTGTAAATAATTTTAATTACATTCACTAATAGAGATGGAAAAAAAACTATTTAAACCCTATTGGAGAATATAAATTATCATCATTAAAAATACGAGATAAATTATTTCAAATTACATCCATTTAATTGGTATAAATTTATTTAAAACTAATCCCACAGATTGGAAGGTAATGTTATTTTTTAAAGTGAAAATATCAAAACGTTTGAAATGTTTTAATATACAATTTCATTATAAAATTTGTTCTAATGAAATAAATTATTATTAAATAATATAAATTAAATATAATTTTAAATTAAATAAAATAAAAAAATAATTTATCTCTATAAATAAATAAAAAAAATGCAATTTGTAATTAAAAAAGAAAATTTTTACTACTCATCATAATATGAAACATCCCAAAAAATTTACAAAATTAACAAAAAGATAATTTGGATGATAAATATTAAATAAAGAAGTATATTTATTCATATAAAATACACACATGTTTTCAAATATATATTTATAATAGGTTCACTATTAAAACATTATAGAGTTCATTTATAACAATATTGGTTATTGTAGTTAAAATTGGGTTGTTTCTTATCTACTGTCTATAATATATATTAGTTGACTATAAGATATATTTATTTGAATATTTAATATATATATATATATATATAAGACAAATATATTTCAGTAATTGTGCTTAATTAAATCTTTTTTGATAAAACACCATTGGAAGCATAAAAATAGTTCTATATAAAAACAATTCCTATATATTCAATTGTTTTTTATATTAATTTATATTGAGTTATCAAACAATTAATTTAATAATAGATTTACCTAAGACAATTAATCCTTTTCAAACCTACTAATTTAACAATTACGTTATATATTATTATATTAAATAGTAATATTCTAATAATATATTATTGTACAGTAAAACTCAGGAATTCAAGTATTGTTAATTATCAACCAAATTCATTATTTTATTTAACAAAAGACAAATTAGTGATTTATTCATTGAATTGTTTAATATTTTTCAATACTAAAAATCCCCATAATGTTGTGAGTGTTTTGGAAGGGAAATGATCCTTATTGTTATGGATTTTATTAAGTGGATCCACAATATTTCTCCATGAAAAAAAGTTAATTCTGATGGGGAAGACTCTAGAAAAATAAGATCTTAGGATTATTGGAGTGTCATTCATACCCACTGCGGTGTTGTTAATGGTTTCTTTCATCACATCATTTTCAAGGAAATTAATTATAAGATCATTTTATATTTTTCATCTATGTTATAATTTATATTGTCTTCAATAAATATAAATCATTATAGACTGAATAAGACTCTCATAGTTTGATTAATGTATTCAAATCAAGGAAAATAGATGACCCCTTGAAAATGATCCCTCATTGGGACACATGCCACTCCAAAAAACAAATCCTCGATTTGATTTTATCACATGTCTATAGGGAACCTAATAATATGGGAGATCAATTATCGAAGAGAAGAATCCAAGAAATGAACACCAAGTGATAATTTCAGACACCTTCTCATTATAAAATGACAATGGATGAAAAAAAGGTGGGAGTGTTTCACTCGAGTCATGGTAAACCCCCTTATAAATCATGATTACATACTTCTTTTATAGATAATTTTATGGTCAAATTTTCTTGACACTATATCTTCCTAGTATATCATAAAGTCATAGGATGTTATGTTATTTTCTATACATTGGGTTTTTATACATTCTTTTAAATACAATTTTCTAATTTTATAATTTTGGGGAATCACATTATCCACCCATTTTTTAAATTAGGACATCACAAATGAAACCTAATCTCGACAATATAAGGTTTGTTATTATAAAATACTATTGTTGAAAACCCCAAATCATAAATTTCATTAGTAACGAATCTTATTAATAAGATGGAAAAAGAAAATGAGAACTACACAAAAAACATGAATTTTGAAAATGAGAACATTAATGAAAAAATGTATATGGTATCATGTTTTGATGGATAGTTATAGAGAAACTTTTCATTAAACATTTGTTGAAAAAAATACTATAAACTAGATGTTTGAATAAAAGTTACTTATTTCATCATAAATGATGATAAAAAGTGAATTTTTTTAAGAAAAATATTATTAGAGTTGAATAATTATTTCACATTATATATATATAAGAAAATGTATTGTTCTATTTCAAAAACTCAATCATTTTTGTGACTTTAACCATTTTTACATTATTTATTAGAATAACTTGATTCATGTGGTGATGTAATACGATGATCATTAGAAAATAATTAAAATATCATCTTTAAAAATTTATTAATTGTCTAAACAGTGAAAAAAATTGTAATCCAACACTATAGAATCATTTACAATGTAGTTTGTAGTACCAAATTTATATTATCCATACAAATCATATTGTTTTCTAAATTTCAGTAACTCAATGTTAGGAACATATTATGTCATACCTTTCCTCAACCTTGTGTATCCCAAAAATTTCAACTTGCTACTAAATCACTTTTATATTTTAATAACACCTACAATTAAATTGATGATTAATATGTAATGAAATATAATTGTTATACATTTAATTTTAATTATATATGTATTATCATCAATAACATACATTCACATAATATTCAAGGATCCAAATATTGGATTAAATTATACATTCTAGTTCAGAAATATCGATATCATAATCTTGACCCTGATCACTTAACTTCTCTTGAGGAACATTTCTTTAAAACCTCGTGAATATTTTTTGTGCACCATCTCCTTTAAATTGTAACAAAAAAAATTAGAATTTTCATTCTTCCCATTTTAATATTTCTTCTCATTGACCCTTTTAGCTACACCTATAAAAAACCTCCAATTTTTTAAGAATTTCTCTTCTAGATTATTTCCATAGTTATCACAAGGATATAATTGACTCATTCCCATATTCTTCACTGATACATTTTGTTATTCATGGTGGTCAAAAGTCTTATTCTTCTTATTGGGTCCTTTATATATTTATGATTTTGAAAATTCCTTCACTATTTTTATGACACATAAAACTATTACTTCATATGATAAAAAATTTATCAATACCAAGGTCCTTATGGTACATTTCTATATACCTTTAACAAAATAAAAAACATTATAATTTTGTGTCACATATGAAATCATTATCATTCCTTACTAACAATATAATGGAATCATTATACTCAGAAACACATTCTTACTACCTTTTCATTATAATAATGAATGTTTTACCTATATTAGTTTATTTATCATTAGGGAATAATTTATCAAAGAGTGAATCCTTAAAATGTGTCCTTTATACGAGTTTTATTTCTTCTTCCTTCTTTGAATTCATAAACAACATGAACAATTGATCATAATCAACATTGAGAAAATACGGTACATGTGTAATCATTTCATTTTTACCACAATTTAATGAGAAAAATATCTTCTCTAAATACTAAATCCATTTCTTGGACTCCATAAAATCAATAGTCCAACAAAATTTTAGAGGACATTTTCATATAAACCAATCCATCATGGGACAATATTTTCATGGAATATGTTTCTCCATCTAGGAAAGGATATGTGTCGTAACCTGGTTAGGATTCTCTAATATATCAATAACATGATCAGTTCCAATACAATATACATTTACATTCTCATCATAGAAACCTATACATTAGTCACACATATAGATAAACTTTTTCCTTATAGGTTCCATTTCTATATAATAGAATATACAATATTAGCTCATAAAATTATGAAAATTGGTATAATAATAAATATGTTGTAAAAATTAACATAATTAATTAATTTAATGCATAGCTAAACACACAATTATAAACATGTTTTCTTAAGGGACCACATTATATCCAAATCCTTATTAATGGTTCATAAATAAATTTTGAATTACCTTAATCATATCCTCCATGAGTAAAAAAATAAGTGTGAAAAAATTATTGTTGTCATGTAATAGTGTACAATCTAGTTAGACACGGCACAACATTTTTGAGTTGTTACCCCTTAGTACATCTGTTCCAGAACCACATCCACTTTTAGTGTCAAAATAGTGATTTATTCTAGGACGACCCACATAATTTATATACTGACGAAATTCTTGTATTTTCATCTATACATATCCTCAAATTCTATATTATGGTTATGTTACAAATCTTTGTTTTCTAAGTCATACTTCCATGTTTTTTTATAAAATTCATTTGATATGATCAATAATGCCCCAACCCCAGAATTCCTAGAGATGGTGCATTACATTATTACACTGGAATGATTAAAATGAAATAAATTCCCTAAGGAATGAGTAGTTTTCATGTTTATAAAAACCATATTAAAAACATTAGACCCATTTAACAACGGGAATTAGAAAATAAATCATGATACATAATAAAATGCAATGAATATAATCCATGGAAGAATTTTCAAGGATTTCATCTTTGTAGCTGGGGAATGGAAAAAAATTACAATGAGGTAAAAATCTACAAAAAGATATATAAAATGGAATTAACATTGAATAAATGAATAGAAATATAATATAAAGTTAAATAACTAAGAAAACATTCCATAAAATATCTTGATAAGGAATAATCAACATGGAACTGTTGATTACTAAAATATATGAAACATAATCAATGAACTAACAATGAAATTGAATCTATAGATTCCTAAATGAAAAAGGCTCAGGAATAATAATAATAACTCGATTCTCAATAGAAACAAATATTTGATATTAGATATCATGTTTCCAAGGAACATGATACCTTTAACATAAATGTTTATTCTGTAGATAGTTTTAGGTACACTGATTTGTCTAAAAAATTCATTGCAGAAGACTACTGTTGCATTGAGGAGATTTTATTAACAAATGACCAACCAAGATAGTTAATGTATAAGGAAATACTAATATCTACAATAATCAATATACTTAATGATTGTCATGCCTTATTGTCAAATATCTGTATTGATTAAAGGATTCTAATTTACCAATATTTAATATAATTATCAAAGTGAACACTATATAATAAAATATAATATAGTTTAATAAATAATGATATAACATTCTATATAATTTTTATATTAAAATTTATTTTAGAAAAAACATGATCATAAACGATAGATTGATTCTGGAGAATTTTTACAATCATAAATGAAACTAATATAAGAAAGATAACATTTAACATTTAGTAATTTTAACATCGAAACCCTTTCAATGATATTGTTCAATGTGAATCATAAAATATCATGTAGAATGAGTGAACAATGGCATTAAATTAAATTTTGGTAGTATATACACAATATTAAATTGAATTTGTTTATAATAACGAATATGTATCAATAGAATGTAAATTGAGATAAAATATCATACCATACATTTAGTTTTGGGTGAGCATAATTTAACACCAATATAGAAGATCTATACACGTTGCTAACTTATGAAAAATAATAATAATCTTTATAATAGCATATATTGTCTATTAATAATATTTTATAACCTATTTGTAACCAATCATTCATTATTTTCACTACATTATGTGTTAATTTCCCAGTCATTCAACTATGTTTTGAATTTTTATTTTTCATCTTCTTATATTTTTATTGACTACATAAACATATATGTCTAAATGAATATTTTATTTTCATATATATTCTATATATTTTAATTTATAATAATCCATACTATTTTGATATAGGAAATTAAATACACCATTCAATGAGATGAGAGGTTGTACATACACATGAACTCTACTTCCATTTCATTATCATACTTAAAATAATTATAATTAAATGATATATATATATATATGAATTTAATCATTATAGTATAATAATATTATCATATAAAACATATATATTAATTAATACATTACTTTAAAAATTCCATGTATTTGGTTGATGAAAAACATTATCTTGATGAGGTGGTAGTCCATACGTCCAAATACAATGTTATCGTATTCCAAAAAAGTAAAACGTATAATGGTATGAGTAATATAAAAATTAAATATGGATAATGAAATAATAAATATCATATATATCATATATAATATATAAATTAATCCTTCTTATGACCTTGTATGGGGTTAGTGTAGGAATGAATTACATTGGATAGAGAGTATATAGTCTGCCAAACAAACGAACGATGATTGTCTGTTCCACTTGATGGATCTCTGTGAAACTGTTCAAATAAATCCATCAATAAGAAGATTATGTATTTATTATATAATTATATAATTATAATATCCTGATGAAAAAAATTGTTGTGATTAAGTAAATAAAATTATTGTTTAACAATGTTTCCTCCAATTTGGGTTACTTTTTTTGGTGTATACCTAAATTCTTCCATGGTTGGATTTATGACCAGTTTTTTGCTTCTATGAAATGTGGATATAATTTGTGATATTATTTATGTTATTTTGGTTGTGACAAAGTGATTTTTAGGGTTGAATAAGTGGGATGGTGAGTTTAGTTTTATAGTGGAGGAGTTGAATTCTTATAAATTTTTTAAAAGGGAATTCTATGCATCTTTTGCCCACATATATTTTCTCAAATAATGAACCCAATTACAAAATTAATGGATTTGAGTTAAATATGTATAAAAATTGATTTTAGATTGGTTTCTATGTCATTTTTCATTATGTTTAATGTTTATTATATTATTACGCTTAATTTTACCTTAATCATTTTAATTAATTTCTGTTACAATCAATAATATTTTTTGCTAAAAATATAATTTGACCATTTTATAAAACATAAATTATGATGATTCAAAATATGGAATCCAGTTTTTTTAAATACAAATCATAAAATTTTTTGACGTTATTTTAAAATAAATTCTATATATGGGACAATATAGTGGTTTTTTAAGGATAAAATGCCCATTATTTTAAAAGAAATCTATATCCAATTTCAATTTAAAATTTTTTGAAATGAAATTTTTTGAATTAATTGATAAAAAATTTAGGATTCTATAAATTATTCCAAATGAAAGCACATATTTTATATAAATAAATTATAAAAAATGCATTTTTGAAATAAAAATCATTGGTTGTAACTATTCGACAAAATATGAATATTCTCAAAAAAATACAAAAATTTAACCCAAATTTAAATTTGATTCTCATATTTTAAAAATGATGTTAATTTTTCAAAAATAAAATTTTAAAATATTAAAATATTATATTTAAAATAGGTTCCCGATTAAAATGGTTTTAACCAGCCTTTATAAAAATATATTTTTTACATGAAAAATTAGGTTTAATCTTATATTTTGTCTATAAAATATATTGGATGAAATTTATTTTTGAATATTGAATATGTACATTTCACTAGTATTATTCAATAATTGTGACTAATTTTATCTATTAACACGAAATTATTTTTGACGCATAAAAAACATATATTTAAAAATATTTCCTTTATATTCATTTGGTATGGATATTAATTTCAATTTAATTATTAACTAATAAATTTTAAAAAAATCCGTAATATAATAAATCGTACTCTTTGCAACCAATTTATTAGATAAGTTTTATATTATAATATTATGTAATAATATTTTAATAATATGTTGTTAGGTAAAACTTATTATTGAATGTAAAATAGAATATTGAACAAAGTAATTCTTTAGTGTAATGAAATCCAAATTAGTGTTAAGTTCAATAACTGATATAAAATAGATATATTTAAAAAATTAAATATTTCATAATGTCTCAAGACATTATATTCATATATATTCATTGAATATAATTTCAAACATGTTATTAAAAACAATGCTAAAAATATATAATTTCAATGTTTCACAATTATATATTTATATAAATTCAGATTTCTTATAAGTTAAGATTATTATTCTTGTCAGATAGATATGTTATTTCAAGAATTTATGTTCTGATTTTATTATGTACGTTATGTGTGTATTCCATTAAAATTACCTTCTCTTCATCATATTTTTCTTGAATGAAACATATTATTTATCTAAGGCATTTTTGAGTATCTCGTTATTTTTTTTATGTAAAACAACGAAATCTACATATTCAACAAATTTAGGGAATATTTTCTCTAATGTGATTGAGTTCATTAGAATTGATTTGAGTCCCATCGGAAAAAATGTGTTTATTTCTACTCCATACTTTCGTAAAACATCATGAATTATAACAAAAAGATGAAAAAAGATAAAATATCATTTCAAATATTTAAAATTTTTTGGGGGTGGATTTTTTTCTCAATATTAATGTATTATTTTTTTATTTCAATATATGTCTCAATATTTTTTATAAAAGTAAGGGTGTAACCTATGATACTCTAAAATACCTACCTCAATAAGTGGTATATTTTTTCACCCTATCTAATCATAATTGATATATTAGAATATATATATAGTTATTCAAAAACACAAGATGATTATAATGAATCCCTATTTTTTATATTTTAATTGTTCACTGATCTAGTTGTTTGTGTTTTGTAGGATTTTCCAATAAATTAAATTCCAATCATACCATTTTAATTGGAATTATTTTAACCCATACACTTAATAATGATCATAGAATAAATTTTAGAACAAGTTTTCATTTTTCCATTGAAAACACCCTAAATTAATTAATCAACATAGAATATACTGATTTCGTTTTCAGAATAAAAATTTTTATAAAAAGTATTTATTTATTCTTTATTTGATTGAATCATATTTCTTTATTTCGTAATATATGTGTTAATGTCATTCATCACCACATATTATTACAAAAAAATAATATGAATTCCAAAACATATTTACATTATCCTTGTGTTGATAGTTGATCATATGGTGTAATCACTATCTAAGAAATTTAAGCTTCTTGTAGATGAATCTATTTTTAATAATCCTTATACACTATTCTAATATTTATATTCTCATTATATTTTTGTTAATATATACAAAAATCAACTCAATATAAAATTTGATACTAATAACTAATTCATATCGAAAAACATCATCATCTTAAGATTACAATTATTCAATTATCACCCTTATAGTATCATCTACATACACATTTTATTTTGATTGAAAATAATAATAAACATTTCCATCATATTGGAAAACTAATATATTTTTATAAAACTACTCTCTGATTGATTTGATAATTTTAGAATCAATCCATGGAAAATACTTATTTATTGAATTTTTGAATTCTATGTCTTAAAATCATCACCATAATGTAATGTAGATCACCTCATCACATTGTTCCTTAAGATTCCACACATAAAAACACTTAATAATACCTTTCCATAAAAATCAACCATTTTATTTATTCATATGGATGGAATAAGTTAGAGTAATTTTTTAGACAAACTAACGTATCCATCTAAACATAGATTAAATCTTTGGTTTCTTTATTTTAAAATCCATTATGGACAATTGAGAATAACATAAATAAATATGACATATATTTACGTGAATATTCAGTACATAATATAATAATATAGACCCAAAAACTAAAATATTTTATTTTAATTTGATACTAAGAAATTAATAAACATACTTCCTGAAATATCATAAATATATCTCACATTTTTCTTTTCACATAGTACCTTTATTATTCATATCCTATATAATTCATTTCGATACAGACTAGGGAAAATGAAACAAACATAGGGGGGCTAATATGTTTAGTAAATATAAATATATGAGATATTAATCAATAATCATATGCATGTATAACATATAAAAAAGGGAATTATAACATTTCAAAATCTTATCAAAACTCCTGGGTCATGTTATAGACAATAAATCATGTCTATTAGAATAAATAATTTCCATAAAAAATGAATCCAACGAAAATAGCATAGAATCATCAATAATCAACCATGGATTACTATAGTATATAATAATAATAAAATAAAATTCGCTTACAAATAATAATTGAAAACAATTTTAATAGTAAATTATAATTGAAAAGACTACTATAATGGATTAAGTCATATACTGGATTTGGTTTACTCCATATTCCCATTAATATATTAGATAGTGACATGTAGTGGAATCGTTTCACTATAATTCCCTTTCATATTAATTCATTAAACATACATATATTATTAATATATTAGAGCCACATATAATTCTAGAACCACCCTCATCATAATGAAAATCATATATATTTATGTTATAATATAACATATACAATTATTCATATCTTAATTTACCTATAGTATAAAAACATTATCAAAATACAAATAGTCTTAACATAATCACTATTGTAAAAAGTGAGCATATTTAATGGAATGATTATATAATAAATACTTTGAAAAATAAATTTCTATAAATGATATTAAAACTAGTGAATTTTTTTAAATAATTAATGAAAACAATAATTTGAAAAATAGGAAAAAATCATTTTATTTTCTTTAATTGCAAGGAATAACAATTCTTATTAAGAAGGAACTATAATTTAATTTGTAAATTCATGGAAACACATAATGGAATTTTTTTAACACATAATTGAAACGATGGTGGTAAAAAAATTCTTTTGTTATTAAAATACGTTACTTTTAAAACATTTTTAAAGGCCATATATTTCACAAATAGAATACATTATAATGATATATCTTTTAAAAACAGATGAATGTAAAATAACGTTATAAATATCAAAATAATATTTGTGTTTTATAAATTATTATTAAGAAACTTTTTAAATTACATTAAGAATGAAGAATGAGATTCTCAACCTAAATTTTTTAATAATATATTCTTTTGTTGAAAGAATTATTTTTATATTTTTGAGTAAAAAAGATAGAAAAATGTAAATAATAAATAAAAATTAATAAATATTTCATGTAAAGAAAAATATATTTTTTTATAATAGAAATAATATACAATTTAATATAATTTAAATTGATACATATTCAATTTATATAAAAATTGAGATGATTTGATAAACCCTTACCTAAAGCCTTGACATGCTACTCAAAATCTCTCACATCATTTATAATTTGTCAATGTAAAAAAGAAAATTAATTTTTATAAAAAATAATATCAATAATTTATTATTTATATTTATCCATTTATTATATAATCATCAAAAAAATCAATATTTAGGTGTTAAATATTATTTTTCCATGTAAAAAATGAATTTAGTATTTCTAATACCAGTATTCAATGGATAGGAAACAAAGCATGTATATAATTTATAATCTATTAAAATCATAATTATTTAGTACTCATGATATATATGTATTATATTAATCTACATAAAAAACTATGATAAATTGTAATGAAAATTGTAATATAACTTTTCATGGTGGTAGTAGTGCATATGTATGCACGAGCGACACATTTATTTTACATTTGTTTGATGAGAAAGATATAATTTTTCTTAACTAAACATATATAGAATGATTAAATTTATTATACATCGGTAATCATACTAGTATGTATATAATAGATTTATAGGAATTTGATATTGAAATAAACTTGATGGAATTTAATGTACATAACTATCTCTTCTTCTGTTATCCTCTATTATCTTAAACAATAAGAATTCCCATCCTTATATTTCAGAGGTATAAGATACACTATGATATGGGGCCGATAATTGGAATTTGATTTGGGTAGATATTGTTTTGTTATTTTGATAAATGCATATTAAAAAGTGAGTAAATGTTGTTTCATTTTACTCACTTTTGGGGTGTTTCGCCCTTGTAAATATCCATAACATTGATATAATAAATATTTACATTTTTGGGAATTTTGTAACCTGTAAACCCAATTTATATTATTATATGGTGTTTAGTAGAAATTCCATTTTATTGATAAATAAATACATGTTTTAATGATATTATAATCCATATCATTTATTTCATCCACTTTTAATCCCATTAAAACATTATTGTGATAAAAAAATCAAACCATGGAAACATATTTTTGGGCCCAAAAATGAAGAATAACATAAGAAAAAATATTGGGTTATTCATTGAAAATATGGAATCAATTTTATGACATTAAATTTATAAATATTGTTGAAATTAATTCAAATATTCTAATATAATGTATGTAATGACCATTTTTATGAAAATATAATCATTAACCATAAAAATAAATCCAATATCATTTCTTACTTAATTAAAATCATCATATGTATGGTTCATTATTTTATTGAGTATATAAATTTTAAATTTTATTACAATATTTCATTAATCTTAATTTGTTTACATTATAAATACCAAAATTTATTGCATAGGAAAATTAATGTTTTGCAAAAAATATTGTTGTAAATGTCAAATGATTATATTTTAATTTACTATTAGTGGATTATAAGTATATGAATTATAATTATTATTACTAATTGATAAAAAATAAAATTTCATAAAACGTATATATTTTAGAAATTATATTTTAAATAAAAAACTTATTAATAATAAAATTATAATAATGAAAATATTTATATTTAATCAAGAATTATAACAATTGTATTCTGTATTAATAATTAGCTATTTCATTTGTCATGACCTGTCCTAGTGGGGCCCCAGCTGCAACTCCACAAGCCCTCCTCTAATAGGCCAGGGACTGCTGACTAGCACTGAGTATGCATGCTACTAAAATGGGAGGAATTGCCTATAACCTGTACACACGCACACACATCTCCAAGCCCACAAAGCTGAAAAGTGACAACAACTAAAAATGGAGATGCATGCATACACTAGAAACCTCAACCAATAGAGTACGATAGGAATGTAAAATACAACATGTGTAAAACCCTAGGCCAAAAGTACAAGCCCACCAAAAGAAAGATTGTAAAAAAGTCCAACCTGTGAGGAAATGTACTGGGACTACAATCTATAGCCGTAAGAACACACCTCAGCCCGCCTGATCTCACATAGCACCGTCCGGTCGTGATCCACCTAGAATCATGTCAATGGCTCACTCATCTACACAATACACGATAGATGTGGGAAAAGCCCATGCAGGGGTTAATATAACAATACCTAGTAGGACACCTCAGAACCACAAAGGAAATACAACAAGGGAAAATACCACAAAAGAAAGATACATTCATCTCTACAGAGTATATGTCTACCGAACATATAACAAGAATATCCAGATATACTCATGCACGATCCACTATCATGAATACCACCACTAAGATCTAGCTCGAAGATCCCACTAAGCACGCAACACGGAGAACACACTCCTAGGTCTAAAGAGAGAGACTCGAAGTACTCATTCCAGGATAACACACTCCACAAGCACTATGAGAACATGATGCTCAAATGAGGATCACAACCATGTCATGGGGTGATTCCGACAACTCAGTCTGAGCTAATCCTCCATGTAGAGGTTTGGCACCCGGGTAAAGTTGGTCACGTCGATACCAAGAACTCTACCTAGTGTTCCATGAATGAATAGAGGATCTGAATCTAAGTCTCACAGAGGAGATTCCAACAACTCTATCAAGGAAGTTCTACTGAAGGGATCATAATCATGTGTAATGGAAATGATACCAGAACCTTCAGGGAAAGGACGAAGGGTACGAACCCTAAAAAAACTAGTCCAAGTCACAGAAGGAATGTAGCTCAAGGCTTGAATAATTTAGTACATGGTGTGTAGTATGATTACACATCGTGCTCCTTGACCTCAGGTACTGCCCGTGTAAACAGCTTGTGTTTTCTCTCCAGTCTATGGAAAACTCAACTACACGGCGTGTAGAAAAGTACACGCTATGTTCCTGACTCTAGGTACTGCCCATGTAAATGGCCCATGTCACTCAGCTTGTCAGTTAGAAAGCAACTAAATGGCATGTAAAAGGACCCAATACAGTTTTCAAGAACCTACGACACGCTCCGTGTACGCAGGCCATGTGCCCGTACACGGTCCCTACCCGTGTCCGTATCTCCTGCCCTTGTACTAGTACACGGGGTATCCCGTGTATCTGGCCTAGTCTGGACGAAGATGGGTATACATGGCATGTCCTAGTCTATGTACCATTATCATGTCCATGTACTCCAAAAATACACGCCATGTAATCATGACGATGAACACACGCCATTTAGCACATACTGCACGGCGTGTAGTCGGGATATTCCAGAAACGCCGTCTTATTCCTCGCGCTTCGGCTGATCTTCTGGATTGTGTTTCTCTGGTCCGTTTTCTGAAAAAATCATGATCAAAGTTCGCCTCGATGTAATTATATCGAATCCAAGGGTTTTGGGCCCTGAATCGGCACGACAAACAAGATATGATATTCCAATGAAAATACGCTCGAAGAGCGATTTCTCTCGAATCGCTTAGATCTGTCCGCTGTCGTCACAATCACAGGTCCATTGGTTCATCCCAGTGTTGGATCTATAATCTTGGATCGTTACATCGTAGGTCATAGGCGTAATCGATTGTTGTTCTTATCCCGTGAAGAATGAAGAATGCGCGCGAAGAACACGAGGAAAGAATCACAAAAAAATCGAACAAGAGGGACGAACCTCGATCATTGTTCATGACGATCCGGGTTCGTCGTCGTTAAATCAAAACCAAAACAACCTCAAAATCCTTGAAAAACCCCTTCTCGAAAGAACAATCGATCCACGAGCTAATTCGTTAGTGGATTTTTTCGTGTTCATCATGGAAATCAAAAACTGGGAAGGAAAATCAAAAACAAACATCCTACCTGGATTCTGCGTCGTTCGTTGGTGATGATCAGGTTGTTGCATCGTCGTTGCCGGCAAAAGTCGTCATGAATGTCGTCACCACGTTGGGAGGTCTTCTCTAGAGCACTATTGAGGGAATCAGAGTTAGGGGGATTTTAACCATGAACATTTCTACGAAATATCTATTTAAATGAATAAGAGATTTTTTTAACAAGGATTTAAATAAAATATTTTTAATTAAATATTTTATTATGGTTACGTCCAAAATCTAGATTTCACTATCGACCTGCTCTGTCTGAAGTTAGGCCTCACATAAGGTAAAAATGATGTTCCAAACACAACGGTGCCCTTAGATTTCAGATTCGAGCACCTGTCCGGGAGATATTCTATTTTTTCAGAAATGTCACACGTTCACAAAATTTAATTATTAAATTAAATTCAGAAATTTGTTCCGGGATCAACGAGCCTCGGAACTGTAAACTATCTCAGAGCCTGGTCATGAATTAATTCACATATAATAATAAAAGGATGCATGGAAACATCTAGTACATTACATCACACCCACGTTAGGGATTGTACATCCCCAAACAGCCAAACCAAAGGCTACTCAAAAAGATGTTGTTACTGCACGCGAATCTGAGCCTCCAGCTCCCACGTTATCTCCGGGATATTCTTGTCCTACCACCAGACACACACTAAGTTAATATCACTCCCATGAAATATCTTCTCCTATTGATCTTCGATCTCCACTGGGTACTCAGCAAAGGTCGCTCCATCAACGATGTCACCCTCACCTCAGTCAATAACATGCGATCGATAATGAACGTACCTCCACAACTACGAAACATGGAAGACATTGTGTACCAGGTCTATCTGAAGAGGTAGATCCAAGCGATACGCCACATAGAAAACTCTACTCAGTATCTAAAAAGGGCCTATGAACCTTGGAGATAGCTTGCCGCCTTAGCCACATCTCCGCAATCCCCATCGAGGCGAGACTCGAAGGAACACATGGTCTCCCTCCTCGAACTCCAAGGGCCTCTAACTCCTGTCGGTATAAGACTTTTTCTGACTCTATACAGTCTTCATCTACTCCTGGATGACCTGCACTTTCTCTATAGTAGCTCTCACCATCTCTGGGTCCATAAGTGCTGACTCTCTTGGGCCAGTCCAACAAAGAGGTTATGTGCAAGGTCACCCGTACAGAGCCTCGAATGGTTCCATACCACTAGTAGAATGATAAATATTGTTATAAGAAAATTCAATAAGTGATAGGTGATCCTCCCAACTATGAATGAAGTTAAGTATGCAATCTCAAATAATATCCTCTCGGACCTGGATGGTCCGCTCTGTAAGGCGATCAGTCTGATGATGAATCATTGTGCTCATGTGCAACTGAGTCCCAAGAGCATCCTCTAATCCCTTCCACAACTGGTATGTGAATCAAGCATCACGATCTGAAAAGATCGTGGATGGCACTCCATGAAATCGAACTATAACCTGCACGTAGAGGCTTCCCAAGCTCTCTAAAGAATTCTGATCCTGTATGGATAGGCAGTGGGCCGACATGGTGAGTCGATCAACGTTCACCCAGATGGCATCAGGTCCCCTGGATTTACGTGGTAAACCCATCACAAAGTCCAGGTATATCTCATCTCACATATACTCTGGGACCTCAAGGGGCTAAGTCAATCCTTCTGGAACCTGGTGCTTAGCCTTTACATGCTGACAAGTAATGCACAAAGAAACAAACTCTCCCACACACCTTTTCCTTCCTGGCCACCAGAACTGATGTCAATGGTCCTGATACAACTTTTCCATGCCTGGATGTACCTCCAAAGGAGACGTATGGAACTCCCGTAAAACCTCCTCTCGTAACATCACTCGTACTACCGTGCGCCCTCTGAAAAAAACTATGTTCTCCCCATCTTTTGAATATTCATCAGCCACAACACATGTGGATATCAGATCACGTAGAGTCTCATAGCTAGCATCCTGACGCTGTGCTTCCCTGACTCACTATAATAGTGTAATGGTAAAAACCATCAACTGAAGGTATTCCCCCTCATCACTATCCATGAAGGATAACTGTAAAGAGGACAACTGCCTCGTCGCCTCATCCAACAACTGTGACTCTAGTGATTAGAGTAGATGGTAAACCGCTCGCCCATCAGGTAGTGTCGCCACATCTTTAATGAGAAGACTACCCCTGCCAGCTCAAGATCATGGGTCACATAGTTATGATCGTTTGGCCTCAACTGATGTTATCCATAGGCAATAGCCACTTGCTTATGCATCAGGACACAACCAAGCTTGGTTCCTGATGTGCCGCAAAAAACATTGTACTCGACACCCTCCTCTGGTAATCACAAGATCGTGGCGCTCATAAAACTATGTCTCAACTGTTGGAAAGCCTACTAGAATCTCTCGGTCCACACAAAAGGCATCCCTTTTTAGTTCAAAGCTATCATGGGTGCTATAATTTTCTAGAAACTAAGGATTATTCTTCGATAGTAGCATGCCATCCCAAGGAAACTTTGCACCTCCATCACGCTTCGGGGTGGATCCCATGATAGTACTGCCTCCACCTTGGCTGGGTCCACTACTACCCCATCTGCTGAGATGACTAGTCCTAGAATGTGGACCTCATGTAACCAGAACTGACACTTCAAGAGTTTCCCATACAACTCGTGCTCTCAGAGTGTGTCCAGAACCATCCTTAGGTGTCTCGCGTGCTCCTCCTCGGACGTAGAGTACACAAGGATATCTTCAATGAATACCACTGAATACTGGTCTAGATAAGGTTGAATGATCCGATTCATGAGTCCCAGGAACACTGCCAGAGAGTTCGTCACGCCGAAGGGCATCACCATGTACTCATAGTGACCGTAGCAGCATCTGAAAGTCGTCTTCGGTATATCCTCATCCCATACTCGCAACTGGTGATAGCCAGATCATAGATCATCCTTTGAGAACCACCGTGCCCCACTAAAATGGTTGAAGAGGTCGTCAATCCTCGGTAGTGGGTATCCGTTATTCAATGTCACCTAATTGAAGTGCTGGTAATCCACACATAGCCTCAAGCTCCCTTATGTCTTCTTGGGAAACAGCACTAGGGCCGCCCATGGTGAAATGCTGGGTCTCACAAATCCCTTCTTCTGCAAGTTGTCCAGCTGCACTCTCAGCTTATGAAGCTCTGAATGAGCCATCCGATAAGCTGATGATGATATCAGTGTCATCTCGGGATGCAACTCAATGCAGAAATATCTCTCTCGATGGGGGAGGTTTCCTAGGGTCATCCCCCGAAAAGATGTCCTCGTACACAGCCACTACTGCTAGAAACTGGAAACTCGTAACATCGGATGTGCCAAGGGATGGGATATCCAACTGATGTAAACTTATTTGTGCCATTCTATCAACGAGTCCATCATGAGCTTCATGGGTCACTTTTTCACCGAAAAAGGTGAACCTCGTCCCATCACTGCGGACACACCATACCTTTCGCCTAAAATAGTCAATCTGGAAATGAACTGTGTATAACGAATCCATAACAAGAATGACATCATAAGGCCTCAACTCTACCACCAAGATGTTCCAACCGAAACTCTCACCTCCAAGGGTCAGGTCACACTGTCTACAGAGGTGTGTGATCTCTGAATCTTCTCCAGACTGTGTTTTTAGGATTAAGGGTCGAGTCAACGGCTCAACTGGAATCTCAAGGTCTCGAACAAGAAAAGAAGCCAGAAAGGAATAACGAGCACCTGTGTCTATCAGTATGGTAGCCAAAGTAGAAAATACATAGATTGTACCTCTAATCATTCCAGGAGTACCTGGGTCATAAGCCTCTGCGGCCTGTAACTGTATCAACCTATGTCCACCGGCTCCCTGAGCATGAGGTGGACCTCCTGGGGGTGGTGGTGGTAAAGGGTCAAGACACCGACCACCTCCAGCTGCTCTCCTAGCTCCTCTACCGTGTCTGCCGCCTCATGGTTCTTGATGGTCCAAACGTTGCCTCTGCCTCGGTGGTCCATCAACTGCTTCTGTGTAATTTATATGGCAGGTCGGACAATCTCGAGCGAGATGCCCCCTGCCATCACCTGAGTTGAATTGCATACCTGGAGGATGGCACGATGATCCCTGCGAACCCTGTACCGCAGATCCCCTATCCTGGTATCTCCTCTGGAAATGTCTCCCATGACTGGGTCCCTGACATCATCTCATTTTTGCTAAGGTCACTGCTCCTGCTCGCCCACTACTGACAAGTGTTGGCAGTCTCTGCTATGCCAAGAAACTCTCGACCACCAAAGCCCGCTCAAGCACTCCAGCATAAGTGGGAATTCTCATAGGGATGATTATAGCTCATATATATTTTTGCATTCCCAGCTCGAAATTCCATACTATGATGTACTAATCTCTAAACATATACATAGAGTACTACGAGAGGTTGGTAAGCCTCAACCAATAGTCAGCCACCATCATTGCCCCCTGATAGAGCAGAAGAAGCTCTTGTATGTGTAATGATCTGAGGGTATCCGGTGTCGCCTCATCGTGGGTCTGTATAACCAAAATCCCCCATCACCCAGCCAACCCCTACAGAAGGCTCACTACAAGGATCACCATCTGTTCTGATGGTTTCCTGAACAAACAGAAGACTCTGGCCACTGCCTAAAGCCAGTCCTCTCCTGGCTGAGGGTCAAGCTTGCCATGAAACCTGAGGTGTCTCTATCTCTGAAACTTGTGGAGTGCGCTCAACATGTGCTCCTCCTCCACTGGTACAGTAGGCACTAAACACTGCTCTACAGGTGGAGGAATAACTGGAACACCACCTGATTGTAAAACTGGGGGATCCAATCCCAGTATCGATGCTTCATAACAGAGGGGGTCATCCTCATGATCGAGTTGCTAGATCCTAGCGGGTATGCATCGTGGAGGCTTCCTGTAATGAAATAAGATGTATTCTAGTCAGTGAGTATATCTGGAGAGCTGACTAAAGAAGGACATGGAAACCACACCACATTCATATATGATGCATGTACCAATATTTTCCCCTGAAACTAGTGTTTTCATGCTCTGAGTCGAAAAGAAGGTTATCAGAGTCCTGATGTATGGATCTATCGGCCTCCCGCACCAACACTGGGATCTCTGGCCTGAAATCCGAACTAGAAACACGCAACACGGTTGTCCCAAACAAACTCATAGACTCACAGTCATAAGGTAGAACCGACCATCTCAGATACCACTCTATCAAGACCCGTTGAAATGGGTCCTGAGCCACAACACCCCAAGCCCGCCTCCAAGAGGCAAGGGGCTAGTGACTAAAACCTAGTAGGTATGCTACTAACATGGGAGGAATATCCTATAACCTATACACATGCACACACATCTCTAAGCCGACAAAGCTGAAAATTGAAAACTACTAAAAATGGAAATGCATGCATACAATAAAAACCTCAACCAACAGAGCACGATAGGAATGTAAAATACAGCAAGTGTAAAACCCTAGGCCAAAAGTACAATCCCTCCAAATGAAAGTCTGTATCAAAGTCCATACTATAATGAAAGTTAATGGGGCTTCAATCTGTAGCCGTCAGAATACACCTCTGCTCGCCTGATCTCACTGAGCACTGTCCGGTCCTGGCGCACCTAAAATCCTGTCAAATACTCACTCATCTACACAAGACACGACACTTGTGGGCAATGCTCGTGCAGGGGTGAGTATAACAATACCCAGTAGACACCCTGAAACCACAGTGGAAAAAAAAGGAAAAATAACACAAAGTAAATATATAGTCATCTCTAAACAGTATATGTCTACCGAACATATAACAATAATATCTGGATATACTCATCCACGATCGACTATCGCGAATACCACCACTAAGATCCAACTCGAAGGTACCACTATGAATATGACAAGGAGAACACACTCCTAGGTATTAAGAGAGAGATGCGAAGTACTCATTCCAGGAGAACACACTCCGCAAGCACAATGAGAACATGATGCTCAGATGTGGATCACGACCAATTCATGGGGTGATTCCGACAACTCAGTCTGAGCTAATCCGCTAAGTAGAGGATCAGCGCCCAGGTAAAGTTGGTCACATCGATACCAATAACTATACATAGGGTTCTAGAAATGAATAGATATCTAGCTTTAATTCTCATAGTGGGGATTCCAACAACTCTATTAATGATGTTCTGCTGAAGGGATCATAATCTTGTGTAATGGAAATGATAACAGAACCTTCATGGAAAGGACCAAGGGTTAGAACCCTAAGAAAACTAATCCAAGTCACATAAGTAAAGTAGTTGAGGCCTTGAATATTTTATTACATGGTGTGTATTATGATTACATGCCTTGTTCCTTGACCCCGTGTACTGCTCGTGTAAACCGCCAGTGTCGTCTGTCCGGTCTGTGGAAAACTCAACTACATGACATATAGAAAAGTACCCGCTGTGTTCCTGACTCCGGGTACTGCCTGTGTAAATGGCATGTGTCACTCAGCTTTTTAGTTAGAAACCAACTATATGGCATGTAGAAGGATCACACGCTATGTTCGTGCACCTGGGGTTTGCTCCATGTACGCTGGCCATGTGCCCATACATGTTCTCTGCCTGTGTCTGTGTCGCCTACCCGTTTACCATTGCACGGGGTATCCCATGTATCTGGCCAGGTCTGGCTGGTGAAGGGTATACACGACATGTCCTTGGCCGTGTACCCTACCCATGTCTGTATACTACCAAATTACATGCCATGTAATCTAGCCGACGAACACACCCCGTGTAGCCCATACTACACTGAGTTTAGTCGAGAAATTCCAAAAACATTGTCTTCTTCTTCGCGCTTCGTCCGATCTTCTGGATCGCATTTCTCTCGTCTGTTTGCCATGAAACTCAAGATCAAGGGTCGCCTCGACGTCGTGATGCCAGATTAGAGGGTTTTGGGCCTTGAATCGGCTCGACGAAAAACATATGATCTTCTAATGAATATATGCTCGAAGAGCGATTTATCCCGAATCGCTTAGATCCGTCCACTGTCGTCACAATCGCAGCTCCATTGGTTCATCCTTCTCTCAGATATATGATCCTGGAACGTTAAGTAGTTGGTCAGAGGCATAATCGATCATTGTTATTATCCCGTGAAAATCAAATTACGCGTGTGAAGAACGCGAGGAAAGAATCACAATAAAATCAAACAAGAGGGACGAACCTCAATCATTGTTCGTGACGATCTGTGTTCGTCGTCGTTAGATCGAAACCAAAACAAACTCTAAATCCTCTCAAAAACCCATCCTTCATGAATGAACAATCTGTTGGCTAATTTGTTCATGGATTAGTCTACGTTCGTCATGGAAATAAAAAAATGGGAAGGAAAAATCAAAAACAAACATCCTACCTGGATTCTGCGGCATTCATTGGCGATGATCCAATTGCCGTGTTGTCATTGCCAGAAAAAATCATCAAGAATGTCATCGCCATGTAGGGAGGTCTTCTCTAGATCTCTCAAGTGAAAATCAGAGTTAGGGGGATTGTAACCCCAACCCAGCCTGCGAAATCTCTATCTAAATGAATAAGATATTTTGTTTTAACAAGGATTTAAATAAAATATTTTTTAAATAATTATTTTTTTACGGTTACGTCCAAAAGACATATTTCATTACCGACCTGCATCGTACGAATTTAGGCCTCACCTAAGGTAAAAACATTGTTTCGGACGAAATGGTGCCCTCATATTTCTGATCTGAGCACCTGTTCGGGAGTTAATATACTTTTTCAGGAAAACCGCATGCACGTGGAATTTAATTGTTAAATTAAATTCAAACATTTGTTTCAGGCTCACCGGGCCTCGGAATAGCACGCCGTCTCAAATCTTGGTCTCGAATTAATTCCCATATAATTATTAAATAATACATAGAAAATCCAATACATTACATAATTGAAGTCTTCAAAATAAATAATTAATTATTACATCAATATTAAAAATATATATTATCTATATTATTCTTGAAATTTGTCCAATTTATCTGAAACTCATAATTCAACAATACGGTTCAAATTTGTGTCTCTAAAGTCAATGGTATTTCATTAGGTATATATTACCATTTTAGAAATTAATTTGTTTTATAAATATAATTTTACTATATAATAGTGTTTTTAATTTTATATATAAATATATATTTATTCACTGGTATTTGGTGTTTCGTGCATCCAAATTAATCATATAAATCAGATTTATTAAAGAGATATATTTTCAAAAAACATTGTTATGAAATTATGTCACTATATATAAACTTCTCACATAAAATTATATTATTATAATTAAAAAAAATTATGAATTAATCTTACTCTACATCATTATATTCCCATGTATCTTCATTAAAATTATTGGTTTCACCAATAAACATTGACAAGTTGAGTGTCATTATTCCGGAACACTTATTCTATTTGAACCATATTCTATTAGGGTTTATACTCATATGGATGATCATGCTTCAAATTCAGAACCTATAGTTTATGCAAAAAATAATGAATTTGGTATGTGAATCATCATTAGTGATACGTGGATGTCATAGTAAAGTTTATATAGGTTCATTTGAATCTAAAAGTTATAATCTACCTCCATGATATAATAAATAATCTAATTGGGAATGATATAGGTGGGGAATATATTAAATTTATTTATAAATATCATAACACTTTCAAATGAAAAAATCATAAGGATGTATTTTCACTAACATAAATCTCTAAATAGCTCTATATTTTTCTAGAAAACATTTTCCTTCAAAAATTAAAACCACTGAATACTCTTTTGAATGGACATCAATTTTTTTTACATTTCCTTATCCTTGTTAGTCCTCAATAAATTTCATTTTCCAAAATTATCCTAGTATATTCTAGTTCGTCACTTTTTTTCTACAGAGGGATCATGAAGGAATAATATATATTCTAAATTTAATGTCATTATAATTTTAATATGAATATAGGGAAATGTTTTTATCCCTTCAAATATTAATATTATTTATCAATGACTCAACATATCCTATATTAAGTGATTAGTATTCTAAGAATGACCATATGTCGGACCATGATATGTAGTTTAAAACCTCTTCTGTGTTTCAGTTGATTGCTTATGAATTATCTACAAGATATAGGTAAACCTTAGACCTCACTCTAATATGATTTAGAGTGTCAAACAAATATATATTATCACATCTTTAATATTTATCTTTGAATGTTGATCTAGAGAGAAATCATCCAAGATAACAATGAACTATGCTAACTTCATAAGGCATTTAACTACATCCCATGTGATGTAATAAAAATTAGATATCATTTGAAATCAATCGGATAAATCCATGATGTTCTTCTCTCATATCAATATATGTATTGAAAATGGTTCCATCATTCCATTTGACTTATGATGGTTAAAATTATCATGTGGATATAACCTCAATCCAGATAAAAAATATACATTATCCCCATCAAATTTACCCATTATAAATACTCATTTAGATCCCTAAAAATATTCTTACTTATAATATATGAAGGGAATAATGATATATTTTCTTCATTGAATAAACCCTTATTAAATTAGAGAATTGAAATGATACATACTCGGTTCTAGAATATTATCATTCCAACTGAGTCAAGGTTTAACTTCTAAAAATTCCCTACATTATCGTGTAACTAAATATACTCTTTATACTACTATTAAATATTCACATTAATAGATGTTAAAGAAATAATTTGATTGAGATATGGATCCAAACCATTTATATTGATTTCATGGTTCATATTATAATGTTCCATTAAAATTGGATCAACAGTAGTCCACATCCAGGAGGATCTACCATATTCTTTTCGTCCCAATGTCATAGCCACCCTATTATCCTACCTGAGGTTGAACATTATTTATAATTCATAATATTATCACCTCTAACCATATACATATGTATATATTCATATATTTTCAGGAAAAATTAAACTTTAACCATTTATTATCAGTATATATAATACACCACTGAACATAATGATATTGCCTCTAAATTTTCATAGTATTAAATATAGCTTCAAACTCCAAATCACGACAACTGTCATTATTCCAATGAACCTTATGTATTATAATGTATAAACTATTACCATGTAATTATATATATTAAAACATCATAGTCTCATAATTTATGTATCATTGTATATCAAAAACACTTCTACCTTATATGTGAATTTAATCACAAGTGGACAGACTATCCTTCACATCAACTATTTGAATTTTCATTGAATTTAATATATCCAATTGATTGTGGATCCCTATTTAGTCTACATAGTTGTTAGATTTTATAATTGTGATGAATTCATTCCAAATAATAAAATAGTATATTGAAAAACTATGAAAACAGTTGATCAACATCATAATGGTGTGTAATATAATTTTATTAATGACATATCTATTAAAAGGATCCACTTATATATTGTAAATGTTGATTACATTACATAATAATGAGACTTTATGTATTCGATATATACAATTCATAAACATTTATATAGTTTATTTTTCATGATTGTATTTAATAAAATCATAATAAGAACCTCATGACTATCAATTCACATGGAATATATGATAATATCATCTACAAAGACAATTAAAAACCAAACATGGTTATCTATAAAGACAATATTCCATAGATCTATTAAGATTTAGGAGATTTTATAAGAATAAATGGAATCAATTTAAATTAATATTTTCCATAACATGTAAAAAAATTATGCTTTCTATATATCTACTAATTTGAATAATTATTTAAGATATATATATTTTATAATAGTATTTCAAAAGTATTGGCATAGACACAGTTGATAAAATATGTTATAATTTTTTTGAAAATGATACCTATTATTGATGCTCTAGGTCAATGGAATCCTTTTTTAGATTCTCCTGGTGTTTCATTTTCAATTCATAAAACTGAATTGCTAAAATTCTATAAGGATTCATCAAAATTGGTTCAACACCACGTATGAGTTTTATTGGAAAATAAATTTCATTATTGAAGGGGATACTTGGAAACAGTTCATGAAATATTAAATAATATTCTCAAATAATAGGAATATATTACATGTTGATTTTATACCCATCCACAGAAAATATATAAACATAATTAACATGTAGTATGATCCTTGTAATTGAAGTAATTTCTATTCGAATTTAATTTCCATCCTCACATTGAGAGATGATCATATATTGATTCATAATATTTTAATTTACATTCATTACATGGAAATTTATATGATATTTATATACTGAGAGCCTTTAAATTCAAAAAATAAAATAAAATTTTATTATATGGAGATTAATAATATTTATAGGAATAATATTCCCAAAAATATCCACCAAATAAGATAAATTCATTTTAAATTATATTCTAATACCAAATTTTTCTTTCATCCTTAGTTCAATATATAATATTTTAATTGGTGATGTGATACCATTATAAAATTATAATAATATTAAATATTGGGTACAAACTTAATCAAATAATATATACTCTAATTTTCTAGGGAATATAATATTTGTACCATTAATATCATATCCATTATAACAACATCTAATATTGGTATGCCATAAATATTCCTCAGATCCATGATATTTGAGGGTTATTAATTATAATTATGATTATTAACCATCATATTCATACACTAAAATTTTTATTTTACATTCTTTAACAAATTTTAATATAATTTTTTTTTGTGGGGTATTGGGGTGATAATTTTTCACATTATTTATAACCCTATTCAAGTATATTTATAAAATAATATATTATATGACCAATATTCCTAATCATAAATAAGTAACTCTTCACATATATTTATTTTCATTATATCTTTTCCATATATTTTCATAATTATAGGATATAAATTTTATTTCCCTCATGCGGATTATTATAGAACTATTATTTTATAGTCTTTTTTTGAACCACATTGTAATTGAATAATTTTTTAATTATAGTGGAAAATAAAAACCAAGGTATAAATTTCATGTCTTGGGAAAATTGCATCAAAGGTACTAAAATAATCATTATAAATGTAAATCTGTTATAATAATTACGTATTAATTTTAATTACTAGAGTGAGATGAAAATATATATTGAAAAAAATCTTAACTCTTCTTAGTTTATGGTGTCTATTTACGCCACATTACTCATATTCATGATAATATTCTATTAATGATTTTCATTTTCATCCAAAATATACCAATATAAAACAACCATTTCATTGATTAAGAATTAGAGAATGAAAATTTTCATTTCTATAGAAGTGATATATTTATAAGAAATAAGTAGATATTGGTACCCACTAATTTAAGACAAATGTAATCACACAAATTTTTCAATAAAAGTTTCCCATTGAATGGTGTATTCAAGAATTAAAACATATATCTTATTAATATTTTTAGCTTAATTTTATTAGGATATAATTATAATGAGTTTCAATTCCCCATCTCCATTCTTAGTTGGTTGATCATTAAAACAGTCATTGCATTATCCTTTACACCCATATTTTTCTAAGTAACTCACATATCCATGAATTAACTAAAATAAATTATTTTTTTGGAGGAGAATACTAATAAAAAAATAGAATTATAAGAAAACTATTCTAACAATTTATAAAACCAGTTATTTGTTCATCATCATTTTAATCTATCATTTCTTTGGTTATTTTTCTATTCTAAATTCTAACATAATTATTTTCAAATCCCACAAAATAGTTTATCAATAAAAATTGAAATGACCAATGCATATCCCTAACGAGTTTCATACTAAGTGTCTAGTTAGGCTTCTTTATGGAACACCAATTGATGGTTGAGTTAATACATGAATTTGTTTCATTGTTATTTTCTCTAGGTTCATCTATTACATAATATATATAATCATTTATTCATCTGGAAAAGGATTAAAATACTACGAAACTACAAAATATATAAAATTACAATTTTTTTGAACATTTCCTATTCTATGACTTATCTATTGGGTTCTAAATAATTATTTTTAATCATATTTTTCAATAAAAAATGAACTACAATTCAATAACATTTGAAAAAACCTAGTTATAAGATACATAAATATTATATCATATCATATTAATAACCAATTAATCATAATAATAAACACCACATTATGATAATATTTTAATGTATTTGGAAACTAAATACATAATTTTAATGTTTCATGAATGATAATCGACATCATACACATCATTATTTTCACTTAATATCCTTTTTATTTATACGAATTGAAACCTAGGGAAATAGAATCATACGAAAGGGTGATATGAGA
Source organism: Viscum album (assembly GCA_963277665.1). NCBI lineage: Eukaryota > Viridiplantae > Streptophyta > Magnoliopsida > Santalales > Viscaceae > Viscum > Viscum album. The sequence goes on along the minus strand of OY728119.1, from coordinate 1,359,449,426 downwards.
TTCTTAATAAAACTATACACATGTTATATCAGTAAATAAACCTATACGACCATAAGATAACTTTATGTTAATGATAAAACTATAATTACTTATGAAAACATACCCACCAAGTCATAGAATATAAAACACGAGTATTGTAATATTGATTTGTCATTAAAAAATAAAAGAAACATAATAGTGATAAATAAAAAAGAATAATATATAATCAATGATATACTATCATTATAATGCGATGTAAATTTTTAGAATACACATAATCATTGAAAATTATCTCACTATTAATGTATCACTGCTATGAATATCATAGTTGATAGACTTCGATAGTGAATTGGGATTTCAACTCCTTCCCTTTAATTTTATCATTGAACATATAAATTCTTTCCAAATGAAATAGAGGTATATATTTTTCTATAACCACCAATTTATTTATTAAAATCTTACATATAATTTCTATATGATCATAAAGATATTCATCAATTCTATGTGGCTTATTTAAAGAATGGAAATAAAACAATATCATAAAAATATTGATACACCATTTTCATCATTGTAAATCCATTTAAATAATGTAAATAGAATAATAAAATAGAAAATTAGTGATTAATTTATTCCCTAAAGGGTTTTGAAAGAGATTATATATACTTTTATACATGAAGAGAAATTTAAATAAAAAAACAATTGAAAATATTATTTTCAATTGATGAATTTATATATAAAGAATTCCTAGAGAAACTAGAATTTTTTTTATTGTAAATCTGTGAAAAATATTAAATGAGTCATTGAAAAAAAATATTTATCATGAAGATGGGAAAATGAATTCATTAATTAAATGTTACATAATTAATATTATTGCACATTTTTTAAATTTATGATATAATATGTATGTAAAATATTATAAATATTTCATTGTAAAACATTAAAAGGAATGTAGAATATAGTTTTCAATGAAATTAATTAGTAATTTGAGTATATAAATTTATTGTAATTTAATATGGTTTGAAATTATTTACATAAATGAAAGAGATAAATTTATTACATTAAGAAAAAAATATATTATTCTATATTTAACATTTTTTAAAATATTTGAGTGGAATTGAAGGAAAAATGGAATGAATAATATTAAAACCTCTATATAAATATCAGATAAAAATATGATTTTTATCATAAATATTACACACAATATCAGATAGTGTATTTTAACATACAATGAATCCCGATTAAAATATAGATTTTATTATATACCCTTACCAGTAGTACAGAATTGATTTATATTCACTTTATCATCCGATATAATATGTTTATAAATATTATGAATCTAAACTAAAAATTAATCATTATTATCATATTATATATATTTTTTAAAACATTTAATTACCCATTATCACATAAACCCTCCTTAAAGTCTATATTTAGTTATAATTTTTTTTCATATATATATTTCGACTCGATGTTTACAGTCATTTTACTCTATTTTGATATTCATCATATAGATAATAATAATAAAACAATAAATTTTATATTTTTATATTTAAATAAAATTTTATAACTATCTATTTATGTTGGTGATGAAAAATGATTTACATCACTCAGTTGAGTCATTGTTTGCACATATACATCTGTGATGTTTTTATTTTTTAATGGATAGAATTAATAGAAGATATATAATAATTGATAATTAAAATTCATATTTATATTATAAATATCATATATATTCATTAAATCCAAAATTATATTCATCCTTGAGATATTCATAGGAATAATGAAATACAACTCTTCAGGGGGTGGCAGACCACACATTTTTTTGAGTGATGATTTAATTTTAATTAGATGGATATAATGTAGATATTTTTTATTACATAAAATATAAAATAACATTACATTTATTATATTTATTTCATTTAATTATATTGAATATTTAAAATTATATAGACGTTAAACAAGAAATAAACAGAAATATTTCAATTAATAACATTTTTTATTTATTAATTATTATACTATTTCTTATACATTAATAATTCATAGGAATTTCCTATAATGACACTATAATCTCTAATAAGTGGGCATTGGGGATTAGTATGTTATTTGGTATTTTTTTTCATTATATAATACTTAATGTGTGTGTTTAATTATGTAGTTTGGGTTCCCATTTATTTACAAGGGGAGTGGAACCCATTTAAATACAATATTTTTTTTAATGAAATATATAATCCAATAAACATGATAGTGTAAAAAAATTATACAATTTTATAATAAAATAATTTTTTTGAATAAAAACTCACAAAAAAGAAAATTAATATTTTTTGTTGTATTACAATCCTTGTACATTATATTAATAGAGTATAAACATTAAAATAATATCTTAATTTTTTTTAAGATGGAAAATTATTTTATTGATAATAGAAACATGAAAAATATCAAATTCATTATATAATGATTAAAAATATTGAATCCATTTATAAGATTCAATTTCTAATGGTGTTTTAAAAAAATTATAATATATGCTCACAAAACATATAATTTTTTAGTAAATAAAATTTAGCATTAAATATTTAAATAATTTTTATTTCATCCCTCTACAATTGAAAATAATTAGATGAATATTTTTTATTTTGTAGAATATATTTTTTTATAATTTCATTAATATATTTATCCAACAATGATTAGTTTTTTTCCAGAAGATAAATTAACATGTCTTCAATAAACATAGTTCTCTAAAAAATATTCGTTTTTTTATCATCAAAATATATTATTTTAATTTATAAATAATTGATAATAAAAGGATGATTGATTATTAATTTTTATACATGTATTGGAAATACTATTCCCTGCCTGTTACACTAAATAATAAGTGAAATATTTGTTTTAATAAAGACATATTGAAATAAAACAATGGAAGTAAATAAAATATTACAATTTAAGATGACTTTTAATTACTTATATTCATTAACATTTCAAAAATATTTCATTGAAAACATTAATTTATTTCATCAATTATTAAAATAACATTATAACCCATTTATGTTTATAAATTCCCTCGAAATTATCAAATTTAATAATATTTCAAAACTCTATACTAGTGATTAAATTTTTTTTTGTAACCATAATATTTCATTTCATTAATTTTTCCCATTGAAAATGTAAAATAGTATTTAAATTTGATTTAACTATATAATAATATATTTAATTTTGTATTTTTATAAATATCTAATATATTCAGTTTAGATTTTCATTTATCAAAACATATCTAATGCATCAAATTTATATTTGAGAAATAGTTTCTAAAATCGCAGGGTGTTTCATCGTATACATGGATGAATAAATGAAAACCCCATTAATTTTTTAATTCCATATAATATTACTATAAGATAATTTTAAATAATAATATGAATTAACTTATAATTTATCTCATTATGTGATCACATTTTTGGATTTGGAAAAGGTGAAAACATTCATAGATTTTACTCCACAAATATTATTTACTTCATTCCGTTTCCTAGTCTGGAAATGGATCCAAACACCTCATGATACAATCAATGAAATCAGATATATTCATATTGGGGTCTAAATTTATATCTCAAAATTTATTGTGAAATATTAAATTCCACTCCACCTAAAATATGAATCACACTTCTATGATTTCAAACCACAAGTATTCCATTTTTGTGAAATATAAAAATCATAATTTTACTAATGATTTTATTTTAATGAGGTATAAATAAATCAATTTTCCACCATTATGTTGGTGTAGAGAATATTCTTCCTCACTTCATTATATTACATCCACTTATGATCACATACATAAATGATATGTGTTAAAAATAATAATCAATTTTCACCATCGGAATATAGATAAGATATCATTTGATTTATACAATATATAATAATTCAAACAAAAAAAATCTATAACTCCATTTTCATTAATGATGTTATCCATTTAAATTGTTTACATGATTCAAATTAAAAGGCAGATAATAATTCTTTTTTTATAAAACTTATAACCACGTGGGATAAAACTCTAATAGAGGGATATGTGAACTATGTCATTAAATAATTCATGTTAAATAAATAGTTTTCTAATATTTATGGAAGTAATTATCAAATTTATTAATAATTAAATGAATGAAAATAAAATTTTAATAAGAAAACATTGAATCGTAATGATTTTTCATGGTTCACAAAAAAATCAACTCTGTCAATGTGGCATACAGTAATGTTATGTTTATATAAAATGAAAAAAGAATAACTCAACTAAATGATTACATGGTATAAGAACATCTCACTATAGATTGTAAGGGATACACCCTTTCATCAAATGTAATATGTATTTACAATGTTATATGAAAATATAGACTCCAATACTTTGATTACATGATTTTTTTAGAAAAAAGAATCACCCCTTCCACATAATGGAGTTATCCATCATTTCATTCATCCAAAAAAATTATAAACCGTTTAAAAAATTCATGATATTCAACAAAATTTGTCTTCTTCATTGAAATTTTTAAAATGAATAATCTATAAATTCTATATTCAGTTAATAAGTTATATATGACATTTATCAATTTCTCTTCTTCAATTTATCTGAATATTTTCCAAATTATATGAAACATTATATTCTACATATCATAACCTTATTGGACTAAAAATGATTCATTGTATTATATAATATAATTATAATTTACCTACCATTTATATGTTTGATACTTTTTTAAACATTACTGTATTGTTATTGTTTACCATATTGTTATTAAATGAATAGTTATATAGTTAAATATTTTTATATTACCTAATCAAATTGTAAATCATTTAGTAATAGTAAGTTTATCCCTAAAATTATATAGTTAAGAATATAATATATTATTAAAGAAAATCTATTATAGTTTAATGTATCACATTACATTAAAATAGTATTTTATTCATAAAAACAAACCCATTATTTATGTACATACATTAGATCCATTCTAATCCCCATAATAATTTTTTATGATAATTACAAAAAAAATTGATCGGGTGATGTTAATATACGAATCCCTAGATGAATTCCATTAACCAAAATGTAATCCCCACTTAAAATCCATATTGAGTTGTGAATTATAAGATATAATGGAAAATGTTTTATCAAATCATATAATTATACGAAACAAAAAAAATAATATATAATCATTATAGTGAAATATATATTTTACTATTTACTAAAAATTATCAAAAAAAGTCAGTGCTATAAAAAAATTATTTTATAATGTTTACCATATACAAAAAATTGGTCCAAAAGATCCTAAAAACATTTAAAATATAAAGCACATATTTATATATATAATAATATATAAAATAATTCAATTTTATAAATAGATAATCAATTTTTATCATACTTAAATAATTTCCTATTTTGTCCATCATGATTTAATAATTCTCATAGTGAATAACATAGGAACAGACAGAATTATAAGACACGAAATCTAATATATAAAAAAAAATTCAATATATTTTATTTTATTTCTAAACTAATTTTATATATCATGACAACAATTATTTTGTTGAACTATAGATTTCTACCTGAGAAAATTATTTTTAATAGGATGTTTATAATAATAATTTCATCTTTATCTATGTGATAAAAAAATATATACGGGTTTTTAATATTAAAAATAATTCAAAATTAATTGTTAGTTTCATTATATAACAAGATGTACATATAATATATATAATGAAAAATATATCCTGAATATTATATTTCTCATTAAAATCTCATTATCCTAATTATAATATAAAATTTTAGTGACCCTTACTGTATATGTATTTGGTATATACTATCCAAACTAAATTTATTACCCTTTATATATTATAAATATTGATTAAATTACATAATAATGAGACTTTATGTATTCGAAATATACAATTCATAAACATTTATATAGATTATTTTTCATGATTGTATTTAAGAAAATCATAATAAGAACTTCATGACTTTCAATTCACATGGAATATATGATAATATCATCTACAAAGACAATTAAAAACCAAACATGGTTATCTATAAAGACAATATTCTATAGATCTTTTAAGATTTAGGATATTTTATATGTATAAATGGAATCAATATAAATTAAAATTTTCCATAACATGTAAAAAAATTATGCTTTCTATATATCTACTCATTTGAATAATTATTTAAGATATATTGAATTTATAATAGTATTTCAAAAGTATTGGCATAGAAACAGTTGATAAAATAAGTTATAATTTTTTTGGAAAATGATACCTATTATTGATGCTCTAGGTCAATGGAATCCTTTTTTAGATTCTCTCGGTGTTTCATTTTCAATTCATAAAACTGAATTGCTAAAATTTTATAAGGATTCGTCAAAATTGGTTCAACACCACGTATGAATTTTATTAGAAAATAAATTTCATTATTGAAGGGGATACATGGAAACAGTCCATGAAATATTAAATAGTATTCTCAAATAATAGGAATATATTAAATGTTGATTTTATACCCATCAATTGAAAATATATAAATATAATTAACATGTAGTATGATCCTTGTAATTGAATTAATTTCTATTAGAATTTAATTTTCATCCTCACATTGGGAGATGATCATATATTGATTCATAATATTTTAATTTACATTCATTTCATGGAAATTTATATGATATTTATATAGTGAGAGCCTTTAAATTCAAAAAATCAAATAAAATTTTATTATACGGAGAATAATAATATTTATAGGAATAATATTCCCAAAAATATCCACCAAATAAGATATATTTATTTTAGATTATATTCTAATACCAAATTTTTTTTCATCTTTAGTTCAATATATAATATTTTAATTGGTGATGTGATACACTTATAATATTATAATAATATAAAATAGTGTGTACAACCTTAATCAAAAAATATATATTCTAATTTTCTTGGGAATATACTATTTGTACCATTAATATCATATCCATTATAACAACATCTAATATTAGTATGCCATAAATATTTTTCATATCCATGATATTTGAGGGTTATTAATTATAATTATGATTATTAACCATGATATTCATACACAAAAAAGATTATTTTCCATTCTTCATCAAATTTTAATATATTTTTTTGGGTGGGTTATTGGGGTGATTATTATTAACATTATTGATAACCCTATTCATGTATCTTTATAAAATAATTTATTATATGACTAATATTCCTAATCATAAATAAGTAACACTTCACATATATTTATTTTCATTATATATTTTCCCTATATTTTCATAATTATAGGATATATATTTAATTTCCCTCATGTGGTTTATTGTAGAACTATTATTTTATAGACATTTTTTAAGCCACCATGTAATTGAATATTTTTTTAATTATAGTGGAAAATAAAAACCAAGGTATTAATTTCATGTCTTGGCAAAATTGCATCATAGGTACTAAATTAATCATTATAAATATAAATCTGTTATAATAATTACCTATTAAGTTTAATTACTATAGTGAGAGGAAAATATATATTGAAAAAAATCATAACTCTTCTTAGTTTATGGTGTCTATTTTAGTCACATTCCTCATATTCATGATAATATTCAATTAATGATTATCATTTTCATCAAAAATATACCAATATAAAACAAACATTTCATTGTTGAAGAATTAGAGAATGAAAATTTTCATTTCTATAGAAGTTATATATTTATAAGTAATAAGTAGATCATGGTACCCACTAATGTAAGACACATGTTATCACACTAATTTTTCAATAAAAGTTTCACATTGAATGGTGTGTTCTGGAATTAAAACATATATCTTATTAATATTTTTAGCTTAATTTTTTTAGGATTTAATTCTCATGAGTTTCAATTCCCCAGCTCCCTTCCTAGTTGGTTGATCATTAAAATAGTAATTTCATTGTCCTTTACACCCATATTTTCCTAAGTAACTCATATATCCATGAATTAACTAAAAAAATTATTTTTTGGGACGATAATACTAATAAAAAAATGGAATTATAAGAAAACCACTCTAACAATTTATAAAACCAGTAATTTGTTCATAATTGTTTTAATCTGTCATTTCTTTGGTTATTTTTCTATTCTAAATTCTAACATAAATATTTTCAAATCCCACATAATAGTTTATCAATAAAAATTAAAATGACCAATGCATATCCCTAACGAGTTTCATACTAGGTGTCTAGTTAGGTTTCTTTATGAAACACCAATTGATGGTTGAGTTAATACATGAATTTGTTTTATAGTTATTTTCTCTAGGTTTATCTATTGCATAACATATATAATCATTTTTTCAACTTGAAATTGTTTAAAATGCTAGGAAACTACAAAATCTATAAAAATACAATTTTCTTGAACATTTCCTATTCTATGACTTATCTATTGGGTTCTCAATAATTATTTTTAATCATATTTCTAAATAATTAATGAACTACAATTCAACAACATTTGAAAAAACCTAATTATAAGATACATAAATATTATATCATATCATATTAAGAATCAATAAATCATAATAACAAACACTGCATAATGATAATATTTTAATGTATTTGGAAACTAAATACATAATTTTAATGTTTCATGAATGATAATCGACATTATACACATCATTATTTTCAATTAATATCATTTTTATTTATATGAATCAAAACCTTGGGAAATAGAATCATACGAAAGGGTGATATGTGATTCTTAATAAAATTATACACATGTTATATCAATAAATAATCATATATGACCATAAGCTAACTTTATGATAATGATAAAACTATAATTACTTATGAAAACATACCCACCATGTAATAGAATATAAATCACGAGTCTTGTAATATTTATTTGTCATAAAAAAATATAAGCAACATAATAGTGATAAATAAAAAACAATAATATATAATCAATGAGATACTATCATTATATTACGACATAAAATTTTAGAATACACTTAATCATTGAAAATTATCTCAATATTCATGTATCGCTGCTAAGAATATCATAGTTGATAGGCTCTGAAAGTGAATTGGGATTTCAACTCCGTCCCTTTAAATTTATCAATGAACATATAAATTATTTCCAAATGAAATAGAGGTATATATGTTTCTATAACCACCAATCTATTTATTAAAATCATACATATATGTTGTATATGAACATAAAGATATTCATCAATTCTTTGTAGCATATTTAAAGAATTGAAATAAAACAAGATCATAAAAATATTGATACACCATTGTCATCATTGTAAATCCATTTAAATAATGTAAATAGAATAATACAACATAAAATTAGTGATTAATTTATTCCCTAAAGGGTTTTGAAAGATATGATATATACTTTTATAAATGAAATAGAAATTTAAATAAAAAAATTGAAAATATTATTTTCAATTGATGAATTTATATATAATGAATTCCTAGAAAAATTAGAATTTGTTTTTATTGTAAAACTGTGAAAAAAATTAAATGAGTCATTGAAAAAAATATTTATCATGAAGTTGGGAAAATGAATTCATTCATTAAATGTTACATAATTCATATTTTTGCACATTTATTAAATTTATGATATAATATTTAAGTAAAATATTATAAATATTTCATTGTAAAACATTAAAAGGAATGTAAAATATAGTTTTCAATGATATTAATTAATAATTTTAGTATAGAAATTTATAGTAATTTAATATGGTTTGAAATTATTTACATAAATGAAAGAGATAACTTTATTAGATTAAAAAAAATTTAGTATTCTACAATTAACATTTTTTAAAATAGTTGAGTGGAATTGAAGTAAAAATTTAATGAATAATATTAAAACCTCTATATAAATATCAGATAAAAATATGATATTTATCATAAATATTACACACAATATCAGAGAGTGTATTTTAATATACAAAGAATCCCGATTAAAATATAGATTTTATTATAAACCCTTACCTCTAGTACTGAATTGATTTATGTTCACTTTATTATCTGGTATAATATGTTTATAAATATTATGAATCTAAAGTAAAAAATTTATCATTATTATCATATTATATATATTTTTAAAACATTTAATTACCCATTAACACATAAATCCTCATTAAAGACTATATTTAGTTATAATTTTTTTTCATATATATATATTTCGACTCGATGTTTACAGTCATTTTTCTCTATTATGAGATTCATCATATAGATAATAATAATGAAATAATAAATATTATATTTTTATATTTTAATAAAATTTAAAACTATATATTTATGTTGGTTATGAAAAATGATTAACATCACTTAGTTGAGTCATTGTTTGCACATATGCATCTGTGGTTTTTTTATTGTTTAATGGATGGAATTAAAGGAAGATATATAATAATTGATAATTAAAATTCATATTTATATTATAAATTAAATATATATTCATTAAATCCATCATTATATTCATCCTTGATATATTCTAAGGAATAATGAAATACAACTCTTCAGGGGGTGGCATACCACACATTTTTTTGAGTGATGATTTATTTTTAATTAGATGAATATAATGTAGATATTTTTATTACATAAAATATAAAATGTCACGACCCGCCTTCACCAAAAGGAGGAAAGAGTCAGCAGATTGACAGGCCCTTCCTTTTTTAAGTTGAAGGAGAGATAATGACCCCTGAAACCCGCCTTCAATAGGTCCCGGAGTGGAGACTAGCACCAAGGGTATAGAAAATTCTCGCAAATGGAAGGCATTATCCTTTTTATTTTATAGGATCGAAAGATAAGGAGAAGAAATCCCAACAACACAAAGGTAGAAGAAAAGTAAAGCCAAAAGTAAACCATTCCCACATGCATATTTCAAAAGTGAAAGACACAAAGTGTAAAAAGGTGACTACAAGGTAAGTACCAAAAAAGGAAAGAAAACAACTGCAACTGCTCCAAAAGTCTGAGCTAATAAGGTCCTGCGTGATCCCCGATGTCCTCCTGGAAACCTGAAAGCAGTTTTATATACGTAGGGTGTGTATACAAGTACTCTCAGTAGGGAAAACCAAGACTCTCGTGCACAAGTGGGGGAACGTACTAATGTCCCGTGAGAAAAAAAGTAAACCAAACACCTAACAAGGAAAACTATCCATCACAGGCCTCACCAAGGCTCACTCTCCAAAAAACGCAAGTCAAGTAATATATATAATAAGAGCACATCGATGTTTGGGTACCTCGCGCCACTTTCCCACTCGTTATTGAGACATCCTACGCATCGGACCAATCCCGCCATTCTCACCGCAGTCCCACTGCCACAACCACCCGCACACACCTGGGACACAACCACACGCAGTCCCACTGCCGAAATCCCGCCCGCACACACCTGGGCCACAACTGTCACATGTAACCATGCCTGCAAACACCTAGGCCAGAACAACCACCGCCACGCCCGAAGACACCTGGGCTAAAGGACCCACTGCCACGCCCGAAGACACTTGGGAAACCACCTGCCGCACACACCTGGTCAACCACCACAACACCCCGCCCGATGGTTCTTGGGCTAATAATGGACTTCCAGCGATCACAGCCTGCCCGAAGGTACTTGGGCTATCCGGGAAAGGGAGCAGAAAAGGAGCTAATAACCAGCCACTAAGGATAGTGTTGGGGAAAACACCCTTCCCCCATAAATGTGGGTGTTCGGCACTGAGTGCTCAACATGGGTGGGGCGTGAATAAGAAACACAAAGCTACAAGTATAGATATAGGTAACAAACACTCACCCAAAACTTAGGTTTTCCTAGCCAACCTACAGAACACAACACCACTGCGTCCGAGTCACAGTTCACAACACTTGCCCACAAAAACCATTGGTCTCATTCTTGTTTCACGTTCAGTTAAAATGTTCAAATGATTGTAAGCACTATTGGGAAACTACCACAAGCATAACCAAGGAAAGCGTCAAAAGTATGGATCAACCAAAACACTCACACCTGATTCTGTCAATAGAGGATCTCTCCCAAATTTGTGATATGAACGAGTAACCACTCGGATTTAAAACTCACAACCACTGAATCCACACCAATAGGAGATCACATCCCCCAAATTCACACAACCACCGAGAGTATAGAAGAACATGGATTTTCAGATTTAAACGACTTAACACACTCCAGGATTTCAAATTCCGTGTGTTCTTACAGGGAGTTATCACAGAAGGGTTGATACTGGTACTTTCAACTTATTCAGCTGGGCATACATGATTAACCAATTTCACAGCAGGAGTTCACAATTTCAGCAACCCTTTCAAAACATCACGAGGGGATTCATCAGTGCACATACAACGACCACCAACGGCCTCAATTTTCAGAAAACAAAAACCAGCACAACTAAAAAGGATGATCACAAGATAATGCATAGCAACGATCAAAACCCCTTACCCTTCTTCCTTTAGAACTTCTTTTATTATCTTCATTATGGTTCGGTTCAACCAATTCCATAGCAACAAAAATAACACCCACCCCGCATGATACACAAAAGTGAGAGACGAGAGAAATTCCCTACCTGTTGATAGATGATCGACGTTTAGGCCGGGGGCGCGGAACTTTATGGATAACGATGTGGCGGTCCCGACGCACCAGAAGAGCCATGTTCGAAGAAGGGGGAAACCACGGCCTAACCCTTAATTTATAAGAGCGGGGGACAGTTGAGGTGAAAACGCGAAACTGCGTAAGACGTGGAAGTCATGGGTTGACCACACGACTTGACTCATCATTAAAGGTGCTGGGTGGTTTAAACCGACTCATGAGTCGATTCAGTATCTAATTAAAACTTTCGTGCGCGTTTCAGGTCTTTAAGACATTTTCTTTTCTTTTAAACGAGGCAGAATAGGGTTTAAAACCCTATTTGAAAAAAAGGAGCGTTACTGGAACAACTTGGCAAGGCCTGGTGACGTCGGCCAGTTCCGACGATCGGTCCCACTGACCGACCGCACCGATCGGTCGCACCGATCGGTCTCAGCAATCGGTCGCACCGATCGGTCCCACCGATCGGTCTCACCGATCGGTCCTACCGATCGGTCGCACCGATCGGCACCCCTTAAGGATCCGGATTTGGGAAAAGGAAGGGACCAAGGGGGGGTCTGGTTCATCACATCAGATACCTCTTAAACGATTCTCGTCCTCGAGAATCACAACAAACCAGGAGGAAAGAGAGGGTCCGAACAACCATCTTCGAAAGATACCTCTTAGGAGTGAACCCCTGCTAACTAAAAACACTCCCCTGCCAAGAACCAAGCAACATACCACGCCAAACTGCCCGGTCATGTGGGTTTGGGGAGTTTCCCTCCCCCATGTCAAGATATTATCCGCTTTGGGCAGCACTGTCTCGCCCGCACGGGTTTAATCGCATCCACCATAATGCGTCTTGATTAGGGGTCGGGTTCCCTCTTCCCTTTAGCCAGGGCTTTTCACACACAACAGAGGGAAATAAACCAGTACATTTCATAGTCAAAAGTCAAACGTTCTACCAAAATAGGTACAAAAAAGAACGAAGCTCGAAACAACCCGGGGTATTGGGCACGCATCTGTGCTTCCGTCTCCCACGTACTCTCTTCGAGCCAGCCATGTCTCCACAACACACGAACCAAGGGAATGGCTTGCCCATGAAGCACCTTCACCTTGCGATCCTCGATCATCACTGGTTTTTCCACAAAGGTTACGTCGTCCTCGATGTCCAGTTCACCCCAATCAAGGGCGTGTGAATCATCGTGCAGATAACGACGGAGCTGGGATACATGAAAGACATCATGTATCCTTAGCAGCGGCGGAGGTAACGCTAGCTGAAAAGCCACTTCGCCGACCCGCCACAACACTTCGAAGGGTCCGACGAATCTGGGGGAAAGCTTACCCCCCTTGCCGAATCTCCGTTGACCACACCGCGGGGAGACCTTCAAGAACACGTGGTCCCCAACCTCAAACTCCAAGGGCCTTCTCCTTGTATTAGCATACGACTTCTGTCGGTCCGGGGCCGCCTTCATCCTTTCCCATATGAGCTGAACCTTCTCTGTCATGTTCTGCACCACCTCCGGGCCAAGGATTCCTGCCTCTCCTACTTCGGTCCAACACACAGGTGAACGGCATGGCCTCCTGTACAAAGCCTCAATCGGGGCCATACCGATGGTAGAGTGGTCGCTATTATTGTAGGAAAACTCTACTCGATGCAAGTATCGCACCCATGACTCTCCTGAGTCCCGAACACATGTCCGTACCATATCCTCTAAGGTCTGGATGGTTCGCTCCGTTTGTCCATCTGTCTGGGGATGGAAAGCAGTGCTAAGGCGTAACTGGGTTCCAAACGCATGCTGAAATCCTCTCCAGATTTGCGAGGTAAACCGTTCATCCCTATCCGAGACTATAGACCTCGGAACTCCATGCAACCACACCACCTCATTCACGTACTTTCATGCCAAATCATCCACAGTACTTGACTCCATGATTTCCAGAAAGTGAGCCGATTTCTTCAACCTGTCCACCACCACCCAGATGGCGTCGCACCCTCCTCGGACCTTGGGTAGTACCGTGACAAAATACATTGAGATGTCATCCCACTTCCACTCGGGAACAACTAAAGGCTGCAGTAGGCCGCCGGGAACCCGGTGTTCAGCCTTCACTTGCTGACATACTAAGCATTTAGCCACAAATTCTGCCACCGCTCGCTTAACTCCAGGCCACCAGAACTGCCTTTTCAGCCCCTGGTACATCTTGGTAACTCTTGGGTGCACCGCTAGGGGTGATTTGTGGAACTCACTGAGAACCTTGCCACGCATCACTCTTGGAACAAACAACCTTTTCTGGAAAAGCATCCGGTGCTGACCGTCCTCTGTCTAATCTCTCGGAGCATCGCCCTGGTCAACCAGATCACGCATCACTTCGCACTCGGGGTCTCCCCACTGAGACTCCTCCACTTGTCGAAACAGAGATGACTGCACTATCATTTGATGTAGGCAGCCTCTGCCACTATCCATCTTCGCATCCAGGTATAAGGCATCCAACTCCTCCATTGCCTTCCAGGCATTTGCCGACTCTCGGACCGCATCCTTCTGCGTCCTCCTGCTCAAGGCATCCACCACCACATTTCCCTTGCCCTCAGTATAAGAGATTTCAACGTCGTAGTCCTGGAGGAACTCCACCCATCTCCGTTGTCGCAAGTTCATGTCCCGCTGGGAGAAGATATACTTTAAGATTTTGTGATCTGTGAAAACCACAAAGCATTCCCCGATGAGGTAGTGCCTCCATAACTTTAGCACAAAAACGACTACTGCAAGCTCCAGGTCATGGGTGGCGTAGTTACGCTCATGGGGGCGTAGCTGCCTGGACCCGTAAAAGATCACCCCTTGTTGCTGCATCAACACACATCCCATGCCCTGTCCTGAAGCATCACAAAATACCTCATAGGTCATCCCTTCTTCTGGTAATCTCAACACTGGGGCACTAACCAGCTTTTGTTTTAGGTAGCTGAAGGATGACTCACATTTCTCGCTCCACATGAAAACCTGGTCCTTCTTAGTAAAAGTCGTCAAAGGGGCTGCTACTCGGGAGAAGTTGGGTACGAATCTCCAGTAGTAACCTGCCAGTCCGAGGAAACTCCGGACTTCCTCCACATTCTTGGGTGCTGCCCAAGAAACAACTGCCTCAACCTTTGATGGGTCGACTGCTACCCCATGCTCAGACACTACGTTCCCGAGGAAGTGCACTTCTCGTGCCCAGAACTTGCACTTTGACAACTTCTCGTAGAGATGGTGTTGTCGGAGGACTTCCAAAGCTGTCCACAGGTGCTCTGCATGGTCCTCTTCTGACCTTGAGTAGATTAGGATATCGTCGATGAATACCACCACAAACAGATCCAGGTACTCCCGAAAGATGGAGTTCATACGCCCCATGAACACGGCCGGGGCGTTCGTAACACCAAGTGCATGACTACGAACTCGAAGTGCCCATACCTGCACCTGAACGCCGTCTTCGGGACGTCGCTATCCTTCACCCTCAACTAGTGGTATCCGGACTACAGGTCGATCTTCGAGAACCATCCTGCCCCTTTCAGCTGGTCAAAAAGATCATCTATCCTTGGGAGAGGGTAGCGGTTCTTGATCGTTACCTGATTCAACCTCCTGTATTCTATGCATAGCCTAAGACCTCCATCTACCTTTTTTGCGAACAAGACTGGAGCACCCCACGTTTACGCACAAGGACGAACATAACACCTCATCATCAGATCGTCAATCTGTATCCGCAACTCCCATAGCTCCGAAGGTTCCATCTGATAAGGAGCCATCGAGATTGGACGAGAGCCGGGATGCATGTCTATCCCGAACTCGATATCACATCGGGTGGGGTAGAGTCGTTACCTCCTCAGGAAAGATGTCCAAAAACTCACGGACGATCTCTGGCACTTCCTTCGTTTCCGCATCTATTGATTCTACCGTCAGCTCGGTAAACAGGGAGAGGAGAGGTTCCTCCCTCCTGTTTCCCTTCGGATAGTTCCGCTCGCCGGTGAAGGTAACACGCTGGCCGTCCAAACCTAAGAACACCACCCTTCTTTGGAAACAGTCGATGATGGCGCACACAGAAAATAGCCAGTCGATGCCTAGGATGACATCGTACGACTGAATCTGTAGCAGAAGGAGATCCCTAACCGACTGATGTGGCCCTAACATCAGTCTACATCCCTGACAAACGAACATCAAGTCGGTCTGACCTCCAATTGGTGTGCTCAACACCAGGGGAACTGGAATTCTCTCGTCATCTAGACCCATGGAACAGACTAGACTGGGTTCAACGAAGGATTGCGAAGCTCCGGTATCGAACAAATCATAAGCAAGAGTGCTAAACACATTGATCGTACCTCGATCAACCTCTTGACCTATTGGAACTGTTGCCTCTGCGGCATGTAACTGTCCACGCCCAGCTCCCCTGCCCCTCGGCTGTCGGCCACCTCCCCGACCACGCCCTAGTCGAGGTCCTTGGGGAGCGCCCTGAGGTCGGCCTCCTCCTCCTATGTCTGCCTGCGGAGGAGCGGGAGCTCGCTGTCCCAGCTACTGCTGCCGGAAGGATCTGGCTAGAAACTGCTGTTGCGGCGGATGCTGGGGATGACTGCCACTGTTGTACTGCACCCGATCGGGGCACTGATTCCAGAGATGTCCAGGGCTCCCGTAGATGAAGCACCATGGTCCCGAGCCTGAAGGGAAAGAATGTGGGCCAGAGGATCGAAACTGAAACTACTGCAGTCTGCCCCCTGTGGGTCGGAACCTGGAGGGTCCCGATGCTGGAGGCCTGTTGCTGACGGCCTTCCCCTTCGATGGTCCCAGCTGGATCCCTTCTCGTGACACTCCGCCCAGAGCATGCATCCTTTCCACCACATCGGCCTTCTTCTAGACCTCTAAGTATGTCGGAAGGGTAAAGGGGGTAACAACATACTGGAGGGAGGGTCGGAGCGCCTCCTCCAAACGTCTTGCCTGAGACTCCTCATCGGGAAAGAGGTCCGGAGAAAAACGTAGGAGGTCCTTGAACTTGATTCCAAGTTCCCTCACGGACATGCTCCCCTGCTGGAGGGAGAGTAGCTCCTGCCTCTTCTCCGCCTTCATCATCGAAGAGAGAAACTCCGCCCGGAACTCCTTCTCGAAATCCGCCCAAGCAACCTCAGACTCTTTCCTATTCCCCAGGTGAAGAATCCACCACTGACGTGCCGCTCCTCGCATCTGGCTAACAGCCAGAGGAACCCAGTACTCGGTCGGGGCCCGAATCAGGCTGAAGGCTATAACTAACTCCTCTAGCCAACCTTCCGTCTTCATATCAGAGGTGATTCCCTCATACTTCTCGAGGGCCTGTCGCTGGATGGCTCGAAGAGTCTTCTGCCACTGGTCGTCCTCTTCCTCTCGATCAGTTCTCTGTCAATTGTCCAAAGTAGTCTTAGGGGCCTCGATCGCTTGTACCACATGTGGTCGCCTCCCAGGTTCCATAGCTGCAAGGTAAACAAGGAATGCCTAAGCCCAAGTAGTGCAGAATATTGTTTTTATAACTTCTTAAGATTTAATTTATTCATAATTCCCAAGACATCCCAGAAACACAAGATCAAAAGTCATTATGATGCATGTACCTTTCCTAGGGTCTCTACCCTGCAATCAGTGTGGCCTCACTTGGTCGTTCGGTAGGCCCAGAGTCCTTGCATCGGATCAAGTGGGGCCCTAAAATCCCGTGTCCTATCCGGTCTTCCCTGGCCTAATTCATGCTCCAAGGTCACCCAACACCGTTGCCTTACCATCCCATGCAATCCTCACTGTGTCTAACTCCAGACTTCGTTCTATCTCTCAACCATCCGCCCTCTGATACAATTCTGTCATGACCCGCCTTCACCAAAAGGAGGGAAGAGTCAGCAGATTGCAGGCCCTTCCTTCTTTAAGTTGAAGGAGAGATAATGACCCCCGAAACCCGCCTTCAATAGGTCCCGGAGTGGCGACTAGCACCAAGGGTATAGAAAATTCTCGCAAATGGAAGGCATTACTCTTTTTATTTTATAGGATCGAAAGATAAGGAGAAGAAAACCCAAAAACACCAACGTAAAAGAAAAGTAAAGCCAAAAGTAAACCATTCCCACATGCATGTTTCAAAAGTGAAAGCCAGAAAGTGCAAAAAGGTGACTACAAGGTAAGTACCAAAAAGCAAAGAAAACAACTGCAACTTCTCCAAAAGTCCGAGCTAGTAAGGTCTTGTGTGATCCCCGAAGTCCTCCTGGAAACCTGAAAGTAGTTTTATATATGTAGGGTGAGTATACAAGTACACTCAGTAGGGAAAACCAAGACTCTCGTTCACAAGTGGGGGAACGTACTAAAGTCCCGTGAGAAAAAAAGTAAACCAAACACCTAACAAGGAAAACTATACATCCCAGGCCTCAGCAAGGCTCACTCCCCAATTAACGCAAGTCAAGTAATATATATAATAAGAGCACATCAATGTTTGGGTACCTCGCGCCACGTTCCCTCTGGTTATTGAGACATCCTACGCATCGGACCAATCCCGCCATTCTCAACGCAGTCCCACAGCCACACCCGCCCGCACACACCTGGGCCACAACCACACGTAGTCCCACTGCCGAAATCCCGCACGCACACACCTGGGCCACAACTGTCACATGTAACCATGCCTACAAACACATAGGCCAGAACAACCACCGCCACGCCCGAAGACACCTGGGCTAAAGGACCCACTGCCATGCCCGAAGACACCTGGGCCTCATCCCGAAGACACTTGGGAAACCACCTGCCGCACACACCTGGCCAACCACCACAACACCCAGCCCGATGGTTCTTGGGCTAATAATGGACTTCATGCCATCACAGCCTACCCGAAGGTACTTGGGCTATCCGGGAAAGGGAGTAGAAAAGGAGCTGATAACCAGCCACTAAGGATAGTGTTGGGAAAACACCCTTCCCTCATAAATGGGGGTGTTTGGCACTGAGTGCTCAACTTGGGTGGGGTGCGAATAAGAAACACAAAGCTACAAGTATAGATATAGGTAACAAACACTCACCCAAAACATAGGTTTTCCTAGCCAACCTATAGAACACAACACCACTGCGTCCGAGTCACAGTTCACAACCCTTGACCACAAAAACCATTGGTCCCATTCTTGTTTCACGTTTATTTAAAATGTTCAATTGATTGTAAGCACTAATGGGCAACTACCACAAGCATAACCAAGGAAAGCGTCAAAAGTATGGATCAACCAAAACACTCACACCCAATTCTGTCAACAGAGGATCTCTCCCCAATTTGTGATATGAACGAGTAACCACTCGGATTTAAAACTCACAACCACCGAATCCACACCAACAGGAGATCCCATCCCCCAAATTCAGACAACCACTGAGAGTATAAAAGAACAGGGATTTTCAGATTTAAACGACTTAACACACTCCAAGATTTCAAATTCCGTTTGTTCTAACAGTGAGTCATCACAGAAGGGTTGATCCTGGTACTTTCAACTTATTCATCCGGGCATACGTGATTAACCAATTTCACAGCTGGAGTTCACAATTTCAGCAACCCATTCAAAACATCACGAGGGGATTCATCAGTGCACATACAACGACCACCAACGGCCTCAATTTTCAGAAAACATAAACCAGCACAACTAAAAAGGATGATCACAAGATAAATCATAACAACGATCACAACCCTTTCCCCTTCTTCATTTATAACCTCGTTTATTATCTTCATTAAGGTTCTGTTCAACCAATTCCATAGGAACAAAAATAACGCCCACCCCGCATGATACACAAAAGTGAGAGACGAGAGAAATTCCCTACTTGTTGATAGATGATCGACGTTTAGGACGGGGGCTCAGAACTTTACGGATAACGATGCGGCGGTCCCGACGCACCAGAAGAGCCACGTTCGAAGAAGGGGGAAACCACGGCCTAACCCTTAATTTATAAGAACGGGGGACGGTTGAGGTGAAAATGCGAAACTGCGTAAGACATGGAATTCGTGGGTTGACCACGCGGCTTGACTCATCATTAAAGGTGTTGGGTGGTTTAAACTGACTCATGAGTCGATTCAGTATCTAATTAAAACTTTCGTGCGCGTTTCGGGTCTTTACGAAATTTTCTTTTCTTTAAAACGAGGTAGAATAGGGTTTAAAACCCTATTTGCGAAAAAGGAGTGTTACTGGAACAACTTGGCAAGGCCGGGTGACGTAGGCCGGTTCCGCCGATCGGTCACACCGATCGGTCCCACCGACCGACCTCGCCGATCGGTCACACCGATCGGTCTCACCGATCGGTCTCACCGATCCGCCGCACCGATCGGTCTCACTGATCGGTCTCACCGATCGGTCTCACCGATTAGTCGCACCGATCGGCACCCCTTAAGGATCTGGATTTTGGCAAAGGAAGGGACCAAGGGGGGTCTGGGTCATCACCTAAAATAACATTAAATTTATTTTATTTATTTCATTTAATAATATTGAATATTTAAAATTATGTAGACGTTAAATGAGAAATAGACATGAAATAAATTAATTAATAATATTTTTTCTTTATTTATTATTATACTATTTCTTATAAATTAATAATTCATAGGATTTTCCTATGATAACACTATAATCTATAATAAGTGGGCATTGGGGATTAGTATGTTATTTGGTATTTTTTTCATTATATAGTACTAAATGTGTGTGTTTAATTATGTAGTTTGGGTTCCCATTTATTTACAAGGGGAGTGGAACCCGTTTAAATACAAAATTTTTTAATAAAATATATAATCTAATAAACGTGATAGTGTAAAACAAATATACAATTTTATAATAAAATAATTTTTTTAATAAAAAATCACAAAAAAAGAAAATTAATATTTTTGTCGCATTAAAAACCTTGTACATTATATTAATAGAGTATAAACATTAAAACTATAACTTACTTTTTTTAAGATGAAAAATTATTTTATTGATAATAGAAACATGAAAAATATCAAATTGATTATATGATGATTAAAAATATTGAATCCAAGTATAAGATTCAATTTCTAATGGTGTTTTAAAACAATTATAATATATGCTCACAAAACATATAATTTTTTAGTAAATAAATTTTAGCATTAAATATTTAAATAATTTATATTTCATCCATCTACAATTGAAAATAACTAGATGAAGTTTTTTTATTTTATTTAATATATTATTGTATAATTTCATTAATATATTTATACAACAATGATTAGTTTATTTCGAGAAGATAAATTAACATGTCTTCAATAAACATAGTTCTCTAAAAAATATTTGTTTTTTATCATCAAAATATATTATTTTAATTTATAAATAATTTATAATAATATGATTATTGATTATTAATTTTAATTCATGTATTGGAAATACTATTTCTTGCCTGTTACACTAAAAAGTAAGTGAAATATTGGTTTTAATAAAGACATATTGAAATAAAACAATGCATGTAAATAAAATATTACAATTTAAGATGAATTTTAATTACATATATTCATTAAAATTTCAAAAATATTTCATTGAAAACATTAATTTATTTCATCAATTATTAAAATAATATCATAATCCATTTATGTTTATAAATTTCCTCTAAATTATCAAATTTAATGAAATTTCAAAACTCTATAATAGTGATTAAAATATTTTTATTTGAAACCATAATGATTCATTTCATTAATTTTTCCCATTGAAATTGTAAAATAGTATTTAAATTTGATTTAACTACATAATAATATATTTAATTTTGTATTTTTATAAATATCTAATATATTCATTTTATATTTTCATTTATCAAAACATATCTAATGCATCAAATTTATATTTCAGCAATAGATTCTAAAATCACAGGGTGTTTCATCATATACATTGATGAATAAATGAAAACCCCATTAATTTTTTAATTGCATATAATATTACTATAAGATAACTTTAAATAATAATATAAATTAACTAATAATTTATCTCATTATGTGATCACATTTTTGGATTTGGAAAAGGTGTAAACATTCATTGATTTTACTCCACAAATACTATTTACTTCATTCCATTTCCAAGTCTGGAAATGGATCCAAACACCTCATGATACCATCAATGAAATCAGATATATACACATTGGGGTCAAAATTTATATCTCAAAATTTATTGTGAGATATTAAATTCCTCTCCACCTTAAATATGAATCACACTTCTATGATTTCAAACCACATGTATTCTATTTTTTTGAAATATAAAAATCATAATTTTACCAATGATTTTATTTTAATGGGGTATAAATAAATCCAATTTCCACCATTATGTTGGTGTAGATTATATTCTTCCTCACTTCATTATATTACATCCACTTATGATCACATACATAAATGATATGTGTTAAAAAATAGAATCAATTTTCACCATCGGAATATAGATAAGATATCATTTGATTTATATATATATAATAATTCAAACAAAAAAATCTATAACTCCATTTTCATTAATGATGTTATCCATTTAAATTATTTACATGATATAGATTAAAAGGAAGATAATAATTCTTTTGTTATAAAACTTATAACCACGTGGGATAAAACTCTAATAGAGGGATATGTGAACTAGGTCATTCAATAATTCATGTTAAATAAATACTTTTCTCATATTTATGGAAGTAATTATCCAATTTATTAATTATTAAATCTATGAAATTAAAATTTTAACAAGAAAACATAGAATCGTAATGATTTTACATGGTTCACAAAAAAATCATCTATGTCAATGTGGAATACAATAAAGTTATGCTAATATAAAATGAAAAAAGAACAACTCAATTAAATGATTACATGGTATAAGAACATCTCACTATATATTCTAAGGGATACACCCTTTCATCAAATGTAATATGTATTTACAATGTTACATGAAAATATAGACTCCAATACTCTGATTACATGATTTTTTTTATAAAAAAGAATCACACCTTCTACATAATGGAGTTATCCATCATTTCATTCATCCAAAAAAAATATAAACTGTTTAAAAATTCATGATATTCAACAAAATTTTCTTTCTTAATTGAAATTTTTAAAATGAATAATCTATAAATTCTATATTCAGTTAATATGTTATATGTGACATTTATCAATTTATCTTCTTCAATTTATCAGAATATTTTCCAAATTATATGAAACATTATATTCTATATATCATAACCTTAGTGGACTAAAAATGATTCATTGTATTATATAATATAATTATAATTTACCTACCATTTATATATTTGATACTTTTTCAAACATTACTATATTGTTATTGTTTACCAAATTGTTAGGAAATGAATAGTAATATAGTTCAATATTTTTATATTACCAAATCAAATTGTAAATCATTAACTAATAGTAAGTTTATCCCTAAAATTATATAGTTAAGAATATAATATATTATTAAGGAAAACCTATTATAGTTTAATGTATCACATTACATTAAAATAGTATTTTATTCATAAAAACACTCCCATTATTTATGTACTTACTTAAGATCCATTCTAATCCACATAATAATTTTTTCTGAAAATTACAAATAAAAAAGTGACCGGGTGATGTTAAAATATGAATCCCTAGATGAATTCCATTAACCGAAATGTAATCCCCACTTAAAATCCATATTGAGTTGTGAATTTTATAATATAATGGAAAATGTTTTATCAAATCATATAATTATATGAAACACAAAAATATTTGATAATCACTATAGTGAAATATATATTTTACTATTTACTAAAAATTATCAAAAAAATTCAGTGTTATAAAAAAATTATTTTATAATGTTTACCTTATTAAAATAATTGGTCCAAAGATCCTAAAAACCTTTAAAATATAAAACACATATTTATATATATAATAATATATACAATAATTAAATTTTATAAGTAGATAATCAATTTTTATCACACTTAAATAATTTCCTATTTTGTCCATCCCGATTTAATAATTCTCATATTTAATATCATAGGAACAGATATAATTATATGACACAAAATCTAATATATAAAAAAATAAAATCAAAATATTTTATTTTATTTCTAAACTAATTTTATATATCATGACATCAATTATTTTGTTGAAGTATAGATTTCTACATGAGAAAATTATATTTAATAGAATGTTTATAACAATAAATGCATCTTTATCTATGTGATAAAAAATTATAAGGGTTTTTATTTTTAAAAATAATTCAAAATTAATTGTTAGTTTCATTATATAACACGATGTACCTATAATATTTATAAAGAAAAATATATCTTGAAGATTATATTTCTCATTAAATTCTCATTATCCTAATTATAATATCATATTTTAGTGACCCTTACTATATCAATGTGCATAGTGTTTATTTAAAATTTAATAATGATGATTATCTCATTCACATTTATATTCATTGTACAAATCAATGAAATCAAATTCATTCTTATACAATTATATTTATCAATATCTATTTATGTCTAATATAAAATAAAATGTATTGGAATATTTAATTTCCTCACAATTAATAATAATTGTAATTTATTGTTGTAATATTTTAAAAAATTGTGAAAAATAAATAAGGGTATTATTTTAAAATAATATAAATAACTATATTGATTTATCATTTTAAAATTTTTATAGTGTACATAACTAATTTGACTATTCCACAAGTTGGTGTAATATGGATCATTTCGATCTATGCCATAATGTTTTCAAAACATATGTTATTATAAATTATAGATATCATGTTAACCATTTTATCTATATTTCATACTATAATATATGTATCTCATCTAAATGAAAAATCATTTTAATCCTAAAAACATAAAATTAAAACATGTATCTAAAAGAAATATAAAAATTATGATATTCTAATAAAAATCATAAAATAGTATTTCAATAAATTAATAATCATTACACAATGTATTGTGGAGGGAACTTTTTTATTATTAATGTGGAAAGTTACACTATATTTATTACCTGATGGTCCAATTCAATTTTCAAAATTATTTAGATTATATTTCTTTCCTCTACGTATATGTATATATATATATATATATATATATTTGAGTCACAATAATTAAATAGATAAAAAATTATTGAAACACGAAAAAAACTTTTCACAATGAATATACATGATAATACTTCTTGATTCATTATAATATTATAATTCTTTTATAAATGTAATATCATTTAACATATAATCCAAATAGCCACCATCTTCATAATATGTATCTTATTTTTTTATACATGAATAATGATTTAGTTCATTTAGCATTAACCATTCCATTAAATTGTAAGAGTTTATATTTTTTAATGTTTATCATATATACTTATTACAATTTAATTTTCATTATATTATCATCTTGAAAAAATATTCTCAAAATATCAAAATTCTATGTATATAAATTACATCATTCAAAATTAAATATAATTATTGATAAATTGGGAAGAAACGATTAAATAATGAAAACCATGATAAACATCATGTCTTTCCAAAATCATGTCATCATAAAACACTGATCATATTAAATCATCATGTGTTTATAAGTATTACCTAGGACCCCTAACTTACATTTTATGTATTGTGTGAATTATATATAACATATAATTAATACCTAGCTATAACATTGTATAAATCCAAGATATTATACAAAATTATGTTAGATTAATTTAATTTATGATACATTTATTGCTCACCAAACGTCAAAGATAAAATAATTTATTATAAAACTAATATAATATTTAAATATTTACCGAATATAAATTTCTCATACTTAATAGAATATTGAAGTTTTAGAGAAATAATTTGATATATTATTAAATTATATGTCATATTTGATATATGTTGATGTGTATGGGCCTATTCTATATAGTGTTGGTGATATATAATAATTTAATTAACTGCCCAAATATAGTATAAATTTCTCACCATTAATAGAAAAAGTCATTGGATTTATTTTAGGGGGATAACTATACTGATTATTTTTTTTCACATAGATTTGAATATTTCAACTAGGATTTATTTTTTAAAAATGACATATAATTAATAATTATTTTAATAGAAATATTACATATAAATTTTTATATATAATTCCTATTAATTTATTTTAAATTAGTATCATGTAATCGTGTAACCCTTATTGAATATCCCTTGGGGTTTTCATATGGTTATGTTCTCATCCTATGTTCTTATATATTTAATTCATGAGGTTTCTAAAACTAATTCTTAGATACCAAACAAAATACTAAAATCTAGTGTGGTAGATAAAATGGTTATTTTATTCAATTAATATGAATATATATATCATAAGACAAAATATTTTTTTATATTCAAGAAACTAGATGCATTAATAAAAAATATTTTAAATAGATATCTGATGACACATTATATGAAAAATAAAGGTGATAAGAGATGTTTAGTAAGGGGTAACATATAGATGGACATAATAATGAATTAATAAGTTGTACAAAATATGGAACTGATAAGAAATTAAATTAAATATATTATAATTATATCATGTTCGAAATATATCCATGGATAATATGATAGGGAAATAAATCATATGGAAAATAATGATTGATATCAGTTTGAATAGATATATAATGTAAGATATCATAATCATACCATCAAGAAGTAAGGCATATAAATCATATATATATATATGGGTATAGAATACATAAAATAACTAACTTTTTTCCCATGTGACATAATTGAAATTCAATGTGACGTATATTACTTATTCCCCATATTACATGACACATCTAATGAATCCATCATATTGTGATAAAGGATAAACAAGGTATATGATAATGTTAACTAAGGATACTCATTCCAAAATTAAAGATAGAAAATCAATAATTTTTAATATAGGAATATGGATATTTGAATTTTGATATTTCCCTAATCAATATAAAAATGAATACATGTTGTTGAATATAGTATAATAAAATTTAAACTAATATGATAATAAATGTTTAATGGAATCTAAAACAATCAATATAATGATAAAAATTTATTAGTAAAGATTAATTTCTTTTTACACTAATATCATCATTATATTATTATTTAAAAAGATTCCTAAATATCTATTTAATAATCGGACACATATCCCTTAGAAGTATCAATCATTTTTATTAGTTTGAGCCACTATCGTTTTTATGAGTAAAAATGGAGTTAATAGACCAAATAAACAATTTAATCGTCATTAAACCAAGTCCCATGATAGCTAGATCAATCATCCACATTGTTAAATCCAAATATATATGTCATTACTATTAATCAATAATGTCAATACATTAAAAAAGCTATGAAAATATTATTGGCTATGATAATGTTTGAATATTATAACATTTAAAATTGTAGCATAATGAGATGGATTTGTTATATATCATCCGTAATATAGTATATAAATTATAAAAATATAGTATAATAAAATTTCTCATGGAATGTAATAGAAAAATAATGAAATGTAAAAAATAATGTAATATAGTAGGTTAATAACACATATGATGTAAGGAATATAAATTAATATTGAAGGGAACAATATATATATATTTAAATACCCAAGAGTGAATCTTGTGGCAGAAAATGATAAGTTAATTGTTCTTATTAATTACTTTGAGTAGTGGAATTATTGAATGAAATTATTTATATATTAAATGTGGGTTATTTATTATTAATGTATATAAATTGGATTTCTGGATATTTTATATGGAAGAGGAATTCCATTGGTTTAAACATGGGTTTACCTATTGGTTTTTAAAATTTCAATCTTGTTTTCTCATAATATTTATTTCTAGAACCTAACTCCATTATTTTATATTACATTGTTCAAGGGGTAATATTTTACAATTTTTTTGAAACATTTACCATAATTTCAGGATTTGGATAATTTATTATTGGTATAGGAAATCATTTTTCAATTAATATATATTATATTAAATCAGAAAAATATTTTTTTTCATAGATTCAATTATAATATTTATTATATCATTTCCCAATATATTAATGTCATTATACCTATCATATTTCACTATATATCTTAGAATATTTCTGTATTAAAACATTTTTTAAATTGAACCATATATAATTTCATAATTATGGTTTCATCAATAATATATATCTTATAATTTTTTTCTTATTTTGTGATAATAAACTATAAATAAAAATGTTGTTGTTTTAAAAATACATGTTTGGAACAAAAATATTAAAATACATTTTTCTCGTAAATCATATATTCTTCTAGGGGATATATGTGAAATTATATTTTCATTCATGGATTAATATAAAAAATTTATTAATAAAATATATTCAATGAAATTATTCTTTTTATTAACGACATGTATGAATAACTAATGCATTACTTCAACAATGATCAAATTACAAATGATTACATTGCAATAGTTAAATTCCAACAGTCAGCTTCCATTAGTTAGATTCTAAAGTATTTCTTAAATCAATATATATTATTAAAAATAAAATATTAATATCATTCATACTATTCCCATAGTTTTTATATCATTTCTTTTAAATATGTTAGTTTTTTCTTCGTAAATTAAATGATCCTTATTTTTTATTAATTCAATTTATAGTATGGATAAATATACTACAATGCTATCATACATCTATATATTTTTACATATTTTATATTATTAATTTTATATTTTATTATAAATTTAATATTATTACTATTTTATTATGTTTTGATAAGCCTTAATTGTAAAATAATAGAATTTTCACTATGAAAATGTTTTCTAATTAAGTGTTTATTTACCATAGATAATCACATGTATTGAAATTTAGTTACTTGATTTAATGAAATGTTAGTATGAAAGGATTAATATTATATAAAATAATGTTTGAAGAAACACACATAAGTAATGAATTTAAAGTACATCTATATATTTTCACACGAATATTTCATGTTCTTATATGTTTTATGTTAGCATAGTTTTCAAGAAATTGGACTGGTAGAATATATGCTCGAATGATAAGGAATTTAAAAAATCCAATGTGATAGCTTTAAAAATTGAGAAATCGGGATGTGTAGCTTTAGAATATAGGGTACAGAGAATATTAATAATAGACAGAAATTAATATCAAGATGAGATAAGAAGATCATATAACGTTTAGTGGCCATTTTAAATACAAGGATATAATATAAATTTTCTTCTTATAATTGAGGTAAAAAACCTTAATTCATGAATAATATTCATAACTAAGTGAATAAAAACTATTGGAATCAACAATTTTTTTTTGATATTCATTCAATAAATGTCTATCTACCTTAGAAGATGATTGAGTTTCCAAAATTGTAACCAAAATTTGAGAACAAATGGGAATTTTTATTCAGTTGATGAAGTAGAAGGATGAATAAGATTAAATGTGTGAATAATGATGAACGTTTCCTATAGAATGCGTAAGTAAAATTATTTAAAAATTTTCATTCAGTTAAAAAACATAAAATAATCTGAATGGTGTCATGTATGGTTTTCATGAATGACATAATATATGAATAAATTGAATTTTAAATTTTATTAATCTATTGTTACTTAGAGGAGGTGATCTATATCATATATACAAAAGAATTTTCTAATATTTTTATAATGATAATATTTTATGTATGTTGATTACATACTCCTTATCATCAAATAGATATTGCAATAGTGGAACTTGAATTTTGAAACATTCATGAAAAAATTGGATTTCACAATTAGTAACTCTGATCATAATGTTTACTAGAAGTTATAAAATGAAGGGGGGTTAAAAAGTATAAGTTCTATATGTGGAAGATATGATTCTAGTACATCCATAAGATTCATGAAATCATGATAAAAAAGAGAATATTTTGTAGAATTTTTGTAAATAAGTGTATTTTAAATGATAAAACAGTCATTGGGATGAGGATAGAGAGTCATTGGATGAAGAAACAATGGATTAATCCAAGAAGGACTACATTTAAATGATTTTTGAAAAGTTTTCAAATTTGTGATATAACCCTAACATTACCCCTCTTTTTGAACAGATCAATTTTTCTAATAAGATGTTTCCAAAATGGTTGAATCACCTTTGCACAAGATAAGTTTTCTATTTGATTAATAATATTATGTTGGTTGTTCACACTGATATGTAAATATCTATAGAGTGAAATTGTATTAAGAGTGGTTATATTGATTATATAAAACCCTAAAAAATAGAATTGTATTTTTTTAATGCGAATCATATGATATATGAATATATATATAGACATATTTCTATTATTTAAGGAAATCAATATTATCCCAAATGTCATGGATATTAAAATTTTTTAATATTCAAATACCTAAAAGATCAGGACAGGAAATGGAAATTTTTTCTATAATTGATGATAAATATATAGTGATTATGTAAGCTATAAAATATATTGTTTGGTTAATTTACATGATGATGGATTTTAATATAATTCTAGATGAAGTATAATTCTATGATAAATTGTTGAATAATCTCATTATTCCTAATCGATCCACTTAAGATTGGATAAAAAATGGAATTTATTTTCATCTAAAATATATTAGAAGATAATGTTTAAATATTGTGGAAGATATCAGAGAAGAAAAATATTTTTTAAATATTCACAATTGACATTATCTATGAAACCCTAAGGTAACACTATGCATTAGTGAGACTCATGGTAACATAATGGGTAATGGAGGACACATCTTTCAAACTATGAAATGAGCAATTATTAAATTCCCCTAATTGTTAATGGGATTTCATAATGTTATATGAAAAAAAAATCAAGTTTGTTATTGGTATGAAGGTTAACCTTATTTTATTTTTTGTTGAAATCATCTCAAATTATATATAAGTAATATAAATTCAGTCATGTTTATTTATCTACCAAAAAACAAGATTCATTAACTAAATTATTAGTGAAATCAATAGGACTTGGGCAATGATTGATTCATAGAGAGGTAAAAAAATTATTTTACTATATATAGTTTTTCAGGTAGTAGTAAATGTATGAAATCAATGATTTATAGAACTAGGGTAACGATCCCTATAATCAATTAATTAGGTTGAAAAATGTAAAAACTACTGAAAACATCTATTAAATATGTGTCGAAAACATTTCATGATCAGGGTTTGAGTTTGTTTTACATAATGATAATATATTACTCATATATAAAAAATCTTCAATAATTATTTTTTATAATAATTTGTTTAAAAATGTTATTTAGTGTTTACCTATTTATATATGTAATAATTTTCAAACCAATGAACTTATGGGACGCCCACAATTAATTTAATATAATTTATCTTTAATTCTATCATTTGAGTAAGCTGGATGAGTGTGGGTAAGATATGAAATTATATACTAAGTG
The DNA here is from genome assembly GCA_963277665.1 of Viscum album. Taxonomy (NCBI): domain Eukaryota; kingdom Viridiplantae; phylum Streptophyta; class Magnoliopsida; order Santalales; family Viscaceae; genus Viscum; species Viscum album. The sequence continues at coordinate 1,359,417,561 of OY728119.1, read as the reverse complement.
GTGTGTATTAACACCACTTCTTCTTGTATACTATTCTTTTGTGGAGAATATTGAAATATCAGATCAACTTCAATATCATTATGTGTCTTCTAGTAAATACAAATATCCTTAATGAAATAACATGAGCAGTTCTCCCCTATTCTTCTTCTAATAGTGTGGAAACAATGATATTCATGTATTATTGTTTCACATTTAACATTTTATAATATATATATATAAATATATATTATTTTTATGATATTATCAAAATGTTATTATAGATGATTTAATAATACTAAATTCATTAATTCAATTATTCTTTATCCTTTGAGGAGAATTTATAATAGTTTATTACTATGCATAGATTATGTATATATATATTTCCCAATTTAATTAAGAACTACATTTTGACTTATCCTAATATTTTTTAAATTCTACACAACAATATCATTATAACCACTTAGTATTATATATTAACCACAACTACATAAAAACGAGCACAATAAAATATAGTTTTATTCCAAATGATGTAAATAATGTAGTTAAACATAATAAATATTTTTTGATGGATTTTAATTATTCATCGAAAAGATTAATACATTTATGTAGAATAATTGTTAATTGATCTATATGAATTATTATAATAATGACTAATCATTCACTATAAAAAATTTATTTTCCAAATTAATTTTTTTGTAACATGCATATAAATTATTATTAAGTATATGTTCCAAATCACACAAAATAATTTATCATGTTAGTATTAATATATATGAAAGGATCATAGCATTCAAAAAACTAGTTGGTTCAGTGAGATGTAAAAACCCAACCAAGAATATAAGGGTAATAACTATGTGATCTTTTCTTGAAGCATTATGTGACATCCACTATTTTCTTATAAATTATAATTAATTATAGTTATCATTTGATAGTTGCTAAAAAATATCATTAGGAAATACCAATGTTTCACTATTATATTCAAATAATGTTAATGGGATATAATGAAGTCAAAATTACATTTTATTGCTAGATATTCCCACATAAGACATTTTATAATTTAATATAGGGAATGTTTATTGATCAAGTATATGAATTTTTAATAATTATTACATTTTTAGACCATGTATTAAAAATATTAAATAATATAATAAAAACATTTTTTGGAATGTCTTAATATTTTTTTATTATTTTAAATGAATTTAAATGAATTAATATCTCCACAATATAAATCATAGAGATCATTATATATAGGAAAAAATATATTAAATTTAATGATTATGATGTTCAACTTATGTCTGTTAAGACCCTAGTTAAAATACTTAATTTTTAATTTTTAATTTGTATTTTTAATTATTTATAATTTATAACACAAAAAATGATTAATAAATAATGTTTAATGTGACCTACGGTTAATATTTAACAATCAATAATAAATATTAAATTGTTACATTTAATAACCTACTATCAATGTGATCCTTTTTTGTATCATCTGTAGCGAGGAAAAACATACACTATATCACATATAAAACAATGTGTGGGTGATCATCTAATATACCAATGTATTGTTTTTTATTTTCTTATATATAATAGTATTAATAACACTAAATATTTCATAAAAATGATTTTTATAACTAAAATAACCCCGAAGAGGTGAATTTTAGAAAACAGAACTATATTATTAAAAAACAATTGTGGACGATAAAATACATGTTGATTATTTTATGCATAACCAACGATATGTGGATTAAAACCCAATTAATTATTTCCCATGTAAACAATGTAATTTTCAATAATCCTACTATGATTCCATCATAGAAAATTCATAATTATTTATTTTAAATAATAAATTTTCATCAAAATTCTATTTAAAATGCTTATTACTCATCATATTTTTTGTTTATCCGTATGATAATCATTTTTTAGTTTTCATTAATTTATGAACATAAATTAGGGTTCACTAAGATATATCCACACATGTTTCATAAATATTAAATTAATTTTTTGGTATTATGGGATATAGAAATAAAAAAGCATGTGCTTTATGTAATATATTCATGATTATTTGTTTATCTATCTGCATTATAACTATATAAATTGATAATATGTTGGGAGAGATATCACTAATTATATATTTACTGTTTCGGGACATAATTATAAAAATTAACCCCATATATAATGAAATGGGATTGTTTTTCTATTTATATTTTCTCTAAAACATGAAAAGATTACATAAAGGACCATTTAAACAATAATATTAAAAGGATAGCATTTTTCATTTTAAAATAATATATATAGTTATATATTTTATGTGTGATGTGAATTTAATTATTTTTATTAAAATATATAAATTAGGAATTTTTTAAATAATACTGAATCGTGTTTTTTACGATATACCCTCCTCAAATTATTTAGAGCAATTTTATTTTGCATGAAAATAATAAATATAATTACATATTTTTTTAAAAATTAATATTATCTTCAATTAAATTGTTAATAAAAAAATATAAGATTAAAATATTTTTTTAATGAATTGAATAAATTTTTATTAAGGATATGATCAAAAAATAATTAATAAATATAGTTAAATGATGTATATATAAATTTATTTTTTAATTTTTTTATAAAAAACATATTAATATCCTTAATAAATATATCACGATACTCCTTAGGATATTTTTTATAAAAATATGGTATAAACCATATAAAATCATTATTTTCATTTATCATATTTGGGTCCCTGTTCTGAAGATGTAATATTGTATTAATAATATAAATAAACTTCTAATAAATTGTAACTTTTAATATTAGCCATTTTTTAATTTATATATCATTATAAAAGATTCATACATGTGTCAACATCTAACACATATGAATTTTAATTAACTAAATTATGTATAATAACATGTATATAAAATACATGTCCAAGTATTTAATTCAAGCTCTTCAATCTCAGTCAAATGGAAAAAGATATATTCTTCCCTAACAATGAATGAACAAATTATTTTACGGCTTCTCAAAAAATTTCTTACTAATCAATACACATGTGAATAATGAGACATATATCTGTGAAATGCCAATGTTGTTTTCATCAAGCCAGTATACATGGAAATCAATATACATAATTAAAATTCAATAAATTATATTGCCCAATATACATGGTTTCATATAGATATTCACAATGGTAAATAAATTATTGAATTCATATAGGCTGGTATTTCCTCATAACCAAAATTCCTATAGATCACCTTGTCAAGCATCATTATAAGTACTATAAATACACATGTGATCAAGAAATGATCATCAAAAATCAATTATTTCATTTTATAATGAGTTATCAGGATAATAGGACATATTCATAATAATATCCTATTGACATCCTTATCTTCTAATTATGCAGGGAAACTATAACATCGAATTTATGTGATGAATACTATATAAATTGTTTTATATAAATAAATCCAAATGGAATTAAAAATTTTATAAAAGTAACACATATAAAAACTATACATGGTCTAGTATAAATAAGTTCATGATAAGAATGACTTTTGGGTAAAAATAAAAAAATCTATGAATTTTCTAATTCATATATAATAAATTCGGGATATTATAATTTTGGATTTTGATTAGTTCATATTTGGTTATATATAGATTCAACATAGAAACATTTATAGTAATTTAGTTTTATTAATACATTTATATTATATAAAAAATTATATATATGGCCAATTTTTATTCCATCAATATATTTATTAAAAATATATTATATTTTAATAAAGGGGACCCTAATGTATTCATAAAAAAAGTTAAGCAATAACAAATTAATTTACATACATAAAGAGTATCATTAGAGTATTATAGAGAAATTTTGTTCAGTATTGTGATCACCCATTACATATGAACTTCAATTCATATAAAACCTTTCCTTGTGAGTTTTAGGTTATTATTTGATGTATCTCAGGGTAGTATTTAGAATTGTTTCCATGAATATGAAAACGACTTTAAGGATTTATCATGTGTCAGGGGTTGATGGTATCCTTGAAATGATTTCAACCATTAATACAATTTCATTGAATATTATTTCATTTTTAATGTAAATTAAATAAATTGTTACTAATTATTTTGTACTATATCAATGATTATTAACACACCATGACCCTTGATTTTTCTATTTTATTTTATTTATTAAATTTTATTTTCATTTTCCCTGTATTTAGTTTCAAACTAGTATATATTTTTGACTGCTCTAAAATTCATCATAGACGAATGACTGTTGTGAAATTTTTATAAAAAGTGAAAAAAACCCTACAAATGTTATTTAGGTTTTATAGAACAATTATTCATGATTAATATATGTTTTCACAAACCATGTTTAAAAACCTTGTAGGTTCCTATGTGAACCTAGTAAAAGGTTAACTAATTCCTTATGGTTGGAAAACCCATATGACATACCCATGAAATCAAAAAATAAAAATTTTTAAAAACAAGACTCTCCTTATTTTCCTAAAAACAAACCCTCACAAATATTACCTTTTTATCACATGAAACAAAACTATGACTTCCATGAATTCACCTCTCTCATATACTCTTATACTTCACATTGGTATTTAATGTCGGATTTTTCTATATTCATTTCCAAAACATTATGGTACATCCTCAATCTCTATTTACATATATAGTTCATTTTTCTATTATTTTTTCCTATTCTCCCATTACTATTCCCCACATGGATGAACCCTTGATGGGATTTGGTATTTTTAATTGATTATATTTTTCTTACCATGGTCGTATAATGATCATCTTGACTCCTATTATTGTTACATCTATGAATAATGATTTTTTATCTCCATTTTAGGGAGGTTTTTCTATAGTTATGCTTATAAATTTTGTAACCTTTAACATATTATCCATTAAACCCATGTTTTAGTTTTTTATTAGAATAATTATATTTTTTTATATTTTTCATTGAAAATAAATCCATGTTTTTCATGGGTTCTATTTAATATAGTAGAATTTTGACTAAACCATGTGACTAAAACAACCTTGATTACTTCTATGGATATAATGTTTTTGATGGTACTCTATAATAATCATTAAACATGAATATTAATTTTCAAAATCATTTTACGAGCCCCATTTTAACTACCAATTTTTTTTCAATTTGAAGGAGTAAATTTCTATTTAAATTGTTCATTTGAAACAAAAAAACTATTTGAGATATTTTATATTATTTAAGCATAGATTTTCATGATAGAATCCTATTTTATGAGTTTAAGAGTATGATATATATAATGATTTGAAAATTATAATTGGATTTATAAAAAAATAAATCCTTGATGCACACTACATTGGAATGATTATAATTAGTATTTATCTTTCGATGTTGTATATATATATAGACTGAGTTGTAGATTCAGGGAAAGTAATTTAGATGCGTTAGATTTCATATTTTTCATTTTGGAATATTATAATTAACCCATAAAACATTATTTATTTATATATATGTATCACCACATGATTTTAAAAGAAGAATATTATTTTTGATATTGCATACGACATGCAACGCCAATATTAAATAATCAAGTAAATATATTATTTAAATATGGGAATTATAACATAGCCATCAAATGGGTGTATGGATATGATTAATTGGGTAAAAAATAAATATATAAGTTGTAATCATTACAAATTTACTGATAAATGATTTTTTAAAAAATCATTCTATTTTTAGTAAAGTCATTTTATTCAAAAATATATTCTATTTAAGAATAAATTTTTTATCATTCTTGAGATATTATACTAGTTTATTATATAAATATTTGAAATTTTAACTATTATATTAGGTATAATTGTTTAAATAATCTTAAAAAAATTATATTGGAGAGATATTTTGAGAACATTCTAGTAATATTTTTGTTTTGATGAATTGTGAAAAACTCAAATATCTTTTGAAAACCACATTTTCATTTAATGCAATTAAAGGGTTCTATTTTTTCATAAAATTGATTTACAAGGGATATTATTTCTATTATATGATGAATAATTAAATCTCTGTTGGTGGATTAAATATTATGTTGTATTTTGAAATGAAATACTATGATTTTGAAAAAAATATTTTTTTTGATAACTCACAATTGCCGCACTTTGCAGGAAAAATATAAAATCTAGTTTCAACATATATTGATTTAATTTAGTAAAATATATATTATATTGTTAATCAAACTAATTTATATTATTTAAAAAATACAACTTATTGTTTTGTAATAAATAATAGCAGGGAAAGTAAAAAAATGTGTCATAATGGTAAAAGGGTAAATTTGGTTAACCTTGGTAAAGTGATAAGGCACCTATTTTTTATATTAATATTTATTTTAGTTATTTTATTTATATCCTCATCAATTTAGTCATATTATTTTTTATTTAATCTTCTATTTAAAAATGACATATATAATAATTTATGTAATGAATTAGAATGTAGTGTTTCTCTCTTGTCTTTAAATTTTTTTAAGTGTTCACATAAAGAAAAAACAATCCTATGAATGGTTAATTGTGATTATTTTGAGATTTATTAAATTAAATTCAATATATTAACTTAATTATAATTTTATAAAACTATATTTTTATTTTTATTTCATTTACAATGCTAGAGCAATATTTATTCAATTAATTTAAAAATAAAATTAATGATTTGAAAAATCATTAATGTTTATAATTTGAATAAAATATTCTGTTCATTTAATTATTTTAAAAATATAACAATGTAGAAATATGTAAATGGAAAAACGGTGAGTTCCTTTATTTTATTGTTGTTTTTGTAGTAATATAATTTAAGTAGTCCAAAAAAATGATATAAATGTAATATTATAATAATTAATATTTTAAAATTGATTTTAAAAAATAAAAATAATATATTCAACCATGTGATTTGGACATCATTTAAAATATCTACTATGTTCCAATTACTGTGTATTTTTTACATTTATAGTGTGACACCACTTGAAAAGAAAGACTGCAAAAATTGAATAGTATTAACCATGAAAACAATTACACAATTCCTTTTAGAAGCCTATGTAGTGATAACTCAACTATTATATGTGCATGTATTGTATTGTTTTGTAGAAAGGGTGAGTTCAATGGATGTTTCATAGCTTGAGTGTGATTGACCAACTGACACATTCAAACGAACTTGATTTATACTGTGAGAAAAATCATTAGTATAATAAGTGATATGGGTTGGGATGTACATTGATTCCATGTGTATTTAATGTATTTAAATATAAAACATCTTATTATATATTGTTCATTGTTCTTCATGATAATAGTGTAATAATGTCATGTAGTATTTTTTATTGATAAGGTTATAGACGTTTCTCGCTATGATGAGAACCTTGAAATGTTATCACAATATTCTAAAATACAGTTCTATTGTAATATGACATTCTATGATAGGATGCATAGCTTGTATACCATCAAGTGTTGGTACTCATAAGTATACGAGACTTCTTATCACGATGTTTTCACTTGGTAGTCTCCAAGACAAAAGAATATGAGAATAGACCCGCTATTAATAATTCCACATGTTTTGGTTTCATTTGATATTTCTATATGTGAGTATGTGTAATGATCATTAGACATTAAAATTATCATTAATACATGTCACAAATCGCGAACATTGATTTAGTTACAAAAACAGTCATGCAGATAGTTGGTGGGATGTAGGGTTGGATGGGTGCACCATGAGTGGCGTGTTATTAATGGATAAATCTTGGAAGGATTTTTACCTTCCATTTATGGATGTTTATATCTTTTTAAATTGATTGAAGTAGAATAGTCACATGAAATTCCATGTCTATTATGTAACGATGAGTTTATTATAGGTATTCAAATAATTACATATAAAGAATAAACGTTGATGATGCTATCATGAAACCTACTTGCTGAGATATTTCGACAAAAAAATTATTTTACATAGTTTTCATTTGTACGTTTATGTCAATGGTGTGCCTTTTTGTTCTTTACCATTGGGTGCCATGGCCCTTTTATAGATAGTACACTTAGAAATTAGTTATGACCGCCTAATTCCAATGTGATGGAGTCTAAGAGGGTCTTCCACAAAGTGTTTCTAGTGGTCTTAGTTAAATTTATTAGAATTTAATTAAAGGTATAAATTTGATTCTCATGACACTGGAATCATTTCATACTTGTTAAAATGATTTCATAAATTAAAAAAATATTTATTCCACCGATTGTGGGAAAAATATATTTATTTATTTTGTTGAAAATTTCGTAAATATTTATTAACTAAATTGTAAATAAAATTAATATTTATAAGAATAAATTATTTATTTATTTATTTGGGTGTTCAGTAAATGGATGTAGAATTCCAGCGGACAAAGGCAGGGCCCTTTGTGAAATAATTATTTTAAAAATGATAGATAATTATTTAACTAGATGGATCAAATTGAAATAACAGTAATATTTTTTGTCATGTGTAAATTTATTTTTAATTTCGTTTTGCACAACTTTTCAAACCATAAATAATGACAGGATAATATTTTTATTAGAATGGTGTTTTTTTAAGGTTATGAATGTATTTAATTGTTATTATGCAATTTAATATGTTAACTAAATCCCTATATAAATAAATAGAAACATACGTCTATTGTTTCAAATACTAAACCACATAAGAGTGGAATTGTGAATTGTTGAGATAAACAATTTCCCTCCCAAATTCTCTTTCTTCCACTCTCAAGAACGAGAAACGTTCATCAAGGCCAACGAACAATCAATCATGAACGCCTGACACATGAAACTCGCTTCACCACTCTAGCACCCCGAAAATGAGTGGTGTCGATCAGAGGCCATCTAAGTACTTGTGGATCACCACTAATGGGATTCTAGTATGGATCATTATATGAGCAAAAAAGATAATCTTGATGGGTCATTCTGGATTAACAACATCAATAATGATGAAAATACTGAAGACACCTGTATTATTTTCATTATGAATTTAATTACTTTAATTATAAACATGATGGGCATGATAATTTATAAAATTTTCTGACCTCATTCTTCTTTATCTAATTCATTGATTCTATTCCATGGATACTGGTGTTCATCGTCACATTGATCCTAGAATAATCATTGATCATGGTAAAAATTAAAGTTGGTTGTCAGCCTAACCTCACTTCCACTACGCCCAGAACCTACATGTTGGGAATGCTTTGAGGGATTTTTTTAAGTCTCATGGGGTAAGATGACTAGGTTTATGGCTCATAGATTCTTGGCCATAAAAATTATATTGGATCCAATACCAATATTCTCGTGTAGTTGAATTTCAATGGTTTGATTTGATTGGTCCCCAATGGGGATGTTTTACATTAAGGGTGGAGAGTGTAACAACCAATGAAAAGACAAAGTCAAAATATTAAATGTTACTAATAATGAAAACAATGCGCAACATTCATTTAAGATATTACTATGTTTGAAATCAATAGTTAATAATTAATTTAATTGATTAGTGATTAGATTGGTTTTCCTCCTCATAAGTAACTAAGGTGTGATTTCTTGAGGAAACAGGTCACCAGAAAGAACATGTGTTTTCTTGAAGGGAAAGTCATTAGATTGGTACATGACCCATTATAGGTAATAACCAATGTAGTTTTTTGAATGAAGCAAATGATTTATAGGATACACATTGTGACATAAGACTGGGATCATTTGATAGGGATGTCGAATCATGACCTAGAGTAATTATTCTGACATATAAATAATAAATACTATGTCTTGAATTTAATTTAAAAAAATAATATTCAAGATTTAAAAAATTATTCTCCCTAATGGGAAACTTCATCATGTTTATTTGGAATTCAAAAATTGTGTTATAGGACACTGATATGTTCAGATGACCAGATTCATGACCCTAGAAGGCCAAATCATGGAAAATTCTATCAGATTCAATATCTTCCTGTATATTCCATGGAACAACCATGTATTCATTATTGCATTCCAAAATGAGGATTATTTATATATAGGTTGTAGAGTGTAACAACCTTAGATAAATGTGTCTTAAGTGACTACATGTTATTTCTGAAGTTAGTGAGTTAAGCCTTTATTTTTAGGAGCCTACCTAGATAGTACATGATAAGTAAGAATACTTTATTTATATTAGTGATAAGGATAGGTAACATCATGGGAATTTTCCTGGTTTTCAGTTGAGTGAGTACTGATTACAATAGGTAGAACATATATTGACATATAGGTATTTTAAGTAGTCCGATAAGTGACCAGGGTGGGTAAATTCCTATACAAGTATAATAATGAAAAATGAATTATTGGATACCCATGGATTTATATTTCTAGGTTCATACTCTTAGGAGATTGGGTTGTGAGATATAATTACTATCATGACACCTAATGTTCCAAAAACAATTATCATGTTAAAGGGAACATAATATTTTATTTACATTACATATATATATCCATATTATTTTTCCATTCCCTACCAGAATCCCTTCCTTACATTCCTTTACACATATTAGATTCCCTTTATGATTAGAAAACTATCCACTGAGGGTTTTTATGTGAACCTAGAGTGGAATTTTTAAGAAGAGGAATCATTCTTAACCATCTTTTATTGTTTAATTTATTCTTCCACCTCATTGAAATATTATTCACCCCAAATTATTTTAAAACATTCATTTCTCCCAAATTATGATATTTTATTATTTTAATTTTATAAAATAACATTTTTTCCCATTTCATTAAATAGTAAATGAAACCATCATTCTAGTATATGGCAGACCACTACCTGAAAAATTGATGTAATTAATTTTCTTTAACCACCATTCATGGATGTGTATTATTTTTGATTTAATATATGTAAATATATAATATTAATGATTTTTTAATCAATATATAAAGTAAATATATCTTATACTTTCTTATATTCCCTTACAATGAATTGTGCTGAAATGATTCATTTGTACATGTGGATTACGTCCTCCACAAACCAATGTGAATAATTTTTCATACCAAATCACATGTATTATATAAAAGATTTTATTTAAGGAAATATTATTTTATAAATGAAATTTTGATAATTATTTAAATTTAAAATAATATTTACCTTATTTCACCATTAAAATTTGAAAATGGAAACATTACTTATTCATACATAAGAAATAATATATCCAGGCTTATAATATTGTTATTTTTTCAAAACCATATTCAATGGTTAGTATTAAAAATATAATTTATGTATTGAAATTTAAATTAATTTTTTATTTTTATTCTTATAAAGATGGAATAATGTCCAATTTTTCCAATGTTAAACTACTAATTTAATTTTTGATATATGAAATGAATATAAAAAACAACTAATGTGAATGTAATTGAATCTTTAAATAAATATAATTGGGTAATAAATTAAATAAAATGAATAAAAAAGTGAAAAATTTTCTTATAAATGTAAATAAATAACATTATTATATTATTCTAGAATATGTTGAATAACCATGATGATTTGGACCTAGGGTAAGAGATAATCACAATTTCTTCTCTTTGAGGCACATTTTAATTATATGACCATTATTTATTTTATGTGGTGTATATGATCCCCCTTTGTTGTATATAATATTAATCCTTCAAAATTAATTGAATTCATGTTTCAATTCAAATTATTTCATTCTATTTTATTTGAATTAAAATTTTCTAAATTGTAAGGTGTCACAAACCATCCCGGATACGCTACTACTCTGATAAGTCATCCAGAATAGACATGTCCAAAGGGTGTTCTGTATAAATGAGGGAATTAATTTAAAAAAAAACGATGATAATGATATATATATACTATCAATACTGTAATGGTATGTAATTTTAAAAACAATACATGTATATCAAAACCTAGAATTGTACAATTTCAATGTACTCATTAGAAAGGAAAAATCACAATGAGACAATCAACCAAAAATCCAAAGGATGATGGAAAACATCATACACTAAGAGTAAAAATCCCTTTACTTAGACCTGGAAGAAGGAATTCATCAAACACACAAAGATAAATGTAGGGTGTGACCAATAAAGCCCAATAGGGTCTCAAATGTGTTCCATAATATAATTCCATGATATTAAATTAAATCATGATTTAAATTTATATAAGGTAGGGCATGAATATACATTGTTATATTTAAAAAAAAACAATATTTCATTTAAAATTGAAGGAAAACATTTATAGCATTAGTTAAATTTACATTTTATATAAAATAACATAAATAAATTATGACACATGTGTAAAATAATTCTAAAATCAATGATTTATATATAAAAACTATCTTTATAGGTACTATGTAAATATTTCAAATTTTAAAATAGTTTATAGTAATATTATTCTAACTTATATAATATTAATGATCATAGGAAATCATGTGTGCACACATGCCTCAGGGTGAGGGAAATATGATTAATCAATATAACATTTGAGATAATAATTCCAAGCTATGTTTTTTTTGGATTTTTTTTTTCAATCCTATACTAGTAATTTACCATCCTGTCATGCTTGTACGAAATAAGCCACTAACTATAATGGAATACATTTTCTCAATCAATTAAATAAAAATGGAAAATAAATCCATTTTAATTTAATCTTTATTCACAATTCAATTTCCCAATTTTCATTTTCAAAATTCTATTTCACTTTATGAACCAAAAAATAATTTATTCATAATTTGAATCACTATCAAGGAAAAACATTGATAGATTTTAATTTTATTAATTTAATCTATTTCTTTGAAAACATAGTTCAAATTAGTTCATCAATTCCGTCATTTTAAAATTACATACTATATATATTAATATTTCAATAGAATTGGGGGAGGGGTCTAAAAATTCAATTAAAATTTAATTCACAATTCAAAATCATCTTCATCGGGGTTTTCATAAATCTTTTGAATTAAATATAAATAAAATCAATAAAAATGAAGATTTTATTATATAGAAAAACTCAAACAGAACCATCTACCAATAATCAATGTATCAAATGACTAATAAATAAGACCATCAAGAGGATTCTACATTGAAAAAAAGGCATTACATTTAAAAAAGTACAACCAATATTAAATATCTAATAAAATTGATTTTATATAAATAAAAAATATGATGATATAACACTATATAATGAGTAATGAAATAGAGAGAGGGAGATAAAACAATATAATTGAATGACTTTTCAAAGAGGGATTAAACAATAGTTTCCATGTTTCCATCCTTGAAGGAATAGGTTTAGAGGATCCAAATAATATTCATGAGAGCCTTAAATACCATTTAAATTTACCTAGGTAGATTTATGGTTGATTGGGGGGGTTAAATATGGGATTGATAATTTTAAACTATTTTTTGGAATTAGAATATCCCAAACGAATTTTTAGATTGGAATGGTTACACTATTAGAAAAAATTTATTCACAAACCCTGAACCTATGTACTGGGGATAATTGTTTATACTATTCAGAGGAATGGTTTTTCTAAACATAATCCCACCATGAAAACCCCCCACTATCTTGTGTTTTGTGGTTTTCACTGGTTGATAGCATGGTTTTAGAAAATCATGTGGAAACTATGCACAACAAAAGAATTATCCAAAATTCACAAAATTCATCTGATGCACCCCTAGAAAGGAAATGAAAAAAAATTATAAAAAGAATAATTGAATAGTATCTGAATATATGTAACTTTATGTAAATATAACCCCACAATAGAAGATGTTTATCCCTATAAAGACTGTCAAAATGTTTTCATATAAAAATTATGAGGTCACTACACTCTCATAAGTGCCTACCTATCCCAAGACTTCTATATATGAGAACTATGATTCTGTATCATATATTCAAAAGGTATATTCATCCACTGAAGAAATAATTCTTCAAAATCATTAATCATGAATAGATTTTTAGTCAATGATAAATCAGACTCAATCTTCAATATCAATTTATCTCTATTCATAATATGGATTAGAAAAATAAAATGATTATTGAGATACATGGAATATGTTATATATCAATTTCAACTATTTTTTTTGTACATAATGTAAAAAAATGTTCCTTACTATATTAACAACATCAAAATGTCCCAAAAAATTAAGAGAAAACTATGTTTTCTTCCTAAGATGTCGTTGATCCAAATAGGGATATACAATTCAAAACACCATATCATAAACTGAAAACTCTAATGAATGGTGATGATGATCATTATAATATTAAAACTAACTATGTTACATCAACATCATCTAATAAATCTATTGAATCTTTACTATTAATTATTAAACCAATCTCAGTCTAACTATCAAATTTTCACCAATATCCAACCAAAATAATAAAGTTTTTCGTTGCCTACTATACAAGGCCTCAATAGGAGCTATCCTAATCACAAAAATGGAGAGTATTGTTATTATAAAACTAAACCATTACTCTATTCCCATCGTAGAATTCATAAAAATTAAGGAAACATGAATGAATAATATTTTGAAGAATATATATACCCATCTTTATATGAAAATCCCACTGTGTATATAATTTCTAAACCAAAAGAACAAAAGATACCACTATATTAATGATGGAATTTCCAAAAATGGTAGGTACATTGGGGATCAATACCAAAGAATATAGAAAATGGAACTATATTAAATTGAACAATCACTCTCACATAGTGATTTATCGACTCTGCTTCTTTAGTTTAATAAAGAATGAGTATAAATATAGCCAATTTTTCAGCCAAATGATCAAACCTCATGTCACATATTTCCACCTCGGGGTATGTCAAAACCCAACCAAAGATTCTGTAGATATCTCATCCCACTTACATGTCCGCACTAAAATTTGATGATGTAAACTAGAAGGTATATTTTGCTCTACCATGACCTATTGTCTCGAATAGAAATGGTAATCCAAATCAGAAATTCCCCATCTCATATGATGCCACCAGAATCATCGACGCATATCATTAAAAATATTTTTGGTTCATGTGTAAAAATATAATTGGTAACATACAATAAAGACAATAGAGACCTTGAACACTCTTTTTTCCAAGGGTTATAGTAATAATCATCAAGCCAGATAATGATAATGTTATAAAACATATATAAGAATAGACATAACATATTTTACATATCATATCCAGGAATTCATATGATTTATAGATCATAATAGCCTTAGGGATAACCCATTTCAGATGATCAGGTTTACCACACTAGAAGAATGTTAGTGGACTTCTTCCAGGAACAATAAGTGTACTATATGAAAAATGATATCAAGAAATATAATGAGAATAATAATGCATTCTCATTCCATTAACAAAAATCATAGAAGTACTAAAAGAAGAAAAATTATCTACTGTAATCCCTAACATACCATCCATGTCAAGATCATCCATCACTCTCCTATCTCGATCATTAGCATAAGAATGTAACTTTAGTTAGAAAACAGGAGAAATAAATTAAAATCTATTTCACGTAAAGATTTATCAGGACTTAATCATCTCATTCAATAAATTATATGGTATAGAATGCATATTCTTAGAAAAGTGATATTTATTCTTCTTCATGGCCTTATCATCAATCCTGAGTTTGAATAACTCCATAAACATAACCAGTACAACTGACACAGGATATAACATACTAAGGAAAATTTACATAAATTATATAAATATAAAACCTTATGCATCATCATCATAACATTAAAATCCCACTATCTCCTAATAGATCCCTCTATCATAAACGTGGAACATTATAGTTTAATCAATTCAGGCATTTACATGAACTAAAAAATAATCTCTATCATTCCCACGAAACCATTATCCATTATATTATAATTAGATTCTTGGAATGTTTTAATACTATAAGAAAGTAACTCATAAATAAAAATTAAAGGATTCTCCCCCTTTACAGTTCCAAAATTAGAGTCTAAATCAGAATGGGAGTATTTTCATGTCCCAGATCATAGACATCATGCACAATATTCTCAAAAAATTCCTACTCTATTGAGGTATTCACACACTTTGGTTCACTATAATTTTCATCATATGTCCTACTCAAAATTATTCTAAGCTTCAATATGCTAGAAAATATTGTCCAACAATACTAAAGATATCTTCATATATCTAAAATAAATGACTAAAATGAGATAAATATAGAAATTAACCTCATCATGTTAGATAAAAATATTTTTATTTCAATATATCCTAATTAATATTAGGAAAATACAAAAAAAGATAAAACTATTAATTTTTAGACCATTCATAAACCACCCTTAGTGAATGAAGGTTTGTTATAATTTTATATGGAAAGTGACTCACTCACAACTTCCTCTTATGAACCTACATTGTACTCCAAACAACATACTAACATCATGGAAAGGTAAACCCACACCTTTGATGCCATATTTTCAAGAACAATCCTTGATACAATTGTACTCTGATACATGATCTAGAACAGACATAACATATATGGAATTCTGTAGCCCCATGAGTTAGTAAATAGAACATGGTATTACCCATGATAAACGAAGGAATAAATATTATATGAAACATCAAATGATAACAATACAAATCTATATGCCAAAAATTCTATGGAGATATACTACTAGAAACCAAGTTGGTATATTAAAATGCAAAAATGTATAAAATAAAAGTATTCAGTGGAATGAAGATATCCTAATTGATACATCCCACAATGCCCCAAATTATTGAAAACATCATCCTCCTCCATGTGTGACATTACCATTACTCAATCATGGAAGACCTAACTCTATGGTGTCCTATTGGAAAAGTATGTGTTTGGGGAATAAATAATAAAATGTTCTCCCCATGTGTTCCAATATAAGATATCATAATAATTAAAGATATTAGGATTTGAATAAAAATAAAAAATACAATGACCATAAATTTTTATATTAAAAACATTATATGATTTCAATATGATGGAAAAAATTTCATAATTAGATTAAATAAAAATTTTATGTAAAACATATTATATAGATCAACAAACATGTTTAAAATAGTTATAAAGTGATTTGAATATATATTAATCTAATCCCAGTAGGAATATTTGTAATATACCCTATGGTATGATATTTCTTTGTTATATGATCCTCACACATGTCTTATTAGTGATTATAGAAAACATGTATCCACATGTCCCTCAGGATCTGTCCAAAATGGAATCACCAATATCTGATACTGTATAATCATTCCATACTATGTTTCTGATACTGTTTTAATGATCAACACAATTATAGGTAACTACCATTCTAAAATCCATGACCCAAATAACTGAATAACTATCTAGTCTTGAATGTTATCAGTCAATAAATTTAAAAATATATAATCGTCACATTTGAAATCATTCATCATTCACAATTTAATTTCCCATATTTACTTTTCAAAATGCCAATTCACATTATGAACTTAAACATGGGTTTTCCATAATTAATATATTTTATATAAAAAATAATAGTTTTAATCATTTCAATATATTTTTTTGTTATTAAAATAATTCTCCAAACAATTAATCAATTCAATCAATTTTAAAATAAACACACAAAATTACAAATACATTGGAATTGATAGTTTTATCTCATATTCTATTCCAATTCAATTAAAAATTCTGACTAATATTTAATTAGGGTTTTATAAATCAATTTATATCAATATATATAAATTTAAAATAAATCACGAAAATAAATGTTTCATTATATGGAAAATCACAAAGGGAACCATCAACCATTAATCACGATATTAAAATATCATGAAACAACACCCACAATTGGATTTACAAATTAATAATAAACACATCATAGATCATGAAATACAATATATATCCATATTCTATTAAAATAGTGTATTGATTCATAAACAACATGTTTATATAACAATCTATTATGAGGATAGAATTATAGATTGTGGGAGAACACATGAGAAGCAATTTACTTAACAGAGAAGGATTGAATGAGACTATCTATGATTTTATCCACAACGGAATGGATTTGGAGGATCCAAAAATGGTTATTAAGAGCCTCTATAAACTCCAAGAACTTCATAGGTTGGGTTAGGGTTACTTAAGGGGTTCAACAATGGGTAAAAATATTTTAAAAATAATTTAGAATACAAATATCATACTTGCATAGTTGGTTGAGAAGGGGTACATGATTAGAGAAACCATTAACCTAAACACCAATCCCCATATACTAGGGTGAGAATATTCATCTTGGTGGGACCATATTTTTTCAAACCGTTCCTCAACCATAATAATGTACAATATTTAGGGTTGGAAAATTTTTAGTACGAGGGAACATGTTTTGAGGAAATCTATCACCAACCATGCACATCCCAAAGAGGATTTAAATGTTTCCACATTTCACAAAAAAAAAACATAAGAAATAACAATATAATTCATGAAAAAAGTATTTATGAGGAGTATGTGAAAACATGTTATAGGATGTCACATTAGGGGTCTCATAACTCAATTTCATTATAATGGGTTACATTAATTATTATTTTTCATCGATATTATAATAATTTTTTGTGTAATATATTTTTAATATTTTATTTTTTATTTCCACATGGTTTATATGGATATAAATTTTATAAACCAAGTAAATTAATTAATTAATACCTATTTTAATGGTATGATATTTGTAAAATATTTCATCTAATGTTTAACTCCACTGAGTCATTTAGAATTATAAACCTATTTATTTTTATGATATTTTTTTAATACACATTTAATATTATATATCATAAATTTCATTATTTTTATTTCATTGAATGATTCATTTTACACAATTTCTTACATTGGGTTCATGATTCAATATATATCTATTTGGTAGGGGTTATTTCAAGATCGCATCATTATTCGTGATTAATTATATTCACGTCACCAATGGGAGGATCATAAATCTTACAATATCAAAAAATTATTTTCATATTCTAATGTTATGTAAGGAAATTATTGGGTTTATAATCTTTTTTACACTTTATTTTCTCATGGTACTAAAATTCTGTTTTTAAGGAAAAATGACTTTTTCGACATGATTGGTAATATTTCTCATCCATATGCATATTTTCAGTACATTATAATTTTTTTAAATATATAATAATCTATTGTATAAAATTATACACATGATAAATTTTTTTAGAAATTTATTTAAATGTAATATTCTTTTTATTTTATGACATATTTACCTTATGAATTGTTTCTAAAAATGTGATTGGGAACATTTTTTAATATAATCAGCATGGAAATAAGTGTCATTCATTGTTATTGCTATATTCAATGAAGAATATATAAAATTATTCAATTATTATTTTCAATGAATATTTTTACTCATGTTAATAGTTTTTTAGTTTTTAAAAACGGATTCCAAAAATTAAATCGTTATTTTCCTCAAAAAAGATTTTATTGATCTTTTTATGGTATATATCTTCATAAAATAAATCAAAAAATTAATTTTCTTCTTGGGATTTTATAATGATACCATCATTTTTTTAGATAGTTTATGATCAATTTGA
The DNA here is from genome assembly GCA_963277665.1 of Viscum album. NCBI lineage: Eukaryota > Viridiplantae > Streptophyta > Magnoliopsida > Santalales > Viscaceae > Viscum > Viscum album. The sequence continues at coordinate 1,359,398,029 of OY728119.1, read as the reverse complement.
TTAGGTAATTTATATTAAATTCTACAAGCTAGTTCTTCTGAAAAAAAATGTTTTTGAGTAAGGGATATTGATTATATAGGATATTTAAAAAAATGATGACTAAATTAGACTTATCAAGTAACAGTAGGGCCCATAAATTACATATCACATTTGTACTGACCCCACCCTAGATATCCCAGACTTTTGCCGGCTATCAATTATATTGGAATGATTAAAAGGAATCTAGACTTGAAGGACCAATCGGTTTAATATTCTTGGTAAACCGGATAAATAAATGACTGATTCATTTTAAATGAAAAAACTAATTGAAATATAAATTTTTTCCTTATAAACAAATAAAAAATCATTATGATAACTCAAATAAATCTATTATATTCATGTATTTTATTTATAGTATGTTTCTTTTATTCCTGGAGAATGATACACAATAACGGTGAGATTAAATCCATAGTAAAGGAAAAATATAGGAGAAGTAATAATGAAGCAATGAGAATAGTCATTATGAAAATGAAAATAATTGAAAACACATAAAAAGAAATAAATTATCTGAATGAATGTACATTATAAAGTTAGAACGAAAATAACTAGTAATACATGCCATTCAAATAAAAATATAAGAAAAAATAAACATGGTAAGGTATGAAACTAAGAATATTTCCATTAATCAATTAACTGGTATGAAATTTTTCTATATATATGTCAACACAAAATCTCATGGATGAAGAACAACTGAAACTAATATAAGGAAAAAAATTTCCTTTTTTTGTCATGACTCATGCACATGATAACCTATTACCATCATGACTTTTCACAACACAGTTTAAAACTAATGATGGAAACCAATTAACCCCATTTTATGTCTCATGAGAACATATAGATGCATCAAGGAGTAATATAAAGTTCAGGGTCCACCCATAATTCCTCGTAAAAATCATTCCAACTAATGAATAACCACAATAACAAATATTCCTTATCAAATATATGTATTCAATGAGAAATAAATATTTAACAATAATCTCCCTATACATAAAACAATTGACAAAGTGACCTTTGTATGAAAATGGTACAGGGTTTAGGAAATAATTATATGAATTATATGAGAATATGTATATTCAATTAAATATAAAATTAAAAAATATTACAATAATCTGATTTTTTTCAATGGATGGTACCAATCACATATTGAATTGAGATTAAGAACATTAGAGGATAATAATATTTAAGCATTCAAAAGTGTCATATACCACATTAAAAAATTTAAATCATAATAACCAGAAAAGAATGACGTTAAATTAAAAATATAATATCAGGAGAATAAGTGTATTCCTGATATAAAATATCATAATGGGAAGTAGTTATGGTACACAAGGGAATTAGTGAATACGACATTAATCTCATAGATTTAAAAAATGAGTTGAAAATCTCGTACCAATGTTGTAACAAATGAATTGGAATCCCAATAGGTATTAATAATTAAATAAAACATTTAAATATCATGATGATAATTGGGATCATGATATTATATATCAATGTGGACTTATGTACACCATATATAAGAAATTAGGTGCCCAATAATAAATTATTCCTCATGAAATGAAAATGATACATGAATCCCTCACCTTTCACTTCCTATTAGGTGGACATAAATTATATTTTGATATTATAAATTTATGTTAATTTTATAATTCCATCAAAAAATATTTCATGTGTATAATTACTTTTATTTTTCTTATTACCTTATTTTGAGCAACTACTCAAACAATTAATTTACCATCGTTGGTTTTTGACCAAATTCAGTTGATGTGTCTAAATAACTATTGTTGGTCAACTATGTTGGTGGGATAAATTATATAAAATCTACATAATGTTAAATAATAAAAAATTATCATATTTTTACAAAAATTATAATTTTAAAATCAATAAATAATTATGGTTATGAAAATCATAATATGAAACAATCATGGAGATGGTAGGTCGCACATACACATGAGTAACATTCCCATTTTTAAATGATCACAGTAGAAAGAAGGTATTTAAATAAAATATTTACAGAATGAAAATTATATAGTAGATATTATATTATTTAATCATATATAATTACAAATATAATTATTTTTTGTTAAAGGAATCACATCATGTAGACGAGGTGTGGTCCACACATCCACAAATGACATTATCTCTATTTATGAGTGTGAAGGGAAAATAAAGAAAATCATATATATATATATATATGTATCCAAAAATGTAATAATGTAATTAATATCATATATATGTTCATTATGTCTAATATTATTTATTATAACCATAATTTATACATTTTATGTATCGTGTGAATTATTTACATCACTTTAAGGGGTTGGAAGTCTACACTTCCTCAAATGATTAAATCGTTTTAACAAAAAATAATAAGTAGTAAATTTATGTTTTATAAAATGTTTAAAAAGTATAAATAGATAATAGAAATTATATATATAATTTATATCAAAATTATACATCATAATGGACACCCTGATAGGTGATAATGGAAGAATGACCGATCGTCAATTTGGGGGACAATATTACATTATCCATAGAAACAATATGTTTGTCACCCATTAGATGGTGTTGAGTTTATACAGGTTAAAATCATAGAATATAAAAATAATATTATATAGAGGGTAATGCTAATGTTATACATGAAAATAATAATTATATTTTAGGGTTTTTAGAATGGAAATTAAATTAGAGAGTTTGAGAAAAGAAAATAACTTTTAATCGACTAACTTCTTTTGGTTTGAACCAAATGGATTCCATGGAATGTATTCTTCCCAAAATGAGGCTCCTAGGTTGAGGGGAGGGATTTTTTTAAGCTATTTTGGATTATCATGGAAAATATTAATAAGATTAATAAATGTAAGGAATTGGTATATGTGGTGTCCTTTTATAGGGAAGGAAAGGGACTCACTTTGTATTCTTGAAAAGAAGCTTGGTCTACTAATGTTATTACCTAAAAGAAGTCATAAAAAACTGCCCAAACTCATGAATGGAAGGATAATGTCACAAATATGGCCATAAAATGTGTGTTATAAAAGTTTCTAGGTCATTTTGGGCCTTAGACATTTGGTTTTAGTCCATTTTAAACCGAATTACACTTTATTCACTGTAATTATTTTTAATCACCTTCATTTATCATTTTTGTAAAAAAATTAGTTGATAATATTAGACCAAAAATATTATCTTTATTTTAATTTTTTATATCCTATTTTAAAATATCATATAACGGAATATGAGAAAATTGGATTAATGATAATATTAGAGAATGACATATTAACTTTTTTTCATAGAAAAATGATAAAATTATTGTCTTTTTATATTCAATTTATAAAAGATGCATTGATTATAATGATATAAAATGTATTAGTAGTGGTATTATAGTTCCAATTTTACTTGATAACAACATTTTAATATAATTTAACAATAATAAATATTTAAATTAAAAGGTTGTTTTTAACTACAACGCAGCATTTTAACTATTCACTAAAAAATCATCTTTCTTGGAAAAATCCAAATATTTTGTCCTGATATAATTTTAAAATTATGAATTAAAAAATGAATTTTATTTTACCAAATTTACATCCTATATGATTTCAAATTAATATTTTAAATAGGTTCACTATTAAAAGGGGGTTAAAATTCTTTAATATATATATCGGTTTATATGTGAAATACTAGGTTTTCTATTATCTTAATGTTACCAAATATAATGAATGAAATTCCAAAATACCTTTCTGAATATGTTAAATATTTATTACATTAATATCACTTAACATTTGTAACTAGTTAAATCTATTAGGTAAATATAAATTTGTGAGAAAAAAATTTTTCATTAAAAATATTATTTTTATATTCAATTTGTTCGTATATTCATTACTAATTTATTTGTAAACATTGATAACATTATTGAAAACAAATATTTTAATAAGTTACATATCACTATTCCTAATAGCTAGTTTATATCTTATTATGATAAATAATTACATTTTAATTATATATTGTTTCACGGTAAGACTCAGTATTGCATATAGCGCATTCCATCGAAAAAGTATTATTTTTCATGTAATGCAGACTATAGAGGATGGTGGTTGTTGTGTATAATAAATGCTAACCAGATTTTGTGTACATTACAATCAAACATAGTGTTTCATGCATTGAAATATATACTATGTATTTTAAATTGTAAATATACTATAATTTATAAGGATATTATAATGCCTTACATGTTGGTTAGTGTGTCTCATTAATTCTATAGAACACAAGGTTCTAAATTTAGTTTTTTGGAATCACATTCTCCCCACATTATTTAAATTGCATCCTCGCAATTTAAAATATATCATGGTGATAAAAATTTTGATATTTTTTATTTTGGAAATCCCAAATCGTGAGAAGGGTGCAAAAGTAATCCCTTATAAAATAGATATTGCAATGAAAAAAGGTCATATGAAATATCGTTATCTAGGTTTATAATTAGTATGACATCAGTGTTACGTAGACATATATTCTTAGAGTAATAAAATAAATATTTATATGGAGTGAATAAGGTCAGAAATGAAAAACATGGTAATGATCAATGGTAATTTAAGGGCCTCAAAACCATAAATCGTTGATGATTTAGAAGGCCATCAGTTAAACAAAAAAAATTTATTAGGAATTTTTTTTCCTTGTAATTTAAACAATGTTGGGTAATTATTTTACTAAATCAGATTATAACAAAACATTATTACATGATAGTTTTAAATATAATATGCACAATACTAACTTTTGGTAAATATTTGATGAAATTATAATTCATCCCTTACACTAAAAAAATAATTACCTTTAAATGATTTTTATGCCTGATTCACTAAAATACCCATTTAAAGGATCATAGGGCCTTTAAAAGAGTTACGTGTTTTACCATTTGTCATTAACCATCTCCTAAAATAAATTTGGTTAATATATTAATTTATAATTCACAAAATCATTACAACTGGTTCATAATTAAAAAAATTTCATAATATTTTTCAACAAAAATCCTTGAAAAATAACATGGATATTTCATAGGATAGTGTTTTGGGTAAAACCATTATCATCCATCAGCCATGGGTTAATGACATGCGTCCTTTTTGGATATGATCGGTTGTCACTTGTTTATTAGGCTCACTATTTCCAAAACCAAATTTATATAATTTCCAAAATATATATGATGGGAATCCTTGAAAATAGGTTAATTACAAAATAGAATTTTAACTAATGTTTCCAATACAACCTCAATATGTAAACACTTCTTCATCTTAATTCCACATATATACATATATGGTCTTTAGTTTCTCTATAATATCATTAGTTGGATTTTAAAATGGTAACATCTTATCTTAAATCCATAATATAATAGGATTAAATAAGGTTACATATTATTTATCAAAATCCGTCCTTATGATTTGTAAATATTGGTTGATTATCTAATGCATATCCCACGGGAGTGTCAAATGATGTGCATAGTATAAAACATTTTTATGTACTAGGTGACATAGAGTAAAGCCCAGAACACCTTTTCGGAGATCTTACTCTTAGGTACATCTATTTCAAATCCACATCAACTTGTGGTATCCAAAATGTGATGTATTTCTAAATATACACACATAATCTATAACATACCAAAATAAAATGGTTTTTATCTATACTTCTTCAAAATCTATATTAGGGATATATTTTCATATCATGGACTCGCTAAATCTAGTTCCCTAGGTTTCTACTAATCCTTACTTTCATCCTAACTGTTGCGACCCATCCCTTGATAGTCTAGAGCTAGTGTCTTCTATCAAATAAATTATAATGATTACAAGGAATCAAGCCCCAAAGGACTGATCCGTTTATTAGTCTTTGTAAAAAAAATACACAAATGATTATTTCATTACAAATAGGTATAGTAATTGATACATATATTTTTATTTCAATACAAATAAACTACATGAGTATAATTGTATTCCCTCTAGTATTTTTAAAATTTTCATTTATATTATGGTAATTGTATTCCTGAGGAATGAAACATAATATGTGTGATCTCAAATTCTATGTAAGGGTAAAATATAGTGGATAAAATAATAAATCAATGATAATAGTCAATATTGAAAGTTAAATAACGAAATACACATGCCATGTAATAAAAAACTGATTAAATGTACATATGAAATATGAAAATATAATTACTATAAACAAATTCCTTTCAAATAACTATATAAGAAAAAATAAATATGGCATGGTAGAAACCAAAACGCATAATATTAATCAATGAACTGGAATGAAATATATTCATGGATATGATGACACAAAATATCATGGATGAATAATAACTGAAAATTCTATGAGTGAAATTGCATTCTTTATGGACGTCTTTCATGAAGCATATCTAAACCTATTACCATCAAGATTTTTTAGATTATAGTTTAAAACTAAGGATATAAACCCATTTTCACAATTATTCGTCTCGTGAGAACCTCTCGATGCATTAAAGAAAAATATAAATTTTATGCCCCATCTTTCATTTCCAGCCCATGGAATTCCTCATAATGAATAATCCAAACAACTAAAATTCTAATTCAAATAACTGTATTGAATGAGAAATATGGATTTTACAATAATTCCCTAATTAATCAAATAATTATCACAGTGACAGCATATAAAAATGGTACAAGGTTTAGGAGATAATAATATTTATTGTATGAGAATAAGAATATTAATATAAATTTCCATTGAAAATTTATTAAAATAATGTTATTGATTTATGGGATTTTAACAATCACAAAATTAATTATGACTATGAACATTTATGGACAATAATCATTAAACAATCCAAAGTGTCTCATTAGACATTGAAATATTATAATCATAATAACCATAATGGTATGAAATTAAATGAATCATAAAATATCATTTAAATAACATTATTCATGATATAATATTTCAAATTTGGAAGTTTGGTATGTCACAAAAAAGATAATAGAAGTAAATATTTCATTAATCTTATATATTTAATTTTTGAGATGAAAATCCATTATAAATGTGGTAACAAATGAATTGGAAAACCCAAAAGTTATTAATCATTAAATAAATCTTTTAAATACCATGAAGATAATATAGATCATGATATTATATGTCAATGTGGCAGTACGTACACCATATAAAATAAATTATGTGAACTGCAATTAAGTATGCCTCATTAAATAAAAATGAGGAAAGAATTCTATACCATGCATTTCCTCTTGGGTGAACATCCTCCAAATTAAATATTAATAAACATATCATAATTTTATACAATAATCAGAAATTATTTCTTGATTATAATTATTTTTATTTCACTAATTACTCTGTTGTGTACAACTGCTCAAACAATTATGTTTACATCATGTGTTTTTGAACAAATTCACTTTATCTGACAAAACAATTATTGTTTATTAAACGTGGTAATAAGCCTAATTATATAACATATAAATAATGATAAACATGAAATAATTATCATATTTCTACAAAAAATATCATTTTAAAATAAATCAATAATTATGTTTATGAAAATGAGAATATGTGACAATCAGGGAGACTGTAGGTTGTACGTATGCATTAGTAACATTTCCATTTTTAAATGATTGTTGCGTAAAGAGGGAAAGTAAATGAAATAATTCAAGAATGATCAATATATAATAAATTTCATATTATTTAGTCATATATACATATATATATAATTATGTTATGTAAAATTAATCACAACATGTTGATGAGGCGGTAGTCCACACGTCCACAAACAACGTTATCTATTTTAATATGTGTGAAGGGCTAATAAGGAAAATGACATATATATATTTATAAATTTAAATAATGTTAATTTTGTCATGAATATAATATATATATTTTTTCATGTATCATATTTTTAATTATAACCTTCATTTATACATTCCATGTATCGTGTCAATGAATCACATCGCTTTGAGGGGCGGCAGTCCACACTTTCTCAAATGATGTTATCGTGTTCATGTAAAATGTAAAGTACTAGATTTATGTATTATATAATTTTTAAAGAAGCATAAATATATAATAGATATCATATATAAAATATAAAATCATATTTTACTTCATATGGCCACCTTGAGAGGTTATAGTGGAAGAATGTCCAATCATCCTTTCGTGTGGCAGTAGTTTTCCGTCAACAAAAGCATTATCATTATTACCAATTAGATAGTGTTGTATTTAAGTGTAGGTTATAATATAATCATATAAATAACCTAGTATATTTAGGTTACTTTTTTTTGTACAATAATATAATAATGATATTTTAAGTTATGTATAATTAAAATGAAACTAGAGAGATTAAGAAAAGATATTACATTTTAATCAGACATACTCTTTTTTGAAGGCTTCAATGGAACATATTATGTCATAATGGATGATTATAAGTCGATTTAAGGAATTTTGGGATCCCATTAGTTTAGATAATTTAATATATTAAGAGTCTTTTTAGGTGTGATCAATTGGTATTGGTGTTGTCATTTTATTGGGATAGAATAGAACTCACATGGTGTTCTGGAAATGAAGTTAGGTGTACACATGTTCATACCTAATATAAATCACAAAAATAATCCAAACACATTAATCTATGGTTTATTTCTTAAATACTTATATCCAATGAGTTTTGGTCCAGTGTATATATAATTTGGTCCCTTAGACATATGGTTTTAGTTCATTTTATTCTTAATTAAACCTTAGTCACTCCAATTAATTTTAATCACCTTCAGTAATCATTTTGTCAAAATTTAAGTTTTTAGTAATGTACCAAACATATATATTTATAATAATTGTGTACGTTGTATTATTAAAATTAAAATCACCGAATTAGGAAATAATAGGATTAATGTTATCCTCGCTAACAGAAAGATTAAAGGGGTTTAGTAGAAAAATAATAAAATGATTGTTTGGTTTTTATATTAAATTTAAAAATGTGAATTTAATATATGTAATTTAGTTGTAATAATATATTTCTAATTTATCCAATGTTGCATAAAAATAATTTTGTAATATAATTTATCATTAATAATTATTTAAATATTAAAGCAGTTTTTAACTAAAACCAAGTATGTTTAACTGTAAACTAAAAATTCAAAAAAATAATTCTAAGATAATTTTGAAATTATGATTTCAAAAGAGAATATTATTTTATCAAATTAAAGTCACAAAGCTATGAAAATTAAAATACTATAATAGGTTCTCCATTTCAAGGAGGTAAAAATGCCTTAATAAAATTATTATTTTTTAAATATTGGTTTTCCTTTTAAATATTGATTACCAAATTTAATGGATGAATATCAAATATATTTTATTGAATATGTAACATATTCATTAAATTAATATAACTCAATAATTTTATTTATTTTTATCTATTAAAATAAAATATATTTGTGGGCAAAAGAAAATAGTTTTCTAAAAAAATATGGTTTTTATATTCAACTGGTTCTTATAGTCATTTCTATTTTCTTTTTCGCTAATGATTTAGTTATCTATCCTAATATTTTAATAATTTTATAATAACTAATAATAAAATATAATATATATATTATTATACTAAATAATATTATTATAATTATAGATATATTCGCGGTAATACATGGTATTGTGTACAGCGTGATCCATCGAAGAAGGTCCCGTTTTTATGTAACGGGAACTATAGAGGATAGTCATTATTGTGTGTGATGTATGATAACACAATTTCACATGAATATTAATATCACATGGTGTTTCATGTGTTGAAATATATATAATATAATATAAATAGTAAATATATTATAATGTATTTGAATATTATATTTCCATACACACATGTTGTTGTGTGACATACACGCTATCGAAGACAATTTATTACTTTATCTTTTTTGGGTGTCACAAAATGAATACCTTTGTTTTTAATATTAGAAAAAACTATTTTGGGTATTTATTCATGGCATTACTCATTAATGTAAGATGCCTTGGAACATGGTCTTGATAGTTATATGATTATTTAATTAATTATTCATTCCATCATTATGTGATTAGTTATTTATTTCCATGTCATTATTAGAATAATTATGATTTACATGGATAAGTTTCATTCTCATGTTATTATTTATATTAAATTATATTATCAGCATCTATTAATCCCATATTATTGCATGAGCTCATGTTATTTATGAAAAGGAAGGAATATTCAATTATTCACTATGTCATATTGATTATTCATTTTTATTTATGATAGATTCCATTATAAGTAACCCATTTTGATAAATTGAGCTCATCCTATTTTTTATTTCATATCCCTAGGATATGAAGAAGGATTATTTGAATGAGTCCTTGGATGAAGAATAATTACTTTCACAAGGATGTATTTTTTTGTACTCAAATGTTATTTGAGTATTTGGTTCCTATCTAGTTCTTGAAGACTATTAAATTGTTTTTTCCTTCATGATGTGATATATTGTATGTTATGAAATTGTAATAAAGAAACCGTAGTCTCTAGAATACTTGTTCTATGGTATTTACGATTGTTATGATGATACATATAGTGGAAACAAAGAGAACTAAATATAAGAAAACCTATATTAGGAAATACAACCATATTACAGATTTTGAGGAAAGTCTATATATAATATGACACTCTATATCTTTTTTGATAAGGTAGTGATTATATGTTTTTATTATAAATATAATAATTTAATATTACTATTATTTGATTTGGTTTTGTAATATATGTATCTTGGTGTAATATTCCCATTAATATTTGGATTAGTATACCTCAGCAATTATTCCAATGCATGGTGAACATTCCAATACGATGCACCTTGTTTATCACTATCAAGGGATATTCTGGGGTTAAATTATATTTTCCATATAAACAAATATAATGAATTAATGAATAGAACCATTGGAAAAATATTTATATCCATTGTGATATGGGATAAAACAAATGTTTCGTTGGTTTATAATTTGGTGGTTAAAAGAAATTTTATTTGAAAATTTACTCATTATAATGTTTTATGTGAAGGATTTACTAGAAGATTACAAGTATTTCGGGAGAACGTTTTCAGAATATATTCCCTGAGGATATAATGGGGTTTAGTGAAAACGTTATTTGAGGAAGGTGGTATTTATATTTTTGGAAATAATAATAAGTGTACAAAAAATTTAGTGTTAACATATTCATTATAAATTAGGTAATAATGTTTAATTAATATTATATGATTTTTTAGAAATTTTTATGTTATAAAAAAACAATTATTATTTAAAAGCTATTTGATAATTAATTATTTTTTTATAATATTCATATTTTTTGGAATTTTATAGTAAATATATTAATAATGTTTTAGAAAAAGGAAAACTAGTGTACCGGGTGACAACCCATCACATTTGGAATGAATGTGGGGCTTTAACCAACAATTGAGTTGTGAAATGGGCAAATTTATAACCTCTACACCACAATATGGAATTTATAATATGAAAAAAAAGTCACGGATAAATATTGTGCTTATTTTTTGGTAACATATTACAGGATCAAATATTTTGTTATTTTCATGATTTCTATGTGAGTAATGAAGGTTTGGAAGATTTATTAATGGGTTTATAAATGTATATATATAACAATTAAGTATGAGATAAATTATTATTTGGGACTAATGATATTATGTATTTGGTGGTTTATGCTAATGGTTATAATTCAACCTTTGTGGTCCAGACATTATTTAATATTGATTTTATTGATGTTAATTGAGATTCTAGTTATGTCTTTATGGAATTATCTTGGTCAATCATATTTTGTTATTAAAATTTAGAGATTAACGTATTATTTATTCATATATTGGTTTTAGTAATTTTATAAATTCTTTACATTGTAATAATAATTTTAGTTCTACAATATATATGAGAAATAAATTATTATTTTTTGTGGATTATGTAACATTTCGACTCTGATTCCATTGAATCAGTGCTCCATGCCAACAGGTTATGAGGCTTCAAATGTGGTTCCCCATAATTTAAAGGCTAATTAATAGAAGATATAGTCTATAGCTGGTAATTTTAGGAGAATATTCCTACATAGTAGAGTAAGAAGACATCAAAAATATATGAGTATAATACATAGAATTAAACAAAGAGATTATAGTTATAGTAAAAAATCTGAAAACGAAGATGTTTTAATAATAAATTAAATGATATAAAATCAGGAATGACCAATCCCAATAATAAAACATTATTCACCGAATACGGTAAAAATTTAGATACAATAGTATGAAAGAAAAAAATGTAAAAGTACAGCTCTCTACTAATTACTCCATGCCAGACCACAAACTCGGTCTTCAGAGATAGTTTAACTTCACAACACCGACCATAAGAACTACCATGAGCAACTCTTCTAGAACATGAAACTATTAGAATTTACACTATCCACCCTGTAACTCATGATAAACCAATAAAATAATAAAGAATGTCTTCCCATACATTGATGAGAATGTTTAGGCGTGAAAAATAATATTAGTAGGCCACCCTGGAAATAATCATATTAAGGTACTGTTATTAGTCTATAATAATTAAATGTTCCCAGTCAAGCATATTAAAGACTAGAATGGTAAATAGAACTAATCAACAGGAAACCACAATTGAAACCCTCGTCTAGAATCCCTTTACACTGGGAAGGTGCCTACATGGATGTTCATATACATATACATATACATGTATAGCAACATTCCTATTCACATATATATATATATATATATATATATTTCACGAGTAAATGAATGAAATATATTAAAACCAAATAACAGTCACTCCTTTGGTCCATAATCCAAATCCCATAGGCATCCTATCCATGTGAATTAAGTTGGATGTCATGTAACTCAATATGTGTATCATTAACTCGATATATGGGTCTGTAATCCAAATAAACATTTACCTTCAATGTTTAACACCAAAATTATTTATCTGATCAAGCTATGTCACCATAGGGGGTTACTCATCCTACGCATTTGTTCACTCGTACATTCCTCCATTCACTAATAAGGATACCATGTTCCAATGGTCAATATAGTAAATAATTTCATTGTGTAACGATAGTCAATAATTTAAATAGTGACACCATATACCAATAGTAAATATTTTAAAATGTCACTAGGTTAGTCACCCTAATGTCACCTCTTAAAAATCCAGTCCAATGACTAAGCCCTAGGTTACAGTTTATAGGTTGTCATGAAATTGGAAACTCATATTTTCTATATGGATCATACCCTTAAAATATCATTAAATATAACTCTCTACTGAGATTCTATACAACACACCATGAGTGTTGTAAATGATTAGGGAGAAAATAATCACCTCAATCATAGGAAAAAGAGATCGTAACTGACCCCACCACTCAGGATAGTGTAATAGTCCATGAGTCTTGAGTCTCCATGCTTGTATAAGGAGAACACACTAGTGAGACATTGTGAAACACCCTAGGAGTCTTATAACTGATCTGGTACAGAGTAATCATCCTGATCCAAGATCAATGAGATCTTTTTCTTCACCACCACACAGGAGAGCCTAATAGTCGATGATTTTACAGCATCATACCCATATATCATAGGAAGAGGATATAATAATCATCCCCACAACATAGCAACTAACCATTGGGTCCATTAATGATATTCCTCCTTAGAAATACAAGAATCACTCAAGGCATACAATCAATTAGGATCCATGGAGATTGTCCAAGGCATCCTATATAAATATCTAATAAGGATCAAAAACCATATTCAAAGAAAGACATATTGAAAACCCAATAATATAATAATCAAATATACATATCTCTAGGAACAATTTCCATGTCCTAGACAGTACATATGGATATACTATTAATCATATAAAACCACTTGGCTCGGAATCTAGATACATGGAATACAAATTTTGGACTCCCAACAAGCATGAAGCATCCTAGGAGGAACATCTATGTATCCAAAATAAAATAATGATGCCTAACATGAGGCTCACCATCCCCAAACCTAAGAGAAATATTGAAAAAAATAACTAATCTAGAAATAAACACAAGAATTATAACAAATAGAGTAGGTTGTTGAACGCCCAAACCAAACAATACATACACATCCCCATGGGTTATTTGTTTAAAGTGGATTCTTAGGTGACACCTGAAACCATTTCACTCGAAAACCAAATGTACAAATCAGGGTTGGTCAAAATAATGTTTGAATGTTGGATCCCTAAGGTAATGTACTAATGAGGTATCAAATTTTGGATCCTCTATATCTAAAAACAATTGACGGAATACTTCACTGGATCCAAAACACAATGGCATATGAGTAATCTTGCATGATATTGTAAAATATACAGAAATAATGGAATCCTTTTTGGTATCCTATAATTGTAACGAAGAATTGGCATACTACACATGACCCTCAAGACATAACAATAAGACAAGGAATCATAAATGGGATCCTAAGAATGGTATATGGGCAAGGTATCCTAAAAAGGAATCCCTAGACTAGCTCGTAAGAAAACGAATTCCTCAGTGGATCCTCAGTAAAAACAAGACTAAACAACTCTCATGGCAGAAGGAAACATATCACAATTGATATTTCTTCACTAGAAAGATAAAATGCATTTGTAATGGGAGATAACCATTGTATCGTCTAATAATTTGATCTCAACAACATTAGAATGAACACCCTACCTATCGATCACATTCAAGTATCTCCCAAAAGAGATGACTGGATTCTATTACTAGAGGTAGAAACAATACAATTTTAGTATTTTACCCAAATCACCCATTATAATTTCTCACAATGAACAATGGTTTCACCATCATGATCTATGTTGAGAACTAATTATAGCGGAATACTATGGGTCCAATTTGGACATCCGACCATGAATACATGAAAACACCCTCAATGGATTGAAAGGGGGGTGTACATGGTGTTTCACCCTTAGTACATGGAGTGAAATTTCAAAGTCCCACGTGGGTGTGTACATAAACAAATATGGGAAAGAAAACACCCTAGGTATATGATGCTTAAGGAGGGAATAAGACATTTACCCCACAAAGGTTACCAGCCTGTGTCTCCCAACCGGCATGGCTGGATACTTTTAAAAAAATATAAAACATAAACACTAGATAGTGATATATATAAAATCGATATTATCATAAAATATTCATTTATTTACAATTGAAATTATTTATGTAAATATGTATATCCTTTAATTATTTATAATATTAGTACAAAAATTAAAATTAAATGGATTAATTAAGGATAAATAAAAACCACAAGGTTCAAAATAAAAATCCTAGAATGTATAAATTTTATTAGTTGATAATATTTCTACCTATCATTTTATAATCTTTGATATAGATAACATTTCATATATTTTAAAACTAAAATTATTTTATATTAAATTAATATTTTTGGTTTTCCAAAATGTGCCTCTATCCTCTCTTGTAAAAGGGAACATCCCCTTGTCTTTTATTCTCACATCTAAATCATTTTTCCTTAGACATACCCTACACATTTCTCCTCCAAACATCCCTAACTTCAACTTATAGGAAATAACTTGTGTATAAGGACAAATTATGTAGTCATTTTGTGAAATTCAAAAGTATACATTCGAAGAAGAGGTAGTTGTTCTTCTAACTCATCAAAATTTATTTTCTACTTATACATTTTTTTTTCAAATTTGTTTCAGTAATAATGAAATGATTATACAATATAATATATGTTGATATGTTTTTATTATTATGGGACAATTGTATTATTCCTTTTAAAAATCCTATGAAAAACGATATCAACATGCGTGCATACGTACTACTTACCGTCTCCACAACATGGTGTAAATGTTTTTCAACTATATTATTACCTTATATTGTTACATTATTGTTACATTATATTGTTACATTATAATGTTTCAATATGTTCATAAACTATGTATATCCATTCTACGACTAAGAAGATGTTGCAAGGGATTGTCTCAACTATAGTTTTTCCAAATAATAAACACTCTTCTACCAATGTCATATCACACTATTAGTAAGAAAATTTGATCATCAATTCGTATTGGGTTGTGTTATCCAAGAGTAAGGATTGAGCCAAGTGCTAAACCAAAATATATAGGTCTTAAACTAGGTATATAGGGTGAAAATAGTAACTAAATAATGTGTCTTTGGGAATTAAATGTATGGTTGGAAGGACATATATTGTACCTTTAATAATACTTATAACCTCTAGGTAATAAACCATCACTTCTTTCTGCTTACCGAAATCATGTCCACCAGACCCTTGAAAAAGTTAGGACCACCTTGGGTTAGCGGTGGAAATAAGTCAAATATTACACCACCTATAACTTCCCTTTATAATCATATAACACATATTCCACCCATTAAACATCCTATCACCTACCACTTCCTCAACTTAGAAGGCTCATTCCGTTTTTCTCAATAATATATAATTCCAATCAGATAGTATCACAAAATTTGTCAACACTATTAAAAAGAGAATAATTTAATCTCCGTTTTATGAAAATAAACATTTGAAGATCCTTGAATAGCATACCCACTTTACCATGACCTCCCCTATAAAGTCCTAGAATTTATGGAACCATGTGTCTATTGTTTCATACCCTCTAATGTGGTCTCATATCATATATTCCCACCAATAACAAACAAATTAGTTGTCTTCATAGATAATAATATATATAACACCAACACATGATCCATCATTCATGAGTAGGTTTATATACATGGTATTATCACATGATCCCAAATGTCTCAATATATTATTCACTTAAATGTATGTTCCTAAAATAATAGATCTCAATGAAAATCCCCCTCCCATCGTTTGAGGTTGTTAAACATCAATATTTTCTCATCCACAATGGTTTATCTATACTGAAGCTATAGAAGCTTTTGGATGTGAACAACATGTAACAATTATATTGAAAACTCTCACGGAATATTACCTCAAACTCTATCAATTAAAGCGAAACATCATCGTATGATAATTACACTAGACTTTACAAAAAACCTATGGATCCATGAATGAGACTCACTTAGAGAACCACCATCTAATATATATGTCCACTAAACATTTGAAATATCATTTTCTCTTAGATCTATTCCATATCGTCCTGGTTGTCTAGATCACCGCTAAACATGAGGGATTTCTGTCTATGAAACATGTCATGCAGGCCCAATGTGTACACCTTATCGTCATGTATTTTTTTGACCATATGATATTTTATTTGAAGATGTATCACTGAAAACCCACCACAATGTACTATATCATCAGTGTGTCTCTGTATTGAAGTGTCATCACTAATGGGATCATACTCGTTATCTTTCTACTAAACCATATTTTAAAATCATTATGGAGGCTTCCTAAAATAGACATAATCCACGCCAATAAATTGGTATATTTGGTCAGAAGAATCAAGAGAGAAATATATGCCACCAAACATTGATATATGATTCAAAAATCAATTATTTACCTACAACAAATTACTACATGTACATATTCTAAAATAAGTTCTTCAGAGTCATAGTGATTGGATACCTTGGATGTTCAAACTACACCGGAGTCTATTGTATGATTGATTAACATAAAACACATAATAATATTTACATAAAACCCCAATAAAGACACAATAATTAATAAATAACTATTATTTGGTCTAATTATGTAATATCTCTGATACAATTTGATGAAGACCTGACCTAATATGGGCTGAAATGAAAGTGATAAGGCTAGTGTGACTACACCATGACCTATTACAATTGATCGAGGGCTGGAGACTGCCGCCGAGTAAGACTATCACACACAAGGGAGGCATTAGTATATTGAACCTATATGCACACCCACATATCCAAGTCCACATAATGATGTATTGTAAAACAAATCAACTTTTGTCGATTTATGCATAACAATTATCCCACAATCAGATAATGACATAATGTATCGAAACGTTGTAGAGGATCTAATTAAATTTCCTAAAAAAATGTAAAGGATTTCATCATTATCACAAGGAGGGTTAATACTATCAAATGTGAATCTAGGTATGAAACATAAAATGAATATCCCAATAAAATATGTTTCTACTCTTTTTTAACCAATAACCCCAATAAATGGACTATCATCTACATAAGAAGAGACATGTTTAAGAACATCCCATGCATGGGTGAGTATGACAGTACAAAATTTGGATAAAAAAATTTAACAAAAAATAAATAATTATGATATTATTCATCTAATCAATGGTAATTCTAGTTAAAATATTGATATATACACAATATATGTCAAGATATACTCAAGGTAGACAATGAGTCTCAGTTAAAGGTAAAAATAAAAACATCAACCTATGTATCAACTTGGAAGTTCTTAGTAACAGTTGCTCAGGATTACTCACTATGTGAGTATGATAGATGTAATGGAATCCCACTGAAATATTATTCTCATTGGGTATCTATATAATGATATAAACATTTTATGTCAGAATTGATCAATACTTAGATTTTTTATCACATCCATGGAAATTATGGGATGCCAAGAACACTATCTAACAGAAATCACTAAGAAAGGATCATAATCATATTTCCAAAATGTATTTCTCAAAATATACCCACATTAGGATAAATATAGGGAAAAACTAAAAAAACATTCCCCAAATGATGATAAAAATGGAATAAAACCATTAGAGAAATATTAAACTATTTTCTTGTATTATATGTCATTTAGTGACACCCACATGTATTCATAATTTCTAATTTCCATGCCTATTTACCCAATTATGTTCTCATGTACACCTATCCATGGCCATGTACCATTACACCTAACTATGCACATGAAATTTTACGAGTATGAAACCTTGCATGTGTAACCTACATGTTCACGTGATAATTTAAATGTTTTGAATAGTATATCATCCAAGATATACACCAAGTCACTAGGGAAGGGTCACTGTAAAGACCCGTAAATGTCAATGGAATTTTTTTTCTTAATTTTCTTTGGGATTTTACGAGTATGATGTTTCTTGACAGCACCTGATCCCGAGTCCCTGTGTTCCCGGAATCAATTTCCGAAGTTTAGCTCAGGTACGTTCAGTGAACGAACGAGCGGGTCTTCCTAACATTTGAGCCGCTCCTCCGAATCGAAATCTGAGGGAATCAATGAAACCGCAGTTTCGGTACTTTCTTAAGAACACCTTTTCTGGAGTTTCTTTTTGTTGGGTGTGGTTATTAATTAAATGAGTTAACTAAAGAATAAAAATAAAATTTTGTGCTACAAATTTTATTTCTATTTTAGGTAGTTTAAACCTATTCTTGGTGGTTGGAGTGGGACCCAGTAATATCCTAACTCCACTAGGTAAGATATTAGTGAAGTGGGGCCCACATGAGCCCCCCACTTTAAATATTTTTTAACCTCCCTCTTGTGCATTTAAATTGTAACTCACCTGCACCCCGAATTAATGGAAAGTCAACCCTCAGAATTAATTTGAATATTAATCGCTCCTCAATTAATTCAATTAATTGACTGTGATTTGTTTGATTTTAAAATTAATGACTTGTGTGTGTGTTAATTAAATAAGACAAGACTTATTTTATTGGGGGTTAATTTTGTTGTGCGATTGAAAAGAGAGGAATCTAGCGCTCTTGAGGATTATCTTCTTCTTCCTTGAAGATTGCGAAGAACACACTGTCACCAACGAAGAATGCTGACCTCTGATGAAGGACGGTGAATAAACGCTGATTCCTTAGAGATCGACGATGCGACGCCATGTCCCGCGACGCCGACGGTCCTCTTCTCCGAAACACCGTGCACCGCGACACTATGTACCGCGACGTCGTGTACCATGACACTGACGATTCTCTTCTGCGACGCCGTCTTCCACGACGTCTTTTCCCGAGATGATCATTGCTAGAAAACTTCTTCGAGGTAAGGGTTTGAAATTCTGTTCGTGATTATTAATGTCGTTCTTTGTCTTTTTTTATGGTCGCCTGTTATCAGATTAACGGAAGGAGGTCAGACCGCACGAACATGACCGACCCTCCTCCACCTTTTTGATGACGTGTTTTTTGCGGCACGAACAAAGGTAGCGCGATGCAACAACACCGCACGGAATAAAAGAAGAATGGGTGAAGAAGCGCGGCGCCGTCGCGTCGCGCTGTTGAGGCCGAACGAAACCACAGCCAGATTCGTGGCCGCAGAGGTGATTCGAATACTCCGCGAATTGTTTTTTTGGTGTGAGGATCGACGAGTGACGACAAAGCGGGTCGCAAGGGCATTTTCTACCCCTCGCAGTAATCTATGATCCCGGGAGAGCCGCAGGCACAGACGGAGGGAAAAACGGACCACCAGAGCGCGTCCGGTGGTCCGCAGAAGGCGCTGCCGGCGCGCCGTCGGCAGGATCCGCCACAGTTAAAGCCGTAGCCGTGGCGGGACAACCGGATCCTGCGGCCGTGCGGGGTTTGGGGGAGACACGGCGGCCAGCGCCGCGTTCGGTCCCAAGGGGCGGGGACAGCCCACCCCCCGCGTCCGCTCAGCGTGCGGCACCCGCTGAGCTGGACCGGCCGCACCGGGTCGGGCCGCCCAGGTCGGGCCAGGCCACCCACGCCGGCTGGGCCGGGCCACACCCCTAGGGGGTAGACCCGGACCCTAGTTGGGTCGACCCGGTTCAGGCCGACCCCGGGGGGGTTGGGCCGGGCCAGGCCGGGCCCAGACCCCCCATTTCAGACTATTTTCAGTCTTTTTCCCATATCTTGGGCTGAGAACCTCCGATCGGGGCACCGTCAGTTGCGTTAGGATCCTTGGATTCAGAAGGTCATTTTCCAATACTACCATCAAGATTTCGGAGAACTTTGGGTATGGACAGGTTGGTTTGAACATGAAAACAATTGGGCCCTCAGAGCAGAAAAGTTTAAAACATGATCTCCGGATGTCCGATTGATGTGTCGTCGACTTTGCTGCATTCATATTAGTGAGACAGACCTTTTGGCATATTCCACTCTCGGTTTGGACATAGCTGGAGTGCGGTAGGCTTGGTTTTGACTTAAAAACAAATAGGGACCCTATTAAGAAAAGGCTAATAACTCTCGGATTGGGCGTCCGATTGACGCGCCTTCTGTCGTGTTGTGTTTCTTTTGACGAGATGGAACTTTGGGATACATAAACTATGGACTACGTGTCAGTTGATGTATCAACCACTTGGCTCGTGGGGTGAACCATCCTGAAACGAGCATGCTGTGTGAGGAAACCCGAGAACTAGCTGAGACTTGGCAACTGCTGATTGATCGACTCTGTGTGTTTCAGATAGGCCATTGGGGAGCGCTTGGTTGTAGTGGCAAACCCACAACGGAGGAGCTCTTGGTTGTAGCGGCAGACCCGCAGTACTCAATAGAAGGAGTACCTTTGTAGGCTATGAGGGGGAGCGCTTGGTTGTAGCGGCAGACCCATGGTGGGAAGCTCTTGGTTGTAGCAGCATGCCCACATTACTTGAAGGGGGAGCGTTTGGTTGTAGCAGCAGACCAATGGTGGGAAGCACTTGGTTGTAGCAGCAAGCCCACTGTACTTGATGGGGGAGCGCTTGGTTGTAGCAGCAGACCCATGGTGGGAAGCGCTTGGTTTTAGCAGCAGGCCCACAGTACTCGACATGTGAAGTACTACAGCAGTCCAAGGTTAGTGGGAAGCGCTTGGTTGTAGCAGCAGACCCACTGTTCTCGATAGAGGAGGAGTTCCCCAACAACTATGGTTTCGACATCATGATTAAATCCTGTATTGATTTGGGTCACTTGATAGCTTAGGTATATGTATGGGCATAATACTAGGTAGTGGTTATCCTTTTATTTCATAACCTTTGTGTTTCCTCATGATTGAGATGGGTTACATGATAACTTAGGAATAAGTATGGGCTTATACCTAAGTAAGGGTTATCTATTAAGATCCTTCTTTGTGGTTATCCTTGTTGGATTTACTGAGACCTTGTGGGTCTCGGGGTCCCCACTAAGTATCGTATACTCACACCTGCATGGGCTATTCCCGCTCCTCGTTGTGTTGGTTGTAGACAACGGGAAGCGCTGACAGAGGCCAAGTGTTTGAAGACAGGACGGTACCCAGAGGTGGACCTCACGAAGAGTCAGTATCCGGAGGTGGACTTCACGGCGAGACGATACTCGGAGGAGGTCGACAGGCGAGAGCATTGTGGAGGATATATGTACCTACCCTTCATGTAGGATCCATGATGGATGATCAAGGAGTTGTGATATCTATACCTAGCCTTCTGGTAGGATTCGAGGTGGACGACCTAGGAGCTGCTTCTTTTCTTCCAGCTATTTGTCTTTTCTGTTGTACTTTCATTCTGTTGTAGCTTTACTTTCAGTTGGGTTTGTATTATGGCCCACTTACTTTTTTACCCTATTTTACATAGTGTTATCTTCTTCTCTCATACTCTATGGTGTTTGTTTAATTTATAAAGTAAATTACTTCCCCTTTTGTCGGGTTTTATGCCTTTGATGCTAGTCGCCAGCCCCTGGCCTATCGAAGGCGGGCTTGGGGTAGTCACGGAACGGGCCCCGAGGATGGGTCGTGACAAATTAGTATCAGAGGAGTTCGGTTCTACCGCAGAACTCAGGACTCTGATCTTTCTTCTATGTGAAGCAACAATGTTAAGGGTGTTGAGTGTGGTTATCAGTCTAGGGAGTCTAGTGTTGGTGTGGCGGCCGATGTATCCATACACCAAGACCCTAACTTCTGGTTTCTGACTCAATGCACGAAAACATTAATTGAATGTGTGTTTCAAAATTTTTTTTTGTGATTAATTTGTGTCAGCTCACCAGGTATACTGTTTTGGCCGTGACACACCTGTTTCTTTTCATGATGGCCCCACGACGACAATTATCTACGGTTCTGAGCTTTGTGCGAGACAAGAGCCCACTGAGCGACAAGGCCTCGGTGCAGGGCCCTTTTCAGAGGAGGCACCGACGATACCACTACCCGCCAAGCCACTGATGTTACCAGCCCCAGTCATTGAGAGTGCACGTCGCCTTAGTGCACTGGACGAGTTTCAGCGTCAAACACTGCCCAGGTTCCATGGGGAGACGGACCATCAGGCAGCTGGGGATTGGCTGGAGGATGTTGTGCAAGTTTTCAGGTTAGTGGGGACACCAGCTGACCTCATGGTGATCCTTGTGGAGAGCCTCCTGCATGTGACAACAGGCAGATGGTGGAGCTTGATGCTCCAGGTGCACGACAAGGCATCTCTTCTTTGGATGGACATTGAGAACCTCGTCCTATCAGAGTTCGTCCTAGCCACCCTCTGTGCGGTGCGCATCTAGGAGATACTACAGCTGCGGCAGGGTAGCATTATCGTAGCCCAGTACTCGGCGAGGTTTACCGATCTCTCGTGCTATTCCACAGACATGGTAGAGGACCCATTCTTCAGGGCCCGAACCATCGACCAGTGCATCAGGCGAGAGATCAATGCTTTGATTGTGTCTCACAGATTCTCGATGCAGACAGGGGTGTTGGAGCGAGCCCACTTAGTGGAGAGTTTCCTTGCTGAGCAGTCTCCAGCATCAAGAACCACCACTAGCCGTCATGCAGTAGAGTCTTCTGTAGCGGGAAGTATGCAGATGATGTAGAGGTCCAAGAGGACTAGACCTACAGGTGGTTGACCACATGAAACATGATCGTTTGTGCAAGGCACCCGGGGTGGAGAACGACTTACCATGAGCGGACAGTGTTACTCCTGTGGTGGGGTTGGAAAAATGGCTCGTGACTGTCTGACCCGCCATACAGATGATCAGCATATAAATGAAGGACCTCCCAGGCAGAGGCAGATGCTTGATCGAGGCAGACCGCAAGGAGTAGGAGACTGTGGTAGGGGAGCTGTCCGTGCAGTTGGAGGTGGACGACGCTTTGAGGTGTTGTCACCACCACCACCAGGAGGTCCACCCTGACCACAGGGAACATGTGGACATGGGAGAGCTCAGATTCAGGCAGTTGAGACATTTGACTATGGAGCTCCGGAAGCTGGCGGACAGAAGAGAAACTAGTTCCATGAATGGAGGCATTTGTTGATGGTGTTTATAGCTTTCTTCATGTTGTTGTTGTATGTGTCTTTGTACTTGAGCGGCAGTAATAAAAGACACCTTTCTTGTGGAGTTTACTTTCCTGTCCTCTCTTTATGTTGTTACTAAGAGGTTCTGGTTTAAAAACCGTTGACTTGACCCTCACATTGAGATACCTACTGGAGGAGACCCAGTGACCACACACTGATGCTGACAGTGTGACTCAACCCTTGGAGGCGAGTGTCACAGTTCGATCTCTTGATAGTAGCGTCGAGACCTTACGACGTCATCCTTGGTATGGATTAGTATCATCGATGTCGAGATTTATTGTATTAGGCAAAGAATGTGGTTCATCCATGCGATGAGACCCGATTTTTCTTATCGGCAAGGAATAAATCTTAGAAGCTCTTGGAGGACCAGAGAAGATCCTGGCCATCCAAGAGTTGATGAGGAAAGCTAAGAGCCGACAAAATTCTTGTGCTGACAGGAGGTGGAGACCACTAGAGTTCGAGGATGGCGACCTCGTTTTCTTGTGGGTATCACCTCGACGTGGATTACGGAGTTTTAGCCACGGTGGAAAGGTATCTCCGCACTTCATCGGACCCTTCTGGGTCCTCAACAAGGTAGGCGAGGTGGTTTACTGCTGGACCCATCCACCTCAGTTGCATCAGGTGCACGACGTTTTTCCTTGTATCTCAGCTGAGGAGATATGTGCACGACACGACACATATCATCAACCATGGGGAGTTGGACATTGACGATGGGGAAACATTCATAGAGGTTCTATTAGAGAAAGAGGATTGATATGAGCGGGTCCTACGTGGAAGGTCGATTCCTCTAGTGTGCTTTCACTAGCAGCACGAGAAGCTCTAGGGGAGCACTTGGGAGCGGGAGGCTCAGTTTCGTGCTCAGTACCACTTTTGTTTCCATAGGTTGTGTAATAGTTTTCCGAGGATGTAAAGATCTGAGGTGGGAGTAATTTAAAGACCCGTAAATGTCAAGAAGATTTTTTTTTCTTAATTTTCATTCAGATTTTACGAGTATGCAGTTTCTGACGACACCTGATTCCGAGGCCTGGTGTGCCCGGAATCAATTTCCGAAATTTAGCTCAGGTATTTTCAGGGAACGAATGGGCGGGTCTTCCTAACGTTTGAGACGGTGCTCCAAATCGAAATATGATGGCTCCAATGAAACCGCAGTGCCTGTAATTTCTTATGATTACCTTTTCTGGAGTTTCTTTTTCTCAGGTGTGGTTATTAATTAAATGAGTTAACTAATGATTAAAAATAAAATTGTGTGTTACAAATTTTATTTCTATTCTAGGTAGTTTAAACCTATGCATTGTGGTTAGAGTGGGACCCACTAATATCCTAACTCCACAGGTAGGATATTAGTGAAGTGGGGCCCACACGAGCGCCACCCCTTTAAATCTTATTTTAACCTCCCTCTCGTGCATTTAAATTTTAACACACCCGCACCCCAAATTAATGGAAAGTCAGCCCTAAAAATTAATTTTAATATTAAATGAACTTCAATTAGTTCAATTAATTGAATGTGATCTTCTTGATTTTAAAATTAATGACATGCTTGTGTTTAAATTAAATAAGACAAGACTTATTTTATTTGGGGTTAATTTTTTTGTGTGAAAGAAAATAGAGAACTCTTCCCCTCTTGAGGATTATCATCTTCCTCCTTGAAGAACGCGAAGAACACACATTCACCAACGAAGAACGCCGATCTCCGATGAAGGACGGTGAATAAACGTTGATTCCTCGGAGATCGACGACACGACATCGTGTCCCGCGACGTTGACGATCCTCTTCTCTGCAACACTGTGCACCGCGACGTCGTGTATCGTGACGCCGTGTATCGTGACGCCATGTACCACAACACCAACGATTCTCTATCGCGACGCCGTCTTCCGCGACATCTTTTCCCGCAACGATCCTTGCTCGAAAACATCTTCGAGGTAGGGGTTTGGAATTCTGTTTGTGATTATTCTTGTTGTTCTTCATCTTTTTTTTATGGCCGCCTGTTATCGGATTAACGGGAGGAGGCCAGACCACATGAACACGACCGACCCTCCTCCCCCTTTTTGATGATGTGTTTTTTACGGCACGAACAAAGGTAGCGCATTGCAACAGTACAGCGCGGAAACAAAGAAGAACTGGCGATGAAGTGTGGCGCTGTCGCGCCGCACCGTTGACGCCAAACGAAACCGCGGCCGGAGTCGGGTTTGTAGAGGTGATTCGAAGACTTCGCAGTTTGTTTTTTTGGTGTACAGATCGACGAGCGAAGACAAAGCTGGCCGCAAGTGAGTTTTGTACCCTTCACAGTAATCTACTGATCCCGGTAGAGCCATAGGCGCAGACGTCGAGCAAAACAGACCACCGGAGCGCGTCTGGTGGTCCACGCAAGGCACTACAGGCGCGCCATCGGCAGGAAACGCCGCGACGTTAGCCGCGGTGGTGGTGGGACCACCGAATCCCGTAGTTGCGCGGGATGTGGGGGAGACGCAGCGGCCAGTGCGACGTCTGGTCCCAAGGGGCGGGGGCAGCGCACCCCCCCCAGTCCGCTCAGCGCGCGGCACCCGCTGAGCTGGACCGGCCACACTGGGCTGGGCCGCCCAGGTCGGGCCCGACCGCCCACACCGGCTGGGCCAGGCCACGCCCCGATGGGCTGTACCCGGAACCGAGTCAGGTCGACCCAGTTCGGGCCGACCCAGGGGGGGTTGGGCTGGGCCGGGTCGGGCCCAGACCCCCCATTTCGGACTGTTTTCAGTCTTTTGCGCATATCATGGGCTTCAGACCACTGATCGATGCACTATCAGTTGTGTTGGGATCCTTGGATTGATAAGGTCATTTACCAATACTACAATCAAGATTTAGGAGATCTTTGGGTACGGCCGGGTTGGTTCGAACACGAAACCAACTGGGCCCTCGGAGCGGAAATGCTTATAACTTGAGTTCCGGACGTCCGATTAACGTGTTGTTGACTTTGTTTCATTACTCATAGTGAGACAGACCTTTTGGCTTAATCCGATCATGGTTTGGACGCTTGTGGAGTGCAGTAGGGTTGGTTTTGACTTAAAACCCAACATAGCCCCTGGGAAGAAAAGGCCAATAACTCTCAGACTGGGCATCCGATTGACGCGTCATCTGTCGCTTTCTGTTTCTTTTGATGAGATGGAACTTTGGGATACATCATCTCCGGACTACGTGTCGGTTGATGTATCGACCTCTTGGCTCGTGGAGTGAACCCTCCAGAAACGAGCATGCTGTGTGCGGAAACCCTAGAGCTGGCTGAGACTTGACAACTTTGGATTGATCGACTCGGTGTGTTTCGGTTAGCCCATTGGGGAGCGATTTGTTGTAGCGGCAGACCCACGATGGAGGAGTGCTTGGTTGTAGCGGAAGACCCGCGGTACTCATCAGAAGGAGTAACCTTGTAGGCTATGAGGCAGAGCGCTTGGTTGTAGCAGCAGACCCATAGTGGGAAGCGCTTGTTTGTAGAAGCATGCCCACAGTACTTGAATGGGGAGCGCTTGGTTGTAGCCGCAGACCAATAGTGGGAAGAGCATGGTTATAGCAGCAGGCCCATAGTATTTGAAGGGGGCCTGCTTGGTTGTAGCAGCAGACCCATAGTGTGAAGCGCTTGGTTTCAGCAGCAGGCCCACAGTACTCGACATGTGGAGTACTACAGGAGTCCAAGGTTAGTGGGAAGCGCTTGGTTGTAGCGGCAGACCCACTGTACTCGATAGAGGAGGAGTTCCCCAGCAGCTATGGTTTCGACATCATGATTAAATCCTGGATTGAGTTGGGTCATTTGATAACTTAGGTATATGTATGGGCATATACCTAGGTAGTGGTTATTCATTGATTTCATAACCATTGTGTTTCCTCATGATTGTGATTGGTTACTTTATAACGTAGGTATAAGTATGGGTTCATACCTAAGTAAGGGTTATCTGTTGAGATCCTTATATGTGGTTATCCTTGTTGGATTTAGTGAGACCTTGAGGGTCTCGGGGTCCCTAATGAGTATCGTATACTCACCCCTGCACGGGCTATGCCCGCACCTCATTGTGTTGGTTGCAGACGACGGGGAGCGCTGACAGAGGCCGAGTGTTCGAGTACTAGACAGTACCCGGAGGTGGACCTCACGACGAGTCAGTATCCTGAGGTGGACTTCACAGCGAGACGACACTCGGAGGAGGTCGACGGGCGAGAGCGTTGTGGAGGATAAATGTACCTACCCTTCAGGTAGGATCCATGGTGGACAATCAAGGAGTTGCGCTACTTGTACCTACCCATCAGGCAGGATCCGAGGTGGACGACCCAAGAGATGCTTCTTTTCTTCCAGCTATTTGTCTTTTTTGTTGTACTTTTGTTCAGTTGTAGTCGTACTTTCAGTTGGGTTTGTATTCTAGCCCACTTACTTTTGTACCCTGTTTTACATAATGTTTTCTTCTGCTCGCTTACTCTGTGGTGTTTGTTTAATTTATAAAGGAAATTCCTTCCCCTTTTGTAGGGTTTTATGCCTTTGGTGCTAGTCTCCAGCCCCTGCCCTATGGAAGGCGTGTTTGGGGTAGTCACAGCACGGGCCCCGAGGAAGGGTCGTGACTGTCACGTGAAATGTGATAAATTTTTCATGGCCAGTTAGCAGTAAATTTTCATGGAAACCATAGAGTCCTAGCCATGGATCCCATATAGAATTTTTTGATCAAGATATACAATAGGTAATGTAGAAATTTATAAAAACACTGATATTTTCACAAAATCATCTATTCCAAAAACTATTGTGGATTCCCCCATAAAATCCATCATGAATCTCAGATACCGGATCTAAGGGGCCTTCTATTACTAGTGACGAAATTCAATATTTTTATTTCCCTAAAAATAATCACCAATATTTTAACAAATTGAGATGGAATATTCCTATGATCTCTAAATAGGATCAATAATCCACTTGCTTCCTTGTGCACTCCAACCATAACATCATTCTCATTCCAAGAACCATGAAAATGATTTATTTCTATAAATATATACATTGTATTGATCATCCAACATGTATTTGTTAAACTCCTAGAATAATATAATGAGATAATGAATAGAGAAATAATTGGGGAATAAATCAATATAAATCATGTGATGACTTATCCTCAGGGATTATTCTTTTTAGCCTCGATTGGAGTCTTTATAATCGATGAACAAATAGGAAATGAAAATTCAACAAAAAAATAGTAACCTTAATATAATTAATTTATTTGATAATAAATTCTTATTAGTGTAATTGACACATGTTTTTGATGAGATAAATAAGTAGGGATAAATCCATATAAATAAATAATCATAAATTGAGTTTTGATCAATAACTAATAAAATATGATTCTATATTATATTCATTAGAAATATCCACAAAAATCAATTATCAATTCTGATCCTTGTGATAAACAATCATTCATTCAAGAACCATTCATCATCAATGATCATCCATGATCTCATCTCAATTCTCTAGGCAAGTTGGCTAACCCTAAGGATTATTTATAATGTGGTTTAAATAGTTGATGGTTAGGTCAATACATCAAAAAATAGAAAAATATATAAATCATTTAATTTAATTTATTTAAATTATTATTTGATTACATTATATTATGATACCCGAATTACTAACTATTTCAAATGATATATCATTCCTACTATAAAACACACATTCCAGAATCAAAAAACACCTTAGGTTTTAGTTCTATGACTCTGTTATGGAGTTAATCAAAATATTCATAGAAATTGGGAAAGCATGATATGAATATATTTAATATAAATAAAATATCAATTCAAGGATCATGAGATAACATAATAATTTCCCTTAATAGTGATTGATTATGAAAATACAACTAAATGCATTATATATATTTACATGGATGAAATAGAAACATTATTATTCAGATTTCATTTGTGTTCCTACTGATCAATTTCAAATTGATAGTTATATTACATTCTAGTTTCTAGATATATATCATTTTTTATCACTATTGAATTGTTAATTACTTTTTTGTGGATGGTAATTATGGGATTCATACATAGGATTGTTAGTTATTTTGTTTTTTAAATTTCCCTATCACATTTTCCAAATAATATATCCCAGTTTTATTCTTTTTTTGTCAAATATTTGAGTGTTAATCATATATAATTAATGATGTTGAAAATGATGAGTGTTTTATATGAGGTAGTGGTAAGGATTTGGGGTAATATCACTGGTATCATAACTAATTTATTCTTTTTTTATTGTATATATTTTTTGTTATTTGATTTTCCATTGATATACAATGTATCAATGAGTCATCCCATAATTTCTTAATTAATTACATAGATAATTAACTCATTTTATTGTATGAAATAATTTGTATTAACACTCTATTGATATCCATAGTTCCAATAAGCAGCCCAATGAAATATTGAACATGCCTTAAGTATTCAATGAGTTCATCTTGTGTTTATTTATTAGGGGTGGAAACTGTTTGTTTTTGAAAATAATTGTGATGGGAATTTTATAAAACATTTAATTTAAACTATCTTTTTCTATTTTTATGTCATATATTATTTTTTTGATATTGTATATAATTACCCCAATATGTAATTTATAGAGATCTATTATGGTGTCCCTATGAAATATAGTATAATTTTTTTCTTAATAATTTTTTTAGATTTTTTGAACATTAACACATGAGGAATGGTTCAGTGATAATAATCTATATCCTAAACTATTTCATTATATATATATATATATATATCTACTCATACATTATAAATACAATTTTCCCTCCATTTTTAAAAAGACAGGAATAGTGATACACATTATAAAAGTGAAAGATTTAGTGTCTTGGAAAATAAAATATATTTTATTACATTATTATATATAAGACCAAGAATTTTATTTAAATAAGTTATTCTATTCATTCCATATAATTACCATTTCCTTACTAACACATATGATCACTATGGGACATATATCAGTCATTTGGTGATCTAAAATCATAGTAATTCTTGAAATAATAGAAAATAAATGTATGAAATTATTAATCTATGAAAATTAATTATCCTAAAAGATGTTATCATGTTAAAATTATAGGATCATAATCATAAAAATATTGACAATACAATAATAATTCATTGAATATAGATAATAAAAAATATTGAAATTTTATAAGAACAACTCCAGGCTTACTTCTAATTCAATGAAAAAATTTATTAGCTTGGATCTACACATATTGGATCTACATTACTCATCAGAAAAAAGTTTCATCTAATTCATTTTATAGGAGTAAAATTATTGAACCACCCTTCACATTACAATATATTTGAAAACATGTAAACTGAAGATATGTGGATTACATAAAAATTAATATGCATAACCTAGATAACAGACTATGAAAAATAAATATGTATCATTTAAATTTTATATAACATTTCAAAACATTAAAAATAGAGTAAGATATATAAATAAAGTTATATATTTATAATAAAATGGTTTTTGAATTAAGTGAATTTCATTTAAATAAAAATTTATTTTATATTGAGTATAAAAAATAAAATATGTCAAAAAATGAATTGAGAAAAATATATTAAAAAAATATGATAAAATACACTAAAAATCATTTCACGAATCATAGATGGATGTATAAAAAACTAGAAATTAAAAAAAATATAATTTGAATTGAAAATTTCATATTAATATTTGAAATAATTATAGAAATATAGAAGGGATTTTAAAGAAAAATAGAAAGTATTTTCTGTAAAAAAAATTATAGTCAATTGAAACGGAGTATTGATGTGGATAGAATAATTAAAATTTTCATGTAAAATGGATTATATAAAAACAGAAAAATAATACAGGACGTGAAATAGTATTTTTAACATTATTTAACCATAACCAAATAGATAGATAACATGGATATAAGCCTCTTACCTCGGGTTTTGTGTTACATCATCACATATCAAATTACTATATATTTATTCATTTTACAATACAAAACATCTCATCATCTATTTTACGTGGATATATATTATTTCTAATAATTTTTTCATTAATACTAATTTATTAAATTTTCTTCATTGGAAAAATAAGGAATCAATTTTTTAATAAATAATTCGAATGTTATTTTTATAATATTGAATTAGACATTTTCAATTATTTATGAGTTCAATTATATATTTATTATTAAAAATATAAAAAATTAAATATATTTATATAATATATTATATAATTACTAGTAAGGAATGTTGTTAAATGTAAATCAAATATGAAAACTTTATATATGGTATTACATTTAAGGCATTGATGCATCAAAGGAGGCTATATGTGAAATATGATTATACTATAAATAAATATAAATCAAATAATTTGGAATATTATTTTTTAAAAATATAAATTAGTTTTGGAATGATATTTTATTTTTTAAAATTATAAAATTATTAGAAAATTAATATAAAAAATTGATAATTATAAATCTTCATAGAAGAGGAAACTTTTTTCAAATGTCGAACACATTACAAAATAAGGTTGTTGCGAAAGAAGAACATAAAAAATGAATATAACTATAGAGAAATAAATTTGTTATAATTTGTGAATTCAAATATTTTTTGAATGTTATTTCAAATATGGGAGATCTTTTATATTTTTAGAGGCATGGGAGTGATGTTTGAGAGAAAATAAAGAAATATAGCGTCACGAAATCACTAATACATGCATTTTCTTATACTTTGTTAGTATTCAATTATTTTTATTCCAGGTATATATTTCATATATATGTTACCACTATTAGACAAATATATAAAATAAATAAAAATTAATTAATATAGTTAATGTAGAATAAAATATGATTTTATGTTTCCGAAATTAATTTATGATGTTGGAAATATAACTTACTATTTCTAAATATATTATTTATCTTCTTAAATTTATTTCAATTTATAAAAACCATAATAGAAAATTATTTGATTATTTTTTTTGTAACAATTACATAAAACAAACACTATATGAGATACTATTTTCATATCAATACTAAAATCCATGTTTTATTAAAAAACTCATTAAAAAACTATTAGAAAATTTAAATATAATATTTTCAAAATATAAATTATTTTTAAAATAAAAATATCAAAATGTGTTAAGTTCAACATTTAAAATTATATATATAAATTCCAAATGGTTAATAAAAATTGTCAAAAATATATTATAGAAATATTATTTCATTGAGTTATATGATTATAATATTTAGATTTATTAAATTAAATACACATTATAGTTTTATTATACTCATAAATTTTTATATATTTAATGAAATATTTTTATAAACATATATTAAAAATATATTTTTATGTATTTCAATAGTCATTATATCATTTTTAACACTGAATTTTTATTGAAAACGTTACACATTCCTTGGGAAATATAAAATTTAATTACACTATATAAACCATATGTATCATAAAAATAAAAATCCAATATTTTTTTATATAGTTAATATTAATATATATTATTAAAATTTTAGATTGATTATAAATATTTTTGTTATTTATTACTCTGGTTTTCATGAATTTGTTATTTTTTGGATACCACATCCAATTAGATTTTAAAATTTCCATAATCTAATTTTTATGTATTTTCATCCCAATATTTTTTTTATTTCAAATAAATGCATTCATACACTATTATTAATATTTTATATTGAATAAATAATATAGGTATTACTTTCTCTGATTTGTTTGTGATTTATCTATAACATATCATATAATAAATTTTATTTATATATTAAGAAACAAAAACAATTAATATATGTTGATTAATGAAAATTTATATTTACAAATCTAAGTCATAAAATTCATTCACAATTTTTAAATTCCAATCATTAAATTAATATTAATGACCATACATTGGAATATATGGTTGCAATTTTATATCAACATACCTTTATCATAACATGATTCCTATTAATACATATGGTTTCTTCAATACACGTTAATAAATAGTTGAATTTTTATACTAAAATGTTGTATATAAAATACATGGTACTCACTGGTTTCACCTGATAATAAAGGGAATTCATTATCTTTGTAAACTATTGGTTATTTAACCTCATATATACATTCTCAATAAATAATCAAGAAACAAATTATATTATTGTAATATTATTGGTGGAAGTGTTAATCAATAAAAAAACATTAAAATGATCTTGATTCATAATGGGACTAACATAATGATGACTAAGAATTAATTTTTCTTCCCAGAATAATAAATATATTAAAAAATTATATTTCATATAATAATCTTCCCCTAAAAAATATGTCTCATTGGTAATTTTGAGTATATATATATATTGTTGAATTTTTAATGATGAATTTTGATTATAAATGGTATAATAAATCCCAATAATTTAATATAAATTTAGTGGTCCCATTAGATTTCAATCCCCATATCATCCTAACAAAAAAATTATTAATTTCTCCCCATGTTGATCATTTTATGGTGTGATTTGTATAATTGAGTCGAATCTAGTGTTTTTGGAGGACATGATCAACATAAGATGTTGATCTGATCCTTCTATGAAATCTATTGAGTAATATCCTAATATATATTCATGTTTATGTAAAGATATATCTAAATTTAAAACAATTATAAGGAATTTATCGAAAATTAAATACAAAATCCATGTTATACACTTGTTTATGAACCATAAAAAATGTATATTAGGCATGGATATTGATAAAATATGTTCTAAACTAAGACTCCATAATTCCTTCTTAATTCATTAATTTATTAAATGGAATTTAGATAGAGTGATAAATATTATTGAATATACATTATTTGATATGGATTTGAAATTTAATCCAACAAAAATGATAGTGACACCATTCTTTTATAATACAGTATAAGACCCATGAAAAATACTAGAGAGATGTGATTATATTTCCATGATATTATATGTACTTGTAAAATACTCCCATAACACTTTTGATATACTATTTTATGATATATGCATACCATGAATCAATATTATACTCTTCAACATCCTTCTTCATGTTATCCCATGAAAATTACTTCCAAATATATTTATACTTCGTGGAACATCATTGGTGAATGAAAATAGACATTACATGTTCATTATCTATTAGTATTTAAAAATATAGTATTCATGTAATATATAATTTATTTTAAAATAAAATGAGTATATATTTAATGATGTTGAATTTTTTAATCATAAATCTCATAAATTCTCTCAAAATAATTTGAATGATGAAATAATTTTTCTATGCCTCCTTGTTTTTCTCCTTAATGGATGGTAAGAAATATTTTGGGGAATGATTAATTGTAAATATTTTTGTTGTGATTGAAAGATCCATACATTTAAAATCTATGAGGATGTGATTGTTCTTAGTCCTCATCATGGATATTGTTTATTTTTCATCATGAAAAAAAGATGCTTCACCCATATTTGTTATACTAATATAATAGTAAATTGATATTACATAATCATTCATCACTTCTTATCAAAATTACTTATTAATTACCATCTTAATATTTGTTAATATATAAATTAATACCATATTATTAGTGTCTGTTTGTGTGTATTTCATACACCTCTCAATAGAGATAATGTGATAAAATCATTAATAAAAATAGTTCAACTACTATATCGATGTCATGTATTGTGTATATTTTCACATGAATTATCAATTATTATGTGTCAATGGATATCAATTTATATTATTTCATATGAATTAAAAATAATTTAATATTTAACCATAATTGTATATCAAAAACCCTTATATATTTTATGTTAGTGTAAGTGAAAATATGGTAAACTACCCCACATTCATCATCCAATAATTATTTTATTCAATGTTGACTAAGTTTTTTGTCTAATAAATAATTAGAAACCATAAAAAAATCTGACTTATTACAAAAAAACTATAAATAAATATTATTATTATTTTCAACTATTCATCAATTTACATTCCTATTGATTGATGTAAAATAATTCCGTTACTTTTTACCACATTCCTTT
This sequence comes from Viscum album, assembly GCA_963277665.1. Taxonomy (NCBI): domain Eukaryota; kingdom Viridiplantae; phylum Streptophyta; class Magnoliopsida; order Santalales; family Viscaceae; genus Viscum; species Viscum album. The sequence goes on along the minus strand of OY728119.1, from coordinate 1,359,361,841 downwards.
GCAATTTCACTTCCTACTTCCAACAGAAGACCTTATCGATTTTTTTGGAAATTTTATGAATTAAAAATTCTTAAATAAAATACAAAAATCATATTCATATTAGTAATTACATTTAAAATATGTGTGAATATGTATATTAAATATTATAAAGTATTTATAAAGTTAATATATACAAACATTTTTCACCAATTTTATGAACCATACTGGTGTATTTTTGAGTGAAAATGAAAAATGTATAAATTTATAGATATCATATATTTTATTAAAATATATCACAAAAAATATTATTCATTTCAATATAGATGATTATATCTAGAAATAAAATATTGTTTTTTGAATTACTAATCCCCCTAAAGTTGATTGATCAAGTCATCAATATGATGTTGATAATACTTGTTATTTATGGAGATCATTATGAAATCATATATATCGATTTTGAGATTAACTAACTATTTGTTCTTATGGAAAAAGTGAATGGTTCGGAACTATATACACACACTATGGTGTGTCATAATTTTTAATAAATTTGATGTACCCTAATTTGGCATAGGTTCATTATGGAAGGTGCGAGTGAATTAATGAATATTATCCCATTTTCATTTTCATGATTTTTTTAATTATAAATATTTTAAACTTATAATAGTTAGATATCTAATTTCACTATAGAATAACTGATGTACACACACACACTAAGGAATATTGTAATCAATGGGAACTCATTTGACAATGTTACTAACCGAAATCAATTATCAATCCTTGTAATGACTTTCACCAAACTATGAAAATATTATCCACTAGAATAACATTAATGGAAATAAATGATATGGTAATATCCATTACTCATGAGTCAAGAATGTGAGAACTGTTATGTTCTAAAAAATCTAAAAAATTTAAACTTTTACCTTATATATATTTATAAAATACTATACTTTTCCTCTGATGACTATATCCAAACAAATATTAAAATAGTCTAACACTTATACTCAATTAGGGTAATTCATGGACCATAATATATTTATTTGGAATATATCACTAGACTACACTTTCCGTAATTATTCATTTAGTTCAACCACTACATTTTTATTACACTAAATTACAAACTATATTATCAACACTCATTAAATATCAATCTATATCAATATGAGCCCTTTTAAATATTTTATAATTATGTTCTATAATCCATCTGTATGATAAACCAAATAATATTCTCCTGATATTTTATCATATATTTCATACATGAAATTACTTATTTATTTATATCCCAAAAATCACAAATCATATCATAAAAATTTTAATTTAAATATAAAATTTAATCAAATAGATTCTCATCCATTTTTTCTTAAACACATGTTTTTTTTCATCACACTTATTTCTTATTATTTAGCCACATTCAATGGTTATATAGAGGTAATGTATTTGGTGATACAATATGACTCACAACATTTCCAAAATGGTCTTATAAAATAAAAATTATTTCAACTACATTTAAAAGGAAACACCCATGTTCTTGTACACAACAATAATAATACATCAATCATAAAAAAAAATTGTTGTTGTTTAATCGAGCAATGATCACATTTAGGATCATATAATTTATATTTTATTTGAAAGAATTCTTTACAGAAATTAATATATATTTTTTATTTGATGAAGTAACAAATTTTCAATGTATATAAATCTTATGAATATGAAAAATGATTAATAAAATGTCATAAATTTACAAATAAAAAGTAATAAAACAGATATTATGATCTTTTTATTAAAACATCTATCCCATTACTACTTATGGAATTTAAACCTTCTACATATCTTCTTATAAATTAAGATATTATGAATTCTAAGATAAAAATAATTTTACAATGTGTTAAATCACTCTTATGATGCCTAGTATTACTCTATTGAAAACAGTATTTACTCTTCAATGTAGTTTTTGAATAATATGGGTTCATTAATTACTCTTATAAAGTCTACAATGAATATTTTGAATTTATAGTTTACTCTTATAAAGAAAACAATGACTCGAATGAACAATATCCTTCGGTAATTTACATCCATATTGACATTTTATGAAGGGTCGATACCTTTTCAATATATTCATTTCTAGAGTTTATATGTCTACTATGCTGGTGTGAATTCCTATATTGAAATTATAATAGAAACTCATGACTTATTTTACACTACTAATCATTTATAATCTTCTATATTGCTCTTATAGTCACCTTCAAATATTCCAGAAAAATTTAATTAACATCACCTCAAGGAAAATAAAAAAAATGCATTGATAATATATATAATTTATTCATTAAAAAATCAACAAAAAACATATTTACTTCATCAAAATCTAATATTTTACCTTATAATAAAAACATATTTTAGAGGAAAATACATTATTTTTTTAAACACACACCTTGGGATCCAAAATTAAATAACTAAAGAGTTTAATTTCTACAGAGAGATGAGGGTGAATTAGTATGAATTTATTTTTCAATTTCCTTGTCTAAATAACCAATTGTGTTTTTATAAGATATGAACTAATCAATTATAATTATCATACTCACACCAGTGCAATGAATGATAAAAAAGAACATGTAACATTCATGTTATTAAATGTTTTAACATCAATGAGAAATATTAATATATATATTATCTTATTGTGATCATAAAATATATTTTACTATAACATTATTTTATCAATAAATGTAGTTGGGTTACATATTTTCCTGACACCAATACATCCATGAAAATGCACTTCTCCCATATTTTACACTTTTTACTGGATTCTACAATGATATAAAAACTAAAACATATGATAATTCCATTCAATTGGATGTGGGTTTCATTAACAATAAGTAAGAGAACTTCATTTTTTATCTAAGAAAATCTTATCAAGTAAATATGTATAATTATAATCAAGAACAATCACTATATAACCCACCTTATGAATAAACCTCTGTACACTTGATTTTATTAACTCACCTCACCTAGAAGCCTTTGAGGATATGCTTCTCCATCATATCATAGACTCAATACTTTGGAATCAGTTTAGAATATTTATAGAATATTTTATTATTAATTCAATCAGTCATATAATACCATCATCTCAACTCTAAACTTTGGTGTATGACTATTTTACACAACTCCTAGATCATTATATTCAGGATAACCATATATTTTGTATTCTCATGAACTCTTTCATTCTGTTTTTCTCCTTTCATACAACAAAAGGTTATTCTACAATATCAATATATCAATATAGCAATAATAATTAATTAAAAAAAACCAGTTCTCCATTATTGGAGGCGCATTACTTTCTAGGATCATTTTCAATATGCATAAAATGGTATTTTTATAATTACTAAATCCAAATAAAATAATTCATAATGAATCAAAATCGAATTTTTTCAACCACGATTCATGTTTAAATATCACCATTATTGAATGAATGATCATCATCCCAGGTTTTCATGAAGTCCTACAATAATACACTTCTGTATTTTATCATACCAAATTAATAGATTTTAAATTTTATATAATTTTGTAAATGATTTTATTTTTTATATCCATTAATACCACATAATGATTAATTTTTGGTTTTCATAACATTCATTTAAATTTAGCTTTTAATGGTATGAATAATTTTAATATGAAACTAAAACACATTGAACAATGATCATTAAAAATACCATAGAGATTAAGAAAACCAATATTGACATATTTTTTAATTATAATTTGAATGTTGAACTAATGAATATTAAATAATAATCCCACTAAATATATTCATTATTATTTGAAATTATATCATTTTCAATTTTATTTCTTCTCACTCGGTTAGTCTCATGATTAATCAAGTTTTATGCTACTTGTATCCTTGATTATTAATAATATTTCGAATCCAGTTTTTCTTACACCCTAAGATAATATGATGTATTTCTTTTTTTAAAAAATTACTATCTTTCATATCTTATGAAACATGCTACACTCATTATAACAATAATACTTTAATATTTTTCCATAATATAGAAACTAATTCTTTTATAAAAATCAAAATAAACACATCTAAAAAATGTGTATAATGGTTTTAGATAATAAAAACATATATAATTTTTGGAAAAGCATTTATATTACTTAAAAGACACATTTTCTGTAAATTGGTTTTATTTTAATTATAAAGAGAATAATATAATTATTTTTTCAATTATAGAAAATATATTTAAAAATAAATCAATATGATTTTTTCGAAAATTTCCTAATTTGAATATATAAAATTTCAATCAATTTTCTTGATATATTAATTTTATAATAAATAGTGAAAATTACTACTTTATATTAAAAAATATATTTTTATGTTATGTATATAAAAACAAAAAACTTAATTTAATTTTTTAAAAAGTATATTTAGTTCAATTAAATTATTTTTAATCCAATCATGGTCATTGGAATAACTTTACTCTTTAATATTTCTATAATAACATTTTATGCATAAAAAAATTTCTTTATAAACATAATTTCCATCATCATTATGCAATTAATTTGAAATCATGTTCTTACACATCAATGAATAAAAGTTAATAAAATTTATTTTATATTTCGAATCAAAATAATTAATAATAGTTAATAATTTTTTCCATTTATTAAGAACCTGGACCTTCTTTTCCGGTATGTTTTTCCTTTTCTAGTCTTTTTTTAGGAAATAGGAAATTCAGAAAATTTGCAAAGTACATGTCGGGGAATTTATGAGTACACACCGTTTACTACTTTACTGTAGGAGGTAGTTTACTGGCCGTGTAGTTTCCACACACATGACCGTGTGGGAGTGTCATTGAGGCTACATAAATTGGAGTTCATAAAAGTTGAGTAATCACCATGTACTTTAAAAGTACACACTGTGTACTTTTTTTCATTAAATGCACTAGGGTCGGGTCTAATCGACCGAAACACCCCCTTCTTCATTTATCTCATCTAGGAGTTCTGTATGGACACGAATCATCAACGAACATCCAATCCTTTGTCCATCCTCTGAATCAAACACTTTTAGTTGCATTGGAATCACATCAGTGAGTTCGCTTTTTTCATAGAGCATCATCTATAGATTTCTCCTCTCTCGTGATATATTGTGAGTTGAATATTTTAGAAATTTTTGTAGATCCTTGGCATTCTAAAGAGATTCAAGCTTTTAGTTTCATTTATATCATCCTATAACCTCTAAGTAGGTGGTTTTTGCCATTTCATTTAATGTATTTGAGTATTATGTGAAAATTCCATCACTACCCTATAATGGGGTACTATGTGTCTACCGTTTTTCCCCTTTCGTTTTCCTGCGATGCTTGTATGGTTTTTTGGAGGTAATTTGGATATGAATAGTGTTGATTTCAATGTTTTGGATGTTTTTCCTTTACATGTTATGTTTATTACCTTTTGGTCCTATTTAGCCTGTTTGGCTGCCCTTCCTGTTTTCCAGGCTTGTAGCTATAGGATGGAGAGTTTGTATTCTGACATGATTGATTTTATATAGAATGTTTATCCATATATTTTTGTATTCTTACTTGGCCATATTTCACTGCTATTCTCATTGTCCTACATAGGGTCGTGAGAAGCTGGTGTAGTATACTATTAGGGGAATTGACTGGGTGAGATTCCTCAGAGAGTCTTTGTGAACCATAGGCTACTCGGGGGATTGAATGAGCGATCACATTTAGATAGCCTAGGGACACTTGGGTTTATATGGGGAATTGACTGAGTGATCTTCCATAGAGAGTCCTTGATTGCTTTATAATATAAGGGTATTGACCGCGTGAGCTTCCTTACAGAGTCATTGTTTTAACTGAATGACCTAGGCTGTGAGGGTAATTGACTGTGTGTGCTTTCAAAATGAGTCTTAGACCTTGGGGATATAAGGGAAATTGATTGTGTGAGCTTACTCAAGGATTTCTTGACTACCTTAGACAATACGGTGAATTGACTGTGTGAGCTTCCTTAGAGATTACTTTTATCCGGAGACCATTAGTATTGATCAACCCTATCAGTTTATGAGTATTGAACATTGTACTCATTCAGTTATTTAGTATTCCTCTCATTTTACAAAGCTACACAATTTCACACCTATACCTGAAGGTGATAAGTTGTTTCTTGCTTGAAATATTGAGGATGATCTGAGGCACGACATCTGATCTCACATGAACATCTTCAGGTGGACTTCAGTATCTTTTATTGTCAACCATGCACTCATCACAGAGTGCAATATGAGGGATTCTAGTGCGGTGAGCTGGGGCGGTTCAGCATCCAAAGATAGTGGTTGGCTAGCTTATAGCGGGAAGTTCCATAAGGAGACTGCACGATGAGATTAGAGTAGGCGGGACGATTCTTCCGGTCGCCAGGTGGTGTGCTACCCATGTGGGAGAAGCGGGAATACATGGTCATGTTGCACTAGAGCAACAGTGGTGTGTCGATCTTTCGGCAAGATGGGTCATCTTCATTTCATCTTTCAGATATTTTCCCCATAAGCTGGTGACTTGGGTTCTTCTATGACTCCTCGTTCAAGTGCAGCACCACAATATTTCCACTAGTTTGGGAATTGGAGATCGTCCAAACATTCTAGCCAAGGTGGAGGTCATTGACATAGTATTCAGTCACCTGTTCTTTAGCAACATCGGAGTTGATCATCTCATAGTGGTTAGGCAGGGTCACATGGCTGTGGTATATGCCTGATTGTTGCAGTGGAGAAGACCCAGCAGGAGCAGGATCCCGAGAATTCGACTATTCAAGATACAATCATAGTATCCTCGGTTTTAGATTCTGCACTTTTAGATACAGGGGTATCTGATAGCTTTATGTATGATTCTATTGTGGAGAGCCTTGGGCTTTGTATATTGTTCTATACTGATGTTTTGGCACTAGAAACTCTATTGGGGAATAGAACTGCTAGAGTACGTCAGTGTGAGGAGTTCCCACTAGAGGTTGGTGGTTTTCACTTTCTATGGGACCTCTATGTCTTAGAGATTACATTCTATGATTTCATTTTCGGATTGGACTGGCTAGTTTCCTTTCTTACAGTTGTCGAAAGTTACAGCCATATGGTGATTTTCGTATCACCAGAGGGCATATCCTTTCTTCATAGGGGTGAATGGGATGTCTAGGCTAGCAGAGTGGGTCCAATGCATCATGGGATGGGAGGAGTTACAACCAAGATTGTTAGTCTATTTCTTGGATGACCATGTTACTTCACAGATGGACTTTCATCCAGTGGTGGACCGTTTTAGAGATGTCTTTCTAGAGGACTATTCAGGGTTTCCTCTGAAGAATGAGGTAGACATCTCGATTGAGCTTGTGCCAGGAGTGGAACCAGTGTCCATTCCTCCTTATAGGATAGCTACACCTGATTTTAAGGAGCTGAAGAAGTTGTTGGAGGAGTTGCAGGAAAGGGGTTTCATCCGACCAAGTACTTCTCCTTGAGGTTCACATGTCCGGTTTGTGAAGAAGGAAGACGAATCCCCAAAGATTTGTGTGGATTATCAGAAGCGGAACTAGTTGACAGTCAAGAACAGATATCCCATCCCTAGGATTGATGATCACTTTTATCAGCTTCATGGAGCCCGAGTGTTCCTAAAGATTGACTTTGGGTCCGGTTATCATCAGTTATGTGATTGACTATATGATATACCTCTCACATCCTTCCAGATAAGGTATAGACTATTCGAGTATATAGTTATTTCTTTCAGTCCCACGAACGTGCCTACAGTTTTCATGGAACTAATGAACCGAGTGTTCCATCCATACTTATATTGATTCATGGTTGTTTTTGTGTATGATATCTTGGGGTACTATCAAACTCTACATGACCATGATGCCCATCTTGTGATAATTTTGAGTACACTAAGGTAGAATCATTTATATGCTAGGCTTTTAGAGTGCCAATTTGGATGGATTAGATACACTTTTTGGGTCATATTATCTCAGAGGTAGGAGTATCAGTAGACCTAGAGAAAATGAGAGTGGTGGTTTTATGGGAGTAGTTGATGAAATTCCATGAATTGTAGAGTTTTCTAGGGATAGTTGGATACTGCTTTAGTTTCATTCAGAACTTTTCACTCATGGACGGACTGTTGAAAGGCCTGACTAAGAAGGGTCTGATGTTCTTATGGTCTGATTCTTGTGAATCAGCCTTTCAGGAGATGAAAGGGAGGTTGACTTCATCAATGATATTATTCTTTCCAGATCTAGGAAAGTTATATACTCTTTACTATGATGTGTCAGATATCGGTCTTGGAGATTTTCTTATGTAGGATAATGCAGTCGTTACATACGGGCCTCAGTAGTTGAGCACACATTAGAGGAATTACCCGAATCAAGATATGGCATTGGATTTTGTGGTTCATGCTCTATGATTTTCGAGACATTATCTTCCGGGAGAGCATTTCATAGTTTTCACCGACCACAATAGTCTCTTGTACATCATCACTCAGTGTGATCTGAATTTGAGACCGTGCGGGTCGGTTGAGTACCTACAATCTTTTAACATTGAGCTTACCTACACACTTGGAAAGGGAGAGGCAGTGGATGATGTGTTGTGTAGGAGGAAACAGATACATGTAGTTCAGGATGTTATAAGTGAGTGGAATATCATTATCTGTTCTCTGAGATGCATTAGGATGTGCACGACAGATTGGGGCAGACTTTCTGATCTTCATTAGCTATTACCTCTACTCATCTTGATCCGGTTCAGATGAGGTGGATATCAGATTCTGAAGGCCTAGTCCTAATGGAGAGGTGTCAGTAGAAGAAAATATTATTGGATAGACATTAGCGGAATATGAGATCATTCATTTCCAGGGGTGCATATGGGTACCAACTGACATACACGGGGAGATGGTGTAGGATTTTCATTCCTCGGTTTGGGCAGTTGATCCTGGTGTTGCCAAGATGTATCGTGATCTACACCCTCAGTAATGGTGGCTAGGAATTAAAAGGGATTTTATTTGTTTTCTTATGAGGTCATCCTCTTGTAAGTAGGTGAAGGCGGAGCATCAGCAGCCAGTAGGTATTTGACAGCAGTTACCCATTCCCAAGTGTACGTGGAATGACGTTGTTATGGACATCGTGACTGGTTTTCTGAGGTCGCCTCGAGGGAATGACGCAATTTGTGTTGTCATTGATAGACTCACAAATGTCTCTCACTTCATTCAGATCAAGGATACCTTCAGTTTTGATAAGCTGGGATGGTTGTACATCTGAGAATTGTAGGTATTCATGGAGTTACACACTCCATTATTTTAGATAATGATGCACATTTTACCTCTCAGGTCTAGCAAGGGATTTATAAGGATTTGGGTACACAGGTACTTTTAAGAACATCTTACCACCCCCAGACAGATAGCCAATCCATGCATACAATTTTGGTGGTTGAGGATATGCTCCGAGCATGCATCCTAGATTTTGTAGGTTCATGGGAGAAACATATACCTCTTTTGGAGTTTTCTGACAATAATAGTTTTCAAGAAACTATTCAGATGGATCTTTATGAGTCTTTGTACGATAGTCCATACCCATCACCGTTATGTTGGGTAGAGGCAGGAGAGGAATCTTTGTTGGTACCTCACCTTGTTCAGGATACAAGACAGGAGATAGAGGTGATTTAGAAGAGGATGGATACTATGCAGTCTCGACAAATGTCTTATGTTGATTAGTAGAAACAACTTCTAAAGATTGAGGACGGGGATCAGATTTTCCTACGTGTCACATTGATGTTGAGACACAAGAGAATTAGGAGACATGGTATGATTTCATGGTTTCATGTCAGCCCATTTGAGGTGTCTGAGAAAGTGGGTCTGGTATCCAATCAGTTGCAGTTACCTCAGAGGTACTATGCTATGCACAACGTCTTCCACGTTTCTCAGCTTCGACGTTACTTCTCTGACTCGTCTCAGGTCTTTAAACCTGAGGAGGCTGAGCTCGAATTGTATTTGTCGTTTGAGGATCATCCTATCCGGATTGTGGATCACAGTACAAAGCATCCCATTTACTGGTATGTTCCTCTACTATGAGAGATGTGGCAGCATGGGAGGGTGAAATATGAGACTTGGGAGAGGGAGGACAATGTACGAGCATAGTGTACATAACTATTCAGTGTTTCTTCTTCTACGATGCAGTAGGGAAATTCAGGGACGAATTTATTAATGTTGGAAAGATTGTAATAAACCAGACCTTTTTTGAGGCATGTTTTTCCTCTTTTGGTCACTTTCGAGGAAAAAGTGAATTCTGGAAATTTTCAAAGTACATGTAGTGTACTTTATGTGTACATGTCATGTACTGCTTTCCTATAGGAGGTCGTGTTCTGACGGTGTAGTAGCCACACACATTGCAATGTGGGAGTGTCCTGGAGGCTGCTTAAAGCGGAGTACATAAAAGGTGAGTAAACACCATGTACATTAAGAGTACACAATGTGTACATTATTTTTTTCATTAAACGCACATGGGTCACATCTAATTGATTAAATCGCCTCCTTATTAATTCATCTCATTCAGGAACATCGTACACCCACAGATCGTCAACGGACCTCTAAGAGTCCATATTTTCTCCTAATCAAACATCATCGATTGCGTTGGAATTGCATATGTCAGTTTTCTTTTCTCCTAGATTATCATCTTCTGATTTCTCATCTCTCATGGGATATCGTGGGATGAATGTATTAGACTTTTTTATAGATCCTTGAAGTTATAAGGATATTCAAGCTTCAAGGATTACATACACCATTCCAATAACCCCAAGGAAGGTGGTCTATAACTTTCAATTCAATGACTTTGAGTATTATATTAAAATTCCACCAATACCCTTGAGTGGGGTATAGCGTGTTTACCATTTTACCCATGTTATTTTACTTCCATGATTGTATTATTTTTTAAAGGTAATTTGGATATTAATAGGGTTGATTTTAATGCTTTGGATGTTTTTCCCTTGTATGTTTTATTTACGACTTTTTTGTCCTATTTAGCCAGTTTGGATACCTTTCCTATTTTCTATGACTATTATTGTAGGACAGAGGGTTTGTATTCTAACAAGATTGAATTGATGTAGAATTTCTATCCAAGTTGTTCTATAGGTTATCTTTGGAAATATTTCACTGCTATTCTCATTGACCTACATAGGGATGTGAGAAACCGGTGTATTAAACTATAAGTGTAATTGGCAGGGTGATTTTCCACAGAGAGTCTTTGAGAACATTAGGATATTAAGGGGATTGACCGAGTGAGCATCCTCAGAGAGCCTAGGACCACTTGTGGATATAAAGGGAATTTACCAAGTAATCTTCCTCAGAGATCCTTGATTGATTTATACTATAAGGGGATTGACTGTGCGACCCTCTTCAGAGATACTTTGTTTTATTTGAACAACCTGGGATATGAGGAGAATTGACCGGTTGAGCTTCCTAAGAGAGTCCTAGACCTTGGTTCTATAATAGGAATTGACCTTCTGAGCTTCAGTAGAGAGTTTGTGACTACCTTAGGATATACGGGGAATTGACTATGTGAGATTCCTAAGAGATTCTTGATTTCTCTTTGACTATAATGTGAATTGACAGTGAGTGTTACTTCATAGAGTATTTATATAATATTATGACTGAACCAGTGAGGTTAGGATGAGTGCACTGCCGAGAGGGTTACCTGTATTAGGTTTATCTATTTGTCTCGCTATTTCTTGATATTGAAATTGTGGACTGGTTACTGTTGATCACGTTCTTTTTTACTATTTTATACACTTTTACATGACATATATTCACTGACTATTAGGCACAGATCTTCGGGGTGTTTCCTATTGGGATAAACTCACACACAATATTGGGACCATACTTTTGGGACCAAAAATTTTATATTGTTGCAGGAATAGATAAGGGAAAGCACACTTCTACATCATATACTTGATATGTTGTGGAGTTAGAGATCATGGGACCAAGCTATGGATTTCGATGCTGGGAGTTTATTTACATGTTTTTGTACTTGGTTTAGTACTATATTTCAGCATTTTTCATTATTTAACTACTTTTCTAGATATATGTATCATGCATCATTTTATATATGTTCTCCAGTTTATTCTATCAGTCTTACGATGTTTATTTTTATATAATATTATTACTACTTCCACTCTTGTATGTATTTTTTTACTTCTGTTGTGTACTATGCCAATGAGGGAATATTTTCTCCACTATCACACCCAAGGACCTCGCTGCTATTCGGCCGCTTCTAGAATTTAGGGAAATGTGCATGAGGCCATGTGACCAACCATGTACGATGCCCCTCTGAGTGGATTCTGAAACTGGGACGTTACATTTTTTTGATACAATTAATGGTATAAATAGGAAAAATATATTACCACGGTTAATGTTAAAATAAATTAAATTTGTGGTTAATCTTAAGCCATAAGTATTGAAATTACATAAAATTTTCCTTCTTTTTTAATTTAATAGACATATCCTAACAATATGATACCAAATAATATTGAATAGTCCATTTTGTATCATTTTGGTATTAATATGATATTAATTAATTTCAATGATTTTATATAATAATGTGGGTCCTCTCCCACAAAAATAAAAGGACACCCCTATCTTATCCCAGTCATACATCAAGATAATCATATTTCAAAAAATACTAACCCCAATGAAATCCTAAAATCCATTTATATAATTTATACTCCAAATTTACATCATAAAACTATACTATTATGTTTTTTGGAATTAAACTAAGTAGGTTATCCAATGAAGAGATATACATCTTAACCCCAAATTTTTGTTTTATTTCGTATTCTATGTCTTTAAAATCATATTCCACCATGAATAATTACTAACACTAGAATATTAAAAATATTGATATTTTATTATGTTACTTTCATAAACAATTTCCTTCTAGTCATCCATCATTTGAAAAGAAAATTATAGATCATGAGTTCGATAGATTACTGACTCACGAATCGATGTTAATATTTTTCCATAACTCCCAATCATATATTGATAAAATTATTGATTTAATTTTAATATATTATATTTATAAAATTATTATAAAATAGCAATCCTTATATAAAAACTAATTTTATTCTATCTAATCCACTGGAAAATGAATTTTTTTCTCATGCGTACAAGTGAGGTGCCACCTCCACAATGTGATGTGATTAATTTTTCATTTATGTTTATGTTATATAGTAATTATTTTTTATATAGTGAATATATAATATTAAATTGACTAATCATAAATTATTATTAGTTATTTTATATTTATATTTATCTTTTATAACCATCTAAGAATGAAGAGATCCATGATGCATACGTGTGACATCCTGTCTCCATGGGTGATGCAATTCAATTTTCTATAACTAACTTTTAATAATGAATATATATATATGTGTGTGTGAATATATATGGTTTTAATATCTAGATTAACATCATGAATATGTTATAACAAAGATCAATGAACGATTACCAAAACCACCTAACCTAATTTTTTATAAAAAAATAAGTAGCTCACACTTGGAAAAAAGGATTTTAAAAAGGACATATTAATAAATTGGAGTTGAAATATTAAAAAGGTATCATATATGTTATTACATGTGTCTACAAGATGCTACTGAAATAAATTGTAATAAATTTTAATTTATTATAATATAGATTATATGGATTTTTAATCTAGTGGAAGTCAATGTAAGGGTTTTATGTTACAATCTCATTATTTATCAATATTATTTATGATTATGTGTCATAAAATTGAATTCCACGATATAACAAAAAATAATATCATTTATCTTTTTATATTTTTGATATGTTTAAAAGAATAATTTTTGTTATTTCATGTCCCTCTATTTATTTATTAATGATACTGGAAAACCATTTTTAATGAAAATTGATTAGATTTTTCTCTATAGTGAAAATATTTTTTTCTTCCTTTTAAATGTTTAAAAAAATTCAGGGTTGTTATTTCGGTTATCGATGTATTATATAATTTATTTTTTATCCATGTATAAATTTTTTCAAAATGATCGAAAAATAATTCTTTATTTCATTATCCCAACACTATTCTATTGTGTTTTTCCCAAAAATGATAAACAAATCAATGTTTTAATGTATACAAAATGAATACAATTTCCATATGTCATTTACTCTAAATTATTTGATAATTAATTTATATTATTCCATGTTTACATATAAAAATCATTTTTTACTTAATATTTTTTAATATTTAATGAATTTAGATGAGTTATTTCATAGTAAAAAATGTTATTTTCAACAAGGAATGTTCAAATTGGTCTTTTGATTGAAATTTTCATCTAAGATAGAATACTTTGAAATATTTTAATCAGTACTGGTGCCATGATCCAATGATGCTAACCTTATTCTTCCCAATATTATTTACTATTATTATGACAAAGATCATATTAAAATGGTTTATATTCCATGTGTTTTTCTATGATGAAACAGTGCTTAACAATATTTTATTTTGATTGGTAAACATATGAATAATGTTTTATGATCATATAAAAAACATATATTTGATTCTTATTATTTTACTAGTTCTACTAAATTAAATAACAATATAATTATTTTTTCAAACATTAATATCTAAATATATTAATATAAATTAAATTTTTAATGATCCTAGTTCAGTAAGGGTCCATGTCTTCTATTATAATATATACAGTGATCCCTAACTACAACAATGGTTTAAAAAGTGACCCAATTATACTATAATGGAATAGATAGTATGACGAGACTACTATAAAAACTATTTTCTATGGTTATCTATATAACACAAACATAGTTCTTATTGAATTGTAATGTAATCGTGTAATATATTCATTTATTCATTTATGATTAATGAAGTATGATCATGCATGATTTTTCCCATGACTAAAGATTAAGATATGCTGGGTAGTTTTAAAATCGATATACTAATTTTATGATGGAATTATGGTCATTTTATAATAGTGAGATCATTTATATATCCCTTTTTACTAATATTAATCTTATATTATCACCCTTTATTATGTTTGAGTTCCAATTGTTATAGAGAAAGGTATTAAATTTGATATTCTTAAGAATAGTGTTTCTTTTGAATAACATCGTGACACATGATGTTGTACAAAAATGTAATTTTTTTTAAGTATTTGTGTTTCAAAATATATTATAACTATATTATTCTGTCCATGATCATATTTTATGTAATAAATATTAGTTTAATAAGTTATAATTTCTATGTTTCAAATGTATGTGTCATTATAGTTGGCATCAGAGTATAGATTTGTAACCAGAGGAATATAGGATTAGAAAACATTACTGATGTCCCAGAGGGTAATATTATGTATAAGAAAGAATCAAATGTTATGGTAAAAAATGTAGTTTTCGTTTCAATAAAATAACTATCAATCTGGATGTTACAAGATTATGTGGTTTTCAGATAGATTCGTCTATGGGTAATTACCTTTAATAGAATTCATTGAGAATATCTTATCCATCAATTTATTTTAATGTTATTGTGCAATTATTGTAAACCTAGATTGATACTATTAGGGTACTTATTAGGTTAATCCAAATTTTATTTCCATCCATCATGATGTATTTCAATATATAATGATCATGAATAACCTCGATAAAGTCAACAAATTAAATTATTAAAATTTTAGTGTATTGATTTAGAAAAAGTGAAAATAATGATCCATAATTATATGATTTTAACCCCAAATTATTGTTTATCACATTATGATTTTTTGTTTTAGAAAATAGAATAAACTCATAGGGTTAATGTTAGTTCTAAATGAGAATTAAAATGAAGCTATTATCCATTTGAGAAACTAAGCGAGAATAATGAATATTCTTTATATGCTTACCCATCATTATCATGTTATGAATCATATTGAACATATAGTTTAGAAATGGAATTAAAAAAGTTTTTTAGTCCTTTAATGGGGAAAATTCATCATATTTTTGTGGTTCCACTATTTAAAATCCTGAGAATTTTAGAAAAAAACACTTTGTTCGAAAGCATGCATGATATACCACATCTATCATATGAGAGAATCTTAATATTATTATTTTATTATTACAATTAATTCATAGATGTTTTTATTGTTGGAAACAATATTATTATATGAATTATGAATATCTTGTATACATATGTATGAAAAATAAATTATTTTGTGAAAAATAACTTATTATGGATTGTAAAACATTTTTTAATAAATAGAATCGTTTTACAAAAAAAAATTATTTAAATACAAATAAATTTATTTCTAAAGCATTAAAATATAACTATTAACATTCTATTATTGATATATATATATATATAATCAATTTAATGTTTCAAAATCATTTTATATGTTTACTAGTCATGATATAATAACAATTTCTATTTTACCGATAAGAGGAATATTTATCTAAATAGATAGTTTATCAACCTTTTGATGGTTCATATATATTAAATTTAGTTTTTGATAATTTTATATGATATATATAAAAAAATTAACATATTATTTTTAATTACAGTATCAAAATTCACATTGGTTGAAAAGTGTTTAATTTTTCTGATAATGTTTACAGTTCAATGAATAGTAAAAAACTAATGCATTTTAATTTTAAACAACTTTTTCATGAAATTTTTTATAGTGATAAATTATATTTTTGGATAGTTTTAAAGAATTTTTTTATCACATTGTTATCATTGAATCCCATTTTGGTCTTTGGAATAAATATCATGTTGAAATTGGATGTTAAATCTTTTCAATATTTTATAAATTATTTCTTTAAAAATAGTTTTTCTTATTCTCTCAATGGGATTTATTTTTAATTAATTTGCACACTTTATATGTTTTGAATTATAATAAATTTAATATGAATTTTTAATTATATATACAAAATTTAGTAAATATAAAACATGTATTTTTGCAAATAAATGATTAGTAGGGTTATTAATTTCATTTTTATTAATATAGTTACAGGTAAATTAGGTAATTAAAGGTAAAAATAATTTTACCAATATTATAAATTTACTCTAAAGCATGGAATAATAATTTTAATGACATTTTTTCCCTTAATAATTAATGGATTGGTTGTGAGACCATTTAGGGCCTTTATATGAGTATATACCGTTTATAAAATTATTTACAATGGAATTTCAATTTTCTCATAATTTTGGTTTTTTATTGGAGAAATTTTTTTATTATGGGGTTATATTAAATATATTTTTTACTATAAATAGTATTTTTGAATATAAATATTTTTTCTATGTCTTGGAAATTTGTTTTGTAATTTTGTGTAGAGAAATAATTAAATTAATTGGTGACACAATGATGATGAATAAAATGTTTAATTAATGGAAGAATCAAATAAATGATAAGAAAAATATAATAATAAATATAATTTTAAATATTTAATTTCATACATGAATTTGAATTTTTAATTTGACATGGTAGTGAGGTTTTTCATTACTTGTTTAGAATTTCACTTTTTATGAATACTTTTGTATAAGACAAAATAATTAATAAAGTCGAATTATATATTTAGGATATTTAAAAAAAATAATTTATTAAATGATATAAACTATCAAGAAATTTAATATTCAAGAAAATTATTTATATAAGACAAAAAATTCCATTAGTGACATGTTTAGTGGTCTTGGTGAATTTCCTTGTATTTATAATTACCTTTAATGTATGAATTACATGATATCGCATTAAGAGTTAAAATGGAAAAATATGGCATTAAACAAAATGATAAGGATATATAATAATATGAATAAATTTTCAAAAAATAATATGATGAATAAGATTTGACTCTTATCACCATAAGAACTAATTTTAGTTAGTTGAGGTACATTTTTTAGGAAGATAACTTATATTTTATTTAATTCAAATATATTGAAACAATATCAACCTCTTTGGCCAATATCTATCCAAATACATTCATATAAACCCTCAGCACACTCTATAGGACTTATATTATTCAAAACACCATCTTTAGATGTGTAATGATGTAAAGAAAGGGAGATCATTTGAAGTAGATGTATTATTTTAATCATGTATCTCTATTTTGTTTATTTTTTCAATTCTATAAAATAATATTCAAAAATAATGAAATAATAAATATATTATCCTAAATATACTATTATTTTATTATATTTATATCATACCAATATCTATCTCCTTTTCTTTCAAATGGAAAAAATAATTATTTTTTCCTTTTTATGTGTGAGCTATTATCTCCACGAACTAATATAATTCCTTTTCTTTTATCTTCTCGTATTATTTTTTATAATAATGTAATTAATGGTTATATATGATGTAAAATATATTTTCATAATTTTAATAATATAATATTTCAATTAATTTTTTATATTCCATGTACATTTAAATGAAATTTTTGATCGTGTTTACCTGTGAACTAGCACCTCCTTGAAGTGATGTGATTAATTATTAATCACAACATAAAATTTTTAATTTATATGTATAATTATATCTAAATTATTAATATCATAAAAACTGTATTATGATAATAATTATCTGATAAAAAAATGTATACCGTCTTTCAATACTGGTCATTGAAAAATTAAAATGTTACTCATTCTTACATATGACTTACTGTCTCCATGATTGTTACACAGTTCATTTTTCAAAAAAATCATTAATGGATTGATTTTAATGTATATTTTTTGTATTTATGTGATTCTTATTTCGGTAATTTTATTTTTTAGATGATGCAATAATTAAAACATTGATTATTGTCATCATACCAAGGAAATATTGGATTCATGTACCGAATATCTTCAAAATGTATGTCAATAACATAAATAAATTTGTAATTATCAAAACATGGTAATTAGTGATATGAAGTGAATAATTAACATTAAATATTATCTCAATATAATTAAATATTTAACAAAATTTTATTACTTTGGATGATAGAGGACATACATGATGAATTGGTCTCATGGTAATAGATTTAATCTCAATTTCTATTCATTGAGGCATTTTTTATAATATAATCTTCAGTTATTTTAATGAGTAATTATAGATACTATGAAATTTCATATAAATATTTTATGTATAATACTTTAATATAATGTTTCGGTAAATTTATTCTTTTTTAAATATGAGTACATAAATTATCAAAGAGGCATAAGACACCTTTAATGTTTAATGGTATAAATATCAAATCATTTTCTCAATGTCAATATTTTATGATATTATTTTCACTAATTTATTTATATGTATATAAAATTAATATATGGGAAATTTTATGTCTATTTTAAATTCTATTCAATTATTCTTAAAAAAGTAATTGTATTACATGTTTTTATATTTAATTGTTTTGACCAAAAAACAGAATAATGTTTTATTCATAACATATATAGTGAAAACTAATTTTCTACAACTGTCGAAATTATTTTATCCACATCTTCATTTCCATGATTTCATGTTTCATTAAATGAAAAATTTTATTTATATTTTTATGTATTTTTTGAATTCAAAATTGGTTTTTAGTTATAATGGTGTTTTTTTATTTAATATTGGATCTTGAAAAAAATGGATTTTTTATCTAATAGTTTTTTTCTATTGGATTATAAGTGTTTTTAAAGGTTTTTATGATAAATTTTTTTCATAATGAAATTTTAATTGTGTAACATACGAATTGGGTGAGCTTCAAACATCATATACATAGGGTGTCCCATAATGCACTAGGTAAGCCAGTTATAGCTTAACATGGGGTGGCCTAGATAGGGCCACGAAATCCTATTATATCATAACATTGGTTATCACAAATAGAGTTGGGAAATACCATTATAGGTTAATATTCGGTGTCCTAGATAGTTCAAGGTAATTCCAAAATTGTTTAATTTTACGTCATCCGTATGTTTATATCAACTGAATGGGTTTTGAAAGGGTTTTACATATTTTATTATCTAGTTTACTTATATGAGTTAGAATATCTTGATATCGGTTTGAAGGATTTTCAGTGAGAATAATGTATCTGTGTTATTCATATATATATTTTGTGTTTCATTCATTCAATGAAAAGACAACAGGTGTTCATTTTTTTTCATAACTGTAAGGGTTTTATTCCTTTTATATCCCATACTATGCTTTTTTGTGATCATCCCATGTTTTAAAATGTTTTTCATGGGTATAATGGATGATTAATATGAATGATGAGTAAAATATGAAAATTTTCATGTTAAGGATAGAAATAATGATTTACTTTTATAAAGTATTTTTTAGTGAAAAAATGGATTCTAAGTCTAATTGTTCAATTTTAATGTATGAGTTTACATGGAATGAGTTTTTCTTAATTATCTAAATCCTTATATTGAAAAGATACTCAAATGTGAATTCAAAATCACACAATAATAAAATATTTAATATTTGTGGTCGTGTCCTTATAGTTGGTATCAAATGATGATTTATAAAACATTGGAGTTTTAGATAATTTCTTAAGAGTTATAGATATCATTATTGGTTTACAATTTTATGGTTAACAATGATTAATGTATTTTAGAAAACCCTATTGAGGATTGATGTTTTGCAATTATAAGGTGATTAACTGTATTTTAGTAGACATTTAATATTTAGGTAATTATGGGTTGATTCTTTTTAGGATGTGAAATGAAAGGTATGATATAACTGTTGAGGTAAAATAAATCTGTTGTTATTTTGTTAGTTTTTTATCATATCCTGGTAATCTTATTAGAATTATGTTGTTTTATTAAAATCTGAACACAAACAATGGGTGACAACACATTGTATCCATTGTGGCCATATGAATTGAACTGACAACTGAAGGGAGAAAAGGTTGGGTAGCCTACCACTAGAATACATAATGTAATGGTACATATGGATTATTAATTTTCATTAAGTAATTTTATTGAAATTTTTTTATATTGGGAATAAAAATTATATTGAATAAAAAAACATCATATTGGAAAATTATTTTGGGATTAAGTGATTAATGTTTTTTCAAAAGATGTTTACTATTTTATGAATACTTTTTGATTAAAGTGATAATAATAAAATGGAATTTTAATTACGAAGTAAAGAATGTGTTATATTTTGGTGGAAGATATGATTTTATTTTAAACTTATGTATAATAATTTTCATTATGTAAATAATTATAATACAATAGAAATTATGTGATTTAAGTAAATAAATTATTGTTTTGAGGCATTCAAAGAGATTTATGTTATTTGCGTGTAAATTATAAAATATATGTTGTAAGGATATGTCATTTACTCTTTCTATATTTTGGGTGAAAATTCTAGTTTGGTTTCATTTGAGTAATTTTAAAGAATATTAATATTTGAATTATCTATGTTATGTTTTGTTTAATAATATTTATTTTTGAAGATCTAAGTAGATTTCATTATATAATGGTTATTCTGTTTGGTAAATTATCTTATCATATACTAAATAGTTTCTGGTTTACTTAACATATAAATATGGTATAAATAGTTTGATAATATTTTGTGGATTATTTGATTCTCTCTAAGTTATTTCTAGTGCATCAAGATGGAAAAGTTCATCTTATATTCACATCGTTTGGAGAAATATATGAGTTTTTGTTGAATGTTTATTCAATGATGGAAATATATATTCAATTTAATTATGTTCCCTTATATTATTTTTCTATTTATTAAGATAATTCTATAAATATATGAAAAAGGATTTTGAGAAATAAATTATCTATTTACTTTTCATGCTATGAAATCAATAACCTTTTAACACATCATGAATTCCTGATTTTCTTATTTTTAAAATTATCATGACCATATTCTAAATAAATATCAATCATAAAATGATATTTAGTTATCTCTTTTTTATCAATGTTATATAATATGGAACCCTACTTTGTGTTGTCTCGTGTGACCATCGTACATCCCTTTATTTCATTTAAAGATATATTTTTATTAATCCTTTTTCTAATTTGGGGTTTCAATATAAGTATTTTGAAAAGTTGAAATCCTAGTTTATTTATCAGGAATTTAAATTTCTTGAAAGAAACTATTTAAGGTGGGATAATGTAACATCCTAATAATTTAATAAATAAAAACTATGTTCGATATCATATATGATATGCCACATTAATCATAAGTGATCATTTAAGTATTTAAATTTAAATTTTTTCATTAAAACATAGTTGTTAAAATAGTAGGAAGGAATATTAGTAAATAAATTATGACTATATGGTTTAAAATTTATATGTAATGAATTTTTTTCTGACCAATTATTTATAACTGAATGTAAAACCGATTTTTAAATAAATTGTTATTTTTTCATAAAATACTATTCATTTGAAATTATTTCTATTTATAATGTATTAAAATCGCTCTTTTTGAATAATAATAATAATATATTTTTATTAAATTATATTTGATGTTTAATAATCATCTTATATTTTTTCTAGGCATTATATATGACCAAATTTAATTTTATAAATAGTATGAGTGTTTTTCTAAAATGGAATCTTTTCAGCCTTTCGATGGTTCACCTATTTAAAATATAGTTTTGTTTTCAATTATATATGTTATATTTGATAAATTAAAATTCATCATTGTAATTTGATTAAAAAAATTTACTTTCCTTGAATTTTTGTAATTTTTCGGATATGATTCATGATTTGATGATTAGTGAAAATATAATGTATATTAATTGAAAACTACGTTTCATAAAAATTATGAAGTAGAAAATTATACATTTGTAATATTTTATTTTCAAACTAGATATTTATTTTTTAATATAATCCAATTTAGTAGATTTGAATAAATGTCACCTTAAAAATATTTATAAAACTATTGTGACATTTTCAACATTTTTACTTTAAAAACATTATTTCTCATTCCATCAATGGTATTAATTTTCAAGTAATTTCGGAAATTTTCATGTTTTGAATTTTGAAAAATGGATTCCATACTTGGAATTATAATTTCCAAAATTAGTAAATATTTACCTTTATTTTTCGCAAAATATTAATAGTAACTTTTGTAATTTTATTTTTATTACAACTATTAGCAGTGAATCTGGTAATTATGGTTAAAAATAATATTATAAATATCATAAATTTACCCTAAAATATGGAATAATTTGATTGGATAAACAATTTGAGTCTCTAAGAATTACCTTAGTAGATATTTGTCCATTAACGAACTTTGGGTTAAGAATATTACCTTTAAAATAATATATTCCAAGGAATGTCAATTTTCTCATTCTTTTGTGTTTTATAAGAAAATCATTTTTATTATGAGATTATATATATGATATATTAAACTAGAAGTAGTTTTTTGAATGATACACTGTTTTTCAAAATCATGGATATTTATTTACATGTTTTATTCATCGAATAATTATATTAATTTGTGACTCAATGATGATGTAGTATTGGTTTAATTAATGTAAATTTAAAATAAATGTTATTAAAAATATAAAAATTAATTTAATTTGAGATATTTAATACTGTAAAAGAATTATATTATTTAATTTGACATGTTAGGGATGTTTTATGACTCTTGGTTCGAATTTATCTCGATTTTTAATAAGATGAAATAATAAACGGGGTCATAAAAGACATTTTTTTATATTTCAAAATAAAAAATACTTTATTAAATGATTAAAATATATAGAATTATAAAATTAGGCCAAATTAATGTAAAAAATACAAATATTTTATCAATAGACTATTTAGTGGTTTTTTGACATTTTATTTTAATTATATTAACACTTAATCTATAAATTAAATGACTTCACAATAAGAGTTAAAAAGGGTTAAATAATGGATAAAACAACTAGATTGGGATTATGAAATTAATAAAAACATCTACAAAAAATATTTTCAGAATTTTATTCAATTATTATAACTGCAAAATCAAATTGGAATTTTTGAAATGACATTGTTCCATGAAAATAACTTATACATTATTTAACTCAAAGATATTTACTAAATATCACTCTCTTTGGATTCGATAGATTTTTGGGGCCCAAATTGGGAAAAAATAAAGATATGAACAAATATAAATGTATATTTTTCTAGTAGATAAATTATTTTGATCATTAACATAAAATATTTATTTTTAGAAATATAATATTTTCCTTAAATGTTTCTTTAATCATAGAACAAAACTTATTTAATTAATATGGAAAAAATTCTTGATATTAAAAATAATAATTTTGATATATTTAGGATGATTCAATTTGTCTAACAAATTGTATATATGTATATAAAAAACTAGTGATTTTGTAAAGAATTTTATTAAAATTTTTAATTATTTTGATGCATGTAATGTCAAATAAATAAATAATATCAAATTTTCCAATGATGATATTTTATTGAATTAATATATTATTATTGTGTTTACAAAAAAATTTAATATAATCCCAAATGCTATAATATATTCTATAAAATATCTTTCCCTTATTTATTTGTCGTATCTTTTTATGTTTTCAGATCTGAAATAGCATTTTATTATTTTAAAATTTTATACAATTCCATGATTTCCCTCTCTTCTCCTATAAAAGGCCACCAATTATAATAATTTTTTATTGAAAAAACCTATTTTATTCTACCAATATCTACCCATAACTATCCTAGAATCTCTCTATAAATTATAGAGGCATTATTTTATGCAGAACAACCTTTTTAAGTTGTTAAGGTGTTATGAAAACAAGATAACCTCAAGAATATATATTATTTTAATAGATAATTTCATAGTTATTTCTTCTTCAACATCCTAGAATTATTTTTCAACATGATGAAATAAAAAATACATTATCCTGAACATACAGATATGTTATTACATTAATATCTTCACATATATCTATCTCATTTCTAATCAAATGTTAAATTTTTTTTGCTTCTACGTACGTGTGAACAATCACCACCATGATAAAATATAAATTGTTTTCCATTATAATAGCTTAGGACATGTTATAGGGATGTAATTAATTTTTATATATTATTCTAAGGATATATTTTTAATTATATGATAATACTATATCAATTGGATTCTTACTTTCTAGGCATATAAAAATGACAATGTTGTTCGTGCGTATATGTGGACAATCACCTCAAAGAAGCGATGTGATTATTTTTTAATCACCACATCTCATGATAAATTTATATATTTATATTTAAATTATTAATATTATATTAACTATATTATTATCAATATCTAATGATAAAATAATACATACCATCATTCCATAATGATCATTGAAAAATTGACATGTTACTAATCTGTATGTACGAATTACTATCCCTATTACTTTAGCATTGTTCATTTTTCAAATTAAACAATAAATGGATTAAAAATTATATTTGGTGATAAAAATTTATTATTATATCATAAATAATATTCTTGAGATAATGTACTAATGAACATTTTTAATATTAACATCATTTTAAATACATTTTTTAATCATGTTCCAAATATCTTAATAACATCTTTCGAGAACATAAATAAATATGTAATTTCTATGACATGGTTATAAGTAATATAAAAGGACTAATAAAATGAAAAAATATTATAAAATAATTTAAATAAATAACATATGTTTATAATTCATGGAGATATAAGAAATAAATGATGAATCAAACTCAAGCTAAGGGATTTCATCTCAATCTCCATACCTTTTTGGGATTTATTGATTATATGAACATTTTTATTTTATAATGTGTATTTATAGATTATATAAAACTTCATATCCGTATTTTAATAATAATTATGTAATTTGTGATTTTTCTTAATTTTATTTTTCATGGATATTATTATTTTTCTTAAAAAATATTTTTACATATTTTTATAAGGAATATTGTGAAAAATGTCAAAAATAATGTTTTATTCCTAACATATACAGTGATAGATATGGGTCTTCCATCATGTCCATTATATTAATGTCTTCATCCTTTACATAATTCATTTTCCATAAATTAAATTCCATATAAACCGTTTTAGGTATGTTTGTATTGAAAATTGATATTAAATGAATTTTATTTGGTTTTAAAAATGGGTTCTTAAATGAAAAAAAATATTTTTATCTAATAGTGTTTTCATATCGGATTTAATTATTTTTATTAAAGTTATTTATGATAACTAAATTTTATCAATGATATTTTTGAACCCTCTGGGAATCTAGTTTCATTATTATATTTTAATAATCCCAATTATGATTATTTGTATTTTGTTAATCCCTAGTTGATAAATGGTAAAATACTTATTTGGGAATCTAGCTATTTATTTTCTTTAAGTATTGTTCTATTGTTCTATGTTTAAATATTAGTCTTTCGATTACTGGATGTTTTTCCTCTCTGACAAAACATATTCTGCCAATAGAATACTTAAACATAATAGAGCTACCGATACAGTTAAGTCTACTAATATGTGAGAGCTACCGATACAGACTATTCACCGTTACATTAAAGTCCACCATTACGGATAATAGCTACCGTTACAGAACAAAGCTACTGATACCCAAAAGTCCACCAATATGTTGAATCTACTATTATCAAAGGAAGTCTATCGATATATCAAAGTCTACCAATACATGACAGAACTACAGCTACCGATACAAGAGAGACTTACTGATATAGATCTACAGATACAAGACAGAGCTACCGCTACCGATATAAGAATTTTACCCTTACATCAATGCCTACCGATACTCAAAGGTCACAGTTATGCAAAGACTACCGATACAAGACCATCTACCGTTACACATCAAGCCTACCATTACTCATGCCTACCGTGACTTCTACCTACTTATATCCAAAGCCTCCATTCCTGAAACAGAACCTGACACTGCTTTAATTTCATTATCATTATTTAATCTAACCAACGGTCATTTCAGGTATATTTTAATATACTGACATTTATTTAATGTGTGTTGTTTGTTGTCCGGGAACCGTACCTCGTACCTGCAAAAATTAAATCATCTTTTGCCAGAGCTCGTGCTGTAAATAAAGGAAGGATGTGCTACTGCAATGTGTGAGATGAATAGACGAATATATAGAGACATACATACCACGAGGTGTTATGGAAGAACAACCGACTGTGAATGAAAAGAGATGACATAACTTACATGAAGAACTCATTCAATACTGCATACCAGTAAAGAGCTGAGAATAAGAACACAACACAATAACTTCATTGACTACTATCTCCCCTGTCTCTACACCTGGATGTCAAGGAAGAAGACGACACTCTGTTTCCTAGATAAAAACCAGAAGAGGACTCAGAACCAATTCTGATCAATCCAAAGGAGTCCAGAGTTGCACTACAATCACTAGAGCCATTTTTAAACTCTAAATCTATGCCTCTGTGATTTACATTGTACATATTTAGCAGTGTGTGTTATATTCTCTATTTAACACACACACTGTCTCCTGTACTTTAACTAGATGATCTATAAATCCTCACTAAAACTCTTACATCTTTTATTTCCCACTGGGATAGTGGCAGAGGTCTTGTGTGACCTGGACAACTGGTTTGATGTTGTTTCTATTCCCAAGGAAAACAGTGGTAGAGGTCTTGGACCTGGATAGTTTCATACTGTTGTAATCCCTGATCCAGGGTGTGGATCACTTTTATATAAAGTTTTGAGGGGACTATGTCTCAGATTGAGACATAACCTCTTGGTTAATCCTTCTGTGCTTATTTATTTTCTATGTTATTTTTATTCCGCTACAAACTACTTTAAAACCAAAACTGTTTTAAAGTCACTTCGATAATTCAACTCGTAAGTGTTTATATTAGTTGTAAATCAGTATGTTAGTTTCAAAAGTTGATCAATTCATCTAATTTGATTAACTTGGAAATAATAAATCCTTTGAGAACATAACATAACCTTTATTTTGATATAAATTCACTGTTGTTTAATTCTGTGTTTTATTTGGGGGATTTTAGACAATGTTTTTAAAAAAGAAATTTTAATTGGAACTCAATTCACCCCCCTCTTGAGTTTCCACTCCGACCAACATTTGGTATCATAGGGCTGTTTAAAATATTTTTTACTCTATTTTTCAACTGTGATTTTAGTTGTATTTTAATGTTCATTAAATTTCTAATTTTTCTAAAATTTTACCTCTTTAAAATCTTTGATTTAAGTAAGTTATCATGGATAACAGACATGAAGGTGTTGCTACCAATAGACCACCATTTTGAAATGTCACTAACTATGATCAGTGGAAAATAAAGATGAAAATTCATTTAGAGAGAATGGGTTTTGATATTTGTACTACTATAGAATCAGAATATAAAATTCCTACTGCTTTTAGATCTACTTGGAATGAAGCTACAATGACAGACTACAACATAATTGTAAAGCTATGAATTCCTAGTACTGTGCTTTCGGATATGAGGAATTTAATATAATATCTACCTGTAAAACTTCTTATGAAATATGGGATACCTAAGTTGTTTCTCATGAAGGAACAACTAATGTTTAGGAAATGAGATTTAACACTTATACTATTAAGTATGATAATTTTTTGACGAAGACTGATGAACACATTTCTAATATGTATCTCAGGTTTAATTAAATTTTCAACACAATGAATTCTCTGGGAACAGATGTTCCATCAAAGGATCAAATTATGATAATTCT
This sequence comes from Viscum album, assembly GCA_963277665.1. Lineage (NCBI taxonomy): Eukaryota > Viridiplantae > Streptophyta > Magnoliopsida > Santalales > Viscaceae > Viscum > Viscum album. The sequence goes on along the minus strand of OY728119.1, from coordinate 1,359,333,228 downwards.
TAGATGCCTACCTGAATGATGTAGAGGAACTTCTCTCTCAATTAGAGAGTCATGTGATATTGGTGAACTGCTAGTCAAGGAATTAATTGGCAAGATGATGATGTATGAAGAAGAACTCAAAGTGAACAAAGAAGAAGAAGAAGAAGAAACAATAAGGAAGTCGGTTGCGTTCAAGACTTCAACATCAAAGAATAAAGATAAGGAGAAGATTCCAGATATAAATGAAAATTCAAGTTGTGAAGGCAGTGAATGTGCTTCTGATAGTGATGGTGAGATGGCTCACATTTCCAGAAGGTTTAAGAAGCTTTATAGGAAGAAAAGGATTTTTAGAAAATCAAACTACAAATGAAAGTATGACAACAAGGGACACTGGAAAAAGGATTAGAAGACTGAAAAATCAGATGAAGTTGTCTGATATGAGTGAAAAAGGAAATGACACATAAAAGCAGACTATCTAATGTTGATGTACAAGAAAAAATATGAATACAAGGACAATATGTACAAGAAAGCCATGAAGTCTACATGGAGCGCTTCTGAGGATAGGTATAATGAATCTGAAATTTCTGAAGCTGAATCTAGAAATAAGGAAAATATGTGTTTCATGACAAAAACATCTGAGGGAACCTGCTTAAAGAGCTCCTATAGAAAGCCTTTGTATTTGAACAATGGATGTTCAAGACATATGCCTGGAGACATCTCATGCTTTAAAATCCTAGTCAGAGATGATGGAGGCTTTGTCACCTTTGGTGATAACTCAAAAGGAAAAATCATCGGCTTAGGCCAGATTGGTAACATCGACTCAATATTTATTTTAATGTTTTATTTGTTGATGGACTGAAATATAATTCGTTAAGTACTTCTCAGTTATGTGATTATTGTTTTTATGTTAAATTTGAAAATGATTCTTGCAATGTTTTTAATTCTAAAAATGTTTTAGTGTTTTCTACTTTATGAAATGAAAATGTTTATGCTGTTGATTTAAATTCATTATCTAAGAAAAATTTTACTTGTTTAAATGATTTTCATAAAGAGTCTTGGCTTTGGCACAAGAAGATTAGGACACTGCAATGTACACTCACTTAGAAAACATGCAAGGAAAAACTTAGTTAGAGTCCTACCCAAACATGAATTTCCAGCAGACAAAGGTTGTAATCCCTGTCAAAAGGGAAAGAAACATAAATTTTCTTTTAAATCAAAGAAAGAAGTTTCAACTTCTCAACCTCTCTAGTTGGTTCACATGGATTTTTTTGGACCTTCTAGTGTTTATAATTTAAATGGGAAGCACTATGTCATTGTTCTCGTAGATGACTTTTCTAGATATACTTGGGTTTATTTTTTAGCTCACAAAAGTGAAGCATGTTGTTACTTTGTTAAATATTCCATGTTTGTAGAAAATCTCAGTGGACATAAGATCAAAACCTTGAGATGTGATCATGGTAGTGAGTTTGAAAATCATGAGTTTGAATCTTACTTCTCACACAGTGGCTATAGTCAAAATTTCTCTTCCCCTAGGACAACTCAGTAGAATGATGTAGTAGAAAGGAGAAATAGAACCCTGCAAGAAATTTCTTGGACTATGCTTAATGAGTATGACCTAATTATTTATTTTTGGGCGGAAGTTGTCAATACAAATTGTTATGTTATTAATAGAGTCTTGATCAGACCTGTTCTTAAGAGGACCCCTTATGAGTTGTGGAACCATAGGAAAACTAAGGTTAACTACTTCATAGTTTTTGGTTGCAAAGTCATTATTCATAATACTAAATACAATCTTGAAAAATTTTCATCCAATAGTGAAGAAGGAATTTTCCTCAGATACTCTACTTCTAGTAAAGCCCATAGAGTTTTCAATAAGAGAAACAAATGTGTGGAGGAATATGTTCACATCAAATTTCATGAAACTGATCCACATGAACCCAAGACCTCTCTTGAAAATCTTGAGGTTGATATCTCTGCTTTGAACCTGAATGATAAAGATAGTAGACCTGTAATTAAAACATCCATTTCTAACAATTTTCCAGAACCTGCTTCTATTGAACCTCAACCTGTAGATGAACCTGAAATTTCTAGTCCTACATTTTCTAGAAAGACTAGGACTCTAAAGAACCATCCTTTAGATGCTGTTGTAGGTAATTTAGATAGAGGAACACAGACTCGAGCTTCTCTAAGAACTCAGGTTGAACATCATGCTTTTCATTCATAGTTAGAAACTAAAAATATCAATGATGCTATCAATGATGAATTTTGGGTAATTGTTATGCACGAAGAACTAAATAAATTTGAATGAAACAAAGTCTGGAAATTATTAGAGACACCTAAGGACACTATAACCATATGCACAAAATGTGTGTTTAGAAACAATGTTGATGAATATGGAAACATCATAAGAAACAAATCCAGGCTAGTTGCACAAGGTTACAATCAAGAAGAAGGAATTTACTATGAGGAAACCTTTGCTCATGTAGCTAGATTAGAGGCTATTAGGATCTTACTTGCTTTTTAATAACATCTAAATTTCAAGTTATATTAAATGGATTTGAAAAGTGCTTTTCTAAATGGTTTTATTGTTGAAGAGGTTTTTATAGAACAACCACCAGGTTTTTCAAATCCTCATTTTCAAAATCTTGTTTTTAAACTTTCTAAAGCATTATATGGTTTAAAACAAGCTCCAAGAGATTGGTATGAAAGACTTTCGAACTTTCTTATTTCAAAAGGATTTTCAAAAGGAATTGCTGATCCCACTCTTTTTATAAAAATAATTTCAAAAGATGTTTTAATAGTACAAATATATGTTGATGATATTATATTTGGATCTTGAAAAATTCTTTATGTACTGCTTTTTCAAATGTTATGCAAAATGAGTTTGAAATGAGCTTAATGAGAGAGCGTAAGTACATTCTTGGATTTCAATTCATTCAAGGGAAAGATGGTATTATTTTAAATCATAGTAAATATACTAAGGATTTATTAAAACATTTTGTTTTGGATAGTATTAAGGGATGTGATAGACCTATGAGTACCACCAGTAAATTGGATATTGATGAAACTGGTAAAACTGTTGATCATACAAATTATAGAGGTATGATTGGGAGTTTACTTTGTCTTACTGCTAGTCGACCTGATATTATGTTTAGTGTATGTATGTGTTCTTGATTTCAAGCTAACACTAAAGAATCACACTTACATGCTATTAAAAATATTTTCAAATATCTTAAATGTACTACTAATTTGGGTTTGTTTTGTCCAAAAGGAAAATCATTTGATTAAATAAGTTATTTGGATGCTGACTTTTTTGGATGCAATTTATATAGAAAATGCACTTCTGGAACATGTAATTTACTTGGAAAGTCCCTAGTATCATACTGTAGTAAGAAACAGTACTCAGTTGCATTGTCTACTGTTGATGAGAGTATATAGCTGCTGGTAGTTGCTGTGCACAGATTATGTGGATGAAACACACTTTATTGGACTATGGATTTGTTTTTAGACATGTATCAATCAACTGTGATAACACTTGTGCGATCAACATCTCGAAGAACCATGTTTCTCACTCTAGAACAAAACATATTGATATTAGACACCACTTTTTAAGGGATCATTATCAAATAGGTTATATAACACTAGAATTTGTAGGCACTGAACTCCAATTAGATGATATTTTCACTAAGCCTTTATGTTCAGAAAGATTATGTTTCATTAGACACAAATTAGGAATGATAACTTATCCTCACCGTTAGAGAATCCTCACCGTTAGAAATCCTCACTTTTAGAGACCTCACCGTCAAAGACCTCACCATTAGGAGACTATAGCGGTATATCTCGTGCTGTTTAAACTTCATTTAAAGTCGAGACATCGAATTTTTTTTATATATATGATTTATTTTATTAGTGAATCCTAAATGATATTAAAAACCGTGTCTATACTTCCCTCAATCTCACCCCGAACGCGTCTGTTTGAATCCCTCCAACCTAACCCTCTCAAGCAACAAAACCCTAAATGTCGAATCTATAATGGCCTCTGTCAAGAGACCCCAAGTTACAGATGGTAGTGATGAGACGCAAGCGAAAAGACAGAATGTAAAAAATTCTAATACCAGTGGAAGTGGAAGTGGAATTATAGCTCGAAGGAATCCAATAAACCTGCATATCTTAAAGTGAGAGATTGTTGTAGAGAAAGAGGTGTGTGCATAATTTCTCATGGAGGGAAATTCCTTGGTTCTTAATGTTTTATAAGAACATGGTTGGACTGTGTGCCTCGCAAACATCAATGGACCTTGTTATCCAGGACTGGTGAAACAGTTCCACGAATTCGTTCGTTTTGAAAAGTCTAAAGAAGAAATAAGAATGATTTCTGTGGTAAATAGTCAGGAAGTATCTTTTACTTCGGTGGAATGGGATAGGAACTTAATAGTTCCACATGAATGATATTATGCATTCTACTCAAAGTATGTACCTTCGACCAGTGATGTGTTTCAATATGATGATGCTTTGCTGGGGCTTACAGGAAATGGGACCCCTAGAAAGGTGATTGTTACAGAGATGACAGGAGAAGATAAGTTGTTGTTTAAATTTATTCAGCATGTTATTAGTCCTTGAAGAAGATATTTTACTACTTTGAGATTCCAAGACATATATCTATTATATTTTATGAAGCACAGTATGAGAATCAATCTATGTAGATTGATTATGGTTCAAATAGAATATATGACTAGACCGAAGTCCAAATCAAATGCACTGTTTTTCTAAAAGCTAATTTATGTGATGCTAAAAGTGAAAGAGGTAGCTGGACCTCATGATGAGCTGGTAGTGGTTAAGGAAAACTTCAGTATTACAAGAACTATTTGTAAATACATGAAACTCAGTTGGAATACTTGGATGAAATCATGGGTGAATGATGTTGGAAAAATCTATGACAAATATACTCCTATGGATCATCCTTCTAGACCAAAGGATGTGAGGGATCCTGGTCTTGGAACAGATGAGACAGAACCGGTCTATATTGATGATGAAGTAGAGTAGGAAGAGACATTAGTAGAGGAAGGAGGAGACCCAGACTTACCCCCTAGTCCTATACATCACGTTATTTCTTATGGAGTAGCTAGCCCTCCAAAAGAACTACCAAAAAGAGAAATTTTCTTGAAGGACAGTGATACATAGACTACAGAAGAAGGAGAAGAAGCACACCAGTATGTTGTTAAGGACACCTCTGAGGAGGGTGAGGCAAACGAATCTAATAATGATGTTAATGGAGAAAAAGATGCTGATGGTGAAGCAGATGATGAGGAAAATGTTGAAAAAGAGCTCAGTTTGAGTCCTCTAATAGTCAATACAGTCTGGACAGTGCCTGATCAGGAAGATGTAGTAGCAGCACCTATTCATGAGAGAGTCATTAATGACTCAGAACAAATGGCTACTGAATCTACTGTAGTTGTAGAGGAAATTCCTTAATTACCTCAGGAATAACAGTTAGAAGAGATACCTTAGGAGAATATTCCAAGTGAGGGGGAGAATCTTGGCTCAGTATCAGTGCTATATGACATTGAAGGTTGGACATCAGATCCCGTATATATGATTCTTGGACATTCCTATGGAGATTTGGATGAGGGAGACCAACCCCAAAAAGAATCAGTTACCTTACCCTCTATGGCTGAAAATGTGGCAACCAAGGAGGACCTTGAGTCCTTAAAAGCAGAAATGAAAGAAGCAATAAGGGAATCAGTGGAAGATATGAAGAAAAGTATGGTTGAAGATATGAAAAGCGTGGAGCAATCCCTTGAGTTATCCATTGGATGTGGTGTGTACAGTCCTGTGAAAGAAATGATAGATGAACTTAAAGTGTGCCACACTTAGATTGAGAGTTGGACAGGAGCTGTAGTTGCCATGAGACAATCGATTTCTTCTCTGACTACCATGCATAGCCCTCAAACTCAAGTTACCTCTGACATTCGATATATCAAAGAAGTGGTAAAGCAATTTGTGGAAATTTTTGAGGCCTTTAAGTAGTCAGTCAAAGAACATCTGAACAGTCAGGATGAACTTGTTCAGAAGGTAGCTAGTAGTCTGACTCAATCCTTCAAGAAGATAGTGGCCTTATCAATGAAACCTCTTCCCTCATCCAGCTCAAGTGTGAACCTTGACCAGATCTGCACTATTTTTTCAGGAAGAATTGGCTAAGGCTAGTCCCAGTGGTGCATCAGATACTCAAATTCTTTCTACCACTAGGGAAGTTATTAGTTTTTTTTGTGATCACCTTCGGGCAGCTGCTGCTTCTCAAGTTGCAATCAAGAATAAGGTGGATTCTTATTTTGAAAAGGTCTATACCAAGCATCAGCTGACCAACCATTTCAAGATCTTACTGGAAAATATGAAGTTACCTCTAGTGACCCAAGCCTTCAGAGAATAGGTTAGTAAGCTCAGGGAGCTTACTCCTGCCTTGGACAAATTCATTGAAAATCATGATGATTTTTTTGTCTGCAATGGAGAGAGGAGGAAGCATTATAATGGATTTCAGGAACCTGTTGCTTCCCTTCCTCCATGTGGATGCCAGACCAGTGATTGTACCTCCTGCAATTCATGCTTCTGCCTTTGGGAGTACTCCTAAATTGAATCAAGTTCAAGCCACCAAGAGCTTGACACCGATGATCACTCAGAGGAGCACATATTTCTGATCCAGTACAATTTCTGTAGCTGAACCACCAGTTGTCCCTTCACCTAATCTGAAACCCTCTACTGACCCTGCACCTGAATCCTCCGCTAATTCTAAGGGAATGACAACTATTCCAGAAGAAGATTGAATGTTTATAGATCTTTTTAATAGGATTAACTTGTATTTTTTTGTTCTAATTTTATCAGTGTACCTTTTTTATATTAATGAAATTTCTCTTCATTCTCTTCTTTAATGAGTTTCTATTACTTTGTCATTTATTCTCTTCTAATCATTATCTTTTCTCTGCTACCATTCTTTTTGTTAATCATAGAGGGGGAGAAAATGAGAGCACATACGAAGTGAGTCCTAAGAGTTAACAAAGGGGAAGAAACACACTAAGGGGGAATGAGAAATCGAGACTTGTGAAAATAAGACATAAGAGAGCATCTTGTAGTACAATTGAAAGGGGGAGGAATATGGATGTTTTGTTCTGAACAAAACAAATGAACCTTTTCCTATGATGCTAGTTTCTTTTCCAATTTTTCCTCTCATACTATTTCAATTTTCTTGGCATAAGTTGTGATTATCAAAAAGCTGTAGATTGTTGAACCCTCTAGGAATCTAGTTTCATTATTATATTTTGATAATCCCAATTATGATTATTTGTATTTTCTAATCTCTAGTTGATAAATGGTAAAATACTTATTTGGGAAACTAGCTATTTATTTTTATTAAGTATTGTTCTATTGTTCTATGTTTAAATATTAGCCTTTCGGATGCTGGATGTTTGTACACTATGACTTAACCTATTCTGCCAATAGAATGCTTAAACAGAACAGAGCTACCGATACAGTTAAGTCTATCGCTATGTGAGAGCTACCGATACAGACTAGTCACTATTACATTAAATTCCACTGTTACAGATAATAGCTATTGTTACAGAATAGAGCTACTGATACACACAAGTCCACTGATATGTTGAAGCAACTGTTATCAAAGGAGGTCTACCAATATATCGAAGTCTACAGATACAAGACAGACCTACAACTACCGATACAAGACAAACTGACCGATATAGATATACCGATACAAGACAGAGCTACCGCTTCCGATATAAGAATGCTACCGTTACATCAAAGCCTACTGATACTCGAAGGTCATCGTTTTGCAAATCATACCAATATAAAGCTACCAATATAAGACCAGCTACCATTACACATCAAGTCTACAATTACTCAGGCCTACCGTGACATTTACCTACCGATATCCAAAGCCACCCTTCCACAAACAGAACCCGACACTGCTTTAATTTCTTTATCATTATTTAATCTAACCAACGGTCATATCAGGTATATTATAATACATTGAAATTTATTTAATGTGTGTTGTTGGTTGTCAGGGAACCGTATCTCGTACCTGTAGAAAGTAAATCATCTTTTAACAGATCTTGTGCTTTAAATAAAGGAAGGATGTGCTACTGCAATGTGTGAGATGAATAGACGAATATATAGAGACATTCATACCACGGGGTGTGATGGAAGAACAACTAACTGTGAATGCAAAGAGACGACATAACTTACATGAATAACTCATTCATTACTTCATACCGGTGGAGAGCAGAGGACAAGAACATAAAACAAGAACTTCATCGACTACTATCTCCTCTGTCTCTACACCTGGAAGTCAAGGAAGCAGACGACAATCTATTTTCCAGACAAAAACCAGAAGAGGACTCAGAACCAATTATAATCAATCCAAAGTAGTCCAGAGTTGCACTGCAATCACTAGTGCCATTTATAAACTCTAAATCTTTGCCTCTGTGATTTATGTTTTACATATTGAGCAGTGTGGGTTATCTCCTATATTTAACACACACACTGTCTCATGTACTTTAACTGGAGGATCTGTAAATCCTCACTAAAAATCTTACATATTTTATTTCCCACTCGGATAGTGGTAGAGGTCGTGTGTGACCTGGACAGCTGGTTTGCTGTTGTTTCTATTCCCACAAATAACAGTGGTAGAGGTCTTGGACCTGGACAGTTGCATACTGTTTTAATCCCCGATCCAGGGTGTGGATCAGTTTTATATAATATTTTTAGAGGACTAAGTCTCATCTTGAGACTTAACCTCTTGGTTAAACCTACTGTTCTTATTTATTTTCTAAGTTATTTTTATTCCTCTACAAACTACTTTAAAACCAAAACTGTTTTAATGTCACTTTGATAATTAAACTCGAAAGTGTTTATATTAGTTGAAAATCCATAATTTAGTTTCAGAAGTTGATCAATTATTCTGATTTGGTTAACTGGGAAATAATAAATTCACTAAAGTTTAATTCTGTGTTTTATTTGGGGGATTTTTAGACAATGTTTTTAAAATCGAAATTTTAATTGGAACTCAATTCACCCCCCTCTTGAGTGTCCACTCCGACCAACAGATATGATACTTGAAAATTATATGAAATGGGTGATCTATATAACTCTTATTCATGGAGGGTACCTAGTAACATTAGGAAAGACCGTTATATCTTCGGATGGTGTGGAATAGATAGTGATACAAAATCCCATTATAGATTATTTTTTTGTGGAACAAATATCATTAAGAAATCCTACTATTTAATAATATGTGGTGTCTCAGATTGCAGTAGGTAACCCCATTATACAATAACATGGGGTGGCCAAGATAGCACCGGGTATGCCCCTAATAACAAAATTGGAAATCTGTAATAAGTATATTCCAATTGAAATATTTTTTAAAGGGTTTATGTCTATAAATATCTAATTCCCCTAAATGAGTTTTAGTTTCATTATATTTGTTTCATTTACTTTCCTTGATAGAAAATAATTTTTTTATTCATGTAAAATATTATATTTTAATCACTTAATGAACATAAAATGACTTTTCCTATTTCTCACTGGGCTAATTGTTTTATTCCATTTTATATGAATTACTAATGTTTTGGTGATCATACTATGTTTTAAAATATATTTTTATGATTTAAATTTTCAGTGGGTAAAATTATGATGAAAATGTTATAATTGTGATGTTATATAAAATAACATATTTTATTATAAGAATTTATTCCTTTTTGAAAAAAAAGGAGTATAGAGAATTATTGACCACTTGTAATGTATGTGTTTCCATTTTAATATTTTGTCATAATTCTCTAAAACTATAAACTAAAAAGATCCTTTAATATGAATTATAGTTCATATAACATGAGAATTTTTAATATTTAAGGTCGATGCATTATAAAATGATCCACTAGTTATAGAGCAATGAATCAGTTACATATGGAATATATTTTCAGTTAAACATTATTTAAAGAATAAAAAATCAATATTAAATTTTTATCAGTTTGAAGGAGGAGACAATAAATGATGGGACATTATCAATAATATAAGTAATCATGAATAAATTATCTCTCTTATGGGGGATGATTTTAAGATATTTCATTTCATTATGTACATTTCTCATACTATTCATATCATAATGGATATATAATTCTATGAGGTACAGTAGAATTATTATGGATTTTTTGGACCATATGATGAAAATAATATAATTATTTTGAGGTTATATTAGGTTATTATCATCCAAAATTAAATTAATGTTTATTTTTCCTTTGGTGGATAAAAACCAAGTCTCTGGGGTGAATAAATGGTAACTGTATATAGTAGCTATGAATAAATAATTTTCTGTTTAATAAATGTGGATATATATTGGTGTTACCCGTAAATATCTTTATTTTTATATGAGAATATTGTTGTAATGTAAAATAAAATATAAAAACCATGGAAAGAATATGGTGATCCTTCATTTATGATAAATTTGTTAAAATAAAAATGTAGTAAATTATAATTAGGGTATTGGTAAATGTTTTAATTGTGGAAAAGAAGGACATCATGAAATTGAATGATGAGGTGACTATAACAAGTTTGCTAAATATGTGAATAGAGATAAATCCATATGAATTCACAACACTCACTATAGTGTTTAAATATCAGTTTATAATATAATTTCCTTATCTAGTGATAATATATTATGGTCAATGATGATGATCAATCTCAGCATCCTCTTAGGCTTCGATAAAAAAGGTAAATCTCAGGTGATGTCCGTTTATGATGTGGGGTATAATAACCACTTCTTGTAAGGTACCTATACCACATAATATTGAACTACTAATGTCTTATTGCCTATGGATCTATCCAATCTCTTATATATGAATAATTTTATAATTTTATCAAAATTATGTATTAATGAAATGTTGTTAAATTTGTAATTAAAACTATTAATGTTAAGATTATTGCATATCAATTTTGGGATTCTGATCTATGTGATGTTTACTGGAATGTACGACCTATAAATCTCATAATTATATCAATTGACATTTTTTATGATAAATTTGGCATGGATTTTATTTCCCTGAAAATATTCACATAAATTATTGAAGAATTTAGGCCATGTTAGATATTCTGGAAAAATATTTGATCCTACATCAATGTGATGATAATTATTAAATTCTGATGGAAATATCATATATGGTATTGTTCTTGATTTATAATAAAATGGCTCTTTTTTCTCAAATGGTTGAGGAGAAATGCAAATTCTTTTACTTGTCAAATGTGTTGGCGTGTTTTTATTTCTTTCATGAATAGTTTATCATTCTTCCACTGAGTCATTATAAAGTGTTCTAAATATTACATACATCTTGTTATACACCATTTTCAAAGGATCATTATATAAATTCCAATAATATTGTTACATAAATTAATGAACCTTCCTCCTGATAATATTGACTGCAGATTTATTAGAAATCCTTTTTCAAATTGGGATTTACAAATACAAATTTTTAGAATAAATATGGATTCTGGCAACACAGAATTTATTATTAGAATTATAAAAAGATCTTAATCAAGAGTAACTATCCCCTTACTTGTATTTATAACTTATTTATGAAGTACCACGAGCTTAATAATTTTCATTGATTGATCATCATTCGGGATATCAATAAATAAGTTTCTTGAAAGAGGATTTACCGAGTTCTAAATTCCACTCAATGTATGTGCTCTATGAATATATAGTGATAAATTTTGGTCTAACTAATTTTCTCAATATATTTTTTTATTTAATGAATACAGTCTTTAGAAATTTCCCATATTAGTTAATGGTATTATTTATATATGATATTATTTTATATTAATATAGAAATAAAGATAATTTATTTAACATTAGGATAGAATTGAAGACCTTACGAATAGAGAATTTATATGAAAAATTTACAGACTGTAATTTTTAACTACAAAAAATCACTTCTAGGTTATAGAATCTCAATAGAGGAAATATTTGTGGATCCATAAATAATGTATGTTATAGAACATTTTTTCATACTAACCACTGTGACTGAGACTCATAGTTTTCTTGGTTTTTCTTGGTATTATTAATGTTTTGTGGAGAATATATCATGACTATATAATCCAAAAAGTGTTTAAATATGTAAGAGAAGTAAGTTCCACTAGATTGATGAATGTGGTGAAATGTTAATGGGACAAAATAATAGTTTAATCAATTAGCCTATGCTCACAGTATCCATAAGTGGATTAGAGTTATAATTTTGGTTTATTTATAAATGAAGGTACTATAATGCATTATGAGGATGAATGATTTGGTTTTTGGTTATTCTTCACTAAAATTGATTTTCATTTGAGAAAATTATTGAGCATGAGATTTTTAGTTGTCTGGGTTAATGTTTTTATTAAATACGTACAGGAATCATGTTTTCATAGATTGTTGTGATATATATATACTGATCCTAAAATAATTATATATACAATAACATAGAATATTTTGATATGAATAAGACAACATGGTTAGAGTTGAATAATGATTATGAATTCCTAAAAACGTCCCACATATGGAATGGAAAAAATGTGGATTATGAATCGACTCAAAATGATCATGCTAGTTACACGTAATGAAAATCAAAATAGATCAAATACAACTATATTTCTACATTATGGATATGAAAAACCTAATGGAATGGGAGAAATATTATATTTTAAAAATTATTTTTCAACCATATATCTATCTCAGGATAAAATAGTTTCATAGATAATATGTTAATTTAATGGTGATGGTCATAAATGTTCTAGAAATCAACCTTGATTATAATGGAATGATAATTTTTAGGAACTATGTATTTTCTCAATCCATTCCAGATTTAATGGATTCCTTATGGGAGGATCAAATTTATTTTTTCCATATTCATCCTATATGTATAAATATACATAGATATTTGAAATAGTATTTATATTGGAAAAAGATAATCGTAGATATTTATGATAATTTATCTTGGTTTTTGGTATTTTAGGAAGATAATTCACATAGGAAAAATTCTATTGGTTGATTCTAATAATCTCTTAAAGTATAATAGAAATGGGAAAAGATCCCCATGGATTTTGTCTATGGATTCCAAAAACATTATAAAGACCATAATACTATATGGTTTGTATTCTATATCTTTATGAATTCATCACACTACATTAACATTACATAATATTTCCCTCTGAATAATCTTTTAATAATATATAGTATTGATGTGGTAAGGATTAATGGAGTACCACATTATATGGTATCTAATTTAGATCTGGGGTTTAACATAACATTATAGGGAAGTATTCATAATTCAATAAATATATAGATTATTTATTATTCTACATATAATCTTTATACATATGTTCTGTATGAGTGGAAAATTCAAAAAGTAAAGGATATTTTGTTATTTGATTGTATTGATTTCAAATGTTTTTAGGACTAACACCTTTATTATGTCTTTTTCATTCTTACAACAATATATTTTACTTATTAATTCATATAGTAACTTATTAATACCTCTATGGAAATTTGTACATAGCTCTTATTTGTTGTGATTTAATTGGAGAAAAAAGTTATTGGGACCTGATAAATCTATGTAAATAAAAGGTAAATTCAAAACCATCTAACAACACATTAAGGTTGATAATATTAAATATAAACATCATGAGAATAATCAATTATTATATTTGGTGTTATAATTTGATTAGAATCTATTTCTATCAATATATTAGTTGATTATGTTTATAATATTTTGATGGAAATGATTTTTGATCACTTGGTGTATCAGTCCCGTTGAAATAATAGATTGAGTAGGGATTTTATTTTATATATTGGTGCTTATACCAAACCTATATCAAGTTCAACATTTCATATATGTATAATTATTAAAGAATTATATTCTTAATCTATCACATGTAACAAATTCTTAGGTCACACCACAATAAGATGATCTTTCCAATGAATAAAATCATATTTAAATCTTGGAAAATATATATTATTTGTGACAATATAAGTCCAGCCATTTTGTTAATGTTATATAGTGGAATGAAATATTATATTAATCTATATGGGAACATGAATATTTAATGAAATAATGATATCATCATTGGTTTTTCTTAGAGTTATAGAATATTTTGGGAGTAATTCACTTTAATTATGGTAGAATGCAACACCCTAGGATTTTTTAATATATGTATTATACTAAAAATTTATTATCATAGACATATTAAGAAACAACAAATCATGAGTCTCAATAATCCTTAATCTGGTATAACATCGTAAACAAGATTTTATTTTTCAATTATGAATTATAATAACTAATTTTAAAAATATGTATAACTGTTTTAGGTAATGAAAATATATTTTATTTAATAATAATATTTTATGTTCCAAAAAGATAAATTATCCTCAAAATGGCTTTAATTAATTTCTATGAGAAAATAAATTATTTAATTTAGTCTATTTTTATTAAATGTATTTGAAAAAATGAAATTCATTTTTGAAATAAACATATCATGAATTATCTTACATTGGAGTTTATAGTATTTTATGAAAAGATTAATATTCATATGAATAATGAATATATTAATTTTTATTATATAATATCATTTAATTTTAAACCATTTAAAGGAGGAGTTTTTTAAAAAATTGTTTCCAAAAAATGCATAGTTAAATTATATTATTATTAATCCAATTTAACAAAATTGGAATGAATTTTTTGTTTAATTGTGATATAAAAAATATTATTCTTAAGAATACATTGTTTTTTGGAAAACATCATTTCATCTTGTAAAAAATATTAATAAAAAAAATTATAGAAATTATATGAATTTAATTAAGTAAAATAGATATTATATTTCGAATTATCATTATTAATATTATTAAATATGTTAAACATAATGGTGTTCATAATAAATAGTAAAACTATTATAAATCTACTATCTAGGTTAAGGTAAAAACATATTAACCAGGGTTAAAACAAAAGTGATAGGATTTAAAATAAACTAATGAAATTCCCAAATTATATTATATAGAACAATATACACAATAAATCATCTAAAAATTTTTATTGTTTAATTTTTGGGGAATTTGGTTTAAATTAGTGATTAATATTTCTCTATTAATTATCATAAATTATAGGTTGGTCCTCTCAACCTCTTGTAGAAAAATAATCTCCTCTTATATGAATACAAAAAGATGATTTTTTAGACAATATCATGTAAAATAGCTTCTATGAAAACCTCCCCGTGAATTATAGTCATTGATTTGGTCAAAAAACATTTCTAGTATGGTATTATTTATAAACCTAATGTGGTTGTATACATAATATTTATAGTTTATAAGCATTTGTTTCCATTTGATTGATTGTAATAACTAATTCAATTTTCTTCCAATCATTATTAATAAATTAAAGTAAAATATTGTAAATTTTAGATGTTATTATTTTAATTTAATAACCTATATCCATCTCCTCTAATCGAAAATGGTAAATGAAACTATGGATCATGTGTATGAGGATAGACAGCTTCCCAAACCGATGTAATTTATTTTCCATTACAACATAAAATGGAAGGATAAATTTTTGTATTAAATATAAATATAATATATATATCAAATAAATATTATTTTTAAAATATTAAATCACATATTCCTTAATACATTCTTATCCTTTGAAAAATGAGAACGTTGCTCTTGTGTACGTGTGGACTTCATCCTCCATGATGTTGTATGAATTTTTGTTCCCTATTCATAGATAGTAATATGGATGTATTTTTTCATTATATATGTTATATATGATATAATAAAAATTATGAAATGAACAATTTTTATTTATCTATAATTTTTTCCATCCCTTAAAAAGTAAAAACAATATTCATGTGTTTGTATGGCCTACCTTGTCCACAATTGGTGTCCATATTTTATTATTATTATAACATTTATAGATTTTTCAATATATATATATATATATATTGAACATAAAGGATATTATGTTTTTTATAAACATTTTTGAGATGAAGGTACCATGATAAATTAATTGGACTTGAACTAATGAACTAAAACTATTATAAAAATGAAATATTTTACCCCCATAACAATATTTTTATAAGGTATTATTAATAAATGATAGTTGAAACGTTATAAAGGGTCCATAAATGATATTATATATAAGTAAATGATTATGGAAATTATTTTTAGTAAATAAATGTGTATTATAATTAATTTTGTTGATATTTCAATGAATGTTTATGTTGAGATATGGGTTTTTTGTAAAAATCTCAATGATTATCTATATTTTTTATGATTATTCTTATGATGATAAAAAATGATATCCCACAAAAGAATCTAATAAATATTTTTTATACTCTATTTATTTCATGAGAATAAATTATTTCTTTTCATTTTACTATATTTTACTACTCAAGAGATAGAAATAATGTTTTTTAGGAGTGTCATCATAATTTATCTCTATAGTAAAAAAACATATATCTTACAAGTTATTGTTTCAAAAAGATAATTTCAAGAATATTTTTTCTATTATCTGTTTATTTTTTGTAATATATTATTACCTATTATTATTTTTAATTTAATAAAAATTTCTTCATGTAAATATTTGAATGATATACTTTTGAATTTTACTAAAATTTAAAAAGGATTCATTATTTTCACATATATGGAATGCTTGGAATATTCCATTTTCATGGGATATCATTAATTTGGATATTAATTTACATTTTTAAATGTTTATTTTAAAATAAATTGTTTTGATAAATATATCTGAATTTTGAATATTTTAAATAAGTAATATCAATGTAAAATGGGTATTTTCCTCAATAAATGTTCCATATGTTTTTTTAAATCATTTTATATCTAATATGAAATCCAAGGAAATGTCCTAATCATAAATAGGGATATAATCCAATGATATAATCCATATTAGTTGATTGTATTATTTATGATTTTGATTACATGATGTATATGAAACCCATTCAAATTTTCAAAGGTTATACATTGATAAAATGATTATAAATCATGTTTTTGTTTCATGGGTTATGATATGATTAATGTTTTATGATCATGTGTAACAAAAATATATGATTGTAATAAATTTATAGGTCATTCGTGAATTTTATTTTCCTAAAATGGATTATATAATGATGGATATATGATGAGTTAAACAAAATTAAAATGGGGGTGAACCCAGTTCAGTAAAGGTAATTGTCTAATATGATTATAATAAGAGTAAACATTGAGTTCTGTCAAGTTTTTAGGATTTTGAAAAATAAAATCTAAAATTCATGAAATTAACCTATGAATAATAAGATAATGGTTTTCACAACTTATCTTTACTCCATAAACTTGGGTCTTTTGAAAATAATATTTTCTCATGGATTGTTTTCTTTGATTACTACATGATTCATGTCTTAGGAGCTATGATGATTTATTTTGATAATCAAGAAAATGATATACATGGTATGGTTTTGGAATTTTATAAATATATTCTCATACCCTTATTAAAATTTATTTTTTTGTTCTCATTCTTATCTCTATTGTTTAACCATATTGATCATATGTTATTTTACATTATATTTTTCATACCCAATATAACAAATAAAGGTACTATGTATGATATTCCTAATAAGTGTGATTTTTTTGATTTATATAGTTGGTCTGATTTAGTACACTTTTAATCTAGTAGTTTATATATATTTGTGTCCAAAAATACTTGATATGTATTTATTTGGAAGGGAAACTAATTTATGTAATTAATATTCATCTAATAAATTGTAATTTATATGTTTGAAATGTATAGGTCACTATTTTCTAAATATAATGTTTCGATCACTGAAGAAAAACTCTTGTATCACATTGTTTCACATTCATTAGATGAAAATTCTGGAGACAAGTATTCTTGACATGCTGATTCTTTATATATCATTATTATTTTGAAAAATTAAGATTTATTGTAGATTAAATCTTGTAAGATTATGAATCCTTATAAAGAAATTGTTAAATCATTCACTGAAATTCCAAAGACATAAAATTTTGAACCGATTTTCATTTTATGTTAAATAGGTTTTTATTGTCAAATGCAAATCATTATGAAAATAATAAATACATCCCTTTGACCATAAAATTTATAAAATATTATCGAGAAGTAAAAAAATACTTATAAATAATACGACATCATTAGAATGCATATCAGATATAAATATCATATGATATTCAAGTCAGTGAATAATAATTTTAAAAATATTATTCAAAAAACAATATAGGTCAATGTCTATTAAATTTATTAGATTTTAATATCATAAAAATGAATGTCCTAAAATTATCTCAAAATTATTTTAAATTATAATCAACCCTTCTTGGACCTCCTTAAAAACAAATTAAACATATTTAAACACTTCTGTATTATCCTCAATAGCTCCCCACTATTCTGTGGTGTTTTTGGATAATAAATATGAATATCATTAATTCAAATGGGGAATTCAATCGCCCCTTTAGATTTGTTGGAATACCTTTTTCAACTCATTTTTAATATACACATTTCCATTATTTATCAATCTGTACTCACTATAAATAATTAAAGCATGATCTATTTAAATAGAGATGCATTTTAATGACTCACCATTGTATAATTTAGTGTTTCTTATATAATTTACTCCCTTTATAATTAGTAACTTTAATTTATGTGATTAAAATTTATTTATCCTTTCACTCGTTATAGAAACACCTGAATTTTTTAATAATCCTAAAAATGTATATGAATAAGTGAAAACTCCCATTTTATAATTTTTATTTTAACGAAAAGAATATTTTAATTAATTGGGATACTTTTATCCAACACCTTGACAAATTTATTGAATTCCATGTGAGGGTATCCTTAAACACATGTTTATGATTCAACAAATGGATATAATTGATGTTTTATACAAAACACTATCAAATTATACATTACTAAATTTTCAGTGAAGATAAATTTATCTTCATTCATGGTTCTAACTAAAAAATGTTTCACATAACCTTTTCCAAAATTATCATTACTGAAATGATACCAGTGATCAATGATCATTAATCTATATTTTGGAACTAAAAAAGCATAAATATTTATTACACATTTATTAACACTTGAAACTTGTAGTCTATTCTTAATCTAAACATTCTGGTCAACTAGTTAAACTTTCATCCATATAATCTGAGTACGAGCATCTATGGATCTGATTTACTGAGGTCCAACTATACCCAATTCTATTAAATAATAGAATTTTCTATTCCATGCCACATAACCCTCACCAATAATGAATGTGATAACTGATTTTGAATTTCTATTATTAAAATTTATAACAATATATGAATATTTATTTCCTTACAACATAAAAACACAAATATTTCATCAATTCATGATTAATCCTGGTGAAATTATGATATATATATATATACATATATGAACACTATAACTTTTTCAAATGAAATATTCAATTAGATCACTTTGAAATCAGACAAATAATTTCAGCTGGAAAAAATTACATGTCTTGAGTATATATGTTAAATAAGGATACCATTTAACTTTATTTATTCCACTTGGTTTACAAATGTTTTAGTTGTTTATTTGATAATATTTCTGATAAATTATATATAATTAGAAACCAAATTATATTTTACAATTAAAAATCACTTCAAAAATTAATAATATTACTTTTCAGCAAATAGGAATATATTAAATTTCGATTGTGTGATTTTCAACCCTATAGATTATGACAATTCACTAAACATATAAATCACAAAACGGTTAATCATTTCATGATAAAAAACATTAAAAATATTCTCTCTTTCCAATGAAAATATATTTTCCAAAATATAAATAATTATAATATTGTTCTATAAAGACAGATCATTCTCATGTGGATTACTATAAATAATCTTTTTTTAATATTTTATTCTTATTATGAATCATTAATGCTATAATTAAAATGATCTATGGGCCTTCCATAGTTTGTAAAATTATTTCCCACACATTAACACCGTGATTCAAACTCCATCCTGAAGGAAAGATTAGGTTATTCATTAAATACCTCTTCATCATGATCACAATTTAATAATTTACATTTCACGTCAATTCGATATATCATGTATTGATTGTGATAAAAGAATTCTAGTAACATATTAATGATATAACATCATTCTTCTATTGAAACTATTTCACAAAATTAATATCTATCAACCAAAGAATACATCTTCCAAACAATCCCCACAATATCCCATATGACCAAACCTTTCTCATTTAGTTTGTTTATAAAAATTCATATTGTAACAGTGATTTTTTTCTCATGATTTGATACAAAATACCATGTGAAGTTCTTCTCAATTTTATAAAATTGAAATTTCTTATAATAAATTCATTATTTATGCTCAATTAAATTTAACAAAATTTGGGATTCAAAATGAGAAATTATAGTATTGTTTCATTATGTGTTATCATTAGTTTTATTGGGAAGAATTCATATTATTGGATAATAATATTTTCACAATCCATTATTTTCTTCATAATCTATATCATCTACTTCTAATACACTTCCTCTTTATAGAAACCATCTTTTTTATTAAATAACTTTTTATTACATTTTAAAAATAAAGGATCATTAAATTCTAGTATCTTTGAAATCAGGAACATAATACATGAAAGCAAAATAAAAAATTATTTTAAACCAATCATAAGGCTTCATCATAGCTTCATCCTATGTACAATTAAGGCATCTCATATCCTAGAGACATACATCAATGAAAAGGGCTAGCAGAAGGCTCAGTAAGAAAAACAAGTGAAACGGTTGACATGTGATATTAAGGAATTTTAATAAGAACATGATAAAAGTAATAAAGGCATGATAAATGGAAGAATAAGAATATCATAATAAAAAACAAGAATCATAATTTCAATATGTGTATTCATAATTTCATTCATACATTCATGCACATATCACGGGGTGTGTATCCCCGATGTGTTATAAAAAATACCATGGATATTTACCAAGGTATCGTGAAACTTATCATCTATAGAAATTAATTTTATACACAATGCATTGGAGAGATATCAGGGTTCACCCTTAATATATCATTAATTTTATATGAGCCACATATATCACAAACAAATATTTCATAAATAACCCATAGAGAATTAAAGAAATGGGATTCATTTGAAAATCGTGACGTTTTGAAAGTCCATAAAAATAAGATCATTATATCATCTATAACCCATGGAAAGGGATTGAGGGTTATATATATATCAATTACAGAATAAATTATCTCATATTTATATATTTATGAACAACCATTGAAACTAAATATGTCTGGGTATTCACATAAACAAGGGGATTTCTTGAGAGAAAGAGATATAAATTTTGAGATAAAATTTCTGCAGCATAACATCTGTATAACATAGTTTAAAAAAATAAAAAGAGAAGGTACACGAGTTTCCCACTCTTAAATAACTTATAATTAAGTATAAATCTAGAATATGATGGATATAAGAATGCGGTATGATAATTTGAATGACATACCACATGAAAAATTAAAGATGAGAGAAAAGAGAAGATGTGATTCCTTTTACGAAACATTCGGTATCCTAATATCATCACATAAAAAGTCAGAAAATAAATAAATGAGAGTGGGAAAAGGTCTATCAGCAATTAGACATGAAATGGACAGAAATGAGAACATATAAAACATACCATCAACTTAAGTTGATGTAAATTAGAAGACACAACAGAAATGAAGTCATTGCATAAAAGTGGGGGGGGGGGTGAAAAGATCACATACCTTGAAGTGTAATTTCAAAAGATTGAAGGTCGGGACCTTGGAAGGCTTAAGGGAACCTTGGGAGGACTACATGGGTGTTAAGGAGACCAGAACCTATTTCAGGATTATTTGTGGAATGAAATTAATGAGGGCAATCAGTTGGAATTTATAGGAAAAGTGAGTGAATAAATTATTAATTTCTAAGGGACACCTCATCGGTGGTATTTGCAAAACCATGGGCTTTACCGTGGTATTGACCACATGGGACACCTAAAATAATATATCACTTTACATAAGTGAACTAGAAATCATACATATTTATTAGATCATTAATGATGTCATTAAACACCGGAAACTCATAACTGTATTTTTACTATTCACCGATAAATCAACTATTTCAGAAAAATCCCAAAAATTCAAGCTAACCTAAAATTGATGCTCTGAATTCAAAAATGAAGTCCACTTTTTGAATATAATTTTCTAAATATTTTTATTTTAATATTTAAATAAAATCATTATTTATTCAAAAAATAAAACTTTGAACTATTACTCATTTTGTAACACCATAAAAAAGTAATCATGGTCCCATAAAAATATCGTATCACCATAAGACAATAAATATAAATTTATCATTAAATTTTATGAAAAGAAACATCCATTTTAAATTATTAAATTAATTATACAATTGTAAATAAAATATTTATGGTGTACAAAAATACCAATACTTAAACTATGATCATTTTTCACTTTTAAGATGTACAAAATGTATTTATACATTCATGGGTGAAGTTTCTATTTTTTTGTCAAATTACTATTCATTAATATTCATATGGGTATGTTTCTATTCCTACTTTACTATTCACTAAAAACCAAGTTGATCTTAATAGACTCAATATTCTTCACTGATCACAACTGTAGAATTCCTTTTTTTTTGGAAATCATATCACATTATTAATTATTTAATAAATACAAAAATATTTTAAAATACATTTTTTTCCAAAATTAAACAACAATACACATCCTATATTTATTCAGATATTTGAAATTCACAAACTTTTTCATAATAAGAAATAAAATTTTATTTATATAAAATGAATACACAAAGCAGATATGGTCTCTTTACATAGCCCCTTATAACACCTACATATGACTTAATTGTAAGGTGTGTTATAGTGATAGAATCTTGGGGTGGCTTGGAAAACATTGCCCGAGTGATGATTTCTATCTGCTTGAACTTCTCAGTAAGGTGATTCGGTTCAAGATTCATACGTTGAAGTTCGGCTTGGGCTTGGTCCAGAGAAATGCCTAGTAATGCTACCTCCTTCCAAACCTCCGACAGATGGGCTTCGTATGGCTCGAGTCTTCTTGATGAAGCCATTCAATCTTTTTTATGTATTAATTTACCAAGATAACCGTATTTATAAAAAATACAATGTTATGATTATCATTTCAAACGTACATCTTTATCAACAATCATAAAACAGTCGAAAATAAACGGCATCATTTTAATTATACCCACTTCATTAATTAAAGGATATATTTTTGTTAAGTATAAAATAAAATAAAATACAAAATTAGAAACAAATATAATTAAAAATTTCAGGTCATTACAATTCTTCCCCCCTTATGAAATTTCATCCCCGAAATTTTATCTCATATCCTATATTAAGAAAAGGTGAGTGTACTTATGTGTCTTAAACTGCTCAAGTTCCCACATGGCTTCTTCATATTTGTATTTCCTCCACAACACCCTAACACGATGTGTAGTCTTATTGCGTTGAACCTTGTCTCTGTGATCCATGATCTCCACCGGCTGCTCTTCATAAGAGAGGTCATGTTCAAGTTGAACAACCTCTGGATTTAGTACATGTGGATTTTCAGGTATGTACCTCCTCAAGAGGGATACGTTGAAATCATAATGAAATGGGGATTGATTTAGAGTAAGTTCAAGATGATAGGCCACTGCTCCTACACGATCATTGATTTCATACGGGCTAATGTAAAAAGGAATAAGCATCCCTTTCTTCCAAAACCTAATGACTCTCTTCCAAGGTGAAATAAAAAGAAATACTTTGTCAGCGAAATCAAAATCCAAGTCCAATCTATGGTTGTCGACATATCTATTTTTCCGAATCTGAGCAGCCTTAATGTGTTGTTGGATGGAATGGATATTTTCTATCATTTCTTTCACAAGATCAGGCCCATGAAGCTTTCTATCACCAACTTCATCCCATAAAGTAGGAGTTCTACATCGCTTCCCATAAAGAGCTTCATAGGGTGCCATTTGAATGCATGAGTCGAAGTTATTGTTTTATGAGAACTTAACTAAAGGGAGATGTTGATCCCATCCACCGTTAAATTTCATTGATCAAGACCATATCATTCCCTCGAGTGATTTAATAGTCCATTCATATTGGACATTATTTTGGGGATGATAGGCCGTACTAAAATTCAAATCAGCGCTCAGAGATTTCAGTAGACGTCTCCAGAATTTTGATTAGAACCTTGGATCATGAGTATATATGATATAAAGAAGAACTCCAAGATTCATTACCACTTACTTCATGTAAATCTTGGAAATATTATCTAGAGATAAATCTTTCCAAAGTGAGGTAAAATGGGAAGTCTTGGTGAGAAGGTCCATAATAACCTATATCACATTATTTCCCTCGGATGTTCTCAGGAGACAAGTGACGAAGTCCGTAGTGATATTTTCCAACTTTCTTGCCGGTATGGGTAGTGGTTGCAATACCCATTTAGGAATTTTTCATTGTACCTTCACTTACGAATGTACTAGGAACATTGAAGTGTAGTCAGAAATCTCCCTTTTCATATTAACCCACCAATAATGATCACGAAGTTTCCTATACATTTTTGTGCTACCATGATGTATAGAGAACATAGATCTATGAGGTTTATACTTCTGCTCCTTCTTTATTTCCAAAATAGATGGAACTCATAGTCTTGTACATAATTCCAGAACACCTTCTTGATCAATTTTGAACTCAAGAAACTTCCCATCTGTCACATCCTGAAACTACTTCTCTAATAAAGGATATTATTTCTGAGCCTTTTTTATCTTCTCTAGTACTAAATGTTGAGAAATCATTTGGGTTAGGGTTGATGATTTCCCTTCCATTAATATTTCAATTTCTAGTTTTACAAGGTCCTTGATCAAAGGATCTCTATAAATCCTCATCATGGACAGAACAACTCGCTCTTTCCTACATAATGCATCAACTACATTGTTTTATCTTCCAAGGTGATAAGGAATTGAACAATCATAGTATCTAACGAGTTCCAACCATCTCCTTTGTCTCATGTTCAATACCTTTTTTGTGAAAATATACATCAAACATTGATGGTCATTGTATATATCACATTTCTCCCAATAAAGATAGTGCCTTTATATTTTCAGAGAAAAAACAACCACAGCCAGCTCTAGATCATGCATAGGAAATTTCTTTTTTCAAGTCATAAACTGTTGAGATGCATAGGCAATGACCTTTTAATATTTCATGAGAATGATCCTATGCCCAATTAGAGATGCATCACTAAAATAACGAATCATTCTCCACTTGATGGCGGAGTCAGCACAAGTGCAGTAACCAATCTCTTCATCATCAATTGGAAACATTCCTTACAGTCCTTTATCCAGATGAAATTTACCCCTTTTCAGGTTAACTTGGTTAATGGATTAGAATGTCCTGAAAATGTTATCACAAACCTCCTATAATATCCAGATAATCCGAGGAAACTATGAATCCCAGTTATTTTTGTTGGATGAGGCCACTCCTCTAAAACTTTTGTCTTTAAAGGGTCAACTGTGATTCCTTCATTGGTAATAATGTGCACCAAGAAAGAAACCTGTTGTAACCAAAATTCACATTTACAAAACATTCCAATTTTTTTTTCTTTCTATGGGATTTGCAAAATAATCCTTATATGATCCTCATGCTCTTCAGGAATTTTGGAATATATCAGAATATCATCAATAAAAACTTCCACATTGTTATCAATGTAGTATTTAAATACTCTATTCATCAAATCCATAAAAATAGAAGGTCCATTAGTTAGTCCAAAAGGCATAAAAACAAACTCCTAATGCCCATATCTTGATCAGAAGGTAGTTTATGGAATATCATATTTTTTCACTCTCAATTGATGATAACTAGATCGAAGATAAATCATTGATAAGAATTGATCCCCACTAAGTTGGTCAAATAAGACATCAATTCTTGAAAGAGGGTATTTTTTTACTGTGATCTCGTTAAGATCTCTATAATCAATTCATAACCGCATTGATCCATCCTTATTCCTCACAAAGAGAACATGTTATCCCCATGGATACATACTCGGTCAGATAAACCCCTTCTCCAAAATATTTTGGAGTTATTTCTTTAATTACTTCAACTCCAAATTTTCCATCCTATACAGGGTAATTGATATTAGATGAGATACAGGTATGAGTTCAATGGATAAGTATACATCTCTTTCTGGGGGTGGTCCCAGCAACCCCTTGGGAAATACGTCCATGTATTTCTGGACAGTGGGTATATTTTCTATCCTCAAACTCTCATTTCCTTCTTATTCTTCACGGATCAATTCCATAAAGAAGGATATAGGAGGTTCATCTAGACAAAGGTCAAGTTGAGATATATCTCCATGGATGATAACTATAGGTTTTCCATTCACTACTACTGATATTTCCTTACTTCTGCATTTGGACATAGTATCATACTTTGAGAGCCAGTCCATCCCTAATATAATGACGAATTCCAACATGGGAATGACTACTATATTTGTGATAAGATTTTTCTCACCAAAGTAAATACTGGAGTTTCTAAACAATGATGATGCTTGGATAATCCCACTAGGAGTCTTGATTGATAACTTTTCATTTAGAAAGTCATGGGTTGATTCTAAATTATTTGAAAACATGGAGGAAATGAAGGAATTCCTAGAACCAAAATCAAAAAAATTACAAGTAAGAATTGAGAGAACAACAAGAGTACCTTCTACCACATCATTTGGAGCTTCAACTTCAGTTGTCATGATAGAAAAAGAATTTACTTTCTCCCTTGGCCTCTGCTGGGGCTAATGGTGGTTCCCCTCCACTACCCACAAATTTGGATAGTGATTGGAAAAGTTCCCATGTTGTACACACCTATTCCAATGGACATCAGGTTGGGCCTGCACCATCTTCCCCTTGTCGTTAGTGTTTGGATGTTGAGGTTTCACCTTACTACGACAATTCCTTTCAATATGGCCTTCTCTTCCACACATGTAGCATTTCCCGCTCCAGAGAAGGTAGTTCCCCAAATGCTTCTTCCCACATTTATTTCACGTGGGACGTTGCACTTGGTTGCCTAGTCATCCATGATCAAATGTCCTCCTTAATATGGGATCCATATATTTCTTATTGACACTTGATTTTTGAGACCATTACATCTCACCAAACTCTAGTTCAACCTTCATCGCACTCCGAACGATCTCCTCATAGCTATCATAATCTCGGTTGGCTAGGTTCTTCAGTAGATGAGGTCTCAGTCCACCGAAAAAACGATCAAACGTTCCATTTGGATCAATGACAATGCTAGAGGCATAACTTGAAAGCCTTGTGAAGTTTATCTTTTTTCTTCCCACAGATTCATTCTCCTTCTGCTTCAGCTCAAGAAACTCCTACTCCATTCTTGTTCTCATGGAATGAGGGAAATACTTACTAAAAAAGATCCCTCTGAAATCTTCTCACTCCATAGATTCAACCTCCAATCTGGGCATCATGTTTTGAATCAGCTCCCTCCACTAATCAACATCGTATTATAAGTGATAGATAACCAGAGTGACCTTCTCTAGCTCTGAACAGCGGAGCATAGAAAAAATCTTCTCGATAGAGTTGAGCCAGAGCTCAGAAATAAATGGGTCAATCGATCCAATGATGTTTGGTGGACTTTCACGCAATAATGTCTAAATATAATGGTGGTCCCTTCGAGGTGAGATCATTATCATAGCTTGATTCATGTTATTTCCTATAACTTGAGTCAGTTGGTTCGTCATTCACATGAAAGTTTCCATTCCGGCTTCCATTAGAGGGTCGTCAGCATATGGTCCTCTGTGGTCGCAATTTGTACGGTTCCTCCTATCGCTCGCCATTTATAAAAGAATAAAACCATAAAGAGAAACTTATTTCATTTATTAATCTTTTAACTAATAATAATTTTATGTCTTAAAACATCATGTTTCAATGATTACATTTCTCTATAAATTCTTCATAATGATTCATGAAAAGCTTATGATTAACCAAACATATCCCTAGAATGTGTCATAACAAAGAGTGCAGAAATGGCCATTGTTGAGTTCCGGTTCTTGTACAAGTCTAGCTCAATGCGGTTTTTTCAGGTTTTACCTGGATGTACATCTAAACTAGATCCACTTTTACCTAATCATATCAAGACAGGGGTGTATTTTCATCATAAACCACTTACTCAATACTCACAAAAATACCACCAAGTTTTCCAATATTTAATTTTTTCTATAAGATTATTCCTAATTATTTTATAGCCTAAATTTCATAAATAAATAAACTATCCGTTGATTCCAACTATGTAAACCCTCATTTTTATTACATAATTTTTTTTACATTTTACAAATAGATGATCTTTAAAGTTGAGTGTCTTGGAAATCAGGAACAAAATACAAGAAAACAACATAAAACATTATTTAAACCACTCATGAGGCTTCATCATAGGTTAATCCTATGTTCAATTCTTGAATCTCATATCCTTGATACATTCATTAATGAAAATGGTGAGCAGAAGGATCGGTAAGGAAACCATGTGAAACATTTGACATGTGATCTTGAGCAATATTAATATGAACAAGATAAAAGTCATAAAGGCATGATAAAGGGAAGAATAAGAATATCATATTTAAAATAACATGAATCATAACTTGAATATTTATCTTCAACATTTCATTCAGACATTCATGAATATATCACCAAGGTTTATCCCTGAGGTGTCATAAAAATTACAATGGTTATTCAACAAGGTATTGTGAAACTTTCCATCTCTAGATATTAATTATTTACCCAATTGAATTGGAGTGAAATTTGGGTGTACAGATAATATTTCATTACATTCTTGTGAGACCAATAGATCATAAACTAAAATTTCTTGAATAACCCATAGGGAATAAAAGAAATGGGATTCATTTCAAAATCTTGATGTTTTAAAAGTTCATAAAAATAAGATCATTATATCAATTATAACACATAGAAAGGGTGTGAGGGTTATATGTATGTCAATTCAAGAATAAAATTATCATATTTATATATTTATTAACACCATATAAACTAAATAGGTCTTGTTATTCACATAAATAAAAGAAGATAATTTCTTGAGAGAAAGAGATTTAAATTTTGAGATGAAATTTCTGCAGCATAACGGCTATATAACATGGTTTCAGAAAACAATAAAAAGAGAGGGTACAAGAGTAAACCACTGATAAATAACTTATAATTCGGTATAAATACATAATTATATGGAGATAAGAACATGGTATGAGTATTTGAATGACATACCACATGAAAAGGAATGATCAGAGAAAAGAGAATATGTGATTCCTTTTATGAAAAATTTCGCAGCCTAACAACGTCACTTATAATGTCCGAAAATAAATTGATGAGTGAAAAAATGGTCTATCAGCAATTATAAATGAAATGGATAGAAGTGAGAACATAAAACAACATATCCTCATCATATAGAGGTGGAAATTAGAAGACACAACATAAAGGAAGTCATGACATAAAAGACGAGGGTGAAAGGATCTTTTACCATGAAGTGTAATTTTGAATGATTGAAGGTCAGGACATTGAGAGGCATGAGGGCACCTTTGGAGGACTCTTTCAGATGTAAGGGGACAATAACATCATTGAGGATGATTTTAGGAATGAAATGAATGAGTAAAATGGCTTGGTATTTATTGGAAAAGTCAGTGAATAAATTATTACTTTTAAAGGGACACCTCATCAGTGGTATTTGAAAAACCATGGGCTTGCCCATGGTATTGGAGACTTAGGTGACCTCGCATCATATATCAATATTCATTAGTTTACCACATATCTTTCATCATTTTTATGTCATTAATGATGTCATTAAACACCTGGAACTCAAAACTTCATTTTTACTATTCACTTATAAATCAATTGTTTCAGAAAATTCCCAAAAATTTACCAAAACCTATTAGATATGATCTGAATTAAAAAATGGATTCCATTTTATGAAAATCATTTTCAAAATATTTATAATTAATTTTTTAAATAAAGTCATTATTTATTTGAAAAATACAACATTAAAATTATAACTGATTTTGTAACACCTTAAAAAAGAAATCAAGGGCCGATAAAATTATCATATACCTATAAGACAATAAAGAAACAATTTAGGATTAAATTTTATGAAAATAAATTTCAATTTTAAATTATTAAATTAATTATACAATTGTAAATAAAATATTTATGGCGTACAATAATACCAAAACTTAAACTATGATCATTTTTTCACTTTTAATATGTCTAAAATGTATTTATACATTCATGGATGAAGTTTAATTTTTTATTCAAATTACTATTCATTACTATTCTTATGGGTGTGTTACTATTCCCACATTACTATTCACAAAAAACCTAGTTGGTCTTTTTAGACTCTAAATTTCTCACTTATCAGAACTGTAGAATACCATTTTTTTGAAATCATTTTACATTATTAATTATTGAATTAATTCAAAAATATTTTAAAATACCCTTTTTTCCTAAATTCATCAATAATAGAAATCCTATATTTATTCGGATAATTGAAATTCACAAACATTTCCATAAGAATAAATAACAAATTTAATTTATATAAAAGGATTACACAAAGCTGCTAAGGTCTCGTTACATAGCCCCTTATAACACCGACATGGGAGCAAAGTGTAAGGTGTGCTATGGTTATAGAATCTTGGGGTGGCTCGAACAACATTGCCAGAGTATTGATTTCTATCAGCCTTAACGTCTCCCTTATAAAATTCATCATACGTTGAAGTTCGGCTTGTGCATGGTCCAGAGCAAAGCCAAATGATGCTACCTCCTTCCCAAGCTCCGACAGATGGGCTTCATGTGGCTCAAGTCTACTAGATGAGGCCATTCAATCTTATTTCTATATAAATTAACCAAGATAAGCATATTTATAAAAAACAGTGTTAAGATTATAGTTTCCAACAGTCATATTGATCAATGATCATATAATAGTCAAAACCCAACGGTCTCATTTTAATTATACCCACTTCATTAATTAAGGGTTATAGTTTTGTTGAGTATAATATAAAATAACACACAAAATTTTGAATCAAATATAATTAAAACGTTTGGGTTGTTAGACACTTCTTCTTCACTTGTAACATATGTGTCCACTTCAACCATAAAATGAAAACATACATCTTATAACACACATTATATATCATAAAAAGTACAGTTTTCGTATTTGGAATCTTATAAATTATCATCATAATAATTCTTTTTTTAATTGAATTCAAATAAATTTAAATTTTAAATATTATATCATCATTTGATAATTTTTACCAGTATTTGTAGCTATTATTTTATGAA
Source organism: Viscum album (assembly GCA_963277665.1). NCBI lineage: Eukaryota > Viridiplantae > Streptophyta > Magnoliopsida > Santalales > Viscaceae > Viscum > Viscum album. The sequence goes on along the minus strand of OY728119.1, from coordinate 1,359,301,765 downwards.
AAATAACTTCAATATTTCCATTCCCCTTGTCAACATAAAAACATACACATATATATATTACTGATCTTCATATAATATGTTGATCCAAATTCTAATATGTTTCTAAAAAATTTATTTTTTGGTTCCATATATCATATGTATTCATGTGCACCTTTAGTATCATTAAACATATATTGATAATTTTCCAAAAAGAACACAGATATTCTCAACAAAATAAATATTATAACTAGTTATTTTTTAATATAGTTCATCACATTTTCACAATTCTCATGTTATTACACTAAGCCTCAATATTATTTAGTGTATGTTGTGATATATTGATTCTCTATTAAATCCATTCATATATAACACCAAAAAGCATTAAATGTGTGCCACTTTCCATTCACTGAATTTATCTTCTTGACATATTCTTGAAGTTCTTTCTAAAGGTGTCATTTGAAAATTTTCAACATCTGATGTTTCTCTAATTTGTGAACTTCCTAAAAAAATTTATACGAGTGAAACAATAATTGGCTACAATGAAACAAAGACCAGTCATTGTTCACATTTTCTTCATAAGACAATTTTCACACACACACACACACACACACATATATATATATATATATTCCCATGGATAGGTGGAACTAATATTGACTATCTTATGGGTACATTGACTAAATTTATTTTCATTCATGCACCACAGTAAAATTATATATAAAATTTTGTCATGGTATGGTCACCCACTTACTCATATTTTGAAATCATACCCATTCTATATTCTCTTAGATGGTAGATTCTTCTATTACATAAATTATTCTCATCCGTGGAACTCTTATAACATTCGTTGAATCTATTAATATTTTGAAACAAGTTATCACATAAATAATCACCTATTGTAATGACTATAATTTATTTTAAACTATTCAAGATTCAATTATTAATGTGTATAACATGAAATTTAATTCATCGAATAGTTGGATAACACTATTAAATTTTTGTTTTAGTCTTTACATGAATAAAACTCATTTATATTCGACTTGTTTTCACTGGATATTTGTAGATTAATCCCATTTAATTATGAAGGATGTATCATTGAAAAATTTAAATTCTCCACCATCACAATAATTAATATTCTTTAAAATATTGGTGTCTTCTATCATTTATAATGAGAAACCACTACTTAGAATCCATTATGTAGCAGTAATTCACGTCATTAGTGAAACATCCATTAAATATTAATTATCTAATTTATTATTATTCTAAATAACTTCTCTTATATATTAAGATGAATAAATTCAAATGGATATTTTTTATATAGTTATTATCGCAATTTCATAATCAATCACATATTCTATGGAATTTATTTTGGAATATTTAATGATTCTGTGTACAGACAAACGTAGGAATATTTTTTCATAGTTTTCTTCATTGGAGACTAAATTTTTTCTATTTATATTTTATCTCCCTTGATAGATTCTTTCTTATAATTAAGAACATATTTTAAAATAATGCCTTTTAATTCTGGTTGACAGTTCTATATAACAAACTATAGACACTAAATCTCAATTGAAAATCAATGATATAATTCCATCTATAAAACATGCTCAATGATTATTTATTTTACTATTATTATTTTTTTGTAATGTATTTTTATTAGAAAGGAACAATATTAAAAACATTTTTATGTATTTAGTAGTTGTAGGAGATAATTTATCATATTAATTTTTCGTATACATGTACCAATAATAAATTAAGACTATCACTATTATAAATGAAGAATATATATTTTGATTAATACATATGTATTTTTAAACTATGTTTTTTTACTAGAATTTTAGATATTGTAGATGACTAAGTCTTGATTCCTTTTTTATGAATTCATCTTTTACAAAGTAAAAAAATTAGTTGTAAATTTTTTTATTCTACCCTTATTATTTTTTATTCTATAAACATGATTTTTATATTATGATATTTCTTGTAATTTTAATACATAATATCCTTTATCCTAAATCCCATGTCTTATTCAATGAGTTCAAAAACAATATTGAGAAATTTTTTATTTTCATAATATTTTTTCTCTTTATCATTCATTGAGGTTTTCCTTCCTTATTCGAGTTGACATTCTCTTCAAAAAAATCCATTAACTCATATATAAGAATATCCTACATATATGTTTTAACAAAACATAATATATTTGACAATTTTTTTTTTCACATCTCCCCAGTTGTTTCATATTGTTTGTGATTTTATCACGTGCTTCATGCTTTGATTGGCTTCGGGATGATGTTTCATCATTTTGCAACATAATCAAAAAATAAATTTGCATTCAACTTGGGAATGTTTTTTTAATTTCATGGTATATTCATACTATTTTAGAATATTTCCCCATTTCATATATTTATCTTTATAATCATGTTAATTATATTGAAAATATTTATTCAATTTTTTTGGATATTTGGATGTAATGTATTCAATTCCTCAACATATAAATTAATTCATTCGATATTTAAAATTTCATATTCCATTATGTTTACTTGACATTCATGAGATAAGGTACATGATTAAACAATTTACATTATTTTTATTTTTAATAACATTAGAATCAAGAAATTTTTCTGTCCATAAACTATCTTCTTAATTTATAATATTTCATAGACATTTATCATTATAGATAATGGGTGGTTTTTTTTTTAAATTAAGTGGAAACTTTTTAATGTTATAACTCATTAAATGGGAGGTTATATGGATATTTATCAGAGATTTAGCATTAGATCAAATTCGTGAGTAATGTTAAGAATTAAATTCATATCAACAATGGTTTCATGATGTTATTTTATCCAAAAATATAACCTTTATAACTATATTAATAACCCTAATGTAATAACAATAAAGCTATTCATATTCATCCATCATTATATTTTCAAACAAGACAATCCAAATTTGTATATGACATGATTTTTCTTTGATATTACCTTCATAACTGCATTATGTTTTATCCCAACATTATTATGTAGTTTGTAATCCAATTTCATTGGTATAAAAATTATTTGTGAGAGAAATAAAAATTTCGTTTCTAGATTTTCCATTAAACTCAATGGACATTTTCTCATGAAATGACATTTCCTCATCTTGTTGATTGGGTATAAATATTGCTCTGGATACATAAAAAAATCTACACCCTAGGAGAGAAAATATGGTTGCAATCTATTCTTCAGATCGTTGAAATTATTTCAATAAAATTTTATCATAAATATACTATTAGTAGAGTTGATTTTGTCTATCCTTTATTGATATATATTCTGTTAGAGGAAACCATATATTTTGACTCAAATAGAATGTCCATTATAGTAAATTAGATATACTGATATAGGGTGAATAAATGAACCCTCTATTATAAAATTTACATCATTGAAATAAACTGCTATGGTTAATTAAGAGATGAAATATTCATTTATGAATCATATATTCACCAGAGTCTAATGAATATTAAATCTAAAAAAGGGATAATGATTCTTTCCAATGGAATTCATCAGTTTTTGGGCATATTCCTTATTGAAGAATAATGTAATCCGTTGATACATATTATTCAATATCATTATATTATTAGTAAAATTGGATGTGTATTTAATTATCCATAAACCCATGATTCCAAAAAAATATGCAACTCTTAAATGATACATTTTATCTTTATTATTATAATGAAATACAAGAAACACCTATAATAATTTTCTCTTATATGATGAAGGATTTGTTGGAATAAAATTAGAGAACCTCTTATTTTTTACAAAAAAAATAGTCAATATATCACACTTTCTTCAGTAAGAAAAACATTAAATTATAAATTATGAATAATACACAAAGAAAATAGTCTTCTTAACTAAATATAAAATAATAATTTTACGATCTACTTCTCCTACTTCTATCAAAGATAACATTTTATAGTTGAGAAAAAATAATGTAATAAAGGTTCACCTCAACTTTAGGAACAAAAATATCTTCTTCAAATAAATAATAAAATATTGAGTATGAATATTATTTCAAAACTCAAACATCATCATCATCACAGTTACCATTTTCTTCTTCTCATTTTCAACATGTTTTCACATTTCTAACCACATAAAAAAAATTTATTCACTTTTCAACTTACTAAAAAATTAATTTTCAAAATTATAGATCCTTTAACGTGAATATATTTTATTTTTTTGAGATGGAATATTTTCAATACTAGTTCCAAAATGATTTCTCTTGTCATTATCATTATTTATAAAATGGTATTTGAAATAGTTATCAAGAAATGAAAATAAATAACCGTTAAAGTATATCCATTTTTTAATGATGATACTCATGAAAATATCATCAACCAAAAATCAAGACAGACCTCTCACATTATCATGTAGTATTATAAAGATAAACTCATGTATTTTGTCTTTACTAATGAGAAACATTGAACATATCGGATAAAATCAAAAAACCAATGTGTTTACGATTTATTCAAATACTCATTAGTGATTTGTTTCTAGTTTTAACAACTTCAATATTCTCCAATATTATTGTTTTACAAACATGTTATTTTTATTTAAATAAATATCATAAATTGTTTTCAAAAAATACATTTTAAATTAAAAAGAACATATCATGAATCCTGGTTTTATTAGCATGTGATTTGGGTACTAAATAATATCAAAGAATCATCCCATTTGACATCTTCATTTTTATTCAATAAAATAATTTGTTTCATTCAGAGTTCTTATAATATAATATTTCCCATAGTTGATATTGTTCTTCTGGGAATTTGGATCATTAATTTTCCAAACCACTCGAATAAATTTTTAAATGAGAGTTTTTCATTCCTAGAGAATAAATTTTATATCACCTTGTTTATTTATTCATTAAAATTTCTTCAGAAAATATTGATGTATTTTTCATTATCCTTGAAATGTATAATGTTCTTTTCACAAATTCTTATTATAAATTTTAGATACTTCATAATTCATTGTAAATCATAAATAAATATTTTCAATCATATGTTATTCTTATAAAACATATACAGATTTTATTTAATTCATAAAAAAATATATTCTATCTCAATGAAATTTCAATTTTTTAGCATGAAAATAATGTAATATATCCTTCATGAAATTTTATCATAATTCATTGAAATTCATAATATCATTTCTAAAAATACTCTAAACAATTAATAAAAAATTTAAACACGTAAATTTCACCCTTATTATCATATCTTGATATAGTTATGTCCTTTTAAAATCAAAATAATCCTTATGAAATTAAAATCGATCATTATCATAAATTTAACCAGAGTCTCAACATTATAAATAATAATTTTGTTTCTACTCAATTTAAATTTTTTAAAATGTAACATAAATGTATTTAAAACTAAAAAAATGTTGAAATAAATAAATAGACATAAATTCTATACCTACTAAAGGAACCTCCAAGTTGGTAAAAAATTCATTCAATTGTAATTTTGGGATGTATGTAAATCATTAATTAAAATAAACTCATTGTATCTCATCATCCCTAAAAACTAAATATAATGATAATATTTTATTATACATAGATTGAATATTAGGAGGTCATCAAACACATTTGGAGATTACCCAAGAAGGACTGAACGATCCATGATTGAGGGATGTGATAAATCAATGATATATTTTTATTTAAAATATCCTTTATTAGGAAAAATCCTTCACTTGTTTAGGATTTCATTTTCTACATTAAAAACTAAAACACATAATGATAGTTACATAAGAATTGAGAAGGTTCACTTATCGTTACGAGTAGAAATTCCAATGTATGGTCATCAAATAATCAAATACCACACAATTCACTAGAAAAAATCATTTTTTGTAGAATGAAATGATTATTATATTTCATTATACTCGTGTAGTACAATGTTCAATAAAATTGTTCATGTGATTAAAATAGAATGAAATAATATATTACATTTTTGGTGATTCCTGATCAATATTAACAAAAACACAATTATTCAAAAGAATTATTCACATTCATACGAATGAGTTGGTAAGAACATTAGAGACATTTTAATAATGCACAATCTGATTCACCAGTCCAATAACTAAGTCTGATTTTCTCAATACAGAAAAATTATTTTGTAAGAATACCACTGATGAAATTCTTAAATAGTTCTAATAATGGTTTGGAAATTCTAGTTTGATATCATATTATGATTCCCAAATATTATTGTTCTATATATAAAATGTATCATTGGCAGAATACATATTGAAAAAAATTTGAACATCATCTTCCTCATTGCAAAAATATTAATTTGATTTTCCTAGTTACATTATTAAACCTAATATAAAAATCCTATATATGTATATTATATTTCACATATAAATCTTTTTTTTGGATAACAACATTATGAAATAAAAATCCGGGAACCTTTTAACATGCTTGAAATATATTACTTCTCTCTCCTCATTTATAATCTATGAAATTTCATAGAATACATGATGTACTCTATTATTATTTATAGTCTCAAAGAAATGGGTCATGTATTATTATAAAAATATTTTCTTACTTAACAAAAGTCCAAAAATCTTTAATCGTTCATAAATCTCAGTTCTCTCTTTGACTCATTCAATTCCCCTTAAAATCTTATTCTTTCATTAACTTGTTATACACCTTTTCAAATCAATAAATATCTTATGTGTTTTTATCTATATTTTACTTCTTAAATATTTCTAAACTCATTTCAATCATTCTGTAATTCTCTGATAACTTCATCTCTCTTCAAAATTCATTTGAAAAACATTATCATGTTTTCAATTGCACACTCTAATTTCATGATTACACATTCTTTTTTCTTATTTTCCAATTATGATTTATTAATAATGATTTCTCCATTATTAATTTTCTATTATGATTCTTCCATTAAAATTTCACTACTTCAACTTATTTATTTTTAATTTAAAAAATAATATCTCAAAAGAAACTATTGAAAAAATATATATTCTACATGATTTGGGATCACCTTTTATATAAAAATCATATTTTTCAAACTCTTTTACAAAAAATCATGGTATAAAAAACTCCAATACACTTATAATTATGATCTATCTCATTGAGGTGATTTCAAATGTAAAATAACAGACACTTGATTTTCTTTTCTCTTTTCTCACTTGGAATAAATTTAATATATTATTCTTATAGAACTTATTTCAATTATTATTGACTTATTCATTAGATGAAAACATTTTATATCAGCTTCAGCATCGTATTATTAATAATAAATTGTATTGTAGCTTCCCATTCTTACAACAACATCTTTTCTTCATACATAACCTAAATATTTTTTCCCTTAATGTAATTTTCCTGAATATTTTTGGAAGCATCTGTTATCACTTTTTACATCATATATCTAGTATCACAAGTTTTAGAAAATACATATGATTTTTCGGAAATACAAAAGAACAACGAATCATCAGATTTACTTTGGATCCATGATGAATTGAATTGCCTTCCTCATTATGATACATTTTTCATTTTCGAATACATGTGATTCTAATGATTCTTTCTACCTGAGAGAATATCAAAAATCTAATGGCATTTCCTAATAATTTTGAGTCTAATTTTTTCTAATATGATTTTTAGTCCAATTTTTACCCAAAATGAATTGAGGTTATTTCCCATTCTTTGATAATCCCTTGACCAGAAAATAAAATACCTAAAAAATAATATCTTGCATATCATCTTGGTACTCATAATCTACCCATTTGGATTTTTTTATAATCCAATTTCCAAAATAAATTAACATTTCAACCTCATGAAATGGATTTCTTATCAACAATTTTAATCCCATGTGAGCTAAATCATTATTGGAAACATGATTCATTGATTGGAAAACCATTCTGTCCAAGAGTAGTGATTATGAACCATACTCCGACGTTCTTCGTTATATTTTTATCATCATATTTTATTTATAAAATTTTATTCCTCATAATTTCTTCCTCATCATCCTTCACTTCATCAACATCACATGAATAAAAAACATTAAAACCACTCCTAAAAAGAGTTAGAATAGTTCACATACTTACATGCTTAATTCCTAGAATGCCCACAACTCCACCATTATTCCTGATTCCATAAGGAAGGATTTATGATTCAATTATATCGATTGATATCATTATCAAAATTATATATGATATAGGGAAGAACACATTCCTCATCCTTATTGAGAAAGAGTTTGGATTCCCATGATCAAATTCAATTTATAAAAAGGTTCCTTAAGTAATTATTTTAGTAATATTTCATCAACATGATATGATGTACGACAATAATTCATCTTCAATTCATTCTAATATACATGTAATTTGATGATGTGAAACCCTATGTCAATATTTTTTGAATGAGAATATTTTATATGGTTTCTTTTACGGGTGATTTTATTTTGACAATCACATCTCAATAGAAAGATTAAATTTTCATCAATAAGTCTTCCAACAAAGTCATCATTCACATAAGTGGGGTAACATATTGACTGGTAGAAACATACTCAACTTTACACATGATTAGAGTAATTAAATTTTGTTTTTTTATTCAAATTAACACAACTTTCCCCCAAAAATAAAACACCAGCATTTGTGGATCTTATATCATCATCATTTCTTTCTCAATTAGTATTTGAATACCCAAAAAATCCAATAATTTTTGATGTTTTTATATATCAGAGAATTATTTTTCTATAAATAATAATTGATTATATTTTTTTCACATATGGTATATCATATAATTAATTTTCTAGAAATAAAATATAATTATTCATGAGAACTCAAATATATATCTTATGTAAGATAATAGAATAAAAAATTTCATGTTCGAATGTAGTCAAATATAAAATAAATCCAATAAACATACATAATACATTATTATAAACTTCCATAACTTATTCATAATTAATCAACATTGATCCCAATAAAATATTTTTGGAAACTAGCTTTGAGTTTTATATGTTAAACTTCTAAAGAAGGTCCTTAGCAAATTTTATTGTTAAATAAAAATTTGTTTCCTCATTTATAAAACATGAAACCTATGATTGTATTTCATTTATCCCATAAATGTAATATCAAAAATCTTTTTCATCTATTTAGATAATATTTCATAACAAATTTCATCATTCATATAATGATAATTTCATAAAAATAAAAAATTATGATGATGGAAAACATATGACTTTATTTGATATAAATATTTCTATCAAAAAATTAATTCTTAAAACTTCTCTTGCATAAGAAATTATCCACCCTGGAAGAGCATGCCCTCAAATACTATTCCATCCCAGAAAAGTCATTCATTAACAAGTACACATAATTTTCATCTTTACCAATAAAAAATCCCTAAGGATGTTCAATGTAAATGTGTTTACCAAGATCCCCATTTAGAAATGAGTACTTTATATCCACTTATATAAAATTTTCAAACTCATTGTGGAAGAATGATATGATAAATAATAAATGCATATAACATTTCCACCAAAGAAAATTTATAATCAAGGTAAACACCTTCACTTTTTGAGTAACCATTTCATATTAATCATTACTTATTCCTTACCACATAAACTTCATCAATTAGTTTGTTTTGAGAATATCCTCATTTTACAAATAATAATTTCATTATCTAGATTATATTTTATTTTCCATCTTTTAATAATTTCTATCTGATCAATCTCTTTATTCATATAATGAACCCATTATAGAATATCAAAATCAATATTCACATATTTTTTCATGATTATTGAAAAAAAATATGTATGTTTAATAACTTTTTATTTTCTACATATTTAATCCTTCTAACAACTAATAATGTTCTAAGAATCCACTAGCTTTGTATTTCAAAAATGATTTATTTTAGTTTCATCCTCATTACATGAAATTGATGTGTTCAATTATAATTTTTTAGTAGGATTACAATTTTCTATATCCTTATGAGAAATGTTAAGAGCACATTCGTAAAACCACACCACTTTCTAATCTATATGAGTATGTTTATCACGTATGACATTTCCAAAAACTTTTATATCAATAGAATCAACTATTCTCCAGTTTTATTTTTTATGAAGCATATGTATCTTCTTTCTTCTCTATCGTAACCCTAAAAATTCCATCTTCACTCTCCACTCAATCATTACATGGTTTTGACATTTCTTATTTATGATGTAAGGAATACAAAAAGCACTTTTGTGTATTAAACATCATTTTTTATCATAAAAAATTATATTTTGAGTTTTATATGAACATTTCCTATAGAAACATCAGTTTTGGATATTCATAGAAGTACTTATAGGTTACCTCGAATAGTAAATTGAATTTTCGTGTTCTTGTAACATAGTTCTCCCTATTTCTACAAAACTTGATTTATTTCTTTTAGAAACCCCGTTTTTTCATCAGTATACAGTGAACTAAACTCATTATGAATTACATGATTATCAAGATAACTTTTAAATAAATTATTCTTATACACAGCACCATTATTAGTTATTAAATTATTTACAGAATAGTGGCATTCCTTCATAGATTACGTCATCAATATTTTAATCATTTTTAGCGAATCTATCTTCTGTTCCATAATGAGATCTAACTTAAGGAATGTAAAGTCGTCTATTAAAGTGATAAAATAATTATCACCATTAGTATTTTTTTCTAATTGTCCCAAAAAATTATACTGAATATTCTCTAATGATTTTTTCAAAAAAATGATAACATTATTATGAATAGAATTTGTAATCCATCATTTTTGAAAAACATCACAATAACAATATATTATTGTTACAATTTAATGAATAAGTTTGAAATTGTATCTCTTTGATTATATCCATATGTTTCTCAAACACATGTATTTTATCATTTTATACCACAACAAATTCAATTCCTCTATTCCCAAGTGACAAGAGTTTTTTATTTCACTAACATGGAAGAAAATTCCTTTTTTACATTGGTATCTTGTAAAAAATATTCTTCTTCCTCATTTTTCAAAATAAACACATATTTTCTCAAGATAACATTCTAACACTTATCACTAGGTTGTGAAATAATACGAATCTTCTTTTTCAACCCATCAACTTATAAATCATTCTTGGATTTTATATTTTCATTCCCAATTATGGCTGATTCAAAACCTTTTATTCTGAGTTATTCACTATCTCTAAATGACCCCATTTACTACTTGGAGTCTCTCACATTCTTTAAAAACATTATGTCTCCTTTAAATTTTGAGTAACTCTCTTTATCATGAATCCAGGTTCGTTATCCTTTTCTATCTCTTTTGTGGTTTCAAAAAATAGATCCTTGTCATTTATATTTTTTTTCATCACCTACTTATTTTTAGAATTGTTAAGATTTCTTTTATGTCAATAAAAACCAGAATATATTTACATTGTTGTCCAGATTGTTAGTATCTTTCAAAAATACATTACACTGGTTGGAATCTATTTTCAACCTTTATATAGTCCTTCATTTTCTTCATAATATACATCTCACACTTCTTTTTTTATATAATGTACTCCTCCTAAATCCTTTCCTTCTAAAAACTATGTAATTGTTGCATTAACTTTGGCTAAACTGGCATGTTTTTCCCATATGTCTGTACAAACCAAAATAACTTCAATATACATTAAAATATTATTTGACTATGAAATTTTCATATTTGACCAGTTTTGTTAGTATGCTTCTCCACAACCATCTTATAAGAATTATGTTCACCACTAACCATTCTGTATTGATATTAAACATATTTCTCCAACTCATATTTAATTCCACCATTATCTAAACTATATGTAATAGAATATTTTCCATATTAATAATTTTTAGAAACTTTTATTTTTCTATTTTTTACCATTTACCACATAAAATACAATCCTATATTTATTCATATCATGAATAATTTAATCATTATCTTCAAACATCGAAGGATAATGTTTTTTGATCCTTCCTTATTTAATTATTATTAGAACATTAAATATCATCAATGATAATGTATTTAAATCTTATATACCTCTTTTCAGCATTAGAACATTTTTTGGACAAGTCCCAAATATTATTCTTTTTTTCGTCATCTTCACATATAATTTCTCGTTATGATATTTTCCATTAAGAATATATTTTATCAAATCATCAATATATATAATTATATTGACCTTATCATAAATAAAACCATCTTTATTATTTCTTGATGATTTTTCATATTTTTAATTATTTTATTCTCATAACTTCCAACCTTTTTCAATCTCTCTTTCAATTCATATTTGAGTTAAAAGTATAATTGAGTTCCCACTTCTTTTTTAGAACATATGATTTTGAATTTTTCATTAATCACTATTATAATAAAATTATTCTCTCCAACTTTTTCAAAATATGTTTCGTATTCAGATTTACTATCTTTTTCTTATTTATCATTATAAAATAATATTATTATTTTAGACATGGAGAACATTTTTCATTCCCTCTAGAACATGATTTATCCATATCACCATGTTTCATCCATGACCTTATTGGGATTCATTCATCTTTATTAAATTCATATTCATTATTTTATAGGAAATTTTAGCTGAAATTATCTCAATGGATCCACATTTAAAAATCACCATGGTATATTTACCTTTATATTTACCTATATCTATTTTCACTTTATTAGAAAAAAATAAAAGGATTTCATTACTAATATTTCATACCGCATTTTCAGAGTTAGAGTCTATAAAATCATATTGTTCATGAACTTTCATAAACTTTTTTTTTCTTTTTATCGTTGAATGATATTTTTATATTAACTTTTTGACTTCTTAACATTTTCTTACTCTTTTCATAAGTAATTAGAGTTATGTAAATATCATCTATAGAATGAGTTTCATGATCTCTGTCATCCATTGAAAATAATTCTTCATCAAACATATAATGAATGATCTATAAGATTTAATTAAAAAAATGTAGAATCCTACAAATTTTCACCAAAACATATGATAGTGCAGAAAATGCCATTCACCCTATTAATATATATCTAGTAGATCCATTCTCTCCCATTTTAAAATCATTAAATTCCAACCTATATATTTATATCTTTTTCATTTCAGAAATTTATATTTCATTCATAATTGTTTTCCAACCTATCTAAAATGCATCTTGAATTGGTAATCATTTCAGTCATATAAACACTCTTTCTGAATGTGGTGAGAGTATATTATTTTAAAACATCCATAATTCTCAAAACTCATCTTATCGATTTAGGTAAGAGTAAAATTTTCATCAATTTGAGGAAATCCATATATTCTAACATCATCAAAATATTACCTTGTAGACATATGATAATGAATAATTTTATATTTCTGTACATTATAGTTCATGCAATCGATTAATTCAATATTAATAAGGTAGTAACAATTAAAATTATCTATCACAACTTCTCTTTCTAAAAATTTAGTAATGTGTAAATTAAGGGGACGTTGGCTCTACTACCAATTAATATTACCAAAATTGGATTTAGGTATTACTAAGAGGGGGAGGGGGTAAATTAGTGATAACATTTTATTCTAAATGTTTTTAAATAAGAAACAACCATTACCTCATGGTAAATATTTATTTATCTACTAAAAACAAATCAGAAAAATATCCATAAGTACCCAGAATTTACAATAAAAACTACTAAACACGAGTAGCTAGTCCTTGGTATGGTTATGAATTACCCAAATACCACACAATCTACATGAATACTCATTCCCTTAGAAATATGATTTTTTTTTGGGAAATGAAACCGTTATTTTTTAATGGTGCTAATGGGTTTGATCATGGAATTGTAAAAAATCAATGGTTTTATATACATATGGATGTGTTTTCCAAAGGAATGCATTCATTATCTATTTTATCCTGTGATTATTAAGAACATCCCTTGGTTGAGATGATGTGATGATAGGATCATCAAACCCTTTAGAGGGAATTATTTTATGATCCGATAAATATTATATAATTATGATATATTATGTAATCCTTTATTAATTTCAATGAATGATATAGACTAAACAAGAGCAAAAAATTCAATACTAGCATATATGGAGTCCATAATCATATCTATGTATCGAAGGTTCTTTATTAACAATGTTATCTACATGTATTCGAGTTTTTTCATTAGTGGTAACATTTCATATACAATATTGAGAATCTATAGTTGTATTTATGGAAACGCTGGTTTATAAGATAGTCAGGGGGAATAATATCGTTTTATTCATCCAGGTAGACGATGCGAAGTATGGAATTCCTCATTATCTTGGGAGACGTGATTTGATTTGAGTATGTAATTTATCCCATAAATGGGTTACAAATGTATCCTTTTGAAGTAATCAGAAGCCACAATGTTTGGGGATGCTTAATGGGACACAACATAACATTTAATTCATTAAATAAGGCCCTAACTATATTGTTTAACATCATTTGGAATATAATTCTTTGTAAATGGCTTCTAGTCAATATTTGGTGTTGGACTGAGGCCGAAGCCGCCAAAGAATCATGGACGGGATATGATTTTCCAATGTTCAATTAGACCATGTTGGGGATATGTCCCAGAGAGAAAATATATGATTTGGGGTGTTTGGTTTGAACCTGAGGGATGCGTCCAACATGCCCCAATTTAGAGTTGGATTCATCACTCATATTGTTCAGTATGTCTCATAGGAGAGTAAGGCACAATTAGTGATATAAGTAGGGGTTAATATTAAATATTATTCCTATTTATTAGGTTCAATGAGGGATATCTTAAATCATTGTTATTTTTGGTGTTTAACTCGGGTTTTACTTCTGAAGAGGATACTCGGGATATGGAATTATTATTAGGTCTTACTCCTGTTGAGGATGCCACTAGTTCTGGGTCCTTATGTGAAATTCCTATGTATTTTGATTAGAGAAGGAATCCGTGTTCTTGTTTTTTAATTCATTGAGTGGACTTTATCTTTGTGATGATCATCAAGAATCCCAATGCCCGCACCAATAATGATCGGTGTGAGAAAAAAGAGGATGTGAAAGATTCAAAAAACCACCCACCATTCCCTCTTTGATGGTGGCAGACAGGAAAAAGTGGTGGAAGTGGTTAGGGATAGGATATATAACAAAATTCCATTTATATTTTGCATGGGTCTAGTGTATGGAATTATGGTTAAGGACGTAGATGTGAGAGGATGGGGGACATAGGTTACCAACACTTCTTTAACTTAGTTTCCAAGAGGCAGAGAGAATCAAAATGAATGAAACAGTTTACAAAAAATATATGGGATTAATCATGGATGGATTCCCAAATAATGGTCACATAGTTAGGGAAGATCATGTCCTTATTTGTAAAAAACAAAAAGTATGTGTAATCATCACTCTCCTTGATATAGACTAGAGGCTCTGGGTCATATAGATGGGAGGAGGAAGGAAGATTCCTATCCCTAGAATCTGATATCGGGAACTCTTGAAAACCATCCATAGGGTAATGATTCATGTGAACATAGTAATAAAAACACCCATGAACCTTAATAAAAATTACCATCCAACAAACCATGTGTGGGAATCCTTTTACCATTGGAATAGAAACTGAAACGGAAGACATGCTGATGTGACATTCGCCATAGTTTTGTAGATCAGGAGGTCAAGGTGGAGGATTCAAAATGATTCCCCTCATACAAGGGTTTATCATAAATATACTACCATCAATGAATGGATTTAAAGGATTCCTCATTGACTGATTAGACAAGATGGATGGTAGGGACAACCACAGAGGATTTAGGAGCGGTGATCCATTCATGTAGGCATGGGTGAAGTGGGAATCACATTGGGAAGTCAAAAATGTATATGGCTATACCTGGGATAAAATTTTCTCAATCCTTGAAGGTTCTTCATTGGTATTCCCATTAATTATTATCATATGTTCTTATTTAAGGAAGGAATACTCAAGATAGTTTTCTTATTTATGTGGATAAGCGATTGAACCATCCATGTGTTATAAATTTTGTTAATACTTAATGGATTTAGTTTCAATATTTCCCATTTATTCCAAATCATTTTGGTGTTAGGTAACTACCTAGAAGGGTTCAAGGGCCTTGAGAGAAGCACATCGGTGACAAGAGCCACAATCCACCTTCCAGAAAATTCAATTCCTCGAAATGAAGACCTCGAGAACATATTTATAAGAAAATATGGGACCCTTGATGATGAATCTTGTCCACGATAGTGTCACCCATAGGATGGTAATGTAGGGATTTTTTTGGGTACCATTCATTCCCATGGTTCTTGGGGTACTTGGGTGGATCACATAAGTGAACATTTTGTCCCATAACATGGTTTATGTTCCCCCACGCTATGTCATGGCATCATTACTGGGTTGAGGTATTGTCCCATGGTCCAGTCTCTTTGCTACTATCACTGAACCCCATAAAAAATAATGAGTTTCACCACAAACTTTTGAAGCCCAGTGGAGGAAGATTCAGGCTATTAAGCATGAATACCCATTCTACTCCTTCCAGAATACAAACACATTTATACTCAAATTCAAAATTTTCTGGTTAGGTGAAGATTACATCATTAATTATATGGTAGAGTTCATGGACACATTTTACAGTGTAAATAAAAACCCCAGCTTATAGTCATTTTAATATTGTTTGAAATGAATCTGGTTCTAATGTAATAAGATTAAACTTTGACACATTCCCACATCATTTTTTAGGTTTTGGAGATATGTTATTTTTGGATGGGTCAGAAAATATTTTCTTAATCCATATGGCATTTATAGAATATGGTTCAACATATTGAGATTCACTAAGAAGTTTATGGGGATGATGAGGATTTTCAATAGAAGAGGAGTTATATTAAAGTCCTCATGTGATATATGAAAGATGAACTACAATTTGTTGATGTTCTTATTGAATATTTTTTTATTATAAATGAAAAGATTTTTTTTCCAATCATATATGTCAATATCCAGGATTTATTTCTTCTATCATAATGTAAAATATGATTTTTATAGGATTAAATTTTCATATCAATTAATCATAATTACAAACATATGAAGAGGGTTTCTCTAAAATTTACCTAAGCCAAGGGGCAAAGTGACTGTAGTGTGACTATTAATAGGGTTTTATGGATAACCTTATAAACATTGGGTATTTTGTGTTTTCAACATAATTATTTGTTAATCCCAATATGGAGGAGACTTAGAGGGTTTATTTTGGACTTTTCTTAGGCTACCTCGTTTCCTATTTGAGTTTTCAGCCTAACTAGATTTGTACCTTATAATTGTTTTACTAAATATTTCCAAAACCGTAAATATTATAAGTTTAGATAACTTATTCTTGAATTTTTTACAGATTTCCCTTTGTAGGTTTTCATCATGGTTTCTACAATGTCTCATTCTATGTGAAGTTTAATGTCATGTGTGTCGGAAAAATAAAGTTAATATTGTAGGATGAATAAATTCTACCATGAATTTTGTAATTATAACCCAAGAAAGGATTGATTTCTAGGAATGTTTTTATATGAATTAGATACATCCCAGTTGAATCTTGAGACAATTTTGTGATCTCCAAATATATAACATGTTATTAAAGAATAGAGAATGTATCTATTGAGAATGAAGATACCAATAGTTGGAAAACCTGTTGTGGGGGTGTTTTATGCAAGTCCATCTTGGGTATGTACTATACAGTCAAATAGTGGTATCCTATAGCCTAAATACCCATTATTTGGGTGACCTATGAATGGATAACAGGGGGCATGTACTGTATAGTAAGGTAAATGAGTTTTTTAAGAATTATGACATTCATTTACTAATGAACAAATAATTTTTTAAATTTGGATGTATCAAGACCATAGTGGGTGGATATTTTAAGGAAATATGTTTAAGAGTAGTGGAATCATTAGTTCCGTTATAGGAAATGAATAGGAAGCCACTGTATAATGAATTTGATGTGTGAAGGAGGGTAAATTTTATCATAAAGGAGCTCTCTGATATTGTGTTGTATGGTTTGAAGCCATTCATAAAAGATATTATACACTACAGTTTCATTTCATGCAACAAGAAGATTATGTTCAATGTAGTTTCAAGTCATGCAGTAATGACATTAGGGGATAGCCATTATAAATTAATGAAACAAAGACATTTGGGTTTGTACCAGTACAAGTCATGCAACAAAGACAATAAGGGTTGTTTAGTTTCAAGTCAACCATCATGAGAATTATGTTATTTTATGTAATGACCATAAAATTCCATGTAATATATTTATTTATATTGAAATTTTATGAGTCTACAAAAATTGAAGGTGTGGGATTCTGAGGCCTGGTGTGCCCGGAATGAATTTCTGAACGTTTTTTCAGGTTTGTTCTGTAAACGTGCGAGTAGGTTTTTGTAGCTTTTGAACCAGTGATCAGAATTGAAATTTGAGGCCACCATTGAACTCGCAACACTTCTTTACAATTAATTTTATCATACCCTTGATCATATTGGGTCGAGTGTGAAAGATGATTTTTGTTCTTTTCATGAAAAAAATAATATAAAATAAAAATGTCTAACATTTTTATTTTCTGAAAAACCCTCAACATGGGTTCTGGTGGTGTGGATCACCCGAACCCAAAAATCCCACATGAAAGTTATAAAGGTGGGTACAACTAATTTTAAAACCTCCCAATTTGAAATTAGTGGTGGGCATCACAAAGTTGCTTGAATGGGATTACTAGGATCTTCTACTAACCATTCGAGTCATTAATTCTTGTAACATCATCTTCAATAGAATTTTTATCCACTTTTCGTATAACATGACATCAATGTACATTTATTTACAAGATTTTAATGGGGCCTTGCCACCATGTAATGTACCAATTTGACTATTGACACAAAATTTGATCCATTGGAGGTACGATGAAGGAATTTTTGTATGCTGTAAAAGAAAAGGTCTTCTAGGAAGAATATTTCAAGTTTAATCATTTCATAAAATCTGGAATTTTTAATCCGATATTAGATTCACGAAGTGTGTTCTTTGTGTAATCTCTCTGAATGGTTCATTCCCTTTCTTACCATAACCATGTAACTTCATAATGGAGGGATAAATGTGGGGTTCAATACGTCCAAACTTGTGAAGTCTCCAGGTTATAATGATATTGACCCATGATATACTGTCAATGAAGGCTCATTGGAAATCAAGGTCATTGATCCTACTAGATATATATAGTGTCCTAAAATGTACTTGAATGTAAGCTTTATCATCTTTGTCTGCGAAAGAAACATCGCATGGAATTATACTTGATCAATCCCTATATGGTAATCCATTGTGGCAGTGACCTCGAATTCAAATTTCAGTGGGATTGAAAATTCATCGATGAGTATTTCCTTGAGGTCCATGGATTGTCTCAGAGAACCTAGGATGGAAAACAAGGCCAATACTTAGTAATATTTCTTCAAGACATCATATTTTTAATCAATAGGTTTGTGTTTTCCTTCATTAATATGTCATTTCATTCGTTCTCTTGGATATAATGTTTCTAATGTAAATAGACCGTTCTTTGGGTTAGGAGGTTGAAATGCTCCTTCTCTTGGTTGATTATGTGGGCTAGGTCTGTTTATCTACTGGTATGGTCATGGTGGATCCTCTAATTAGTCATCCAAGAAAATATTTGTCAGGGTATACCATATATTTTTTGGGGGAGTTCCCTAGTTCATTATAATCTCACTAGAGGGATCTTCCATGAGTTTTGAATGCATAAATAGTTCGTGAATGGATATGGTTAATGTAGTGGCATGTGGAATGACCATATATTCCCCTATATCCTCAATGGTAACAACCATGTCCTTCACATCCCTAATTATATGAAGTGGAATCAGGTTCATAATCAGAATCACTATGTTCATATAGAATTATTAGTGAATAATATTTACTGAACCAATAATCAACTTTTCATCTAATGATGATTATGCTTGATTGGTCATCTCTTGTTGTTCCGTTTGGTGGGGAACTGACCAAACTTTTTAGACGGTTTGAAAGAAATTTATTAATATTGAAATAAAATTCAGCCTTTACATGAACTCATATTCTTCTATTTAATCATTATATTTATTGCTAGGGAATGTTTTTAAGGATTTTACTTTAGAGTACATGGATTTTAATGTAGATTAAATCACTATATCATAGGCATTAGGAGGCATATTTTGTTGTTTCAAGTGTGTTCGTTGAATGGAATGAGTTTTGTTAATTGCCTTTCTCACCATCTAGTCACTGAACTTTTAAGCATTCTTTATTTTAACTTCTTTCTACTCGCCTTACTTTAATGGATTTGTACTACAATCTCATGCTACCAAGGCTTGAGAATTATTCAACTTCACATTCCAATAATCCACAATTTTTTATAGGAGTTCATTGAAAATGAAACTCTCATTGATGGGATGCCCCCACATTTGATGGAAGGGGAAATACATTGTGAAGAATTATTCTCCTTCTTTATTAGAATTAACGGACATTGAAAAATGGGATATTTTAAATACATTATTATGATGATGTATTTGGGGACTTGGTTATTTTTAAAATAATTGACCTTGTTTTTTTACAACTCAAAGTGTCTCTACCTATGATCTATTTTGTCATCTTGGAAAAGAAACCATTCTTGGTGACACTTAGGAGGTATAGTTTATTGCTAAGATGATGGATTAAATGTAGGAGAGGGTACATGAGTTCTATTAATTTTCATTATAGTGGCGTATGCTTTTCCTTCTCCTCTTCATGTATTTAGTTGATTTACTTTGGATATGGGTTTAGTATTTGGCATGGAATTAACCACATCTTGATAAATTGATGAAATGTCATAAAACCCTCATATGTATTTCATAGGTATTAACGGTGTGAAAAATTCTTTATAAAGGTTCTCTACCCAAATGTGAAATAACTCTTCATGTGAGAGTAGTAGATTCTAGGAGTATGTTAATACTTTCCCCCTTGAAATGAAATAATAAACCATCTCATTCTCCCATTTTTTGATGTTTTTTATATTGAATATTGTTTTCTTCTACAAAATTTAGTTAAACTATAAAATGATATATTGAATGATATCTCCCTCGATATAAATCGATCGAGACTGGAAAATTCTGTACTATGAAATGGATTTTTCATACAGTGGTTTCATGAAGCATCTGAGTTTCACTAACTCTTTTTAGGGGATTCCATCATGGAATCACAATGAGAGACTAAAGGAATAAATTACTGATCTGGATCTCTTGATACATTGAAAAATAATAATATATAATTTCCAATGTTTGTATTGGGAGGTGTAGGATCTACCAATTCTTGGTGAAAAATTATTTACCAACAGTACTAGTTCACACCATCCTTCCATAGATTCCAATCAATACATTAATGAATCAATAGTTTTCAAAAGCATTCGACAAACATCTAGATGACATGAGACCTGGAAAATTGTGGTGGGCGGAGCATGAATGGGTGTGGTGACTGGTATGACCACTAGTAGTGGATCCATTGGAATTGTCATGGGAAATATATAAGGACCTATTTTTAAAGATGTGCCTGAACAAACTCTGGTTGCACTTGAAATGGATGGAATTCATAGTCTACATCATTGGTTTTGACAAACCCTTTATGTTGAGGTACTCCCAAAAATTTTTAAATGTGAGGATATAATTATAGAGAATATCTGGATCTAATGCTGCCTCTGAGTAACTCTGCATTTAGTCTTATCAACTCCGTCATCTTCTATTTTTATTGAAAAAATATTTCCTAAAGATAAAAGGTTTTACCCTCTCTAGGAGGAAGGTGAGACATTGTATAAACCTTTCATTTTCCTATATTATGTGACTTTATTAAATTTATATTGTTATTAATTGATGGGACACACAAATTTTGGGTGATCCTACAGTTTTACATAAATACACCTTCATCATTTGTTTCAGTGTGGACATCTCATGAACTATAAATACAAAATTAGAATCCAATTAATCCATTTTATGTTCTGGTGGGTTCATAATGATGAATTTGATGAAATTTATATATGTGTATATAATAGAAATAATTATGTTTTAATATCAATGAGATCATCTGATTTTTTCACCCTCTATGATATGTTATCATATTCTTCATTGGTTACCCAATAACTATTTGGTAGATAGTAACCCAAATGATGCTTTATAAAATCTCCATCATCTATGTTCTTACTGATTGTACCGAATCATTGGATGGAATGAACTAAGAATATTTATTTTATAGATTCTTCCCTAATCAGGAGAAATCATATTTTTGCTGATGGGGAGACTACTGATCTGAAAAATCCCCCATAGCTAAGAGCTGGGGATGTTTATGTTCTTCGTTATCAAATCAATGTTATGAATTTTATGTCTCTTAGGGTCTTGTCATAAAATCCCCATTCAATGAGATATGGGTTGTTCCTGAACTACTACAGATTATGTAACCATAGTTAATCTTCTAATTTTATATATTCATGTTCGAATGTGGGTTGGGATCATTAGCTGACACTCACTCAAATAACCCGTTTTGTAAGACCAATGTGTAATTTAAAACATCTTATTAATCAGTCAGGTGACATATACTATGTAGGGGGACTTCTCGATGTTCTAATACAATTTATACAATAGTATCACAAAGAAATTATCTCTTCAGGCCCAACGTCATTGAAATTCATTCGAGGCCTATTATTTTTGATCATATCATAAGTAATAAATAGAATCTTTTTTTATCTAGACAAGGGGATTAAATTTCATGATAGAACCATTTTCAGAATTTTTAGCTTGGGAATACAATGAAATTAAATTCCTAATGTGCACCCCAACCCCTAATATGAATAGTATATAGGGTATCACTGATCATCTTTTGCAATATCATTGTTACATTGAGTCACAAACGTTGAACGGATCTATGTTGCTTCATGATCTTTGGATGTTGCGATGCTAGGAGAGATTAAACTTCAATTTTGTGATATAAACCTTTTATTACCTTAACATAATATTTATACTCATCGTAGGGAAAAAAATTCTATTAAATTATCAAGGGTTTTCCATATTTTGAGGCAGATTTCAGGCACACAATCTTCCGCCAACATCTTGATAATGTTGTATTAAGAAGTTGATAAATGCGGAAAACATGACTTATAGTTCATCTTTATCCATTTGGTTCCTCTATCATAACATGTCCTCATGGTACATTTCTAGAAAATATACTACCTTATTAGAGAAATATTTCTTTTTTCCGTCCAATTTATTAGAATAAGAAAGATTGATAATGAGCTCATCTATCTCACTGAAAGGATTATGGCCCAAGGGTGGTTCAAATAATGATCATTAACTTGGGATGTCTTCTTATTATGAAATTATTTCAGTTGTAACTGATAATAAATTAGACATGGCTGGACTTGTGTTTTCAATGTTCTTCATGATAAGAGATTTTTCTCACCACTACATTGTCCATTAGAAAATTCTCTTGACAATGCGAATCACTTCTATAAAGGGAATTTTCACATAAAATTCCATTATTGGGAGGCCCAACATAGTGGATTACATCCAGGGGAATATACTCTTACTCCATGGTATCCTGGAAACACGGCGGCATTCTATGGGTCTCATCAAGAGATCGGATATTGAGATTGACCATATTATCATGAAGAAAGTATTCCTAATGAAGTGTCTAATAGAGACCTTCTTAATTAATTCCACTGCTCTTAAAAATTTATAATGAGATGATATAATCTTCAGATTCCATAGATATATGTCTTAAGGATTCAAGAACACCAACATTATGTGGATCCAAATCACATATTGGAACTTGATCCTCCAACAATGTCTGATAATTCGTTTTCATGGATTCCATCTTATATGAAATTGATGCCACTTGCTGGGATAATTGGTTTTCTTGATATTCTATATGTTTCTGGCTTACTGTGGCCACTGGTATGGGATTATTATCTCCAGTTAGAGAGGGTGTATTTTTCCACTATGTTTGAACAATAGATTTTGAGATATTTAAGATATGACCCTCTTAGACCGAAGTAGATGTATGCTTCTTCTTTGGAGAGTGAGACTAATAAGACACCCCAATTTTTTGGAATCAGTTTTGGATCTAGCCATCCAACATTACTCTCTATTCCATGATAATATATTTCCTTGTTTTTAGGATATGGTAATAGAAATTTTCCTACTGTTTCACCATTTGCATCATTTTCATGGGGCCTTCATCAGTAAGAATGGGGATATATATCAATTTCATGACTGGATTAGGAATATGTTTCTAATCATGTCCCCACATTCATTCATTTTGATATTGATAGAACACATGATGGGAACAGATAGTTGATTCTTACATATTATTTTCATATGGACTTTTTGACTAACATCTCTAGGTGCATCCAAGTGATGTTGTGGGAATGTTGTGTAGATGTAGGAAGGTGTATGTTCATGTGTGCGATTTGGTGCCAAACTGAGTTGATGGGATTTTTTATTTATTCTAGGTAATTTAGATTACAATATAAATGAATGTATGTATTTTCATATCCCTTCTATTTATTGTCCATCTGATTTGAATAGTGATATTTTTTGGGTGTCGCTAGATGTGTCTGCTGGAATGTGGTATGTGGGTGAATAGGTGTATATGCCCACTCATCGAATTCCACAAAAATAGGTTTGAGGAATTCTATTGAGGGGTAAAAGGTAGATACATTATTTTTACTGGCCTGTTGTCACCCACAATGGACATTCTAGCATGCCCGAGTTTGAGAGACCATGGACGTATAGTTGAAGGAGACACCCACATCGTGTTGGGGGTTTACTACTATCTAGAATTGGTGGATTAAAATGTTTGAATGTGAATTTTGGAAGGACGCCCATGTATTTTGGATGTGTCCATAAGTGGACACCAGATCTAACTTCCAAAAATATCGGATTGATTGAGTTTTTCATTCTGGAGATAAGCTCATGAAATAGTTGAAGATGTTGATCAACTCCATCTGCATTAAGACCCATGGTCATCATTGACTGGATGACCAGGGATGATTGTAAAGCTGGATGGAACATCCGGTGGCCACTAGAGTCAAGATGGAACCATGATAATGTTAATCTTGAACCATCATATCAATGACCCAGAATTTATGTTGATTAGTTGTTGATGAAGACTTTAATCTAGACAAGTATCCAGCCAGAGTAGCAGCACGGTGCTCACTAGTAAAAACATAAAGGAAGCCATAAGATCAAATGGAGTTTTAAAAAATAGTTCCTATGTATATGGAAGACATGAGAAAGAAAACCCATTTAGTGTATAATTTTTTTGGATTATCGCATGCATGATTGATTTCCATGTTTGGAACATAATCAATATGATAGTAGAAGGGTCCGGACATGTGGGTCATATTATCTTCATGGTTAAGGATTCATATTGAGTTCACCATTATTTTATTCCATCAGAAATGTGTACAGTCATTTAGGGAATCAAAATAGTCTGATGGAGACTAGTCATTACATCCCTTTTATATTGTTAACTTCATTTCGTAGCTTAATTCATTCACCTGTGGTTCCCCATTTTTTTCATCCCCTCAGAAATTTCACATCATTAGGGCAATAAAACCATTATTTATAAATAGTTTAAAATGTTTTTTTCATGGAACAAGAAAGCCCTAATGGTTATGTATCCATAAGACTTTTCTTTTCAAAGGAAGGAGTTAATTAGGTGTTTTAACATATGATACATACGAACACTCATTGGTAAATAAGATGGGAGGTCTAGCCAATCACACCAATTTGGGGGGATTTATATCCTGCTTCGAGACAGTCTTATAGATTTAAAATATTTTCATGATTCCTTAATTTATTATTATTAATGATATAGACCAACCCAAATATATAAATCAATTATTAGAATGTATGGAATATAGATTCATTTGTATATATCCTAGGATCTTCATTGATGGATGTATCTGTATGTATTAGTGGTTCTCCATCAAAAGTATCCCATAATATACTACTTCGATATTATTTTGACATTGATAATTATATTATGGTATCTAAGACACTTTTTGGGGATCTCTTGACTTCATTTCCATCTAGGTAAATAACGTCAATCTAGATTTCATTTTCATCAAGGGATATGTGATTTTTTTTATGTTAGGATCAAACCCATAGATTTGAATTCTATGTATCCTTGAAAAAGGAATAAAAACCCATGTAGTTCAGTGTATAATAGTAGTACAAAAAATAACTTTTAAGTTCATGTGATAATAACCTAACCATATAGTTTAACATCATGTGGAAATAACATCTAGGAAGTAGGTGCCCGATCAATGTTTGGTGTGGTAATTATACAGAATAAGCCTAAGAAACTTGGATGGAATTTGAGTTTCCATGTTAAATTATACCATTCTTGTAATATGTCCTAGAGTTAATAGAGAAGATTTTGGGTGTTGGTTTTGATCCATTGGGAGGAATCCTACATATTCTAATTGAGGAGTAATAAATGACCATGTATTTCAGTATGACTTTTAAGTGAGTATCAAATTTTAGGGGAAATTTTTTGGGGATTATTATTGAATGGTATTCCCTTGGAATTGGTTCCATGAGTAATATTTTAACTCATGATGTATTGATAGATTGACTATGTGTTTACTTATGAGGAGGATATCTGTGTTAATGGAATTATGACTTATAATTACTCCTGAAGAAGATTTATCATGATCTCAGGCCCTGTTTGGGATTCTTACGAGACATTATTAATGTTGGAATAAGTGTTTTAATAGTTAAATACATTAGATGGATTGTGTGGGTTTCATTATCATCACTATCTACTAATCCAACATGGGTCATGCTTGACATGAGAGATAAGTGTATGTGAAAGACTCTTCAAACCACAGACCATTTACCCTTCTATAATAGAATATAATAAGGACAATTGTGGAAGTGGCTGGTTATATGACATCTCCTTCTTTAACATTACATTACATAAGGGTTCAATTTATGAAAACCACGGCATGGATGCATATGTGAGAAGAGGGTGGCATCAAGTACCCATCCCCTCTCTACCATAGTGTCCATGTGGTAGAGAGGAGAAAATAAATAGAACCCCCATCAAGATGAGTTAGGATATAATTATAGGATGGATACCATAAAATTGTCCACGTAGTGAGGGGGGATGTCATTCCACATCAAAATGATGTGCAAGCATAATCATTACTCTCACTATTATAGACCACATGCTATAGACCTCATATAGAAAAAGGGATGGATATAATCCTATCCCCAGAATCAAAGATAGTGAACTCTTTAACACCAGCCTTTTGGTATGGTTTTTAGGGACCATCAACATAAAAATCCCATGAACCCTATGATCCCAGAAAAACCAATAGACATGTGTGGGAAACCCTTGGCAATAGGATCAAAACCAAATTGACGACACAGTGATGTGCCTATCCCCATGGTATTATAGATCTGGAGGAATATTTGAAGGTTTTATATTGAATTCACATAGACAAGTGTGTCACCGTGTATCACCCCTAGTGTCCACGATACGCTTCTATTTGAATAATACAATATCATCTATTGTACCCAACATCGAGTTCTAACACACCACAACCAATCAAACTAGCAGTAATGAATAGTAATACATACTTTTTGTTATTTTATTAATTTTATCATTAAAAATGGACATCATTTTTGGATTCGGAATATCGAAATTAGCTTAAGGTGAGTTTTTGGTATTTTTCTGAAAACATTCATTTTTTAATGAATAATGAAAAACACTGATTTATTGTTTAAAATCGACATTTTATTTAAATTATTATTTATTTTATTTAAATTTATATTAGGTCAAAATTGATACATAATACCAATATAATTTTAATGAAATTCATTATATTTTGTTTATAATAATATTAGATATATAAAAATTTTATTGAACCTTTCACTGTCTTTTACCCACCTCCTAGGAAAATTTACAAATTTACATAACACTTAATTTTACTACTTCTGTGAGTGGAATATCAAAAAAGTTGAGAGACATGGTTGATATCAGTAATTAAAATGTGGTTCAATAAGATGAAAATAAATTTTGGTGAATAGTAGCTTTTTACTTTTATTTTCCACGGTTAAAATTAAATAGGGTATTTAAGGGTAAAAATGATATTATTATTACACTAAAACATGTTCTAATTATATTAGATATGTATTATTCTACCAAAAAAACCCTAGGAATAAAATATTCACATCTTTGGCTTAGTTGAATAATATTAGGATTTTAATTATTATTCAATTCAAATAAGAGTTAAAAGAGTTAAAATCATTGTTTAATAAAAAAACATGTTTAATATAAGGTTACACGTAATATAAATTCGACAATAAATAATAATTAGAAATATGAAATGATTTCATAATTAATATTATTTTATTTATAATTTTTAGAAAATATATAATTAAATTTATTAATGACACAATGATTATGCAGTAAATACATAATTAATAAAAAATTAAAATAATTGATATTATAAAAATCAAGAAAAATTAATTTCAGACTTTTTATAAATTAAACAAATTTTCTAGGTTAATATTACAAATTAGGGTTGTTTTATTAATTATTTTTTAAGTAATAATGTTGTTATGAATTTAGAAAAAACAAAACACCAAATTGCTTGAAAATTCACATAAAAGAGTTTTAAAAACAAATATTATATTATTAATTATTATTCTATTCAAAAAAATATAATGATCGTCCAAAAGACTTATACAATGATATTTGAATTAATAATGAACCACTTGGGGTTCTCTTTGATGTATATAGTATGTTTATTAACCATATAATATAAAACTACAAAGAGACATGGTAAATGTCAAAGTATTTAACTAAGAGATAAATATAAAAGATAAAGTTAATATACTGACCCAAACCTTTCTAAAACCTATTGGATGAGTTATTTTAGACCCATAACCACATTAGTTTTTTAATAATATATTTTTGATCCATTACAAACAGAAAATGATTTTATTATAAAATAACATTTCTAACATTACTAAGGTGCCCCCTCCCCTCTTATAAAAGCAGAGTTTCACATCCCTCAAATTCACAGCTTCAAAGCCATTTTTCTCGGCCAACCACTGCCCAAATAATCTCTCAACCATCCTCCCTTCATCATAGAGGAATTTCAATGGTCCGAAAGCCTGCCTAAGGATCCTTTTTTATCAAATAAAAAATAATAACTTGAACATGAGGTAAATATTTCATCACATTTTTCAAGTTCCTTTATTCTTCCACTTCCTTTTCCTTTGTTGTTTCCATTATTAAATAATAACTCGAGTATATTTTATATACTCTTAGGTTATTATAAATATGGTTTAACCAAATTATTTATTCTATCCATCCTTTGAATTACATGGCACCATATGTGCGTACATACGGCTTACCGTCTCCACGTCATGGTGTAATAGTTATTCAATAAATTATTATTTGGATGGTTATAATAATGATGTGTAATTTATGTAAATAATAAAAATAACATGATAATAATTCTCTATATATATGATATACCCTCCAATTATATATTATTTTAATATCAAAAGAACGCTCGTGCGTACATACGGATTACCGTGTCCACGAACGTGATGAGATTCCTTCCCCATCGTATCCATTCAAGACAAATTTTCATTAGATGATTAAAAATAATGTAGAAAGACTTGATATAATTATGGATATGAATAAAATATATCCCATATATAAGAAATATGACTCACATAACAAAGAATATAATGGAAAATGAATCAATTATCACTCGAAACAACGATAATACTAAGATATTATTAATAAAGAAATTTTAAAAGATCATATATGATATCATATTAATGTATATGATTCTTTTATAATTTAATGAAATTTATTTTAAAATT
Organism: Viscum album; assembly: GCA_963277665.1. Taxonomy (NCBI): domain Eukaryota; kingdom Viridiplantae; phylum Streptophyta; class Magnoliopsida; order Santalales; family Viscaceae; genus Viscum; species Viscum album. Next base: position 1,359,271,873 of record OY728119.1, on the reverse strand, counting down.
ATTCATGAGATTAACCTACCCTTGACCAAGTAAAAGTACAAGGTAAATGTTAATTTCACAGTCTCGTTATTATTCGAGTTTGTTTATACGTAATAATCTACTCAGACCACTTTATCATCCACATCCATGTCTCTTAAATATGTATTTCAAAACATTATTAAAATTTTATAGACTATGGGTTAAATTCATTTATACCTTTGTTTAAATTTTTATAATAAGTTTATACTATAGTCCTTCAATCGTTTTCTAATCAAGGTCTTTTATAACCCTTTCTACATAATTAAGGTAAGAATGACTTTTTTTTAACTTAAACAGTGGGTGAGAGTATATTCCACCATTATATCATCTTTGATGTTTCCCTTACAAGCTTATAAGAATATTTTAAAAATAATTTTTTTCTTAAATGATTTCAATATACAAAGAGAAATTTCTCTAGAAAAGGTTTTGATTTCATCTATGTCAACTTCCATTGATGGATTTTTATCTTATTTAATGTTGATTTATTTTGATACAAACCTTCCTTATTTTATTGAAGATTTTGTGATAATTTTGACCATAGATGTGTTATTTTTACACCATTCATGGTTTATGGATAAATTATTGACATTTCATATGTTATTTTTAATATGAATTTTTATGTTATGATAAACCCATTTCATAAGAGGAATGCATTGGACTTAGTATGTGACTGGTGGAGCCCGCTATAGTTTCTTGATGCATCGGTAGGTCTGAAGAGACAAACTACTGTTTTGGGATAAGGGCTTGAAAAATCATATTTGTAGTCTTGGATCAAGGCCTTGACTATGTGGTTATGAAATTATGGATTTATGTATTACATCATTATTAAACTGTCTATTGATAATGCAAGTGATTATTCTACTAGTAGAATATCCCTATGAGTAATTAAATGGAATTATTTGATTATACATTTTCTATATTATGGTGAATTTAATCTTTAACATGCTTTAATTTTAGTCCTATACAATGCCTTAAATTTTTATGCTTTTTTATGAATGGTTCTACTATATTTCTATCCTTACTGAGCATCTGATCTCACCGTTTTCTATGTTTTATTTTTTCTACGATGTGAACAAGTATTTTATGACTGACCGAAAGGAATATTCTATGGGATATCAGTGTTTTATATGGAAACAATCTTGTTATAGTTTTCCATTTTATGTTGTAATATAAACCATATGAATATATCTAGTACTTCCAAGGCTATTAAACTAATCAATCTTTAGAGACTTTATCTTTAGTGATCATGCCAATGAAACGTAATAATGCACCAAATCCGGGATTCTACTGTTGGGGTGTTACATTTGGTATCATATGTGGTTTACTATAAACCATGGAAACTATATTTAGATAAACTCTAATAAAACCAAAAACCCTAATGATATACTATGAGGATAAGTATAGATGAGTTTCCTAGAATTTTGGTATTATAGAGATTTATGAGTTTTCCAAGCAATACATCCCTCTCTCGATACATGCAGGTATATGTGGCTATGGAATAGATGTAACTAGGTGTAAAACCTGAAAACACCACTTTGAGATAGACTCGAACATGGGCTGGTGTATGACAATGGGTCTTGCTGCACTCTTGGTTATGACACTCCTAGGGGATATGCTTTGGATAATTCTCATTTTCATTATAATCTATTCTGAAGGGTTTATGAGTATATACTTCCTCAAGGAAAACATTTTTTATGATTATGGATTATATCCAAAAACTGTTCAATTTATTATAAGTGTTTTACAATTCATAAAATAATCTATTTTAGGTCATTGTTAAAAAATTGTGCCTAGTGGAAGGAATGGAATCTATATCAATGCATGCACTCCATGAAGGGATTTTCTTGCTGCACATGTTAATTATAGTGGAGTTGGTGATACAACTGGTGTTGATCAACTTATCACCATATTAAGACAACTCACTAAGGTTATGAAGAATAACCTTACCAGTATGAATCCCCCTGATCCGCAACGTGGAGGATCAATGTTATATCACTTTATGAAGCAACAACCATAAACATTCAATGAGAGTATAAATGCATTAGTAGCCGAGAAATAGATAAATTCCTTAGAGAAAATATTCCATAGAGAAAATAAAAACTATCCTACTTATAATCTTGAGTAAGCAGCTATAATCTTTTCACAGAAGATTTGGAGACACTATCTCTATGATGAAAATGTGAGATATATACCGATAACAAGAGTTTGAAATATATTTTCTCATAGGAAGTACTCAACATGAGGAAAAGGAGATGGATTTAACTACTCAAGGATTATGATTGAACTATACAATACCACTTGGGGAAGGAAAATATGGTGGCAGATGCTTTGAGTAGAAATGATCATGGAGTTTTGTATACCATGATATTTGAAAAAGATCCTATATAAATGGATATAGTAAAGATTGATCTGGGAATCAACATGGAAGGTGAAACATCAATAATTTTTCAATAGATTCCTATACATATTTACTATAAATTATAACGTGTTCTCAGACAGGTGATTAAGACTTTAAAAATAATATTAATGCTGTGAATGAGGGTAGATTGAGTGGCATTATGTATGAAGATGTAATTCTGATATTTAGGAATACACTTTGTGTTCCTCTTATACCTGATCTAAAAAGGGAATTGTAGGATAATGCTCATAGTTCCAATTTCTCTATACACCCTGGTAGCAAAAAAAATTTATAGAGAATGGAATGAACATTTTTGGTGGGACAACATGAAGAGGGAGATTTCTGATTTTGTGTCAAGATGTATGGTTTTTCAACCAGTGAAAGCTGGAAGGCAACAACCAAGAAGAGTCAATAAATATCTTCCCATACCTGAGTGGAAATGGGATAATATTATGACGGATATTGTCATGGGACTACCAAAGACACATAGAAGGAACAATGTAGTATGGGTCATTTTTGATTGTCTTACAATGTCAGCAAATCTTCATGCTATAGATGAAGATTTACCACATGAACGTTTGGAAAGACTTTATATTAATGAACTTGTAAGACATCATGGTGTACCTAGAACATACCAGGTAAATAAAGAATAAATAATTTTAATATTTATTAATATTTACGATTTAAATAATAATTTTACTTTAAAGGGGTTTCTATGTTCGATAGCGTACCTGATACGCAACAAAGAGTTTCTTTGAAATCTTACGTTGCACACAACTAATAAAATAATATTATTTTAAATGGTAGTTAACACGTAGCCGTTGTATTGGCAGGAATGATTAGAAATAACTAAAATAGGATTATATATGTTTTTTAAATGTTTTTACATTTATGGAATAAAATATAAGGGCTTAAAATAAGAAAAAAATTCACTTTTAGGCATATATACTCAAACATTCACTATAGGTCGACTTATCGCCTTTTGATGGAGAACCATCTATAAATATTGTTTTGTTCACTCTTATTCTTTCTCTTGGACCAAACAAAATTCTTCTTTATAATCGGGACATCAAAATTTACTTTGTGTAAATTTTTCGTATTTTTCTGATAAAGTTCAATTTTTTAATTAATAGTGAAAAATGTTGTATTTTAATTGAAAACATCTTTTTAATATAATTTGTTTATATGATTAGATTATATTTTGAATTGGTTTTAAAGTGAAACTAAAATATATTTTTACCATTTAATCCAATAGTGGTCGTTGAAAATAATTTCACTTTGAAATTGGACTTAAACTACTGTCAATCTTTTGATATATATTGTTTCATAAACACCCGCTATTTGTTCTAACAGCGGGAATTTATTATTAAATTAATTAATGTAACTTATATGTTTTGAATTTTTTAAAATATACATCATTTTTGAATTTGGAATATCAAATATAGCTTAGGGTGAAGTTTTGGTATTTTTCTGAAAAACTTCATTTTTTATTAATAGTGAAACCACTAAGCAGTACTTAAAAAACTGATTTTTCATTTAAATGAAATTTTACCACCTCTATGTATTGAATTTAAAAAATCCTACAGAAATGGTTGTCATTATGAAGAAAAATTTGGTTCAATGGGATTAAAATAATTTTTTGATGAATAGTTACTTTTATGTTTATTAATCGTGATTAGAGGTAATTAGTATAGTTTATGGTAAAAATAATGTTTTAATAAAATGAAATGACATAAACACATGTCCTACCCTTATTTGTTGTGTCATGTCCGACCAATAAAATCCATGGGTCAACTTGGGGACCCCATGGAGCCACTTTGGTAGGAAAAGAACATTAATAACTTTTTATTTAATGTTAAAATAAAAATGTCCCAAGCATGAGATATTTTTCTAAAACAATTTTACAATGGGGTTATACAAGTCATAATTTAGACTATAAAAATTCATTGGAATGATAAAAAGAATTAATACATCATGATATTTTTTTATATAATTTTTAGACTTTAAATAAATTAAATTATTTGTGACACCATGATGATACAACGATTACCTCATCACCTAATGATTTCAAACAAATGAAAAGATAATGTAAAATATAAGACCTAAACTTGTCAAAAATCTATTGTATGGGTGTATTTATAACTCTTAACACCTTGTGTATATAATTTTGGGAACTTTAAAATCCAAAAATCACTTTATAATAAAGTAACCTTTTATAACTTTCCAAGATTGCCCCTCCTTTCATCTTATAAAAGGACGCCATCTCTACCACCTTACCCACACCTCTGATGCCTTTGGACCGGAAATCCCCTGCCACGTTTGTCTCTCCACATCCCTCTATTACTCGTAGAATCCTCACTTTGGGCAGAGGTCTTCCCAAGGAAGCCTTTGAGCTTAAATCAAAAAGAGTTACATGTTTTAAAGGTAGTGTTTTCTCTTGTGTCCTTATGTTTTATTTTGCTTCTCCATCCCCCTACACTCTTTTTATTACTTTATTTTGTAACAACACCAGTATCTTAAAAATAATAGGATGTTGTTATAAGAATGATTTGAGCTACACTTACACACACCTACATCTAATCGTAAACGAACAAACTGTTTCTGTGGATGGCGAATTTCTGCCTCACGAAACGATGATTGTTAAACACTCATATAACACCTTAAAAGGTGTCCATTAAGATGTAACTATATTTATATATGATATATAATGTGTATATTTTTTCCTTAAGCTTCTGTATTTTTAATTTATGGCATACCGTTATGGTTTCCATTATGGGTAAACACGATAATTTCATTTTAGGAAGTGCGGACTACCACCCGCTCAAGGTGATTTGATTCGTTAATGCCATATGTGGGACATATAAAGGATGGAGTTAATTATATTATATATCATATTATACTGGAATTATAATATACCATTATATAATTATAATTTCACTCCATTAAATATGAAATAGAAATGAAAGTAGCGTTCATGCGTACGTACGGCTTACCGTCTCCATGGATGGTGCATTTCATTTCTTATCCCAAAATGTAATGTACTATTATAAGTACATATATATAATGGATATATATGATGTATGTTACATCTAAATGATGAATATAATTATGGAATTAAAATATACATATCTCTCATTTAGTTTTAATTCCATTAATATGACATATAAATGAAAGTAGTGTTCATGCGTACGAAGGGACTCCGTCTCAATATCCTTTCATTGAGGCATATTTCATTTTATACAGAAAAGTATATTATAAGGTGTATAAACCCCTTTGACTTTTACATTTATACAAATGGAATACTTTTCTACAAAGTTTTTTACAAAACGATAAAAAAGGAATGTTTCTTTTAACGTACGCGGTGACAACGACCTTTTCCGCCGTCGCGACTATTATTTGGTCTTTGGCTTCCACAACAATCCGTAATGTTTTTAAAATGAAATAAATACCATATACACTTTTATGTTTTTTGGTATTAAAAATGGTTTTTATAATGGATTTGTTATGTCAACATATTTATGTGATTTATTGTGATCGATGTGTGGAAATATTTTCTTTCCATTATATTTGTTTTATGTCTTATGATTTTATAATGGTACTTGGACATTTGAAGGGTGGTTACGTGATAAACCATATGACGGGTGGTGCCATGAATACTAGGATGGGTGGTTACGTTATAACCTCCAATGAATTGGGTGTGGAAGTTGACCGTATGGATATTCCATTAAGTCATATGTGTGGAAGTCGACCATATGGTTATTCCATTTAAGTATGTTTATGTCCCAAGTTACCTTTATATGTTATGTGTTCTTTATATGGGTTTTATGGTAATATTTTGGTTACAAAAGTGTATGTATTGATCTTTTATTTAGTGAATAGTTTTTACTACTTCATAAAGGCGAAAGGTGTTACTTTGATAAGTTATACATGGTTTACATGGTGATTTGAAGAACTAACAGTTTTCATTCTTTGTGTTTTCCTTACTGAGATTTTTATGCTCACCCAACGTTATTTTGAAATGTTTTTCACATGACTTAATGTTGAATAGTGTCAGGGATGGGATCAAGGGAAATTCATGCTATATAAAACATGGAACTAGACATGTTTCTTTTTAAGAGTTTTTATTTTATGGAAACATAGTAGAAGTGTCTTCTTTGCAATATTTTGAGATTTTATAGTTAAGATCTAATTCTATAAAACTATAAACCCGAAAATATCCTCAATGGGAATTATTCATTTAATTCAATGTTAAGTAAGGTTTAAGGATGGGGCCTTATATTCAGTATCAAAGGTCGGTTTAGACAACTTTAGGAGTTAGAGAATTTTTAATTATAAATTAATTTATTGTATGATTGAAATGATATAACAATTAAATATTACCATGTTGCTTCACCTAAGGTATTTCAGTGTTAAGAATGGTTTTTCACAGAGGAAACAGAAAAGCTTTTATGTGAAGGCATACTGAGGGAAATGACCTTCCAAAATCAGCATACTAAGATTGTTGGAATTAGAATTGAGCAGTTTACTGTAGTGATGGCTCAGTTGAATCAGTTTTCTTGGTTTTTCAGGTTACTACCAAATGTTTGTTGAAAAGATTTCATGGTTATCTAGTCCAATGACTATGCTAACTCGGAAGGGTGTTAAGTTTATCTTCAAAAAAGAATGAGATGATTGTTTTCTGGAGTTGAAAAAATGATTGGTGAATGCTCCAGTTTTGGAACTTCCTTCCATGAATAGTGAGTTTGTTATATATAATGGGGCTTCTTTTAAGGGACTTGGCTTTGTCCTTATGCAGAATGATCTGGTAATTGCATATGTTACACGTCAGTTGAAAAATCATGAGGTAAATTACACTACACATGACTTGGAATTAGCTGCTGTTATTTTTTCTCTAATTTTTTTTGGAATCATTTGTATGGTGTAAAGTGTGAAATATATACTAATCACAAAAGTTTAAAGTATATATTCACTCAGAAAGATTTTAACATGATAAAGAGGAGATGGCTGGAATTAATCAAGGATTATGATTGTACAATTCATTACCATCTAGAAAAAGAAAATAGTGAGGCTGATGCTTTGAGTCGAAAAAGTAATGCTTCATTAACCATGCTACGTTTAGAATGAGATCCTTTGGTTTTTGATTTGATGAACATTGGAATAGATGTTTTTGGTGCAGGAGTTTATTTTGTTTTGTTTCAGGTATCTGTGAGATCATCTCTATCAGACATAATTAAGCAAGCACAAAAGCAAGACAGTGGGTTGCAGAAAAAGGTAGAACTGGTTCAGAAGGGTAATTTGCCTGAATGGGACATTGATAATGATTGTGTTTTGAAGTTTGGAAAGAGATTATGTGTTCCTAGTGATTCATAGTTGATGAATGAGTTGTCATTCGAGGCTCATAGTTCCCCGTTTTCAGTTCATCCTGGAAGTACTATGATGTACAGAGATCGGCGGGAGTATTACAGGTGGGATGGAATGAAAAGAGATATTGCTGATTTTACTGTGAAGTGTTTGACTTTTCAGTAGGTTAAAGCAGAGCGGCAGTTACCGAAAGGTATGCATCAGCCTTTACCAGTTCCATAGTCGAAATTGGAAAATATATCCATGGACTTTGTTGTGGGATTACCGAAGACATCTCGAGGTAATAAAGCAATCTGGGTTATTGTTGATCGCTTGAGTAAATCTACTCATTTCCTTCCTGTTTGAGATACTTTGTCTCCAGATCAACTTGATCAGTTGTATCTTAAAGAGATAATCAAGTTTCATGGAGTTCCCCTCTCCATTGTATCTGATCGTGATCCCATGTTTACTTTTAACTTTTGGAAAAGATTTCAAAAGTCGTTGGGTACTGAATTAAATTTTAGTACATCTTTTCATCCTCAGTCAGATGGGAAGTAAGAACGAACAATTCAGACATTGGAGGATATTCTATGTGCTTGTTCGATGGATTATCAGGGATGTTGGTACCAACATCTTTCTTTTGTTGAGTTTTCTTATAATAACAGTTTCCATTCTAGTATAAAGATGACACCATTTGAGGTATTATATGGGAAGGGGTGTCGAACTCCATCTCTTTGGGATGAAGTTGGTGAATGGAATCTGATAGGACCAGAATTGGTAGAAGAGATGGCAGAAAAAGTTCAGTTGATTCAGAAACACATGAGAACAGCTTAGAGCAGACAGAAAAGTTATGCAGAAAACAAGAGGAAGGATCTCTCTTTCAAGATAGATGATCATGTTTTTATCAAAGTCTCACCATGGAAAAGTTTTATATTATTTGGTAAGAAAGGAAAGTTGTGTCGAAGGTTTAATGGACCACATTAAATTCTGGAAAAAGTTGGATCAGTTTCTTATCGAGTGGATTTACCTCCGAGTTTATCTCAGGTACACAATGTTTTTCATGTTTCGATGTTGAGAAAGTATATGCCAGATCCAGCTCATGTTTTGAGCACAGAGGTAGTTCATTTGGAATAGAATCTCTCTTATGATGAACAACCAGTCCAGATTCTTGACCGAAGAGATCAAGTGTTGTGAAATAAGGTAATTCAGCAGGTAAAGGTTTTGTGGAAAAACCATATGGTTGAAGAGGCAACGTGGGAATCTGAAAATTATATGAGAGATAAATACCCCCACTTATTTTGATGAGTGAATAAAATTGCCTGGATTCAATTCTCAAAAGGGGGGAAGGATGTAACATCCCAGGTAAATAAAGAATAAATCATTTTCATATTTATTAATATTTACGAATTAAATATTAATTTTACTTTAAATGGGTGTCTATGTTCAATAGCGTACCCGATACGCAACAAAGAGTTTCTTTGAAATCTTACGTTGCACACTGGTAATAAAATAATATAATTTTAAAAGGTACTTAACACGTAGCCGTTGTAATGGTGGGAATGAATATAAATAACTATAATAGAATGATATATGTTTTTTAAATGTTTTTACCTTTATCCAATGAAATATAAGGGCTTAAAATAAGAAAAGAATTCAATTTTAGGCATGTATACTCTAACATTCACTAAAGGTCCTCTTACCTCCTTTTGATGGAGAACCATCTATAAATATATTTTTGGTCACTCTTATACATTCTATTGGACCAAATAAAATTCTTCTTTAGAATCGGGACATCAAAATTTACTTTGTGTAAATTTTTGGTATGTTTCTGATAAAGTTCATTTTTTAATGAATAGTGAAAAATGTTGTATTTTAATTCAAAACCTCTTTTTAATATAATTTGTTTATATGATTAGATTATATTTTGAATTGTTCTTAAAGTGAAATTAGAATATATTTTTACCATTTAATCAAATAGTGTTTGTTGGAATTAATTTCAGTTTGAAATTAGACTTAAACTAGTGTCAATCTTTTGATATATATTATTTCATAAAAACCCGCTATTTATTCTAACAATGGGAATTAATTATTAAATTAATTACTGTAACTTATATGTTTTTAATATTATAAAATACAAATCATTTTTGAATTCGGAATATCAAATATAGCTTAGGGTGATGTTTTGGTATTTTTCTAAAAAACTTCAATTTTTGATGAATAGTGAAACCACTAAGTAGTACTTAAAATATTGATTTTTCATTTAAATGAAAATTTACCACCTCTATGTTATTAATTTCAAAAATCTGACATACATGGTTGTAATTATAAAGTAATATGTGGTTCAATGGGATTAAAATAATTTTTTGGTGAATAGTAAATTTTATGTTTATTAATCGCGATTAGAGGTAATTAGTATAGTTTAAGGTAAAAATAATGTTTTAATAATATGAAATGAACTATACACATGTCCTACCCTTATTGGATGTGTCATGGCCGACCAAGAAAATACATGGTACAACTTGGGGACCCCATGGGGCCACATTGTTAGTAAAATTACATTAATAACTTTTTATTTAATGTTAAAATAAAAATGTCACAAACATGAAATATTTTGCAAAAAAAATTTAAATGGGGTTTTACAAGTCATAATTTTGACTATAAATATTCATTGGAAAGATAAAAATAATTCCTACATCATGATAGTTTTTTTATAATTTATAGACAATAAATAAATAAAATTATTTGTGACACCATGAGGATGCATCAATTTCCTCATTACTAAACGATTTAAATAAAATGAAAAGATAATGTAAACTCTAAGACCTAAACTTGTCAAAAACGAATTAGATGGGTGTATTTCGAACTATTATCACTGTATCCTCTATGTATATAATTTTGGAACCTTTAAAATCAGAAAATCACTTTATAATAAAGTAACCTTTTATAAATTTCCAAGCTTGCCCATCCTTTCCACTTATAAAAGGCCCCCACCTCTACCACCATACCCACACCTCTCAAGCCTTTGGATCGACCAAACCCTGCCAATTTTGTCTCTACACATCCCTCTATTACTCCTAGAACCCTCAATTTGGGCAGAAGTCTTCCCAATGAATACTTTGAGCTCAAATCAAAAAGAGTTACCTGTTTTAAATGTAGTGTTTTCTCTTGTATTCTTTTGTTTTATTTTGCTTCTCCAACCCCCTAAACTCATTTTATTCCATTATTTTGTAACAACACCAGTATCATAAAAATACTAGGATGTTTTTATAGGAATTATTTGAGCTACACTTACACACACCTACATCTAATCATTAATGAACATACTGTTTCTGTTGATAGAAAATTTCTGCCTCACGAAATGATGATTGTTCAACACTCATATAACACCTTCAAATGTGGACATTAAGATGTTATTATATTTATATATGATATATAATATGTTTATTTTTTCCTTAAGTTTCTGTATTTTTAATTTCTGGCATACCTTTTTGGTTTCCATTATGTGTAAACACGATAATTTATTTTAGAAAGTGCGGACATCCGCCCACTCAAGGTGATTTGATTCGTTAATTCCATACGTGGGAGGTTTAAAGGATGGAGTTAATTATATTATATATGATATTATACTAAAATTATAATATACCTTTATATAATTATTATTACACTCTATTAGATATTAAATAGAAATGAAAGTAGCGTTCATGCGTACGTACGGATTACCGTCTCCATAAACGGTGCATTTCATTTCTTATCCCAAAATGTAATGTACTATTATAAGTACATATATATAATGAATATATATGATTTATGTTACATCTAAATGATAAATATAAATCAGTAATTAAAATATACATATCTATTATTTATTTTTAATTCATTTAATATGACATAGAAATGAAAGTAGCGTTCATGCGTACGTACGACATACCGTCTCCATGAACAGTGCATTTCATTTCGTAACTCTAAATGATTATGTAATATTATAAATACATGTATATTCTCGATATATATGATATATATGATATCCAAAACATTAATATAATTCTGGATATAGTGAACCGTTGACCACACGAACTACATGTAATTGTAAGAAGTCCACTTTCGACTTAAAAACCAAATATCGAGAAAAAACATTATTAACATAAATGATTAAATAATGTTTATAAAATAGAAATAAGTGATTTAAAAGGAATAATAAGATTGAAAAAGGTTCTTAAGCAAGTAGAAAATAGTTTTAGTCTATTATTCAGGATGTTAAAGAATAATCGTGTCAAGTCGGACCCGAGATAAGGGACTTCATCTCAATCTCTTTTCATTGCGGCATATTTCGTTTTATACACAACTTTCTTTTATACGGTGTATAAAACCCTTTGACATTTAGTTTTATACAAAAGGAATCTTTTTCTATGAAGTGTTTTACAAAACGACAAAAAGGAATGATTCTTTTTACGTATACGGTGAAAACGACATTTTTCGCCGCCGCGAGTATTATTTGGTCTTTGGCTTCCTCAGAAAGCCGTAATGTTTTAAAAATGAAATAAATACCATATACTATTTTTTGTATATTGGTATTGAAAATGATTTTATAATGGATTTGTTATGTCAACATATTTATGTGATATATTGTGATCAAAGTGTGTAAAAGTTTTCTTTCCGTTATATTTGTTTTATGTATTATGATTTTATAATGGTACTTGGACATTTGATGAGTGGTTACATGATAAACCATATGAAGGTTGGTGCCATGAATACTAGGACGTGTGGTTACGTTATAACCTCCAATGCATTGGGTATGGAAGTCGGTCGTATGGATATTCCATTAAATGATATGGGTGGAAGTCGACCGTATGGTTATTCCATTTAAGAATGTTTATGTCCCAAGTTACCTTTATATGTTATGTATTCTTTATATGGGTTTAATGGTAATATTTTGTTTACAAAAGGGTATGTATTGATATTTTATTCAGTGAATTGTTTTTACTTCTTCATAAAGGTGAAAAGTGTTACTTTGATAGAGTATACATGTTTTACTTGTTGTTTTAAAAAACTAACTATTTTCATATTATTTTTACCATACTGAGCTTTTTATGCTCACCCCAAGATTTTCTGAAATGTTTTTCACAGGACTTAAAGTTGAATAGTGTCAAGGATGGGATCCAGTGAAATTTATGCTATATAAAACATGGAACTAGACATGTTTCTTTTTTAGAGTTTTTATTTTATGGAAACTTAGTAGAAGTGTCTACTTTGTAAACTTTTGAGATTTAATAGTTATGATCTATTTCTCTAAAACTCTAAACCTGAAAATATCATCAATGGGAATTATTCATTTAATTCAATGTTAAGTAATGTTTAAGGCTGGGGCCTTATATTCAGTATCAAAGGTCGGTTTAGAGAACTTTAGGAGTTAGAAATTTTTTAATTATAAATTAATTTATTGTATGATTGAATAGATATAGAATTTAATGATTACCATGTTGATTCACATAAGGTATTTCAGTGTTATGAATGGTTTTTCGTAGAGGAAACAGAGAAGGTTTTATGGGAAGGCATACTGAGGGAAATGACCTTCCAAAATCAGCATACTGAGATGGTCAGAATCAGAATTGAGCAGTTTACTATAGTGATGGCTCAGTTGAATCAGTTTTCTTGGTTTGTCAGGTTACTACCGAATGTTTGTTGAATATTTTTCATGGTTATCTAGTCCAATGACTAAGAAAACTCGTAAGGGTGAAAATTTTATCTGGAAAAAATGATGTGATGCTTGTTTTCAGGAGTTGAAAAAATTATTGGTGAATGATCCAGTTTTGGAACTTCTTTCCAGGAATGGTGAGTTTGTTATATACAATGATGATTTGTTGAAGGGACTTGGCTAGGTCCTTATGCAGAATGATCAGGTAATTGTATATGCTTCACGTACGTTGAAAAATCATGAGTAAAATTACCCTACACATGACTTGGAATTAGCTGCTGTTATTTTTGCTCTAAAAATTTAGAGGAATCATTTGTATAGAGTAAAGTGTGAAATATATACTAATCACAAATGTTTAAAGTATATATTCACTTAGAAATAATTGAACATGATACATAGGAGATGGCTGGAATTAATCAAGGATTATGATTGTACAATTCATTACCATGTGGATAAAGTAAAAAATATGGATAATGCTTTGAGTTGAAAAGGCAATGCTTCATTAACCATGCTACGTTTAGAATGAGATCCTTTGGTTTTTGATTTGATGAACATTGGAATTGATGTTTTTGGTGCAGGATGTTATTATGTTTTGTTTTAGGTATCGGTGAGATCATCCCTATCAGACATAATTAAGCAAGCGTAGAAGAAAGACAATGGGTTGCAGAAAAAGGTAGAGCTGGTTCCGAAGGGTAATCTGCCAGAATTTAACATTGATAATGATTGTGTTTTGAGGTTTGGGAAGAGATTATGTGTAACAAGTGATTCACAGTTGAATAATGAGTTGTTATGTGAGGCTCATAGTTCCCCGTTTTTAGTTCATCCTGGTAGTACTAAGATGTACAGAGATTTGCAGGAGTATTAGAGGTGGGATGTAATTAAAAGAGACATTGCTGATTTTACTGTGAAGTGTTTGACTTTTCAGGAGGTTAATGCAGAGCGGCAGTTACCGAAAGGGATGAAATATCCTTTACCATTTCCAGAGTGGAAATGGGAAAATATATTAATGGACTTTGTTGTGGGATTACCGAAGACATCTCGAGGTAATATTGAAATCTGGGTTATTGTTGATCGCTTGACTAAATCTGCTCATTTCCTTCCTGTTTGAGATACTTTGTCTCTAGATCAACTTTCTCGGTTGTATATTAAAGAGATAATAATGTTTCATGGAGTTCCCCTCTCCATTGTATCTGATCGTGATCCCAGGTTAACTTCTATCTTTTGGAAAGGCATTCAACAGTCTTTCGGTACTGAATTCAATTTTAGTACATCTTTTCGTCCTCAGTCAGATGGGAAGTCAGAACGAACAATTAAGACCTTGGAGGGTATGCTACATGATTGTTCGATGGATTATCAGGGATGTTGGGACCAACATATTTCTTTGGTTGAGTTTTCTTATAATAACAGTTTTCATTCTAGTATATAGATGACACCATTTGAGGCATTATATGGGAAGCGATGTCAAACTCCAGCTTTTTGGGATGAAGTGGGTGAAAGGAATCTGATGGGACCAGAATTGGTAGAAGAGATGGCAGAAAACGTTCAGTTTATTCAGAATCACATGAGAACAGCTTAGAGTAGATAGAAACGTTATGCAGAAAATAGGAGGAAGGATCTCTCTTTCGAGGTAGGTTATCATGTTTTTCTCAAAGTCTTACCATGGAAAAGTGTTATGCGATTTGGTATGAAAGGAAAGCCGAGTTCAAGGTTCATTGGACCATATGAAATTCTGGGAAAATTTGGATCAGTTGCTTATTGAGTGGATTTACCTCCAAGTTTATCTCAGGTACACAATGTTTTTCATGTTTTGATGTTGAGAAAGTATATGCCAGATCCAGCTCATGTATTTAGCCCAGAGGTAGTTCAGTTGGAAGAGAATCTCTCATAGGATGAACAACCAGTCCAAATTATTGACCGAAGAGAGAAAGTGTTGCGAAATAAGGTAATTCACCATGTAAAAGATTTGTGGAAAAACCATATGGTTGAAGAGGCAACGTGGGAATCTGAAAATTATATGAAGGATAAATACCCCCACTTATTTTGATAAGTGAATAAAATTGCGAGGACAAGATGTGCAAAAGGGGGGAAGGATGTAACATCCCAGGTAAATAAAGAATAAATCATTTTCATATTTATTAATATTTACGAATAAAATATTAATTTTACTTTAAAGGGGTTTCTATGTTCGATTGCGTACCTGATACACAACAAAGTGTTTCTTTAAAATCTTACGTTGCACACTAGTAATAAAATAATATTATTTTAAATGGTAGTTATCACGTAGCCGTTGTATTGGAGGGAATGAATAGAAATAACTATAATATAATTATATATGTATTTTAAATGTTTTCACATTTATCCAATAAAATATAAGAGCTTAAAATAAGAAAAGAATTCAATTTTAGGCCTATATACTCTAACATTCACTAAAGGTCGACTTATCGCCATTTGATGGAGAACCATCTAAAAATATAGTTTTGGTTGCACTTATACATTATATTTGACCAAAAAATTCATCTTTAGAATCGGGACATCAAAATTTACTTTTTTTAAATTTTTGGTATTTTTTCGATAAAGTTCATTTTTTTAATGAATAGTGAAAAATGATGTATTTTAATTCAAAACCCCTTTTTAATATATTTTGTTTATATGATTAGATTATATTCTTAATTGGTTTTAATGTGAAATTAGATTATATTTTTTACCATTTAATCCAATAGTATTTGTTGGAATTAATTTCATTTTGAAATTGGACTTAAACTAGTGTCAATCTTTTGATATATATTGTTTCATAAAAACCCTCTATTTGTTCTGACAGCAGGAATTAATTATTAAATTAATTAATGTAAATTATATGTTTTTATTTTTTTAAAATACACATCATTTTTGAATTCGGAATATCAAATATAGCTTAGGGTGAAGTTTTGGTATTTTTCTGGAAAACATCAATTTTTGATGAATAGTGAAACCAATAAGTCATACTTAAAAAACTAATTTTTTGTTTAAATGAAATATTACCACCTCTGTGTTTTTAGTTTCAAAAATCCGACATACATGGTTGTAATTAGAAAGTAAAATGTGGTTCAATGGGAATAAAATAATTTTTTGATCAATAGTAACTTTTATGTTTATTAATCGCGATTAGAGGTAATTAATATAGTATAAGGTAAAAATAATGTTTTTATAATATGAAATGACCTAGACACATGACCTACCCTTATTTTATGTGTCATGTCCAATGAAGTCAATACATCGGTCAACATGGGGACCCCATGGAGCCACATTTTTAGGAAAATGACATTAATAACTTTTTATTTAATGTTAAAATAAAAATGTCACAAAGATGAGATATTTTGCTAAAATAATTTTTAAATGGGGTTATACAAGCCATAATTTTGTCTATAAATATTCATTGGAAAGATAAAAAGAATTCCAACATCATGATTTTTTTTATAACTTTTAGACATTAAATAAATTAAATTATTTATGACACCATGATGATGCAGCGATTACCTCATTACTTAATGATTTAAATAAAATGAAAAGAAAATGTAAAATACAAGACCTTACTTGTCAAAAACCTATTTTATGGGTGGATTTAGAACCCTTATCACCTTATCCTCGATTTATATAATTTTGGGACCTTTAAAATATGAATTTTTTTAATAAAGTAACCTTTTATAACTTTCTAAGAGTTATCCTCTTTTCCTCTTATAAAAGGCCCCCGCCTCTACCACCTTACCCATACCTCTCAAGCCTTTGGATTGGCCAAACCCTGCCCAATTTCTTTCTCCACATCCCTCTCTTACTCCTTGATGCCTCACTTTGGGCAGAAGTCTTCCCAAGGAAGCCTTTGAGCTCGAATAAAAAAGAGTTACCCGTTTTAAAGGTAGTGTTTTCTCTTGTGTTACTATGTTTTATTTTTCTTCTCCAACCACCTAATCTCTTTTTATTCATTTATTAAGTAACAAAACCAGTATCTTCAATATACTAGGATTTTTTTATAAGATGGATTAGAGTTACACATACACACACCTACATCTAATGGTTAATGAACATATTGTTTCTGTTGATGGCGAATTTCTGCCTCACAAAATGATGATTGCTCAACACTCATATAACACCTTCAAAGGTTGACATTAAGATGTCACTATATTTATATATGATATATATTATGTTTATGTTATCTTTCAGCTTTTGTATTTTTAATTAATTTCATACCTTTATGGTTTCCATTATGGGTAAACACGATAATTTCATTTTAGGAAGTACGGACTACCGCCCCCTCCAAGTGATTTGATTTGTTAATGTCATACATGGGACATATAAAGGATGGAGTTAATTATATTATATATGATATCATACTATAATTATAATATTCCTTTATATAATTATTATTTCACTCCATTAAATATGAAATAGAAATGAAAGTATCAATCTTGCATACGTACGGCTTACCATCTCCATGAATGGGGAATTTCATTTCTTATCCCCAAATGTAATGTACTATTATAAGTACATATATATAATGGATATTTATGATGTATGTTAAATCTAAATGATTAATATAATTATGTAATTAAAATATACATATCTCTCATTTATTTTTAATTCCATTACTATGACCTAGAAATAAAAGTAGCGTTCATGCGTACGTACGGCTTACTGTCTCCATTAACGGTGCATTTCATTTCTTACCTCTAAATGATTATGTAATATTATAAATAAATGTATATTCTGCATGTATATGATATATATGTAATCCAAATGATGAATATCATTTTGGATATAATGAACCTTTGACCACACGAACAACATGTAATTGTTAGAAGACCACTTTCGACTTAACAACCAAATATCGACAAAACAAACATTATTAACAGAAATGATTACATAATGTTTATAACATGGAAATGAGTGTTATAAAAGGAATAATAATATTGAAAAATGTTATTAAGCAAGTATAAACTAATTTTTGTTTATTATTCAGGATGTTAAAGAATGATCGAGTCAATTCGGACCCGATGTAAGGGACTTCGTCACAATCTCCTTTCATTGAGGCATATTTCGTTTTATACACAACATTATTTTATACGGTATATAAACCCCTTTGAATTTTACTTTTATAAAAAAGGAATCTTTTTCTACGAAACATTTTGCTAAAAAACAAAAAGGAATGTTTCTGTTAACGTACGTGGTGAAAATGACCTTTTCTGCCGCCGTGAGTATTATTTGGTCTTTGGCTTCCTCAACAAGCCGTAATGTTTTTAAAATGAAATAAATACTGTATACTCTTTTATGTATTTTGGTATTGAAAATGGTTTTTATAATGGATTTGTTATGTCAATATATTTATGTGATATATTGTGATCGAAGTGTGGAAATGTTTTCTTTCCATTATATTTGTTTTAGGTCTTATGATTATATAATGGTACTTGGACATTTGACGGGTGGTTACGTGAAAAACAATATGACAGGTGGTGTCGTGAATACTAGGATGGGTGGTTACGTTATAACCTTCAATGCATTGGGTATGGAAGTCGGCCTTATGGATATTCCATTAAGTGATATGTGTGGAAGTCGACCGTATGGTTATTCCATTTACGTATGTTTATGTCCCAAGTTACCTTTATATGTTATGTGTTCTTTATATGGGATTTATGGTAATATTTTAGTTAAAAAAGTTTAATTATTGATCTTTTATTCAGTAAAGAGTTTTTACTACTTCATAAATGTGAAAAGTGTTACTTTGATAAAGTATACATTGTTTACTTATTGTTTTGAAAAACTAACAGTTTTCATTCTTTGTGTTTCCCTTACTGAGCTTTTTATGCTCACCCCATGTTTTTTTGAAATTTTTTTCACAAGACATAATGTGGAATAGTGTAAAGGATGGGATCAAGGGAAGTAATGCTATATAAAACATGGAACTAGATATGATCCTTTTTAAGGGTTTTTATTTTATGGAATCTTAGTAGAAGTGTCTATTTTATAATATTTTGATATTTAATAGTTAATATCTAATTCTCTAAAACTCTAAACATGAAAAGATCCTCAATAGGAATTATTCATTTAATTCAATGTTATGTAAGGTTTAAGGCTGGGGCCTTATAGTACCACTATCAATTATTTCTAATCATTATCCAAATTTTACATCAAGATTCATGAAAAGTATTCAGAAATCCTTGGATACTGAACTTCATTTGAGCACTTCCAACAACCTTAAAACTGATTATCAATTAGAACAGACTATTCCAACCTTATAAGACATGTTGAGAAAATTCTCAATTAACTGTCATGGTATGTGGGATCAATGTTTATCTATGGTATAATTTTCTATAACCATAGCTTCCATTCATGTATTCATATGGCACCATATGAAGCATTATACGGAAAGATATGTCACACACCAACCTTTTGGGATGATTTTGGTGAATGAAAACTAGTAGACCCAAAAATGGTTGAGGAAATAATGGAAACGATGAAGGTAATCCAAAACCACATCAAAGCAGCTCATTGTAGACCTAAGAGCTATGCTGATAACCAAAAAAAGGATTAGGAATTTTAGGTAGGATATAATTTTTTCCTGATGGTATATCTTTGGAAGGTTGTTATATATTTCAGTAAGAAGTGAAAATTGAGTCCCAGTTACATCAGACCTTTTGAAATTAAAGAACGAATTGGGGTTGTTGCTTACCGTTTGACAGTGCTGCCAAGTCTATCCAAAGTTTACGTTGTATTCCACGTATCACTGTTGTGAAAATACATTCCTGACCCAACTCATGTACTCACCTATGATGAATTAGAAATATAACCCGATCTGTCTTATTGTGAAGAGAATGTCAAGGTTCTTGATACAATAGAATAAGTATTGAGAAATCGAACGACTCATATTGTAAAATTTCTATGAAAAAACCATAAGATGGAAGAGGTAACGTGGGTACCCGATGACTTGTGATGAAGAACCACCCATGTATTTTTATGTAGTAATACTTTAGAAATTTCTAGGGTGAAATTATTTGAAGGTGGAATAAATGTAACACCTCATGCTTGCATTGTACTCTTGT
The DNA here is from genome assembly GCA_963277665.1 of Viscum album. Taxonomy (NCBI): domain Eukaryota; kingdom Viridiplantae; phylum Streptophyta; class Magnoliopsida; order Santalales; family Viscaceae; genus Viscum; species Viscum album. The sequence continues at coordinate 1,359,251,358 of OY728119.1, read as the reverse complement.
CTTTGAATAATACAATAACGTCTATTGTATGAAACTTTGAGTTCTAACACACTACAACCAATAAAATTAACATTATGAATAGTAATAACCACTTTTTGAAATTTCATAAATTTTATCATTCAAAAGGGAATTTATTTTAGGATTCTGAATATAAAAATTATCTTAGGGAGATTTTTTTTTTATTTTTCTGAAAACGTTCATTTTTTTATGAATAGTGCAAAACACTGAGTTATTATTTAAAACCGAATTATTATTTAAATAATTAATAATTTTATTTAAATATATTTTATATCTAAATATATACATAATCCATATATATGTTCAATGTAATTTATTGGAGTCAGTTTATTATTATTCTATATATATATATAAAATTATTGAACTTTTCACCGTATTTTACCCACCTCCTCGGAGAATTCGAAAATTTACATAAAAATTAATTTTATCACTTTTGTGAGTGATAATTCAAAAATAAAAGAGTCACGGTTGATATCATTAAGTATAATGCTGTTCAATAAGATGAAAATAATTTTTGGTGAATATTAATTTTTTCTTTTATTTACCACAGTTAAAAGTATATAGAGTATTTAAGGGTAAAATTATATTATTATTATCCTAACACATGTCCTAATTCTTTTGGATAATTATAATTAGACCAAAAGAAACATTAGGAATAAAATATGAACCTCTTTGGTCTACTTGGATTAGATAAGGACATTAATTATTATTTAATTCAAAGAAGTGTTGAGAGAGTTAAAACCACATTTTAATAATAATAAAAATGTTAATATAAGGTTACACATAAGATAAATTCTACTATAAATATAAATTATAAAGATAAATATATTTTTTACATAATGGCATATTATTTTTATTTTTTAGACATTAGATATTTAAATTTATTTATAAAACAATGATGATGCAGTAATTACCTAATTAATTAAATATTTAAATAATTGATATTATAAATAACTAAATAAACGCAATATGAGACTTTTAATGAATTACAAAAAATTTCTAAGATAATATGACATATTCGAGTTGGTTATATGATTTTTTTGGAAGTAATAATGCTGTTATGAATTTAAGAAATTCAAAAGACCAAATGATGTCAAAATTGACATAAAAGAGTTTTAAAAAAAATTACATTATTAATGGATATTATATTCCTTAAAATATAAGGATCATTCAAAAGACCTATATAATGATTGGTGTATCATTAATGAACCACTTGGTATTTTTTTGGAAATATATAGTATTATTATTAAACATATAATATAAAAATACAAAGAGACATGTTAAATGTCAAAATATTTAACTAAGAGTTAAATCTAAAAGATAAAGTTAATATACTGACCCAAACCTGTATAAAACCTATTTATTGTGTTTTGTTTGACCCATACCCACCATATCCTTTAAATAATCTATTATTGAGCCATGAGAACTCAAAAATTATTTTATTATAAAATAATATTTCTATCTTTTCCTAAGGTTCCCCTCACCCCTCTTATAAAAGGGGACTACGTCGTCCCTCAAATTCACACCTTCAAATCCGTTTGGATCATAAAACCTCTACTCAAATACCCTCTCAAATTTCCTCCATTTATCCTATAGGACTTCCTTTAGTCATAAATCCTACATAAGGTGCCCTTTTGATCAAATCAAAATGAAGAACCCGAAAAGAGATAAATATTTCATCACCTCTTTCTAGTTCCATTCTTCGTCCACTTCCTTTTTCTTTGTTGACTCCATTATAAAATAAGTACTCTAGAATATTCTATATACAATGATGTTATTATAAATATGGTACAACTGAATTCATTATTCTATCCATCCTTGGAATGACATGTCACCATACATACTAACTTACAGCTTATTATCTCCACGTTGTGGTGTAATTTTTATTCAATACATTGTTATTTGGATGGGTATAATAATGATGTGTAATTGATGTAAATAATAAATAACAAATGATAATGATTCTTTATATATGATAAAAAAATCAAATTATATATTATTTTAATATCAAAATAATTATATTGTCGCTCGTGCGTACGTACAGATTATCGTCTCCACGAACATGATGAGATTCATTCCCCATCATATCCATTCAGGAATAATTTTCATTAGATGATTAAAAATAATTCTTAAAGTCATTATATAATTCTGTATTTGAATATTATACATCACATCCATAACAAATTTGACTCACATAATAATGAATATAATTGAAAATGAATCTGTTTACACCCGAAACAATGATAATACTAAGATATAATTAATAATGAAATGTTAAAAGATCATATATGCTATCATATTAATGTATATAATTATTGTTTAATTTAATAACAATTATTTTACCATTATAAAGGAGGTTAAACTACTCTCAACAATGGAAATGTACAAGGTAAGGGTTAATTTCACAGTCACTTTATTATCCAAGGTTGTTTATACGTAATTATATACTGGGACTTCTTTATCATCTGCATCCATGTTTCTTAAAAATGTATTTTAAAACAATCCTAATATTTTATTGACTATGTGTTAAAGTCATTTAAACCCTTGTTTGACTTTTTATATGATTTTTATAATGCAATACTTCTGTTATTTACCAAAAAAGATCCTTTAAAACCATTTCGAAAAAATTAAGGTATGAATGTCTTTTATTAATCTTATATAGCATGTGCAACTATTTTCCGTCATTATAACATCATCAAATCTACACTTATAGGAATATAATAATTTTTTAAAAATAATTTTTTTAATATGATTTCAATATAGAAAGAGATATTTCACTAAAAATGGTTTAGATTTCATCAATGTCCACATCCATTGATGGATTTTATTCTTATTGGAGGTTGATTTATTATGATACCAAACATCCATATTATATTGAAATTTTTGTGATATGTTTTACCATGGATGTGTTATTATTACACCATTCATGGTTTATGTATAATGTATTGACATTTTGTATGTTAGTTTTAATACGAATGTTTATGGAATGTTTAAACCTTTTCATATGAGAAATCCATTGGGATTAATATGTGATGGGTGGAGCCCGCTATAGCTCCCCGATGCATCGGTATGTCTCATGAGTCAAAATAGTGTCTTGGTACAAGCCCTTGACAAAATAATATTTGTAGTCTTGGCACAAGGCATTGAATGTGTGGTTATGAAATTCTGGAATTATGCATTCCATTATTAAGAAAGTGGCTATTGATATTGCGTGTGATTATTCAACTAGTAGTATATACATATGAGTAAGTAAATGGAATTATTTGATTTTATCTTTTCCATATTATGTTGATGTTCAACTTTAAAAATATTTTTTATCTTATACATTGCCTTAAATTTTTATGCTAATTTATAAAAGCATCTGCTATATTGTTATCCTTAATGAGAATTTAATCTCACCCCTTCTTATGTTTTATTTTTCCCAGGATGTGAAGAAATATATAATGAATGACATGCAGGGATAGACTATGGGATCTCGGTGTTGACTATGGAAACAATGTTGTTGTCCTTTTCTATTTTATGTTATAATTTAAATATTATGAATGGATCAAATACATCCAAGTCTACTAATCTAATTGGTCTTTTGAGACATGATCTTTTGTGATCATGCCAATGATACATAATAATGCACCAACTCTAGGCTTCTGGGGTCGGGGTGTTAAACATAGAATGAAATTACCTACCATGAATAGTTTTGATGAAGGCATTAAGGACGACTTGCACAAGCTGGAAGGAAGGTAGGACCAAGGGGGATTTCACAAGGGTTCTCCACAAATGTAGGCTTGGATGATGTGGGAAGAACATTGCGGGATGGATAACATGGATGACTATAATTGTGTGAGACTTTGATAAATCCATCAAATGACTTCTTAAGTATTATAATAAGTTATTAAGGAAATTCCTTTTTAAGGATTGGATACTTGCACTATTCTTCTTATTTAAAGGGTTGTGTGGTCGAACTTTATAACTATTATATAATTTTTACAATAATGGACTTACTCTCACTATTCCCCATTGATTCAATCTTTTTTTAGTGTCATATAACTACCTAAATGCTTTCGTGGGAATTGATAGAAGAATTGGGGAGATCAGAGAAGCAATAAACCTTTGAGAAAATTCTTCTATTCAAATGAAGACCTCATGGGCCAATTAATTTAGTAATATGGGACCCTGGGTGATGTCGTAATTCATGCAATGTTCATGTGTAGGTTTTCACAAATGGTTCCACACAACCACCTTATGTTCATACGGTTTATGGGGTACATGGGGTGCTCACATAGGAAAATATTTTGTTCTATACAGTGGGGGATGCACCCTCACTCCCCTACATGGAATCTCTGTTGGGATACAGTTCTTGCAGTTTGGGATTGTACCTTTGCTACCATAACTAACCCCAATAAAAATATAGAGTCTCACCAAAAACATTTCAATCCCGATTGAGAAAGATATTGGCCACAGAAAATGAACATCTATTTTCCTCCTTCCTCTAGCATAAATACATATTTATACTCAAACTCAAGATTTGGTGCTTATGTGAAATTTACATCATCAATTTTGTGGTAAAGTGCAAGAACACATTTCACATCATAAAAAAACATTCATTTCATGTAGAATACAATTATTATGATATCCATATATACTAATGTAAGAATGTGTTCAATACAATAATTCATATTAATTATATGGAATAAATTATGTAATAAATTTATTGTTCCTCATGATCAAATTCCATAAAAACATAATATTTCAAAATAATCCTACACTTTGTAACCCAAGAGCTAGTTCAAACTTCTTATACATCATAACAATACTCATTCTGATTCCCTAGTTTAATTACCAAGTCTCATTTTATCAATAAAAAAATCCATATAAATAATAAAAATAAAATAATTAAAAACATATTATAATATGATTTTGGAAATTTTTGTCTCTTTATTGTATCGGATTCTGATGTATGAATGTTCAATAAAAATGTAACATTGACAAGAATAGTGTTTCAAACAAATCTGGACTTATTTGTTCTTAGTCTGTAAATTTCAATATTATTTTCCTATTCTGATTACCCATCCAAATATTATAACCATATGAATACCATCTTTCTTTTCTTCTTATCCTATCCAGATAACTTCTTCTATAAATAAAAATATAGAATCCGTTTTCACTAGATTGAAATGTAGAGAATTTCCCTTCTCGTTCACGAGCAATTTATGTCACAGAATACATGAAGTTCTCTCCACATATTTGTAGTATTACAATAATGGTTTATGATGGTTTCCAAAATCGGTTTCCTACTTTACCAAATTTTCCAAAAAAAATATATTTCTTAAATCTCAAATCACTCTTTGACTCATTCAACATCTCATAAAATAATGATCTTTATTTGACTTCTTCAAATTATTTTTGATTCATTAAATCTCATTTATTTTTTGATATATCTTTTGATTCATAAAAATTTCACAGCACTTCTCAAACCTTCTCTAATGTTTTAATAAATATATCTTTCATCTGAATTAATTAACAACCATTAGTCAGATTCCTATTATTCATTATGGTTTCTCCATTATAATTTTCCCATTTCAATTTATCTATTTATATTTTCTCATTCTGATTTCTCCATTTTTATTTCATCATTATTATTAATCAAATCAATTTCTCAACACCAACAGATTTAAATAAAAAAACTCTTCGAGCATTTAGTTACCCTTTACATCACTTTTGAATCTTTTTTCGATATATTTTACCAAAATATCAGGATAATTAATGTATAGTCTGATTCCAATTTGATATCCCATATTATAATGGAGAGAAAATTAAAAATATAAATTATTATTCTAATTTTCAATTGAACCTCTTGGAAAAAAAATTGGGATTTTTTTCTTCATCAATTTCTTCCTAATAAGCGTGAATTATTCTTAATGTTGAATCATTTAAGATATGATTCTGAATTATTTGACTTTTAATGGAATGTGTTATAGTCTACCATTCCAAAAGGAACATACTTCTTTCTTATTTAATTTAGAATCAATTTTTCTAAATACATTTCGCCTTAATACATTTTGTAGCATCTTTCAAACCCCTTTCCATTATCAAGAAAACATTATTAGTTTGGAATCATAACTATGATTTGTGGGAAATTCATAACAACAAATAATCATAAAACTTATATTGGATCCATGTTGAATCTAATTACCTTCCTCAATATGATCTTTTCCTTCATTTGAAACTCAAGATGAGTATGATGATTATTTATACTTGAAAAAATAACCATAATTTGATGGAATTTATTTATATTTGTTTGAAAAATATTCATAATATTATTGTTAGCCTAATTTTCACCAAAAAGAATGTGAGTGGATTTCTCATTTTACGATAATTCCTTGATAAATATATGAAAAATACCATAATATAAAAAATATTGTTATAATCTTAGTACTAACTCATTTTTGATACTATTTTAAACACTATTTTTCTTCCATACTGTAAAACCATTCATTTAACTAGTAAATTCGTGTTCCTATGGTGATTTTCACTAAATAAAATTAGAACAGGTGATTAAAATCATATCTCCCACACCCACATGTTGACCTCATAACATTCTTCTTTTAATATTTCAAATTAAATACTTAAACCTCATAAAGTAGGGATCTCTTCTTAATATATAAAAAAATAAATAGATTATAACTGAAATAAAATATTTATATCTCAATTTTTTAATATATTAGCAGATACAGTGATACGATATTTATGTTTTATTTTCCCCCAATTTGATAACAAGAATTAAAATAATATAATATCGAGGGGATAGATCTTGAGGACTTTTCCATTGATGAATAAATGATATTTATTACTATCCATCTCCAATAGAATTTTTCCAATCTCACCATTTGACTAAAAATACCATGAATGTTAATTTTCTTCTACAACCACCATTTTATATTTGGAGTGAAAATAGTTTTAATTACAATTTAAAAATAACAAGCCAATGACAGTTTCTTGTTATTTTTGGTTATGTATATAATTTTAGATCATTGGAATTATTATTCATAAAAGTTATACAATTATTTTTTCACCCCTTCATTAATATATAATTTTTAATAACACACATTAAATATTATTCATGTGTATAAATATTTTTTAACCCATTTTTTAACCAACGATCTCCATTTTCTTCACATTATCTTCTTTGTTCATTATATAATTAATCTTATAATTTTAATAGTTCTATAAAAATTGGAAATATATGTTCCATTAAATTTTCATCTCTTCTAAAAATATCCATCCATAAAATACAAATAATAAAGATTTTTTAAAAAAATAACACTTCCTAGCCTTCAACACATTATTGAGAAAGAATTATTTAATTATGTTCTAAAACATCAACAAATAATAGGTTATTAATATTTACCATGCCATTTCAAATGATTACTGAACCAATTCATATACTTAATTGTGAATCCCTATTATAAAAAGATATAAAACATTAATGAATTATTTTTATTAATAATTACTATAAATGTTATATCACGTGAGATGACCATCCAGTATCTTAGAACCATGTACATTTCTATTTCCAGGTCATGAGTGATATATCATCAATGAAATACAACTCATTTACATTCAATTTATTCTTCGGATATTCATAAGGGGTTTTTTCATACTCAACGACGTATGTATAAAGGAAATAAAATCGTAAAAAGAGAAATAGAAGAAAACACATTTCAAAACCCAATTCCAATTTTTCTAATTTGTCCAAAACTATTAGTAATGACTAATATGACTACGAAAGATGATTTTTCTAGTGGGATATCTCCAAAAATATCATTGGGTTCTATAACCTATGTAATCATAGTTATAATGGTATTCAAACAAAAAAAATATTATTTCCAGATTCCCAAAACATCACACATTGAACTGGTTTCCATTAAATAAATAAAATAATCTCAAATTAGATTATATTCAAAATTTTGAAACAATAATATATTTCACCACAAAAATAGTAATTCATGATCATATTTTTGAAGAATCATTTTTTTGACAGTCATGAAAATTTCATCCTTATACAAGAATTCTTTGAATAGAGTTTCAAATATCCAATTTCTGATGTGATTTCATTCAAATATGTTGTCACTAAATTCCTAATTTTTTAAAATAAATATTCTTTGGTATTAATAATATTTTTTTTAATAATTAATTTAAATGAAAAATTTCAACAAAACAACTAGGATCATATCCATCATTTGAGCCTAAATTTATTTTATAAACATAAATATCACATTTTTATGATACATAAAAACAATTCAATAATTTATATTTCAAGAATTATCCAAAATCATGTATAAAATTCCTAAAATTACATATAAACATCTATAATTCTATTCTTACATAAGTTTCTATTGGAAAATATAATGATCCCTCTGATATTTATTGGAATTCAATTAAATTTAAAAACATTTATTCTTATAATCACTAAAATACTAATTCAAAATTACAATTTGACTTTTCATCATTGACTACATTTCTTCTTTTCATCAAAAAATGTTGATAGATAATTTACTTCCATTCATCAAAATAATTTTCTATTTTTCATTGTGATAAATTTAATGATCCAAGAAATCTAATTAGGTGCGTTCTTATTTAAATTTTGTTTCAGACTACTTTAAATCTGTTAATGCATTAGTTTTTATGTTTATGATTTGGTTCTGGGGTATTTTCCGAGATCCTGACATGAAAGAAGAAAAAAGGTACATCTTGTACATATTTAATTGTTGGTGAATGTTTTGTTGTAAAACTATTCTATAACCATGATTTCATTGTATGGATGTAAGGTTGGTGAAACCATTCAAGTTATTTTGTGAAACCATGAGGTCATGGAATTATACATTCCAGATTATTATCACATGGTTTATCAAACCACATGGGGTTCCCAGGAGGCCATGCGACCATTCCCACTCTTGGATAAAGGGTGGCTCTTGGTTTGATCAAAATTTGGGAAACAATGCATCGAATAGGTATGCCTTATTATAAATGGGTAATTTTTTCCATTTCCCCCCTCTAGACATAATATCACATACAAGATTTTCATCCCATTTCATTCTACAACAGCCAATGGTTCTTTCATTTTCCTCCGGAATATACCAATTATTGATATCCCTAAATTTTAATCAATTTAGATACATTTATGGTGAAAATAAAAGCAATGAGTATTTTTATACTCCAAAACATTCATTTTTCTAGATTAGAGCAGGTGGAATCATATATAATCGTCCAATCCTCTAAAAAAAATTTCCCAACAGTTTCTTTAATGTGGCATTAATTATGGTTTTCCCAAATAAATGACAATCTTAATATATTTTTTTGTCATAATAAATGAGGTATGTGGTCTATATGTTATATACATTATTCTAGTGGTTAAATGTATGTGTGTTTGGTTGGTAACTTAATCCATTGTTCTATCCGTTTGGTTTCCATGGTTGGAATAATTAATTATTTGGTAAACTAATGATATGAACCCATAATTCTCTTTGTGGGGTACATTGAGGTTCATTATAATTATTAATGGTCATCCATGGGTTGTGATACATTCATAAACATGGATATGAATTTCTATTAGAGGGAACCCATGATAAAGTGGTTAAAATTTTATCTTGATTGATGAAATGTAACTAATAGTATCTATGTCTAGTTGTTGACGTGTAATGGGGGGATAGTAAATGATTATTTTGTTAAATTAATTAAGGATATAAAATGGGTAATTTGTGTGAAAATGGGTTAATACACCTAAATATTACACGATTCAATTAGTTATGAATTATTATTAATGTATATGCCAAATGGGTTAGGGCATGTAAATGTAAAATGAGTTAATGGTTTAATGCATGCAAATGGAATATGTGTTGAATGAGCTATAGTTGTAAATGGTAAATGTTTTTAGTGAGTTATGGATTGGGATTATTATATCTGTTGAATGGTTAAAGGAACATGTGTAGTGTCTTGGTGGTATGTGGGGTATTTTACTTGTATACATCAATGGTTCACGTTGGAATAATTCTCTAAATCAAACCCCTATAATGCATGTGTTATGGAGTTGGACAGATGACCTATGCCCATAATGAATGATTGGGATTTTAAGACTGAGACTATGGCTCCAAGTTATGTTTCATGTAAACATAGGCTAAGTCTATAAGGTAAGTGGTATAAATTATTTTCTGGGATGTTTTTCCTAGTCTCTTTTTGAACGTGATTCTACCAAAATATTTCATAGATTATATGACCGATATAGGACAATGTGTATTTGATGAAAATGGGTAACCCCTAGAAATGTTTCTAAAAATGTTTAAAGTGAATCTTGTTATGTAATGGAAACTAGTTTATCTTTTTTTATATTGCTATTTATTGTATTCCTGCAGAGACTATAGGTTAAAAGTTGATTTTTTTTCTACAATGTTGTCAGTGGCACATTGATTTGAACTGACAAACGTCACATGACTCTATTTGGTAACCTATAAAACATCATGGTATCAATTAAACACATGGTAAGGGGACTTATGCTAGATGTTTAATTTGGGTGAGGTATGTGCATGGATGAGGAATCATGACCTGGAGTTCGGACCCGTTTTGGGGATTTTTCAATTTGACATTAATTAGGGTTTTTATACATGGAATGGTATTCATTGACGTTTTATATTTAATATTTGGTTATGGGATTTTATAATGTTTTTTGGAAATGGATTTTGATGCATGACCGTGGTTACTTGATTCATTTCTTTCATTCATTAATTGTTGTGAATACTTCGATAAAGAGGGTATGCCCCCCCCCCATGATCCATTAAACACTCTCTAGCTATTGACAACATCTTACATATAAGGTGTAATTAATGTTTTCATGTAGATTCGTAACATCGGGCACCAGTTAGTGGCTCATAAGATGATAACATAATAAATTGGTATCATAGAAGTTTTCCATTTTGGTTGTCTTACTATTTAGGAATGGAAGACAAGAGACATGGAAATGTAATTATATATTTGTGAGATCATATTGGGGAGCATTCAACCAATGTATAAGAGAAACCCATATACCATCAGTGGGATTTGTGTACTTGATTTTTATCATTATTTTTGGATGATATTTCACTTTGAGGATGCACATGGTGTGTGATGTGAAAATTTAATTATAAATAATATTTAATGTGTTTCATTATAGATTAATCAGTTAAGGCACTTAGGGATATATCTGACATGAATAGAAATGCATTGGAAGGAAATTTGAGTTGCGAGAGAAAAAATTATTTACATTTCCTATGAAATTTGAATTAAAGGTTTTCTGATAAATATGGAAAAATCAAATAAATTGAAATAATGGAATTTATTTATTATATAATAATTCTAAAATAAGGCTAAAAAAATTTTGAAATCTGTTTATGACATGTTGTAATGATTGAAAGGTTCATTATAGCCAAAATTTTACAATTTGACAGTAAAATGGTTAAAAAGTGTGTATCATTAAAGGATTTTACAATCAAAATTAGTTTACGAAATATTGAACATAGAATGTGGTTTGTATGGTGGAGGTAAATGATATATATGTGGTTTTTTACAAAGATATTGAGTATATTAAATGAGTATTTTATTTCTACTATAGACCTTTCAATTGTCAAAAATGTGGAGGATTTTTTTATAAGTTTTGAGATGTCTCTTTTGCATTGAAGAGACATGCCACTACAATAACATGTGTCAGCTAAATAAATTGAGGATATCTCTAATAATTCTCCAAAATTATTGGAGTAGAAAACTCTATTTATCTTTGGTATTATTAGAGAGGAACATTTTCATGAGTTATTTTTTTTGGAATATGAAGATGATCGAATGGGACCCATTTTGGGATGTTTCGAGTATTTTTGAGTTGACTGTAGAGTTTTATTTCAGTACTATGTGATCTTCCTCGAGATGTGTGATCATATGGAGATTAATGGATATAGTTCATATGAATTGTTATATATTATATAGATACAACTCCTTTGAATATGGTCATGTTTTTATCTTACATATTGTGAAGGATTGAAAAGTTCTTGAGGGATAATCTCATAAAAACAATAGTAGAATAGGGAATATTGTTAGAGTATTTTCAGGAAAGGTTTATAAAATAATTCTATTCAAATACATTTAGGCCAGATATGGAAATAGGGGGTATGAGGATGACATAGGGGGCTATAATAGTGATGGATTATGTGGGGAACTTCATTTACTTTTCCTTATTTATTCCACCATTGGTAGGGGATGTGTAAGCTATGAACATATGTTTTTTAGAATTTTCATAGACACGAGATCTTGTTATAGGTGAATATAATTCGTTTAAATATGAATATTGAGGATATGGATCAGGCCCATATTTCATAATGGAACCACACGGCAGATTCAGGTAGTGAAAATTTGGCTCCACACTGGCAATCATGTGGTGAAACTTCTCATAGAAAGAAACATAATTTAAAATATTTTGACAAGGATGATGGTGGATATAATATTCTAGGAAGTGGAATATCCTCTCACGGTATGGGATATGATTTCTAGTATTAGTTTTCATATTTGGAACACATTCGTGGTAGGTTTCCCCAAACATCAGTTGTGTTTCGATCTTGTGAAAGGATGGGGTAAGTGAATATGTTCTATATGAACCCTCAATGTTTAGTGGGTTATGTTTGATAAATACTGATTCATAATGTAGTAAAGGGGTTCTATATCCCATTATAGGATGGAAGATGAGTTATACTAGTTCTAGTAGTTTTCATGGGAGACGTGGTACTCAAGGAAAAGGGTGTCATTACTAACATGGTAGTGTGGCACTAGGAACATAGAGAAAATACAATGTAAGCATGACAGATTAGCTCTATTATGTTTATCCTACATCCATTGGTGGTGATGCTAAATTATCAACAATTCGAGGCATTATTCTTGTAGCTTTCATAGTGGATAATTCTTTACGTGATTCAGGTTCATCAAACTCTGCCATTTTTGCTCAGTTTTTAAATGTGGTAGGACTAGAAATGGATTATAGATGTGGGTTATGATGAAAGACACAAAATTAGGATTATGAAAATAGAATATAACGAAAATTTAGGATTGGGTTCTTGAGATTGGAGTATACAATTTTCCTTAATACTTATTTGTGATAAAGATATATGAGTTTGAAATAATTTTGGGAATGGATTGAGTTGTGTTATTTAATTCCCATATTTACTCTTACCAATAAAAGGTGATATGCACATCTCATAACGAGGTTACTTATGTTCACTGTGGGGAGTGGGGTATCTAAGAAGGCTATGCTAGTCCATTTTGTTACCTGTTGGGTGAGATCACAACAAAAGTTGAATATCATTCACATGATGATGGAATAGTAAATTAACATGAATTTTATCCTATGGTGGACTAGATTCAATATGTGTTTCTTAAGGACTTCCTGTGGATTCCACTCAAGTGATATGTTGATTTCATGATTGATTTGTTTCATGGAGTACATATTTCTTCTATACTATGATACAGAATTGTACCGAAAAACATCAGGATCATAAAATTTAGATAGATGAATTGGAGATTAAATTATTAATTGATTTAATTATTTCAACTTGGTGACATCTAATAATTATTTATAAGAAGAGTGATGTGATATTACAATTATGTTTCAATAATAAGATGTTGAATTACATTATGGTCAATAATTATTACCATATTTAGTGAATTGATGAAATCTTTTTCCATTTGACATGTGATTCTATTTTCTCAAAAATTTATCTGAGGTTTGGGTATCATCAGGAAAGGGTGACACCTTATGATATACCACATGATATTTTTCAACGATGTTATGGTTTATATGATTTATTTGCATTGTCGTTTAAGCTCACAAATGAACCATTATTTTTTAAGGCCCTAATGAACTGAATATTTCACCTATACATAGATAAATATTTAGTGGTTGTTGTGGAGGAAATCATGGATTAATCCACGACTCATGATGATCATGAGAAATATCTATACATCATCATGAGTACACTATTACATGATTGGATATATGATAATCTATCTAAGGTACAATGTTTCATTGAAATGATATATTTAATTTCACACATAATCTCTAAGAATGATTTTACATTTGACAAAGATAATGTAAAATAATATTTTTCAATGGAGTATCCCAATAATTTATTTGATATTCGATGTTTTTTGGGTTTGTTCGGATATTATCAATGGTTAATCATGTAATTTTAATCTTTTAAATAACCACATTTGGACTTGACCAATAAGGCAAGAAATTTTTAATGGTTCGGGAATGTGAGGATCCTTTAAAGGAGTTACAAAAGATATTTTCTAATGAACTGGTTTTGATCCGACCCAAGTTGGTAAGAAGAATACAATGTTTTTATGATCCCATTGTTGATCTTGAGGTAGTATTATTATAGGATGGAAGTTTTTTGGTATATGGGTCATGGGATTTGATGGCTCATAAAAAACATTACCCTATACATGATTATGAGTATTTCACAGTGGTTAATGATTTGATGTGTTGGCAGTTTTACTCTTTGAGGGAATCGATTACTATGTATACCGATCATAAAATAAGTAAGTAAACATTGTAACACCATGATTTAATTATTCATTAGTGATGATTATTTATGTACATGGAATCCATTATTTATGATATACTCTATATTCTATGAATGTAAAAATCATTATAGATTAATTGAGTTGGAAGACTCAAACTCATGTAGTTATGGAATCTAGTTCTGAGTGGATACTGATGACATTGATTTCTGTTATCCACATAGAGGATGGGGATGCAAAAAATTAGAGATGACCATTGAAAACATGGTAGTTTAGTAGATGGTTAATCTTTATATTATGGAGAGGTAGTAAAAATATTTAGAGTTATTGGTTGGAGGGAATTGTTTGAAGGTGGAGAGTCATCTTATAATTGTACTATCGAAGAGGATGAGTAATTTTATAGTTTTCATATGGTATTTTCATTAGATTTTATATAGGAATTGATGATTAATGAGTTTGATTCATAGAAGTGTTTTGTGTACACTATTTGGAACATTATGTACCATCACCTGTGTCGATAGTATTGGTGGATAGGGATGAAGACAGTGGTTGCTGGTTTCATGACTTAGTTATACATCTTTCAGAAGGTGATGGATGAACATAAATGACTTGGTCATTTTTTCATATGCTAAACATTTTTAATGGAATTTTGATGTTGTAATAATTGATTTTATAGTAAATATTTTGAGGATTCCTTGGAAGAATGATATGATATGGATAGTTGTGGATCAGTTGACCAAGATGACGCATTTCATACTGATTCGAGTGATCATCACCATGGTCTAGTTGGGTAACTAATAGAGCTTATATTATTCATCATTTTTATATTTTTTTAAATTATTTTTTCCCTACATAATTATAAATTTGAATTTATTCCAATTAATTTTTTAATAATGGTGTGTTTTTTCTAAAATCTAAAAATGGGTTCATTTTGGAATTTCAACACATTTTAATCAATTTGGTATTTCATGCTTAACATTTAAAATAGAAATCCAATTCATGTGATTATTTTTTTTAGCATTGAATTTTTTTAGGATACAACATCCTCATCTATATCAAGAGATTATGTGGGAAAGTAATTAAAAAAATAAATCAATTTGGGAAATCATTATTGCTAATAAGGAGGTCCCCTCCTCCTTAAAGGAGGGATAAATAGAGATAGTATTCTTCAATTAATGTGATTCCACCTATATTTGAAAGGGGAATCCTAGGATAATTAAACAATACAATACAATGGTGTTATTAACTTATGAATGAACTCATTGAATTCTCATCATTCAAAGACGATTTATGAAACTCAAGAATAAAAAATCATTACCATTAATTATTCAATAACAACTTCAATGCATTTCCAAATAATTTTAAATTTGGAGACAATAAATAAACATCAAACCAGATTAGTTTATATGAGGGGATATTATAATGATTCTTTTATATGGTGTATCAGACATGAGAAATATTTTAGGAGACATATTCTAGAGGGGAAGTTGATGCACCCATTTCTTTCGTTATTTGTTTAATTTTTTATTATATGAGTATTATTTTCAATGTGATTTTAATTTATTTTATTTTAATTACAATATAATTCATTCATGGTGTTCATTTATATGTTTTCTTCTTCCAATCCACCATATCTTCTTCTCCTTCTTCATGTCATACTACTCTTCATTTCTTCTATTTGTAGTAACTGATTTCATATGTGTGTTTTAATTCATCCGTTCTCATCCACATTCAGTAATATTTATTATTTTATTTTATTATTCACTTCTTTTTCAGAATAACACCATGAACACATACCAAAAAATAATATCAAAGCTTCCTTTTCATACATTACTATTACATCATTTTAATGATAAACAACATGATAATATTACAAATAGAGGATCCAAAGTGTTAGTTCCTTGGGAAAACTAATACCATGCATAGCAATTACAACATCAAGCATAAAAATTTATTTAATTTCTTCTTCTCTAGATTCTTATTGGAAATTTACCTCTTATTTGTACATGTATCCACCTGAGTAAATACATCAAAATGGGTGACAAAAATCCCAGTAAGAGGATAGATAAGAAAAATGTTGCATGGGTTGAGGATAACCATAACATGTGAAAAAGATCATGAACATGAGAGGAAGCATAAATAAAATACTTGAAGTGTGGGAACACATAAAAATGAAACATCATGTCTTTTTAGTTAACTAAAAAACATAATTGTGAACAAAGATTGCATCTTTTCCATATAATTTAACATTTCCTCATGAGACTCTTCACTTTACCCAATGCATTGTAGCGCTGTATAACTCCGGGTGCACCCGTCACCTCATAATACTATAATTATCATGCATTACACATAGAACATATATCAACAATGAACATAACTAACCGATGGTATGGAATGGTGTTCCACTCATTTTCTTACACTCATAGACATTGGGTTCCCAAAAGAAAGTGGGAACAATATACTTGATACAAGAACCATCAACTATGAATGAGAGGTAAAAGTTGAATTCTTAAAAGAAGAGATCTTTTAGAAAACTTTTTTCATTGACATAAACTACAGTAAAAACATTTATATCCTATAAAAGGATAGATAATTATGAATAATTGATTTTTAATAAGTGACCATACCAAATTGGAGTGGAAGAGGGAGAACCTAAAGAATGAAAACTGGGTTTGAGATTTTCCCCTTACCTTGTATCTGAATGCTTCCTTCTATTTAATGTCTTTTATAAGGAAATTATATTAAATAATTAGAAATGAAAAACCTTGTGTACATTAATATGTTTAATTATGTTCTTATTAAGTGATTTTTTTCCTTTGGATTAGTTATATAGTTTAAAAACATTGTTTGGGAATGTTTGTTTTTATGGTTTTCTTTAGTGGTTCACTTGTATTTTTAAATTGAAGTTTGGGTAGACCTTGGGTAAACATCCAGAACTGATATTTCATATTATTAATGATATTATGAGAGTTTTAATGAACTTATAATTAATTATATTACACCCATGTGTATGTATATTAGATAAGAATTAAAGGATGATTGTTTGGGTGAATTTGAGCGATTTTTCAATCATAATGAACTTGTTATATTTTATCATTAGAAATACGGT
This sequence comes from Viscum album, assembly GCA_963277665.1. Classification (NCBI taxonomy): domain Eukaryota; kingdom Viridiplantae; phylum Streptophyta; class Magnoliopsida; order Santalales; family Viscaceae; genus Viscum; species Viscum album. The sequence continues at coordinate 1,359,233,642 of OY728119.1, read as the reverse complement.
CATAAGTTAGTTACAAAACATTATATAGAAGATAATACATATAAAATGTTCCGGTTCAACCATAGAAATGGTTTCATGACCATATCAAAATATAGATATTGAAGAAGAAAACTTTTCGTTCTTGAAGGTGATAAGTTAACACCTCACGAACAACATTCTCCATAATAAAATAAAAGGAAGAGGGAAAGGGGGATGGATGATATAATTTCTCATTAGCATCATTAAATTCTAGTAAATGTATAATACTAAAGTTAAAATACATTTGTATGACTATATATGGGGAGATATCAAGAAATTATCTTGAAGATGAAAGGAAATAAAAGGATAAGAGGGAGATAAATTACCTCTTAAATATTCCTCTTGAGATCCTTTTTAAGGAAGATAGAATTTGCCTTTTTATGATACCAGAAGCTCTTGAACGTGGTAGAGGGGCTAGGGAGGATGTTAGGGTATAGATTATTGAAATCATGGAGCTTGGGAGGTGTAAGGAATTGAGGGTGTGAAGGGTGGTTTTTATAGTTGAGGGGAGAGGGGCTTTCTTAATATAAAATTCATTAGTTTATTAACTCCTCATAAGACAAGGAGTAGTATGTCACCATGACCACGAATAGTAAATAAGGAATGTGATTTTTGGATTTGTGTTCTTACATCACTTCTGATGTCAGAAATAGTGGGTTTTAATTATAATCTATTTATATGGTAAATTAATGTATTTTACTCTTCACTAAAAATTCATGCATTTTAGAAAAATCACAAAAATTCAACCCAACCATTTTTAGATGTGTCGAATCTAAAAATGAAGTCCATTTTTTCAAAAATAATTTTCTCAATATTATTAATCAAATATTTAATTAAAATCATAATTTAGTTAAAAATCAGTTTCTAAAATTTAAATCGATGTTATAGTGCTTTCAAAAATTACCTAAAAAATATAATAAATTGATTTCATATTTAATAAATACATTTAAAGAAAATAAATTCTCTTTTTAATGTAATTAATTCTTTTTAATTACTTATTTATGACTTACAAAATATTAAAACGTTTTCTAAGGTCGAATTGTCAGTTTCTAAGATGTATAATTTTTTTAATTATTCATGGGTAAGGTTACTCTTATTTTGGATGATTTACAATTCATAAGGGTCATATTACTATTAATAAGGGTATTTTACTATTCATAAGTGTAGGTTACTATTCACCAAAAATTATTTCCTTAATTCGACTCCAAAAATCATCTTGAACACAACCATGTATGTCGAATTCTCAAAATCTCCAATACAAGAGTGAAAAACATGTGTTAAGAGATCACTTAGATCTTAATAGTTCATTATGTTTTATTTTCATGTTATTTTATGACATATTTATATGAAGGGAATTTCCATTGAAAACTGTGGGTCATTTCATTATACCCCCTTAAGAAAGTTCGCCCTCGAAATTTAATTTTACATAAACTAGTGAGGGTACTTCTCCTTCATCACCTCTTCTGGTTCCCAGGTTGCATCCTCAAACATTTGGTTCATCTATAAAAAATGGCAAGATGGGTTGTTTTGTTGCGTAGAACCTTATCTCTTCGATCCAGAATCTTTACTGGTTGCTCCTCATAAAAGAGATCATCTTCCAGCTGCACCACCTCTGAGTTTATTACATGTGAGATATCAGGTATGTACTTTCTAAAGAGTGATACATGAATCACATCATGAACGTGAGCCATATTCAGTGGAAGTGCAAGTCGATTGGCCAAACCTCCTATGCTGTCGAGGATACCAAAGGGGAAAATGTCCCTTGGGATTAGCTTCCCTTTCATCCCAAATCACACGACTCTCTTCCATGGAGATATTCGTAAGAAGACTTTATCTCTAATTTCAAAATCCAATCACTTAGATGATTGTCATCATATCTCTTTTTATAACAATGAGCAGCTTTGATGTGTTTATGGATGACTTCAACCTTCTCTCTCAACTCATGAAGAAGATCGGGTCCATGTATCTTTCATTCTTCAACTTCATCCCTATAGGTTGGAGTTCTACATCACTTTACATACAGAGCATCATTTGGTTCCATCTAAATACTCGATTGGAAGATATTGTTGTATGAGAACTCAAATAATGGGAGATGTTGAACCCATAATCCTTTAAATTCTAGAGATCATTATCTTAGCATAACTTGAAGAGCTTGAATAGTATTTTCATACTGACATTCAGTAGTGCTGAAATTTATTTCAGTAATCAAAGAATGATGAATACTTCTCTAGATTTAGATGTGAAACTTGGATAACGGTCAGAGACAATTGAGAGTTGAACTCCATTCAGTCTCAACACATTCGTCACATACATCTTTCCATGTTTTTCAAGAATAGATCTTCCCGAATAGAATTGAAATGGGCAGTCTCGGTGAGTCAGTCAACCACAACCCATATCACATTATTTCCCTTTGACGTATTTGGGAGACCCATGACAATGTCCATAGTAACATATTATCATTTCCACATGGATATAGGCAATGGTTACATCATACCTTCGGACTTCGGTCGCTCAGATTTAATTTGCTGACATACCAAGCACCTTGATATATATTCCACAATCTCCTTTTTTATTTTATCCCATCAGAAGTGTTCTCGGATATCACATTACATCTTGGTACTCCCAGGATGGATAGATAATGTTGAGCTTTGTGAATTTTCCAATAGCTCCTTCTTTAACCTAGGTGATGAAGGCACACCAATACATATTCCAAACTTAATCACAACATCATCGTCTATATGGAACTCTTGCATATTCCCTTCCTTTACTACATTCCCCCTCTATTGTGTCTCCACATCATCCATTTTTTCTTCCTTAATACTATATTGGATAGATGGTTGCATTATCATTTGGGAAAGGTAGGATGTATCACATGCCATTATTATTTCCAAATCCATTCTTTGCATATCCAATAAAATAGGGTCTTTCTCAATCCACAACATGGATCGAGTAGCAGTTTCTTTTCTACAAAGTGTGTCAGCTACCTTGTTTGCCTTTCCTGGATGATAGTAAATAGAGAAATAATAATCCTTGATTAGCTCTAACCATATCCTTTTGATTCATGTTGAGATCTTTTTTTGTGAATATATACTTTAGGCTCTTGTGGTCGGTGTATATGTCACCATTATCGCCATAATGGTAGTGCCGTACTATTTTCAAGGAAAAAATAATAGCTACAAGCTCTTGATCATGCTTCAGGTAGTTCTTCTCTTGGATCATCCACTGCCGTGAGGCATAGGCTATCACATTATCATTTCTCATGAGTACACAATACAATACTTTCATTGAAACATCACTCTATAACACAAAACATTCTCCACTTTTCGGTAGTGTGAGTACATGTGCAGTGATCAGCCTTCTCTTTAGCTCCGTGAAGCTTCCCTCACATTATCCGTCCAGACATACTTTTCCCCTTACCTTGTTAACATAGTTAGTGGGCCTGACAATCGTGAGAAGTTTCTCACAAAACCTCTGTAGTACCCAACTACTCCATTAAAACTACGGATTTCTGTGACAGTAGAGGGCTTGGTCCATTCCTCAATCACCTTTTTCTTTGAAGGATCCCCAAAAATTCCCTCACTTGTGATCACATGTCCCATGAATGTGACTTTATTCATCCAATAGTCATATGTTCTGAACATGGCGTACAACTTATTCTTCCATAATGTTGCCAAAACAAGTTTTAGATGTTTTTCATGTTCCTCCCTACTCTTGGTGTAGTTGAGAATATCATCAATATAAACTACCAAAAATTTCTCGAGACTCTATTCATCAAATCCATTAAGATTGTAGGGTAATTATTAATTCCAAATGGAATCACCGAAAACTCATAGTTCCCATACCTTGTACGGAAGGTTGTCTTCTGAATATATTCCTTCTTCACATTTACCCAATAATATCTAAAACAAAGATCCACCATTGAAAAGTATTGAAATCCTCTTAACTGATCAAAAAAATCATCAATCCAAGGGAGAGGATACTTTTTCTTTATGGTGACCTTGATGGGTTCCTGATAATCGATACACAACCTTATTGTTCCATCCTTCATCATCACAAGGAGCACTAAAGCACCCCAAGGTGATGCACATTGGCGTATGAACCCTTTGTTTAGATTCTCTTGCAGCTGCTTCTTTAACTCTTACAGTTATATAGGAGCCATCCTATAGGTATATTTCAAGATAAGAGTTGCTCTGGGTATGAAATCAATTGTGAACTCCACCTTGCGATCCAGGCAAATTCTGGGTAACTCTTTTGGAAATACAATGTTGTATTCCCTCACAATGGGAATTTCCTCATGGTTGGCACTTTCCTTCGACTCAAAAATTTGGGTGAGGTATGAATCATCATTTGGAATCAACACCCAAAACATTGAAAGTTTTTCAAATGAGATTCATGATCTCCCTTGCATTTGTAATGGAGCATTGGATGGTTCGGAATATGAAAAAATTACTTCCTTTTCCAAATAGTTGATATGTGATCTATATAAAACGAGAACCAATCCATTCCCATTATAGTGTCGTATTCCACCAAGGGAAGTATTAAAAGATTTTCCTAAATAATTTTCCCACATATGCTAACAGGAGATGGGTCAAACACTTGGGTTGCAATGATTGAACCACTTTGTGTTTTTATAGATATCTCTACATCATGGTTTCAGGCTTCAATTCTATAGTTCTAGTAAACTTGCAAGATATAATGGAATGCGACAAACCAGAATCAAATAATACATTTTCTATTCTTGAGTGAATTGAAAGTGTACCTTTTACGACTTCATTATATTTCTCCACTTCCGCAGTAGTGATCGTATAAGACTTACCTTGTTCCTTTCGCTTCGGTGGCTACTGACGCTGATTACCCTCGATAACTCGAGGTTTAGTGCACTGGTTTGCATAGTTCCATAGCTCTCTATAGTTGTAGCATTAAACCATGAGTGGTTCTCCCCTATCATCAGCTAAATTCTCCTTCCATTTAGTGTATTTTCAACACTCTTGAGCATGATGTCCTTCTTTCACACACTAGAAGCATTTCCTCATCCCTTTGAGGTTGTTCCCATGGTGAAACATTCAATATTTTTGGCATGTGGTTCATTGATTTTTATTCTCACCCTTATAATTAGATCCACTGACTTGAAACTCCATTTTTCTTTTCTTATCACCATATTCATGGGACCATACTCCAAACTACATCTCCACATTGAGATCACACCAAACAACTTCTTCCTAACTCCCAAAGTCTCGAATTGCAAGAGCCTTTAAAAGGTGTTCTTTTAATCCACTAAAGAATCTATCAATTTTTCAATCATTGTTGATAACAAAAACTGAAGTGCACCTTGCAAGACTTGTGAAATTCACTTCATAGGGTGTGAAAGATTATCATTATTTTTTCATGACCTCTATGAATTCCTTCTCCCTCTTCATTTTAATTTTTCTTGGAAAATACTTGTCATGAAACATTATCTTAATGTCATCCCATTCTATCTCTTCAATTTCCTCCCTTGGGTTTGTCTTCTTAATAAATGCCCACCATTGATTGGCTTCCCCATCTAGATGATAAACGGCTAAGGTCACATTCTACGTCTCAGAATATTGAAGAACAACAATTATCTTCTCTATGGAGTTGACCAACTATCCCATAGCTAGTGGATCAGAAGATCCATTAAACGTCGGTGGTCGTTCCCACATAAAACATTCGATAGAAATTTTCCCCCCTATGGTTAAGGAGGACGTTCCCCATTGCTAGGGTTATTGTTCATAACCTGAGATAGTTGGGTAAGAATTGCCATGATGTTCTGAACTCCACCTTAGAAATCATTGGGGATGTCATTCGGGCAATCGTTACATTGGCCCTTGTAAGAGTTGTTGGACCGATTTATCATGGTTCCCACCATTTTCTAATATAGAAAAGGTTAGAACAATACATATGTCAAAAATTAATGAATAAATAACTTATTTACTTTCAAAATTTATAAAAAATCATAACATATGATATCCCAATGTATATACTCTTCTGTTAATATTTTTACTTTGTCTCATGCTAGAGGTTTTCTCTAGGGTTCACTTATCCTAATTCCCAAATTAACTAAAACTTTCTTCTGATACCAACTATACCGACCATGCCATTACTTATATTATTATTACATTATATAAAAGATAAAAAACATAATTGTATTACAAATAGAGGATCCAATGGTTTAGTGTTTTGGGAAAACTACGACTATACATAGCAATTACATCATCAAGCATAAACATTTATTTAAATTATTCTTCTCTAGATTATTATAGGCACATGACATCTTCTTATTAAATGTAGTTTCCTAATGATATACATAAAAAGGGATGAGCTAAAATATCAGTAAGAGGATAGATAAGAACAATATAGCATTGGGTGAGCATAATCATAACATGTGAAAAAGATCATGAACATGAGAGGAAGCATAAATAAAAGACTTGAAGTGTGGAAACACTTAAAAATGAAACATCATGTCTTAGACGTAAACTAACACACATAATTTTGATCAAAGACAGAATCTTGTCAACATCATTTAACATATTCTCTTGAGACTCATCACTATACTCAATGCATTGGAGTGCTATATAATTCCGGGTGCACCAGTCACATTCAATCATTCAAATTTCCCTATATAATCCAGGGTGCACACGTCACCTCATAATAATATCAGTATCATGCGAGCCACATAGAACATATATTGATAATGAAAACAAATAACACATGGTAAGGAATGGTTTTAATCTCATATTAAGAATATTATAAAGAGTGGGTTCCTAAAATAAATAGGGAACAACATACTTGATACAAGAACCATCAACCATGAATGAGAGGTAAAAGATGGGTACTTAAAAGAAAAGTTCTTTTGGAAAAAAAATTGGTTGACATAAACATTACTAGAAAGCATGTATATCCATGAAAATAAAATATTATGATTAAAAATTGTTTTTAAATAAGTGACCATACTAAATTGGATTTAAAGAGGTAGAAACCGAAGAAAGAAAATTGGGTTCGAGATTTTCCCCTTACCTTGTATCTGAATGCTTCTTTCTTTTTAAGGTCCTATATAATGACATTATAGTCATTAATTATAAATCCATAACCTTTTGTAAATTAATATGGTTTATTATTGTTTTATTAAGTAATTTAATGTGACTTTGGATGAGTTATAGAGTTTAAAAACATTATTCGGGAATGTTTGTTTTTATGGTTTTCTTGAGTTGTTCACTTGTATTTTTAAATTGAAGTTCGGGTAGAACATGGGTAAACATACAGAATTATTTTTTCATGTTATTAATGATATTACAGGATTTTTAATGATCTTATAATGATTCATGTTAGATCCTTGTGGATGTATCATTAGATAATAATTAAATGATGATTGTCTCGGTAAATTTGAGCAATTTTTGGATCATAATGAACTTGTTTTATTTTATCAATAGAAATATGAACATATGTTAGTTCTAGAACATTAAATTGGAGATAATACATATAAAATGTTTTGATTCAACCATAAAAATGGTTTCATGAACAGATATGAAGGTAGATATGGAAGAAGAAAACATGTCATTATTGAAGGTGATAAATTAACACCTAACGAACAACGTTCTCCTTAATAAAATAAAAGAAAGAGGTAATGGGGGTTGGATGATATAATATCCCATTAGAATCATAAAATTAAATTACATGTATAATAATAGTGTTACAATACAATTTAAATGAAGATAAATGAGGCGAGATCATAAAAATAACTTGAACTTGAAATGAAATTTAAGGAGAAGATGGAGAGAAATTACCTCTTAAATCATCTTATTGAGATCCTATTTAAAGAAGCTGGGATTGATCTTTTGTTGAGACCATAAGCTCTTGAATGTGGGAGAGGGGATTTGGAGGACGTTTGGGCAGATTATGGAGAATCCTTGGAGCTTTAGAGGTGCGAGTAAATGAGGGTGTGAATGGTTGTTTTTATAGTGGAGGGGAGATGGGTTTTCATTATATACAATTCATTAGTTTATTAATTCAACACAATAAAAGATATAGTGAGTCATTCATGACCAAGATAGTAAATAAGGAATATGAGTTTAGGATTTGGGTGCCTACATCACTTGTGATGTCAAAAATAGTGGGTTTGAATTATCATGTATTTATATGACAAATTAACGTATTTTACTATTCACAACAAATTCATGCATTTTAGAAAAATCACAAAAATTAACACAAACCTTTTTTCAATGTGTTGAATCCAAAAATGAAGTCATTTTTTTAAATAAAAAGCTTAAATGTGATTAATTTAATATTCAATTAAAATCATTTTTTATTTAAAAAAACAATTTCAAAAATTAAAACTGATTTAATGTGATTTAAAAAATTACCTAAAAACAATAAGACATTGATTTTATAATTAATGAACAGAATTTAAGAAAATTAATTCTATTTTTAAATTAATTAATTAATTGTAATTGATTATTTATGAATTACCAAATACCAAAATGTTTACTAAGGTCAAACTTTCACTTTATAAGATGCCTAAATTTTATTTAATTATTCATGGGTAAGGTTACTCTTATGTTGGATGATTTATTATACATAATGGTCATAATAATATTCATAAGGGTATGTTACTATTCATAAGTGTACATTACTATTACCCAAAAATTATTTTTATTTAATTAGACTCCATAAATCATCTTGAACACAACTGTGCCTGTTAGAATCTAAAAATTCCCAATACAGAAGTGACAAACATAGGTTTAGAGGCCACTTATAACATAGTAGTTCATTAGGTTGGGGTTTCATGTGATTTTATGACATATTTATATGAAAGTAATTTCCATAGAAAAACATTGGGTTGATACAAAAATAATGGGCTAACATCTGGATTGACTTGAGCGAGGTAACTAGAAATTCATTTCATTCTACATCTAAATTTTTATGTTTTATTATGTTTGTGGTTGGAAATACTCATGTGCATCGGTCTGAAGATCATCCACCATGACAGTAATATCAAACTCATTTAGATTTTTTTGTTAATTTTTTCCCTACCTTATACTGGACAAAATCTATTTAAGTTAATGATTTGATCCATAATGGGTATGAAATGGCATATGTTGTTGCTAGGTCATAGATGATTTTACACTCTCGATTGTGTTTTTCCATAAAACATGATTGTTCGAGGAGGTTGAATAGAGATTGTTAAAGTCTTTCAATATTCAACACAACAAAATTAAAAAAAATTAATTCTTTATTATGATCTCATAATTGAATTATCTATAATAATTTTAAACCCTTACATAGAGGATGATTAAGCCCATTTTCCAAAATTGAAAGGCCAATATATTTCTTAACTAATCTCGTTCTATTTTTTCATGTAAGTGTAATATTTCTATTTCCATATTATAAATTTCCATATTTTAATAATATAATTAAAACAATAAACATAATTTATTTATGTGACAGAAAATAAGTATGTGAACAATTGTGAAATATTATCAAGTGAGATGACCCAAGTCTGCCTCAGTGCTTTATTAGGAGAATAAATTTGTTGCTACCACTCCCTATGACAAGTGTGAAAACAAATTTTCACCATTTCTACAGAGAAAATGAAACTTATCAAAAATATATTTTTTAATATGAATTACCCATTGTACAAAAGAAAATTTAAATAAATTTGATCCAGTAATTGAATGAACAATAACGAAATTATGAATAAAATCTAACTGAATATAAGGAAATAAACCACTCTGATGCAAGTCAGACTCTTAGTGTTCACTCAGAATCAGAAATCATGGCTATAAATCTCATCCAAACCCTACTTGATCTTTGTGTGCATCACATTTATATTCAAAATAACCAACTCACTATACCTACTTCCACATATGAATTTTAATTTCATGTCAATATGATTCATGTGATTTCAAAATTTCATAGTCTTGAAGGAGAAGAACAAATTTGGATATGATATAATCCAACTCCACTTACTAAATGTTCACGATAAGAGGGAAACCAAGGGAAATTTTTTTCTAGAGTTTATTCCCCTTATTAGTTGAATGATAATCTAATGAATTTTTGTACAATCTAAAAATAGGAGCGATCAATGATTTGGATGATTTAAAAATATGCTTCATGTAGAAATTATTTCTCCTATCCAGGATAACATCCCTAAAAATAGATTTATGTAATATTTTAATCAACTTGAGAGACCCTATATGAGTACTATTGGAACTTCAAGAAGCTATTTTCTAACTAACTACATCATGAAATAGAGTAACACCAATTCCATTTTTTATTATTCCAATGAATTATCAATAATGGTCAATATCTTTTTGATTCGTCATCAAGTTGATCATAGATCATAATGCCAGCTACATATGATAGAGGTGTAATTGAGAATATATATATAAACTCACAACATGTTGGAATATGATTTTCTAGAATAAGGGGGATCCATGAGGTGTGAACACCTAATTCAACTGAATCAATTAGAAGGGAAATGGGTGAACTCACCAAGTTAGTATGAAAAATTTCTGTGCACCATCTGAAGAAACAGCTAGTCCCAACTCATATATATGGCTTATGATATTATACCAATCATAACATTAATCAATGTCCAGAAGTGCACTGTATTGAAAGCTTTGCTGCAATCTGTCACTAAATGAAATTCAAAAAAATTAGTAATGTAAACTTAATACCCAATTAGGATAGGACTTATATCATTACCAAGATAATTTTTTTTAAAGTCACTAGAAAATCAACCTCCATTCCATTAGAAGAAATACGAGAGCCCTACACTATTCATATAATCCTGTAAATGGCCAAAATAGTATAAACCATTAGAATAACCCTCAAAATATTCTATAAAAATCCCCCAGAAATGGATTTTAATGATTCGAAGAAGACAATATAAAATGTATACAATAAATTTTATAACCTTATGGACATTATAACCAAGAATCAATGGTAAATTCTAGCACAAACTGTTCTGAATACCAAAGAAACATGAAATTCAATAAAAAATGAAGTCTAAAAGTTCTCATTCCATCTAAATAAATTGAGGATAAATATTCTGGGAAAATATTTTAAACTCAACCCATACAAGAAAAATAAAAGGTCAAGAAGAATTAAATAACAAGAATGAGGTTTATAAAAAAATCATGAAATGGGTATACCATTACATATGGTGGAAAGGAATAAAAAAGAGTCTCAATAACCTGAAACTTTTATTTGGGAGACAAAATTTTTAGATGATAAATTATAAAAAAAATAAGAGACATTTCAAAATGTTGATATCAAGATCCCACTTTTGAAATTAATATGAAAAATACAATAATATGTAAACATTATGAAGTAACAATGCACTAAAAGAAGGATACTTGATGGATATTAGAGAATCAACATGGGAAGAAGATTATTAGCTAATATCACACCACCAATTCAATAAAATTTTCATGTCCCAGATACATTCCCTATTTCCTATACTATTGAATACATAAATATCAACAATTATTCTTGTGTTCTAGGTGCCTCAATAGTCATATTTCCTCACTCTGGATTTACATATTTTCATATTCAAAAATTGAATCCATTATATTGGTTGTCTATCTTGAGAAAATATCCATTTTTTTCCAGAATTTCTTTTGGGAGAAATTATATTAAAATTCAATGATATATTGTTTCCTATGAAAATTTACATACTAAAAATAGATGAAGATATGAGTTTATCACAATCACCCATCCTCTATGTGAGGCCATTCTTAAAGACTGTAAAATCTATCATTCATATGAATGATGGAACACATTCAACGGAGCATAGAGATAGTAAAGTGCACATAAATATACTTGACTCTTGAAAGAATCTATCAAGATGTAGTTCAATAAAACTAATCTCCTATAAAGAAGGTATATAATGAAATAAAAAATTTTACGAGACTTCTTTATAACACTTTTAATGTTCGTTAAAAGAGGCTGATGAATAAAAATAGAGATAATGTGTGCACATTGATAAGTATAAACAAAAAGATGATGGAAAATAGATGATTATCACAAATATCTATAAGGAACATATTGTCAAAGGAGAATAGCTATGTGAGATGCGTTATATATGTATCACTGTATAACTCAAATTGACCAAGGTTAATGAAAATAACATTAAATCATTAAAGTTAAGTTGAATATCTTCTCAAACCATTGAGAAGAGTATATAGTAATAAGAATTTTAATATATACTCAATAAATTTAAAAATATATATGATTTAGTTAATAAAAAAGATATCATAGACAAAACAAAGTTCAGGTGAGTCTGAAAATTTGTGTTGAATTATACAATGGATGGGAATAATATGCCAAATAGACCATAGCCGATACTGAAAGGAGAGAATCTAAAATAAATAGGACAATAAAAAATATTTGAATATATTAGAAACAAACATTGGGGGATCATTTTTGACAGTTTTATTGGTTCCATGGTAAGCATGGTAATAAGGATGATTAATGTTGGTTTAACATATCTTTTTGAGGAACAAGTTATGAACCAAGGGGAAATTCATTGAGGTGTGGACAGAAAGGCTAGAATGAGATGTTCCATAAAATGTGAAATAAAATAAGTTACTAAAGGAATCTAGTGGTATTAATGACCACACAAAGTTACTAATTTTTTTGCAACATCAATTTGAATTGGCCAAAAAATATATGAAGTTGAATAATGTTTATGAATCCATGGCATATAGTTCTCTTTGTTTTCATGATTATCAATGAAGATCCTCAAGGTAGACTCAATCCTATAATCTTGATAAAATGATGTAATTCTATTTTTATATACTTACTTGAAAAATCAATTTAAATGAATTGTGGAAACATAATTAATTAAATGAGTGGAGGGAAAATTGTTTTATTTGAATTTTCAAAAAACAAATTGAGTTGAGCCAAAAAAATTAAAAATAAGTACTTTTGGTAGGAAACCCACAAATTTTTCCCATCATCCAATCATATCCTCGAACTTATTCTAGAATGATTAAACATGCCTATACAATCATTAATTTTTATTCTTATTTTTCAAGTCCATTAATGAATACAAATAAAGGCTGGAAAAAAAGATACATAACATAACACAATTCATGAATGTGTTGAAAAATAGAACTGAAGGTACTGACATGCACCAGATTACAAAAGAATCATTCCTAAAGGTTATTTTCTTTTACATTCAATATCATTTCATTTCCCAATATTACTATTTGATCATATATTTTTTATCTTATAATTGAAATTTCATATCAAATCCTGATTTATTATTTTACTTGAGTTATCTAAAAGACATGATTATCTTATGATTTCCATGACCACATGTTTCATATTTCAATGTTAATGAAACTGAATGACTAAAATGGATAATCAGTTGATTGAAAAAAGTCACTGATATTAAATCATGAGATCATGATTTGAGGTAATTAATTTAATCAGGTAAATAAAATTTCCATACCAATTTTCATGCCATGAATTTCATAAATTTATTTGATTTTTTTATTATTAATCATTACATGAGTGATTTTACATTACCATATTTCCATTCCCTAGAAGATTCCTAGATTATGTACATTATATTTATTCATTAGCATATTTATTGAGGAATCATGGGATATGTCACTAACCATAAAATTCATTCAAACATCTCAAATCTATGACTGTATAAAACACCATTAATATAATTGTTGAAGACATAAATGAATCAAAAGTCACCATCATTAGACCGATGATTTCAAATCATATATGGTTAGGTGGTGGATGTGAGGTATATTGTGTGAATAATTTTTTTAAAAAAATGATAAAAGGAACTTTGAAAAAGAAAAAATTATAAAGGTGGATAAAATTCAAATAGGTGGAGAACATTCCTTATGATTTCATTATTCTAGATATTCACATTGAATGATTTTGTGAAGTATGAGTTATTAAATTGATTGTAATAATTTCATTAAATATTTATTTTTATATCATGAATTGTAAATAATAGATTAACCTTCTACTTCATCGTTAATGTTTAAAACATAAAATCATACCAACCATAAGCGCCATAGAAATGTGAACATTTACTAAATGTTCTCTGATATTATGTGCATGTTTAATTATAATAATAATAATATTATTGTTTCATTAACCAAAATTTTAAGATTTTTTTTTCATTATTATATTTTTTAATGTTTGTTTATTTTACTAATAATAATAATATTATTATTATTATTATTTTATGATTTTTTAATATTTTATTGTGAATATTGAGAATTTTAATATTTTTTATTATTTTTTTATTTTAATAATATTGAAATAAATTTGTCATTAATAATAATTTTATTAAATTTTTAATTTTATTTATTTATTATTTGCGACGTGATTTTTTGGAATGTGTTTCATTGCAAATAACATAATTTTTTAAAAATAATGTATATGCTACGAAATTATGGGCATGTCGCAAAAAGTATTTATAACGGGCCCATTGCAAACTGTCGAAATAAATATTTTCAAAAAAATTTGTTCGACGGGCCTATCACAAAAAAGATTAAATATATAAAGTATATGACCGGAGACTTATTTGCGATGGTGAAGTTGCCCGTTGTGAAAAAATTTATTTTTGATTACCCTGTCGCAAATATTATTTTATGGGACGGTGTTTCCTGGAACATGCTATTTGCGACGGGACCCCATCCCTAAACCTTATTTGCAACAGGATCCCTTCGTAAATAACCCATCGAAAATAACTATAATTCTAGTACTGTTTTGATTTATAAAATCTTCATTAGTATTATACTGACCCATCACATGTAATAGAATTTTTTGACTTTGAGATTGAGGTGGGTGCTTCATTTTATGAGCATATAGTTTTATTGTGGATCACAATGAGAATATTTTTCTGGTATGGTTTTTTATTAATTCTATTTTTCTTCAATGCATAGTAGAATTTAATAAGAGAAATGGGAGATGGAGATGGACATGCATGCCTAGTTTCCAATTCTCTTTTCATTGGGATCTCATTAATACTTTGTAGTGAATCTTAGGGAGGATTTCTAATAGGTTGGGGGACATATATGGACCCAAACTTCAAATGAATCATATTATTATTTAAATTTTGTTTAAAATCACAATAAAATGGTTAATTAAAAGTTTCCCATGTTTTTAAGGAGGATGGAGGGCGTTCCTAGGAACTAAGACACGAAATAATGGACAATGCGGTCATCTAGGGAATATGGAATTCTTGATGAAATGTTATTAGTAAATATGGGTCGTAACCATGGTTTTATGGGAGAGGGATTCACATTTTGTTAAACCCTGAAAGTGAGGAATCCATAACGTGTGGGAATAGAGTATGTCAATCTACACGGTTACCATACCGTTTGATAAACTATGTGGTTTTCCCATGAGGTCATGTGACTTGGCAACCTATTGGACATATGTTTCCGCATGGTGGGAACAAAATATGTCCAACCATGTGACAAAACCATGTACCCCATTAAAATGGGAAAATTTACATTTTTATCTCAGGGGCCTTAATAACTCCTAATCATTTTTCTTCCGCATTCTTCCAAAAATATCCAAGGGTTACGATATTTCCCCCCAAAAAATACAAACGATTAATAACCCACATTTCTAATAAATTTGGAGCACCATTGGGTGTGGATCAATGCTTTTAGTATGTCTCGTACTCTTATTCCTTCATTTATTCTAGATTCAGGCTTATAGAATACTTCTTCTTATTCAAATGACCAAAATCCCACCTTTCTAATGGTTTAATTTTTTGAGATTTAAATGTGTATTGGTTCCAAATAATAAGATGATTATAAAATAGATTTCATTATCATAATTGAGGCAGGAGTTCGAAAAGTCAGGTACCATAATCTTGGGGTTGAAATTACTTGTTTATGGTTGTGATCTAATGTTGGTGTGACTTTTTTTGTTATTAGATAGTTAAAATAATGAATTAATTTATTTTCTAATGAATTGAACTATTGAAGATCCCCTTGGGATTCATTGATATTGATTCATCCATTTAATGGGATCCAATGTGTGATTCCATTTTATTGAACAAATAATTAAATTATAATGAGATATATCATATGAAAGATATGTTGGAATATTATCTTGAGTTAAGAAATTTAACTTATGGTAAGTAATTCAGGTTGTTGATATTTCATAAAGGGTTGTTTTGTAAATAATGGATTTTTTAAATAGATTATGACATGTTATGGGGGAAAACGCGTGATAATTGGTAAGGTCACTTAATTGGTATATGTGTTTTGAATTATGAATGATGCACATGATAAATGGGTTAAGGCATGTAAATGGTTGAAATGTTAATATGTTAAACAATGATTATATCATATGTGTCGAATGACCAACACATGTCAATGCTAAATTTGTTTAATGAGTTATGTTTTTTGATTGTTATATGTGTTGAATGGTTAAAAAGATTGTGAACATATATTGGTTATATTTGGGGTATTATACTAAAGGATATACTTCCTTAGATCATGTAAGGCATCTTCTCTAAACCCACCCTTATAATGCATGGGTTTGGGAGTTGGACTGATACATTATTCCCATAATGAATGCAAGTGATACTAATACCTAGATTTATGCTCCTAAGTAAACTTTATATATTACTAAACTAAGGATCCAAGTTAAGAGTTATTTATTGTACAATTTACAAGATTCCCTAGTGATATAGGGAACTTGATTGTTCCCCCTTTTGCCTATTTTATTTAACAAGGATAGGCCACAATGTCTTTGAGAAAAATTTATAACCCATTAAACAAATTATAAAATCGGTTAATGTGAACCATGTTATCTAATGGAACCCATTTTATCTTTTTTATATCTTGATTTATATTTTTTCCACAATACATAGTCTATTTAGAGGGGATGTTTTATAAACACCATCGGTGGTGGCGTACTATATTAAACTCACACCCTACTCGGTCCATCATTAGGTACATAAGAAGACTTCCTGGTTGCAATTTAGGACAAGGGAACGTGACTTACACTAGAGGGGTGACATGTGAATTTTTCATTCATGGATGAGGTATCTGAACATAAAGTCTAAACCCATTTTGTGGATTCTTTATTAAGTATTAAATTCTTTGTTTCTTATACACATTCCTCTATATGAAATGAAACATAATATTCTCTGATTATATATGTTGGATTGTCCCATGTATTAGGAAATTGATTGTGATTCATGTTCTTGGTTAGTTGATTCATTTTTTATCTTTTATTTGTATTTTCATACTTTGTTAAAGTGATTATAGTCTAATCACATGATCCATTAGACCCTTTATTCTAGTTGGAATCGTCTGGAGTTTATAGAGGTGCACCTATGGTCATGTGGTGACTTGACTCAAGGCACCAGGTAGTGGAACTTGATATAGGAACATTCCATTAATTTTCAATTGACAGACATTATTTTAACGTTTGATCATGGAATTTTTTTATGTATCTTCCTGAAAAACATCACTCCTGTTGTCTCCACTTTTGTATTCCACTTCATTTTATCTTTTCAAAAAATTTACATTCAATGTAATCGATCAATGCATCAATATATCAATTTTTCACAGTTAAATCATTGAAATCACACAATGATATTAATACAATCATATGAAATTTAGTGAAATTTATATCATTCATATTACAAGAATCATTTGATTCTTGATTATTCTAGGTACATCTTGAATTCTCATATTCAACTATATTATCCTCATTTTAATGTTCATTTATCTTTGGATTGTTATCATAAAAGTGTCCAATAACCCTATTGAGGAATCATTATAAATGTAATTTCAATTAATATTTAGCTTTTAAATTTTAGAAGCGTTTTTATATATATAACATGAAATTATAGATCCTAAAATGATTATATTCATCAAAAAATATTGACAATTACTATCAATATAATTCCTTCCCATTTCATTCATTAAATATTTTAATCATTTTAACTTATCATCTTTGGAATTATTCTTAATAAAAAAATATATCAATATTTCATATGTAATAATTATTATATAATGATTGTTTAGTGGAAGTCTACCTAGATCAATTTCCTCAAGTATAGAAAACTATGTACCAATATTTATAAGGAACATATAATTTTCTCATGTATCGAAGTGTATTCTAACTTCTTACTAAAATGTTAGACAATATTCAAAATTTAATCTACTCCAAAGAAAAATTCAACCACTATTTGAATATATTTAAATTTGAAATAATCTTATTTCAATCATCAGTCATGTAAATTGTCCGAAATTATTTTATCATTATTTTCATTTATATTCTTTATCTCGCTCAATTATAATATAATGTCTTGAACAATGTTATTGACAAAAATTCATTCTCTGAATGTGATGATAGGATTGTATTCTATGAATGAATAACATTTACCATCATCTAATAATATTTTTATTTATTGAAACACAATAAATAAAATGTAAATTAAATTATTTATTTTATGTAAAATAGTTAAATATATATTGAAAAAAATATTTTAGGATCATATCATTAAAAATATAATAATTCATTCCATAAAATGCCGCAATCAAAATGTTATAAACTAAATTTAAATTATCTATTTTAATTAAAACAATATGTGATCAATTATTAAAAAAAATTATATATAAACTCATGATAGAACCAAAAAACCATTTAACATGAAAATTATTGAATGTATTAAAAATGTATTTCTCTATCTCAGAAGGGGAATTTCTTACTCTTGCATAAACTGATGTTCCCGTGAATATTCAAAGATCACTGAGTTGGGAGAATCTCATAGAATAGTGGATTATTTTTAATTTTACATTTTCCAATAATATAATTCAATTCAACATTCTAGATCTTTAAATATAACTTATTTAAAGACATGAATTGAGGAAATAATGAAATAATAGAGACAAATCATACAATAATCATGTATAAAAACATCTAACTAGTCATTATAACCCACTACAAAAACCAGTACCATAAGATCAATTAGAATCACAATTGAATATATAAATGATCTAGATATATCCTTCACCCATGATATACGAAAATAATCACTTATGTCTCCTCAAAGGGCTTGAAAAAAAAATATATTGTTGTCGTGTATTATTGAGGAAATGATGTACCATATCCATTAGTTCTTTTCTCATAAAAATATTATAGTGATTATAAAACTCTTTTATATTATGAATAAATGTGAAATGCTTTATTAATTTAATTAACAAATCAATATACATCTCTTTCCATTATTCTTATCCTTCACTTAGTTTCACTTGTAAATGTATTATTTCTATTTTTTCTAAACCATACATAACATACACTTTTAATCTCTCTCTATATAACAATACACTTTAATATTATCTACATATTAATTTAATTTTATATATTATATTACACAATCGTATATTTATATATTCTCATATCATCTATGTAAATAGATTCATCTTCATATATTTAGATAATAAACAAAATTCAACGTATTAAAACAAAAATGTAAAATTTAAATTATAAAAATGATTATTAATAATTGCTTCCTTTAACTTCTCTTCACTTCTTCACACATATTTACTATTCTATAGTTTTATTCAATGAAATCCTTCTAGTGAAACACATAATGTAACAATATAAATCAGGATGTAGTCAAAATGTTTTCCAAAAAAACGGGACTTCATTTTTCATGTATCATGGAAAAATAACCCACCTCATGATAGAAAACATTATTCTTCATTATAACAAGAATAAATAATAATTTTTTCCTATTAAATATAACAATAATATTCCACATTGTCATCTAATTTTTTATTTTGAATAATTTATTCAATATTTCTTATAATCGTTCCAAATTCATAGAGCACATAATTTTACAAAATTTCATACTCTTATGAAGTAAAAATAATATTTTTAAATTTTATAAAATTTCTATTATTAACTAATTAAATGATCCTTGTGACAATTAATTGGAAATAAATTGTACCATAGTAAAAATAATGTGTTTTACAATTTATCATATCACTTTTTTGAATATAGTAGTTAACCTACTAAATTAATTAACTACTATTATAAAATTTGATCTTAATATTTTAATGTTTAGGATTTCAATGAAAAATTTCATATTTACACTAAAAGAGTGGATACTTAGTCATAATATGTCACTCTTTACACATTACATGTCATCAATGATTCATCTAAACTAAATTTTTACCACTATAAATAAAATAATGACTCTTAAAAAGTGATACATTTTCCACTTTCATCAATTTAACGACTCTTAGGATGTTTCCACTATCCCCACTCACTATTCTAGAGAAAACGCACCACGTAGGAAGTTCTAAAGACATGAATTGATTTGAAAAAATGTGCCAAAAAATTTAAAAAATATTTCCAAACATCCTTATATCACATTTGATCAACTCTAAAAATTCAGTAACTATGTAATATATCTCACCTCTAATTAATCATAATATATAACATAACTTTCAATATGATTTATCTTTTCAAATAAAAATATGAAAATATTATAATGTCGACTTTTTTTATTTATCAATTACTATAATCTTGAAAAAAGAACAAAATGATTTAAGTGATATCTTAAAATTTATATTAAAAATACAATAAATGTGATCCAAATAATTTCTCAACTATTAAATTGCTTCGCGAAAAACTATTCATATGTATGAAATTAGACTATTATTATATCATAAATTCATTCGATTTAATATGGTAAATTATATATATTCTCTTTAATATGGATATTTCACCATTTATTTGTTTTTTTGAGAAGTCTAAACGATGATCTAATGGTAGACCAGAAAACTATTATAGGATTTCATTATCAAATTACCTTAAACTAAGGACATATTCAATGTAAATTTTTATTAATGTTTGATGTTAAATAAATATAAATATTTTTAATATTTAACGATACCATAAAATTTAAAAATGTTACTAAAATATATTTATAAATTTATTAATATTTATATAGAATCAATGGATTGAGTAGAATATGAAATGGGATATTTTTTATTTGAATTTGATGTATTTTATATATTTGGAGAGGTGGTCCATTTCTAGTATAACATTATGTTCATCGGTGAGTATAATTTTAATTTCCTGAAAATAAAAATGAATTGGGGAAGATTAATACTCATAGTATCCAAAATATTTTCTACTAGGTTTTGTCATTGTTATTAAAAAATCATGATATCAATGAGATGACTATATACAAGTCCAAAATATATTGGTTAATAACACGTTTACTATGCACTAGTTTATTTTTTGGGCCCCCTAAAATGAGGTGATGACAAAATGATTTATTTTAATAATTAAATAATTAGTTTTATGATATATTTTATCCTCAAATAATATAGATTGGTGTACTATTGTAAAATGACCTTATGTTTCAATAAATTAATTCATTGAAACAAGGGTGGTATATTGAGTGGATTTTTATTTACTCTATAATATTGATTACGTTTTCCATGTATCATTGGTAATATTATCCATGAAGACTCCCTTTTCCATGGATGAATAATATATTATTTTCTATTATTTATTTCATTGGGATATTTTCCCCATATTAATTAAATCTAGGCATTTATAACATATTTATAGTATTTATACTATTTTTGATCTTACAGAATAAGACTATGTTCTTCTAAATTTATATCAATATAATTTATTTTATTTTGTGAAACCAATATCTAATTTAGGGTCACATATTATAACTTACTAAAAACTCATAAATTCATGAATAACTACTATTCTTCAAAATAACTCTTTAATCCACCTAAATGTATATCAAATTTATACCAATATTGATATCAAGATAATAAGTGTATCTTATAAGAATCATGAAATTTTTTTATAAGTAAAATAAGAATCATTCTACTTTTTATTTATCTTCTAGAATTATCTATATATATTGAAACGATATTAATAAAGAAATTATTTTTTAATAGATTATTTCCTTATAATCCTCCGGATAAAATAATTATATACAATCACTTGGATTTAGAATATATTCTAATGTCATATATTTAAATTCATATCCATCTAAATATTAAGTGACTATTTTAACCTTCTTATTCTCATATTAATGAAGTACATAAATTATATTATCTATGTTTTTGAACTACTAATCTGAAGGAAGAGGACCATGTTATAATCTAAATGATTATGGTAATTTCTTCATTAATTTATTAATAAATAATTCAACATTATTTGATAATGGTTGATGGTATATATTGTTAAAATTATTATTCACAATAGGTTTCACGTATCAATGTACTTCCACTATATTTGGATCCCCACTTCCCATTACATTAGGAATACATTTTATAATTTTTTTACCTTTTTGATCACATTGGTTATTGACATGGTGACCTCTAGTTACCGAAAAATAAAATTAAAAAACTATTTAATTGGAAAAATATGGGTTAATAATTATAGAGTAAAATTAATATTCATATTTTTTTATTAATTCAGAGTACCAATGTATATAAAAAATGATATCCCATAGTTTACACATGTTTCCCTTTTGTAACTAACCTAATTATAAAATTAACTCATAATATATCTAATAACATCTATAATGACCTATAAATCACATTTATATATATTTAAAAACTTTTGAAATAATCATAGATATTATTAAAATCCAATAATAAAATGGTATTTTATCTTAATAATATAGTATCATTTAATAAAATTTTCACTTAAAATACAATATAAATTATTTAAATATATAATCATAGTCCATGTATAGACATTTAAAAACATTATTAATATTTTCAATCAAATATATTTATAAATCAAAGAAACAGTGTGATAAAATCCCAATACAGTCACTAAGGAATGAAATAAATGGATATGTTAATAAATATTTCAAATTGAATGATCATAGTGATCGTATTGAAATTATAATTTTTATAGTATAATAATATTAAGGAAGAAAACATAGGTATGACTTATAAAATGTAAAAAATCAAATGTAATGAATTTTCATAATAAAATATAAACTCTTATTTTAAAAATTTCAATAATTTTTGGACTGTGATCATTATTTATAACACATTCATAGTATAATATTTTATAAAAGATTTACAAATTATTTAAGTGGGTTCTTTATTTATAAACACATTTATTAAATCATAATTAATTAAACATCATGTTTTATACCATCAAAAGTATATCTATGATGACTATATATATATATAAATAAACATAAAATTGAAAAATCATATTTTAAAAAAATATGAGAATATTGATCATATTCATCAGGTAATCAAATCAATTATGGAATAGAGTTACAGAAATAATTAAATAAACATCATAGAATGTAGATTTTCATAAGGGTATTTTATATTTATGGATAAAAATATTTTTTGAACATATATTAATTAATATGATTTAAAGATGAGGTGATTTTAAATTGATGGGAGACATGACAAATAACCCTCTCAAAATAATTTGATTTCAGGATGAGAAAAATATTCATTAATCCATATAAATAATTAAAATTTAAATTTCATTGCAATTGTTTACAAATTTTCAAAATTAAATTATAGAAAAATGCCAAAAAGAATATTTTTATAAAAAGCAAGAGAGTTTTTTTATATTTATATTGTCAATAAAAATTTGATATTAAAATGAATAAAGTATAAAAAATAAAAATTAACTGATTTAAATGAATCTATACAAAAAAATATTTTTTTTTATTAAGTGATTTTTTGAATAGAAAAGACAGTAAATAAGAAGATAAACTTAAAAAAATTTGTCAGATATATTATTTTCTCTTTTAGTCGACACATATATCCCTTTTTATTTATTTAAATGATAAAAAAATAATTTTATTTAAATTTATTTTTATTTTTTATCATATATATTGAATGAAATTTATTTTTTATCTATTTATTTTAGTTGAAATTTATAATGAAATGTCAATTAAAATATTTTTTTTATTATTTCAACATTATTCGATAAATCATCGATTTATAATAATGAGAATAATTATAAATAAAAAGCTAATAATAATGAAAATTAAATATATATAAAATATTTATTTGACACTAACATCCCATAATATAAGGGGTAAATAAAGGAAATAATTATTCTTTATTGGTGGTAGAATGTACAATGTCTTGAAACATTGAATGAGGGTAGTGATGACATATACAAATAATATAAAATTTTTTATTAATATTTGGTAAGAATAATATATTTCATATTATCATAATTTTATTCTTAATTAGTTTTGGAGAGATTTTGATTTAGAAAATAAAAAGTAGAGAATAAGAGGAAATGAAAAATGAAAAACAAGATGAATGATACCACTTTTTGGAAGATTTCATTTTGTCATTATTCGTAAGGCAACTGTAACTAGAGTCATAGTGAGATAAAATGATACACAAGGATAGAAAAAATCTATATATGTAAAATTATTATAATATAGTCTTTAAGAGTGTATTTGTAGGTGGTTGGAAAGAATAGTGAGAGGGGGTATATCTTTGTTGTGGGTTGGGATAATTAAAGAAAAAATTTGTTAATATTGTATATATTAATGATTAATACATGAAATTGAATTAATATATATATATATATTTAATGTTGGTTAAAAAAATATAAAATTTCTTTCTCTTTTAAAAACATTATAATTGAAATGTATTATTTAAATTAATTATATTTCAAAGATAAAAAAATAATAAATTTTTTTAATAGCGGATAATATGATTCATGAATATAAAGTTAATTTATAGGATTATAAATATATTTTTTACTATATAAAATATTTATTTTATTAAACATGTTTTGGGTCATAAAAACTGATCTTGAAGTTATTTGTTCATTTTTACATAAAAATATATTATAACACAAACCATAAATAATGATCTATAATTTTACCCATCCCTTAAAAAAATAGGATATTAAAAATATTCCTAAGTTCACTATTTAGTAATTTCAATGATTTGGTGAAAAGTTATCTTATTTTTCAATGAAAAATTTTAATACAAGTAATTTCAATATCTAAATTGAATAAAAATTAATATGTTTTAATAGCTAAATATAGAATGTATTATAAAAGTAATTAATTTTTTTAAGATATAAAAATATGGATATATATATTTATTACATTAAATAACACCTTATGGTATTTTAGTATTTATATATCCGTGGTTAATTAATTAAATACTTATTTGAAAAGTTACCCAGAATTGTGATTTGACCATTTTAATGGCTAAGTTACTATATTAGTTACAATATTTCTTATGATTACTTTTGAATCCCTATAGTCATATTACATTTAATTCCTATATAAATAAATGTGAATTCCCATACATTGTATTAAATTATTTATATGTAGAGATTATCTATATTTTTTCAACATATATCTAGAATATTGATAACATATTATTTTTTGTTATAATTTTATTCACAGCCATGGTATATTAGAGATACATCAACCAATACGATTTATATAATTCAGTTTTCTTATTTTCTTGTATCTATTTTCTAATTATACTTTTTTAAAGATTATTAATTTTATTAAATCTATATTTTATTATTTAATAATTTAAAAATGTGATAATATTTATAATTTTATATGTTTTATGTGATTCATATATGGTTTATCATAATATCATTTTAATTGACTGAAAAAATCCAAACAAGTATTTTTTACATGAAAATGACATTTTGAGAAATATATGTCATTATTGTAAAAAAATTCCCCCTATCACATTTTTACATTCCTTTGATAAGAATTTATTTTGGGATTAATGAAATATTATTTATGTTTCATCGTTTGTAACATATATTTCAGAAATATGATGTTTTTAAAGGTGGCCAACAAATTCCCATGAATTTTTATTATCACTGTTTTTTGATATTTCAAATAAATGATGTAGAATTTGTTGTGTTCTATATATTGAATGAGGTAAATAACAATATAATATAGAAAATTATAAATACAGCGTGAATAAAAAACATTTTTTATAATGAATTTTTAAAAAATAATTTCATAAATGTTGAATAAATGGAAAACTCTAACTATCAGTCTTACCAAATGTTTGGAATAGTTATCAAATATAACCCACCATAAATATATTGAATGGTTTAGTTCATTCCTATCTCATCATAGTGAATTGAGTTGTTTTTTCTTGTAAGAATTATTAAAAACCTCTCAGAGATCACTATGTGATTTAGTTATACGTCAAATGGTACTGATCAAAATTTCAACCCATAACAAAACGTATTTTTTTAATAAAAGATACACGACAATGAATGCAAAACCACCTGAATTTCTTTGGACATCACTCAATCCCATTCCTTTCTTCATTACATATTATATAATTTGTATTTGGAATAAAAAATATATGATAAAATGTAAATATAATTATGAAAATGAGATGGAAGACTAAATAATTTGGTAAGTAATCAACTACGTACACCTAGAGATCTAGTTATAAAATATTTAATAAAAATAATGTTAAATAATGGAAATAAGAATAAATTCAATGCAATTTAAATTATTCTCCCACATCGAGACTAATTTAACACCTTGAAAAAATTACTTTATTCTAAGGGGCGTGATGTGAAATGATATATGTCTCCCCATATATAGTAGTTTACCTATTAGTGGTAACTTCCAAGGGGAATAACACGAGGTGACTATGAACTTGATATCAGAAAATCGGAGTATATAATGAATGTATTTGTAAAATAGTTAATTAATAATGAATAAATAAAATAAACCATTATTTTATGAATGTACAAAAATATGTACCCACTCATGAAATAAATATAAGTATCTTGAGATATATATTCAAATAAAATGAATATGATCACCATAGGAGGTGGATGAATCTACAAGGTAAAAAATATAATCAGATGTAATTACAAATATTCTGATTGATATTCCTCTTAAAGTATCAACATCCTCATAGTAAACCTATATGGAAATCTAATATATTCAGCTTTCCCTTTACCAAATACCTTGTCATGAAATCAAATCGTTCACTGAGATTCTTGATTGGGTTTGAGTACAAGAGTCTGCAGAACACCTCCAATAGTCATTAGTTATAGTGAGTATGATATAATTGTAAATTATTGGAGAGTGAACCAATCAAAAATCAAGAAAAAGTGTATCACATAAGAATATCATATATGTTGTTCCGTTAGATACAAACTCACTATTTTCTAGATCTATATCATTTTTAATTTTAAATAGTTATTAGAAACACACCCCTCAATGGGAAAATCCAAAAAATTATTTTGAAAAATCTCTATAAAAGGGATAGATGAAATGCATGTTGACCAAACATCAGACACATCTCTCTCTGGGGGATGTATGGGTGGATCAACCTACATAATGAAATATATAATAAAAAGGAACTACAAATAGTATATATGAATGAAATATAATATGCTAATACCCCATCATAACATCAATGAAACATAACCATCAAAAATCTATATGATAGAAACCTCAAGAAATAGACATAATGGAGATTCACACTAAAATCATAGGATGAAACATCAATCATAGTCCTCTTGGGGGTATAAATGTGTATCATCAAATCATTACAAAAAACATAAAAATATTTTCTAATGATAATTACCTTTTAATTTAAGTGGATCAAAAATATGATAGGAATGATTGAAATAAGAATCCAATTACACCATCTATAATCATTGAATTATCCCAAATACCCATTATTGTAATTAAACGACCAATATTGACTATAAGTCACTACCAAAATGTGGGAAATATTAAACAAACATGGGAATAATCTCTAATATAAACATTCTAATTCCCAAAACTATGTTAATGGTAATAATATGAATTAGAGTTTCGATTCTATCAAAGAATAATAATTCAAATTATTTACCATGATAAAACCAGAAGATTAATTCAAGAGACCAATATCTAAATTGGGGTTCTCAAAGGATTAGATAAGGTGGTTTATCTTGATTATATTGGGACATATTATATTAGGAACATATGATCATACCACAGAGTGGACATCAAAAAAGCAAATAAAAGGAGGAAAGGGAGCACAAATCACCACATGAGAGAATATACAGTGATGTGGGTTTAAGGAGACCGAAGGGAATGATAACATGTGAGAATGGTAAGGTTTGTTATATAAAATAAAAAATCATGGTTTCATTAATGGTCTCTTAAAACATGGATTGGCCATCCAGTGTCCATTATAAATGACAATATCATCCTAGGATCCTTTGAAGATATCCTATGTCCTCCACAAATTGGACGAGGGTCTCTTGGAAGAACAAGAACATATTATAGACACAAACAGTAGTTTGGTGGAATATAGAGTCATACTGATTAAATCCAGGAACAATTTAGAGCACTAATAAATCCAAATCACATAACAACATACTTTTATAAATCACGTATACCCAAAATGTTATATATATCACTTATACCTCTATGACCCAATGAAGAAGGTACCCATAATTTTTATCAATCTTTAATCCCCATTGGGATCCAAATAACAGATTAATAAAGTTTTTCATCCTTTGAATATATTACCTAATAGAAATAGTGATATGATTCAATATTCTATAGTCAATATAAATCTAAATAAAACCATTATTCTTCATAAAGACTTCACTAGGGAACCTAAAGGAAATGTTTGATGTTTAATGAAGCATTTCATTTCAAGATATTAAATTTTTACCTTATACTATCTCATTATAGATGGTTCCATATGATATGGTGGAATCAATATGAATTTTCCATCATGAATTTGGTCAATCAATAACTCAACTCACCGATTTAGATGTATCCCTAACAAGTACTCTAGAAATATAACACATTTGATACCATTTATATAAGGAAAAGAGGAACAATTCATCATTTAATCCTCTATGATGATCATTTTTGAACCTACTATATAGGGCCACTTTTTATGTGTTGGTAATCTCAGAGGAAGTTGAAATTTTTCTTTTAATGGTTGGAGCATTCAGATATCATGTTCTTAAACTAAGATTTATGTAGGTTGAATGTAAATTGGAGGTGTTTTTTGTTATGAAAGGATGCTTTTTGGGTGATATAAGTCTCAATAATATTCTATTCCACTAAACACCATTGAATGTGTGCATCTATTATCAGGAAATTTCATACTATGTTATAGAGAACTGAGGTGAAAATGATGATGAATGTGATGATTAAGATGATAGTGTAGATGATGATTCGGTCTCTATCTGCATAGATAATATCATGTCCTTGTAAGATCATTTTTCAGAGACAACATAATTAGTCAGAACCTTGTGAGAGTTTCAAATAGACTGGTTTAATTAATTATTGTGTAAAAATTGCATATGTGGGGTTATCCATGAAACCTATATGAATTATGTTAATTGATCTAGGAATATTTTGACATGACATGGTTGGTCTAATAGTTAAACTATTTTGGCATGGCTATGTATATTTTCTAAAATGAAACATCATGAGATGTAAACAATAGTGAAACCCTGTTGAGGTTATATGTGATTCTTGTGAACTCAGATATTTCACTCTTATTAAATTCCATCCATGGTATTATGTTACATTAAGGTAACTTGAGGGATCATATAACTTTTAAAATATTACTTATGGTTAATTACATAGGGATTGATTATATTACCGAAGATTACATATGCATATAATCATCCAATGGATTGATTAATGGATTGTTATTCCTATTTTCAACCATCCCAAGAGTGTGGTTCATCTTTATTTATTGAAAAATTATATATTTCAGCATCCTAGGATTATTATTCATTTGTATGTCGTCATTTTATATTACTATTTAGTAAATTAAAAAAATTCATGCCTAGGGACTGTAATAGTTTTGCATATTTTCAAACATCCAAACAAAATATTCTATCATAGTGAATGATCATACACCTCTCCCATAATTATCTCCAACTGTAGTACATCTAACAAAAACCATTCATCATAACCTCTGGAAAGAAAACATAATAAATGGGTGACATCAAATTATTAGAAAGGGTAAAAAACAAAGATATATAAGCATAATCTTGAGCATAATGGTATGATAAAATAATCATTAAAATATGATATCATACCCTGCATATTGAATATCATATAAATATAGCATGTAATAAATCATGGAATGTCATACGACATGAATCTTATGGATATAAAGAACATAATCCATAAAATCATAACATATGAATAAAATATAGAATTGTGGCTGACACATAAGCATATAATATGAATTCCATATTATCCAAGGAGTTGTTCTCAAAACAATATTGGTGGTATGGGTTCACTCCCCATAACATATTTTTTATCATGGTTGACTCCAATGGCCATCACAGTAATAGGATTTCACTCCTCAAATCATATTTTTAGTAATTGTTCACACTCATGGCCATATTATTAGTCAAGGTTCATTCCCAAGACCATCTTTGTCGACCTTAAGACATATAAATCAATACCCAATGCATTATTTGGAGATTAATTACCACCCATCTCATATTAAATCCATACATATATTTTTGACAATATCCTATATACCCCATGAAATGAAATGTGTATTATAATCATATAATCATATCATAATATGTGGAAAAGATAGGTTTTATAATCGTTTCATCAAAATCATAATCCATGAATGAGAAATAAATTTTTGAAACATATAACTTATGGAAGAGATGTGGGTTTCATAAAGGACATGACATTAATCATAACCCATTCATAGAAAGAATATGAATGTAACCATTCAATCATTTCCTACAAAGATCATGCGTAACATAAGAAAATTCCATCTTATATGGAATATAATATTGAAATTTCATTCAAAAAAAATTCTTGATAAAAATAACAATTATTATTTGAGAAATTATTTTGAATAAATAAAATCATTTGAAAGTAATTTTCTTACAATATACCTCAAAAACTTATAAAAAATAATTGATTTTATATTTGAAAACCTTTGTCCATGAATTTTTTTGAAATAAGTTTCAAAATATTTTAAAACCATTTTCTGTGATAATAGTTTGAAAATATATAAATAATTATTCAAGGTGGTTTGAAAATATTTTTATCCAAATAAATCATAAATTAGTATAATAATGTTTTGAAAAAATTTTCATTCAATTTTATTTGAAATCATATAAATAATTATTGAAATATTTTTGAAAAACGTTTTACATGAAAGTAAATGAAACAGCTTAGAGATTTTTTTTTGAAACCAATTTCATTGAAAATACATTGAGAACATAAAAATAATTATTGAAAGAATTTTGAAAAAGATTACATTAAATCATATAAAATAATCTTGAAAACAATTTGAAAACCATTTTACTCTAAATATTTCAAAATAATATTGACAAGATATTGAAAATAATTTCCCTTGAATACATATGAAAGAAGCTAGAAAATTTTTGGTCTGAGTGATCACTCAATAAGGGGGTGAATTGAGTTCCAATTAAAATTTCCGTTTTAACAACTTTGTCATAAAATCCCCCAAATGAAACACAGAATTAAAATATATTGAATTTATATCAATGTAAAGGTTCTGTTTGGTTCTCAAAGGATTAATTATTTCCCAGTTAATCAAAGCAGAATAGTTGATTAACTTTTGAAACTAACTTACTGATTTACAACTAATATAAACACTTACGAGTTTAATTATCAAAGTGACTTTATATCAGTTTTGGTTTTAATGTAGTTTGCAGTAGAATAATAATAACATAGAAAATAAATAAGCACATCAGGTTTAAACAAGAGGTTCAGTCTCAAGATGAAACTTAGTCCTCTCAAAACTTTATATAAATGTGATCCACAACCTGGATCGGGAATCACAACAGTATTCCACTAACCAGGTCCATGACCTCTACCACTGTTATCCTTGGGAACAGAGACAATAGCAAACCAGTTGTCCAGGTCACGCACGACCTCTACCACTATACCAGTGGGAAATAAATGATATAAGAGTTTGAGTGAGGATTTACAGATCATCCAGTTAAAGTACAGGAGACAGTGTGTGTGTAAAATACAGCAGATAACACACACTTCTCAATATGTAAAAAGATAAATCACATAGCATAGATGTAGAGTTTATAAATGGCTCTAGTGATTGCAGTGCAGCTCTGGACACCTTTGGATTGATCAGAATTGGTTTTCAGTCCTCTTCTAGTTTTTTTTTGTCTGGAAAATAGAGTGTCGTCTGCTTCCTTGAATTCTAGGTTCAGAGATAGAAAAAAGGTAGTCGATGAAGTTCTTGTGTTATGTTCTCGTTCTCACCTCTTCACTGGTATGCAGTGATGAATGAGTTGATCGTGTGAGTTCAGTCGTCTCTTTGCATTCACACTCGGTTGTTCTTCTAACACACCTCATGGTTTGTATGTCTCTATGTATTTGTCAATATCTTACTCTCTTTGCAGTAGCACATCCTTACTTTATTTAAAGCACGGGCTTCAGCAAAAGATGATTTACTTTTTGAAGGTACGAGGTACGGTTCCTTGACAACCAACAACACATATTAAATAAATATTAGTGTATTAAAATATACCTAATATGACAGTTGGTTAGATTAAATACTGATAAAGAAATTAAAGCAGAATCGGGTTCTGTCTCTGGAACATTGGCTTTGGATATCGGTATCCTTGTGTATCGGTAGGTCTGAGTATCAGTAGCTTCTTGTGTAACAGTAGCCTTTCCATCGGTAACTCTTCCATCAGTAGACTTCATTTGTAATGGTAATATTTCTGTCAGTCGACTTGATTGAATTGGTGGAGGTAGACTTTCTTGTATTGGTGGGATTTCACATATCAGTAGGCTTTGCATAACGGTGACCTTATTATATCAGTAAGGTTAGTATATCGGTAACCTTACATGTATCAGTAGACATTCATATCGGTTACCTTCGAGTATCCGTGGGCTTTGATGTAACAATACACTTTTTATACCGGTAGCGGTAGCTTTGTCTTGTATCAGTAGACTTCCTTTGATAACAGTAGCTTCAACATATCAGTGGACTTGTGTGTATAAGTAGCTCTATTCTGTAACAGTATCTATTATCTGTAACGGTGGACATTAATGTAATGGTGACTAGTCTGTATCAGTAGCTTTCTCATAGCGGTAGACTTAACTGTATCGGTAGCTCTATTCTGTTTGAGAATTCTATTGGCAGAATAGGTTAATTCAGAGTGTATAAACATCTAGTAACTGAAAGACTAATACTTAAACATAGAACAATATAACAATACTTAAAGAAAATAAATATATAGATTCTCAAAAAAGTATTTAACCATTTATTAGCTAGGTATTAACAAAATACAAATAATCATTATTGGGATTATCAAAATATAATAAAGCTACTAGATTACTAGAGGGTTCAACAATCTCCCCCTTTTTGATAATCACATCATATGCCAAGAAAATTGAAATAGTATTAGTGGAAAAAGTGGAAAAGAAATTAGCATCAGAGGGAAAGGTTCATTTGTTTTGTTCAGAACAAAACATCCATATTCCTTCCCCTTTCAATTGTACTGCAAGAATTTCTCTTAAGTCTTATTTTCTCATGTCTCAGTTTCTCATTCCCCCTTTGTGTGTTTCTCCTTTGTTAACTCTTAGGTCTCATTTCTTATTTTCTCTCATTTTCTCATGTTCTCATTTTATCTTCCTTTGTGAATAACATAAAGAAGTCTAGTAGAGAAAATATAAAGATTAACAGAGAATAAATGACAATGTAATAGAAAGTCAGTAAAGTAGAGAATGAAAATGAATTTTATTAATATACAAAAGGTACACTGATAAAATCAGAACAAAAAAATACAAGTGAATCCTATCAAAAAGATGTAGAAACACTCAATCCTCCTCTAGAATAGGTTTATGTCCCTTAGGATCAGCAGAGGTTTCTGGTGTAGGGTCAGCAGAGGGTTTCTGATCGGCTAATGGCACAACTGGTGGTTCAGCTACATAAACCGTACCGGATCTGAAATCTTTGCTCCTCTGAGTGATCATCAGTTTCAAGCTCCTGATGGCTTGAACTTGAGTCAATTGAGGAGTACTCCCAGAGGCAGAAGAAAGAAGTGCAAGAGGTACAATCACTGGTCTGGCATCCACATGCAGGAAGGGTAGCAATAGGTTCCTGAAATCCATTATAATGCTTCATCCTCTCTCCATTGCAGACACAAAATCATCTATATTTTCAATGAATTTGTCCATGGTAGGAGTAAGATCCCTGAGCTTACTAACCTGTTCTCTGAAGGCTTGGGTCACTGGAGGTAACTTCATATTTTCCAATAAGAGCTTAAAATGGTTGGTAATTTGTTGCTTGGTATAAACCATCTCTAAATAAGAATCCACCTTATTCTTTATTGACTCTTGAGAAGCAATAGCTTCTCACAGGTGATCACGAACAAAACTACTATCCTCCCTAGTGGTAGCAAGAATCTGAGTATCTGATGCACCAATGGGACTGACCTTTTCCAATTCTTACTGAATAATTGTGAGGATCTGATCATGGTTCACACTAGATCTGGATGAGGGAAGAGGTTTCATTGAGAAGGCCATTGTCTCCTTGAAGGATTGAGTCAGACTACTAACTACTTTCTGAATAAGTTCATCCTGACTGTTCGGATGTTCTTTGACTGACTTCTTAAAGGCCTCAAAAATGTCCACAAATTGCTTGACCACTTCTATGATATATCGAAAGTCAGAGATTACTTGAGTGTGAGAGCTATGAATGACAGTCAGAGAAGAAATCGATTGTCTCAAAGCAACTACATCTCATGTCCAACTCTCAATCTGAGTGTGGCACACATTAAGTCCATCCATCATTTCTTTCATAGGATTGGATACACCATATCCAATGGATAACTCAAGGGATTTATCCACACTTTTCATCTCTTCAACCATAATTTTCATCATATCTCCCACTGATTCCCTTATTACTTTTTTCAATTCATCTTTTAAGGACTCCAGGTCCCCCTTGGTTGCCACATTTTCAGCCAAAGTGGGTAGGGTAACTTATTCCTTTTGGTGCTGGCCTTCCTCATCAGAATCTCTATAAGAAAGTCCAAGAATCATATATCCGAGATCTGATGTCCAACCTTCAATGTCATATATCACTGATACTGAGCCCAGATTCTCCCCCTCACTTGGAAGATTCTCCTGAGGTATCTCTTCCAACTATTCTTCCTGAGTTAATTCTGCAATTTCCTCTACAATTGCAGCAGATTCAATAGCCATTTGTATTGAGTCATTAATGACTCTCTCATCAATAGGTGCTGCTGCTACTTCTTCCTGATCAGGTATTGTCCCGACCGTACAGACTATTAGAGGACTCAAACTGAGCTCTTTTTCAACATTTTCCTCATCATCTGCTTCTCCATCAGCCTCCTTTTCTCCATTCACATCATGATCTGATTTGGTTGTCTCATCCTCTTCAGAGGTGTCCTTGACAACATACTAGCAAAATTCTTCTTCTTCTTCTGTAGTCTCTGTATCATTGTCCTTCAAGACAGTTTCTCTCTT
Organism: Viscum album; assembly: GCA_963277665.1. Taxonomy (NCBI): domain Eukaryota; kingdom Viridiplantae; phylum Streptophyta; class Magnoliopsida; order Santalales; family Viscaceae; genus Viscum; species Viscum album. The sequence goes on along the minus strand of OY728119.1, from coordinate 1,359,198,097 downwards.
TGGTAGTTCTTTTGGAGGGCTAGCTTCTCCATAAGAAATAACATGATGCACATGACTAGGGTGTAATTATGGGTCTCCTCCTTCCTCTACTGACGTCTCTTCCTCCTCAGCTACATTATCACTGTAGACCGGTTCTGGCTCATCTGGTCCAAGACCAGGATCCCTCGCATCCTTTGGTCTAGAAGGATGATCCACATGAATATACTTGTCATAGATTTTTCCATCATCATTCACCCAATATTTCTTCCAATGATTCCAACTAACTTTCATGTATATACAGAAAGTTCGTGTAATACAGAAGTTTTCCTTAACTACTACCAGCTCATCCAGAGGTCCAACTACCACTTTTACATTTAGCATCACAGAAATTAGTTTTTAGAAAAACAGTGCATTTGATTTGGAATTCGGTCTAGTCATATCTTCCACTTGAACCATAATCAATCTACATAGATTGATTCTCACACTGTGATTCAGAACATATAACAGATATATGTCTTGGAATCTCAAAGTAGCAAAATATCCTCTTCTAGGACTAACAACATGCTAAATAAATTTAATCCACAGCTTGTCTTCTCATTCCATCTCTACAGCAATCACCTTTCTAGGGGTCCCATTCCTTGTACGATCCAGCAAAGCATCTTCATATTGAAACAAATCACTGGTCGAAGGTACATACTTTGACTATAACACATAGTCTTCTTCATGTGGAACTCATAAGTTCATATCCCATTCCAATGAAGTAAAAGATACTTCCTAACCATTTACCAAATATATCATTCTACTTTCCTCCTCAATATTTTCAAAGTGGAGAAATCATAGAACTGCTTCACCGGATTAGGATAGTAAGGTCCGTTATTGTTCGCGAAGCACCCAGTCCAACCATGTTCTTCTAAAACTTTAAGAACCAAGGACTTTCTCTCCATGACCCATTATGCACACACCTCTTTCTCTATGACAATCTCTCTCTTTAATATATGGGATTTTATTAGATTTCTTTGAGCTATACTTCCACTTACACTTCCACTGGTACAAGCATTCGTTACATTCTGTCTTTTCGCTTGCGGCTCATCACTCCCATCTGTAACCTGGGGTCTCTTGACATGGGCTATTACAGATTCGTGGCTTAGGTTTTTGCGGCTTGAAAGGGTTAGGTTGGAGGGATTCGAACAGACGAGTTCTCGGTGAGATTGAGTGAAGCCTAGACTCAGATTAATATCATTTAGGATTCACAAATTAAATAAATATTAAAAAAATTTGATGTCTCGGCTTTAAAGAAGTTTAAAACAGCGCGATATGTACCGGTAAAGTCTCTTAATGGTGAGAATGTCCTAACGGTGAGGTCTCCTATCGGTGAGGATTTATAACTGTGATGATTTTTCTAATGGTGAGGATTTTCTAACGGTGATGATATTTCTAACGGTGAGGTTTTTTCTAACGGTGAGGATTTTCTAACGGTGAGGATTTTTCTAACGGTTTCACGGGTAAGTTACCGTTCCTAATTCATGTATAATGAATCTTAATCGTTCTGAACTTAAAGGATTAGTGAAAATATCAGCTAATTGAAGTTTAGTGCCTATAAATTCAAGTGTTATATCACCTCTTTGATAATGATCTCATAAAAAGTGGTGTCTAACATCAATGTGTTTTGTTCTAGAGTGAGACACATGGTTCTTAGAGATGTTGATCGCACTAGTGTTGTCACAGTTAATTGAAACATGTTTAAAATAAAATCCATTGTCCAATAAAGTGTGTTTCATCCACATAATTTGTGCACAACAACTACTAGAAGCTATATACTCTGCTTCAGTAGTAGACAATGCAACTGAGTTCTATTTCTTACTACACCATGATACTAGGGACTTTCCAAGTAAATGACATGTTCCAGAAGTGTTTTTTCTATCTAAAATGCATCCAGCAAAGTTAGCATCCTAATAACTTATTAAATAAAATGATTTTCTTTTTGGGTAAAACAATCCCAAATTAGTAGTATTTTTAATATGTTTGAAAATATTATTAACTGCGAGTAAGTGTGATTCATTAGGGTTTGCTTGAAATCATTCACACATACACACACTGAACATAATATCAGGTCAACTAGCAGTAAGATAATGTAAACTCCCAATAATACCTCTGTAATTAGTTTGATCAACTTTTTTACCAGTTTCATCAGTATCCAATTTACAGGTGGTACTCATAGGTGTATCACATCCCTTAATACTATCCAAACCAAAACTGTTTAATAAATCCTTATTATATTTATTTTGATTTAAAAAATATCATCTTTAGTTTGAATGATTTGAAATCCAAGAAAGTTCTTAAGCTCTCCCATTAAGCTCATTTCAAACTCATTTTGCATAACCTTTAAAAAATCAGTACCTAAAGAACTTTTAGAAGATCCAAAAATAATATCATCAACATAGATTTGTACTATTAAAAAAACTTTTTAAATCCTTTCTATAAAAAGATTGGGATCACCAATTCCTATTGAAAATCCTTTTGAAATAAGAAAATTTGTAAGTCCTTCATACCAAGAACGTGGAGCTTGTTTTAAACCATATATAGCTTTAGAAAGTTGGAAAACATGATTTTGAAAATGAGGATTTGAAAAACTAGGTGGTTGTTATACAAAAAACTCTTCAAAAATAAAACCATTTAGAAAAGAACTTTTCACATCCATTTGATATAACTTGAAATTCAGATGGGAGGCATAGGCAAGTAAGATCTTAATATCCTCTAATCTAGCTATAGTTGCAAAGGTTTCCTCATAGTCAATTGCTTCTTCTTGATTGTAACCTTGTGCAACTAGCCTGGCTTTGTTTCTAATGATGTTTCCAGATTCAACAACATTTTTTCTAAACACCCATTTTGTACCTATGGTCATAGTGCCCTTAGGTCTTTCTACTAATTTCCAGACTTTGTTTCTTTCAGATTGATTTAGTTCTTCTTGCACAGCCACTACCCAAAATTCATCATTGATAGAATCATTTATATTTTTAGGTTCTTACTGTGAAACAAAAGCTTGATGTTCAACCTGATTTCTTAGATAATCTCTAGTCTGTGTTCCTATATCTAAATTACCTAAAATAGCATCTAAAGGATGGTTCTTTAGAAATCTAGTTGGTCTAGAAAAGGTAGGTCTAGAGATTTCAGGTTCATCAACAGGTTGGGGTTCTACAGACGCATGTTCTGGGAAATTTCTAGAACTGGATGTTTTTACTACAGGTCCACTATCCTTATCATTAAGGTTCAGAGCAGATAGATCATCTTTAGGATTTTCAAGAGAGGTCTTAGGTTCATGTGGATCGGTTTCATCAAATTTTATGTGAACCGATTCCTCCACACATTTAGTTCTATTATTGAAAACTCTTTAGGCTTTAATAGAAGTAGAGTAACCTAGGAAAATTCCTTCATCACTCTTGGATGAAAATTTGTCGATATTGTGTTTAGTATTAAGAATAAAGACTTTGCAGCCAAAAACATTGAAGTAGTTAACCTTAGGTTTCCTATGGTTCCACAACTAATAAGGGGTCACCTTAAGAACAGGTCTGATCAAGACATTATTGATAACATAACAAGCTTTATTGACAGCTTCAGCCCAAAAAAATAGGTATTTCATACTCATTTAGCATAGTCCTCGCAATTTCGTGTAGGGTTCTATTCCTTATTTCTACTAGACCATTCTGTTGGGGTGTCCTAGGGGCAGAGAAATTGTGACTATAGCCACTGTGTGAGCAGTAAGATTCAAACTCATGGACATGATCACTTCTCAGGGTTTTAATCTTAAGTCCACTATGATTTTCTACAGACTTGGAATATTTAACAAAGTAAGAACATGATTCACTTTTTTTGATCTAGAAAATATACCCAAGTATGTCTAGAAAAGTCATCAACAAGAACATAGACATAGTGCTTCCCATTTAAACTAGAAACTCTAGAAGGTCCAAATAAATCCATGTGAACCAACTCGAGAGGTTGAAAAGTTAAAACTTAATTCATTAATATAAAAGAAACATTATGTTCCTTTCCCTTTTGACAAGGATTACAAACTTTTTCTGCTGGAAATTCATGTTTGGGTAGGTCTCTAACTAAGTTCTTCCTAGCATGTTTTCTAAGTGAGTGTACATTGCAGTGTCCTAATCTTCTATGCCAAAGACAATACTCTTTATGAAAAGCATTTTAACAGGTAATATTTTTCTTAACTAATGAATTTAATTCAATATCATAAACATTTTCATTTCTTAAAGGAGAAAACACTAAAACATTTTTAGAATTAAAAACATTGCAAGAATAATTTTCAAATTTAATATTAAATCCATCATCACATAACTGAGAAATACATAAAAAATTATATTTAAGTCCATCAACAAATAAAACCTTAGAAATTAATATTGAGTCAGTGTTACCAATCTGGCCTAAGTCGATGATTTTTCTTTTTCAGTTATCACCAAAAGTGACAAAACCTCCATCAACTCTGACTAAGATTTTAAAGCATGAGAATTCTCCTGACATATGTCTTGAACATCCATTTTCCAAGTCGCATGTCTTTCTACAGGAGCTCTTTAAGCAGGTTCCCTACAAAACAGATTTAGACATGAAATGATTTTGGTACCCAGATTTTCTTGGGTCCGGACAGGTTAGCCAACAAAACATTAGGTACCCAAATTTGTCTAATGGGTCTCATAAGTTTTCTAGAGTTAAAATATTTTGAAATATAAACCTTATTAGATCCATAACTATGAATATAACTAGTTGACGGATATGGAGTTTCAGAACAAGTTACATTCTATCTAGATTTAGGAATGAATTTAGTTTTGGTAAATTTCTTCTGTCCTTGTTGGTATCCTATACCAGTAGTATATCTAGGTGCTATTTGCTTACCTAGAATCTGAATAAGTGTATCTTTATCATTTGTAAATTTCTCTAAATATTTCTTGAGTTTCTCATTAGATAATTTCAGTTAAATATTTTTTTTAAGCAACTGAGCATTATTTTTTATTTCAATATCAAGATCATATTTTTGTTTAATAGTTAAAGAATAATGTTTCTTTAAACCTTTGTATTTTTCTTTCAGCTCATTACAGGTTTCTTCTAACATGTCACAGTATTCAAACAGTTCATATTTTTTCATGTTTTCTATGTCAGAATAATCTCCAAAATAATATGAATTTGAAGTTGGAGATTCAGATGTTATCTCAGAAGTGTTTGTCATAAAACACATATTTTCAATATTTATGGATTCAGTCTCAGAAGCTTTAGATTCACTAGAGCTATCCTCAGAAGTGCTCCAAGTATCCTTCATAGCCTTTTTTTACTTACTTCCCTTGTAATCATATTTTTTAATGTACTTCATCTTTGAATAGTCCACTTTTATATATCCTTTTCTTTTGCACTCATAGCAGACAACTTCATCTGATTTGTCTTATTTCTCCCAATCATTTTTTCAATGTCCCTTGTTATCATAATTACCTTTGTAATTTGATTTTCTAAAAAACTTCTTCTTCCTATAGAACTTTTTAAACCTTCTGGAAATGTGAGCCATCTCAGAATCACTATCAGAATCACTTTCACTATCTTCCTAGCTTGAACACTCATTTATAGCTTGAAGTTTTTCCTTTTCCTTGTTCTTTGAAGTAGATGTATTGAACACAATAGACTTTTATATTGGTTCATCTTCTTCTTCTTTGTTCACTTTGAGTTCTTCTTCATACATCATCAGCTTTCCAATTAGTTCCTTGACTGGCAGTTCACCAATATCACATGATTCTCTAATGGAGACAAAAGTTCCTCTCCGTCTTTCAGGTAGACATCTCAGAATTCTCATAATTTGTTCCTTTGATGGAACATCCATACCAAGAGAGATCATTGTGTTGACAATTTCATTGAACCTGAGATACATGTCAGAAATGGGTTCATCAGGCTTCATCTTAAAATTATCATACTTAATATTATAAGTGTTTAATCTCATTTCCTTACCATTTGTTGTTCCTTCATGAGAAACAGCTAAGGTATCCCAAATTTCATAAACAGTTTTACAAGAAGACATTCTATTAAATTCCTCATCTCCTAAAGAACAGTACATGGCATTCATAGCATTACAGTTCTTATTGTATGCAACCTTAGTAGCTTCATTCCAAGTAGTTCTAACAGTAGTAAGAATTTAATATTCTGATTCCATATCAGTCTAAATATCAAAACCCATGCTCTCTAAATGAATTTTCATCTTCATTTTACACTGAGCATAGTTAGTGCCATTGCAAAATAGTGGTCTATTGGTAGCAACACCTTCAAGTATATTATCCATGATAACTTACTTAATGAAACGATTTTAAAGAGAATTTTTTTTGAAATAACAGAAATTTTATGAACTTTAAAATATAACAAAAACCACAGTTGAAAAACAGAGAACAAAATATTTTAAAAAGACTCTGATACTAAATGTTGGTCATAGTGGACACTCAAGAGGGGTGTGAATTGAGTTCCAATTAAAATTTCTTTTTTAAAAACTTTTTCTTAAAATCCCCCAAAGAAAACATAGAATTAAACTGTACTGAATTTATATCAAAGTAAAGGTTATATTGGGTTCTCAAAGGATTGATTATTTCATAGTTAATCAAAACAGAAGAGTTAATTAACTTTGGAAACTAACTTACTGATTTACAACTAATATAACCACTTGCGAGTTTAAATATCAAAGTGACTTTAATATAGTTGGGGTTTTAATGTAGTTTGCAGCAGAATAAAAATAACATAGAAAATAAATAAGCACAGCAGGTTTAACCAAGAGGTTCGGTCTCAAGATGAGACTTAGTCCTCGCAAAACATTATATAAAAGTGATACACACCATGTATCAAGGATTACAATAGTATAAAAATATCCAGGTCCAAGACCTCTACCACTGTTATCCGTGGGAAAAGAGACAACAACAAACCAGTTTCCCAGGTCATGCACGACCTCTACCACTATCCGAGTGGGAAATAAAAGATGTAAGAGTTTGAGTGAGGATTTATAGATCCTCCAGTTAAAGTACAGGAGACAGTGTGTGGGTAAAATATAGCAGATAACACACACTTCTCAATATGTAAAAAGATAAATCACATAACAGATGTGTAGAGTTTAGAAATGGCTCTGGTGATTGCAGTGCTGCTCTGGACTCCATTGGATTGATCAGAATTGGTTCGGATTCCTCTTCTGGTTTTTTTTATCTGGAAAATAGAGTGTTGTCTTCTTCCTTGACTTCTAGGTTGACAGATAGGAAAATGGTAGTCGATGAAGTTCTTGTGTTATGTTCTCGTTCTCAGCTCTTCACTGGTATGCAATGATGAATGAGTTGATCATGTGAGTTTAGTCATCTCTTTGCATTCACACTCGGTTGTTCTTCCAGCACACCTCGTGGTATGTATGTCTCTATGTATTCGTCTATATCTCATTCTCTTTGCTGTAGCACATCCTTCTTTTATTTAAAGAACGAGCTTCGGAAAAAGATGATTTACTTTTTGCAGGTACGAGGAACGGTTCCCTGACAACCAACAACACATATTAAATAAATATCAGTGTATTAAAATATACCTGATATGACCGTTTGTTAGATTAAATAATGATAAAGAAATTAAAGAAGCATCGGGTTCTATCTCTGGAACGGTGGCTTTGGATATCGGTAGCCAGTGTATCAGTAGGTCTGAGTATCGATAGCTTCTTGTGTAACGGTAGCCTCTCCATCGGTAACTCTTCTATCGGTAGAATTCATTTGTAACGGTAAGCTTTCTGTCAGTCGACTTGATAGCATTGGTGGTGGTATACCTTCTTGTATTGGTGGGATTTCTCATATCGGTAGGCTTTTCATAACGGTGACCTTTTTATATCGTTAAGATTAGTATATCTGTAACCTTCTGCATATCGGTAGACTTGTATATCGGTGACCTTCGATTATCGGTAGGCTTTGATGTAATGGTAACCTTTCTATATCGATAGCGGCAGCTCTGTCTTGTATCAGTAGACTTCCTTTGTTAACAGTAGCTTCAACATATCAGTGGACATGTGTGTATCGGTAGATCTATTCTGTAACGATAGCTATTATCTGTAACAGTGGACTTTAATGTAACAGTGACTAGTCTGTATCAGTACCTTTCTCCTAGTGGTATACTTAAATGTATCAGTAGCTCTGTTATGTTTATGCATTCTATTGGCAGAATAGGTTTAGTCAGAGTGTACAAACATCCAGTAATTGAAATACTAGTATTTAAACATAGAACAATACTTAAAGCAAATAAATAGATAGATTCTCAAATAAGTATTTAACCATTTATCAGCTAGGGATTAACAATATACAAATAATCATAATTGGGATTATCAAAATATAATAAAGCAACAAGACGCACATAGGGTTCAACAAAAATATTTTGATAACAATTTCATTAATAACATCTTTTATAACTATTTTATTAAACAAATTAACCGTTAAAAATGAAAATATATATTCAATGCATTTATGGATAATAAATCATTACATGTCATATGATGTAAAAAGAATGTTTGTTTTTATGGTAAAAAGGTTTAAAAAATTCTTTATTCGGAAAGTAACAGGAAGAGTCCATTAGTGATATTTGTATAAGAATAAAATAGTAAAACTATATTTTTATAATCATAGGATATTATTAGAATATACTTGGATAACCTTTTTAGAGATCATGGATTTTAATGAACACATATTTCCCTCGGAATAGAGGGTAAAGTCATTATTTACTAAAAATAAATTATTAAACATATTTTGTACCGAGTATAAAAATTATACCAATACTATGTTATAATATTTTTATCCATAGTATTAGAAATTTCATGATGTTTATTGAGAGGTTCTATATAATATTTCATCAAATAATTCATAGAAATAAACCATCTTGAAGAGAGATGAGATTGTTTCAATAAACTATTATAACATGATAACATGTGATCATAGTCTACATGTATGAAATGGAAATTTAATCAAGATTAAAATATCATGATAATAATTATATAAAATAAATAATAGTTAATATTTATGTATATACACCTGTAAAAATAATGTAGGTGTATTATGAAACATGTTTCTCCGAAAAGTGAAATTGAGATGAAATTGTCTTACCGATTTGGTATATTTTGATGAATTCACCCCCTGAAATAAATAACTAAAAATAGATATGAAAATACCATGAAATATAGGTATAAAAATAATTAAATATATATATGGGAAGTATACACACCACATAAATGGAATGGATGGGGAATAAAGAAGTTGTCTTTTTGAAATAAAAAGTGAGATGAAATCCCTTTACCTAGTTTCTTGTCTCTCGTCATACTCAATCAAACCACCAATGAAATAAATTTTAAATTATTATAAATATTCTGAAGAACCATATTCTTATATATATAATTTTATTATTACCTTATATTACCCCCTTGTTAAAAATCCTATATCAAGGTTTCACTTTGGGAAATATTCAAATTATTTTTCATATGTGTATCAATTTGTTATATATTTTGTATTTTTAATTTGTATAATGATTTATATAATGTAAAACATGATATAAATATAATTTATTTACATTAAATGTGTATTATAATAACTTTTAAATTATATATATATGTAATGAAATACACTATTCATGGAGATGCCATTTCGTACGTATGCATGAACACTATTCCCATTTAATTGGAATGCAGGAATAATGAAAGTAAAATAAATATATGTGTAAATATATATATATATATATATATATATATATTAAATAAGACATATGATATCATATATTCATTATATATCCACTAAAATAATATTGCATACAATCTGTGTAGTGTATGAAGGGATCATATCGCTTTGTGGGGCTGTTAGTCCACACTTCCTAAAAAAGTATTATGTTAACCCCATATAAATAAAAAACATGTTTATCCTACTGGAGTTTCCATCATAATTTCCACCACGAGAGGCGGTAAAGAAAAATTCAATAATCACAATTTAGTGAGGTGGTAGTTCATCCTACACATAAACAACATGTTTATCATTGATTATATGGATTTTTTCATAATTTTAGTCGCAAACCTTAGAATAAAAAAATAATAGAATATTTATGTTATTTTTTATATATTAATGTAAAAATAAATTAGGATGTTTGAAAAAAAAATAAAGTAAGCACTTGTGAGAAGAAGTTTCATCTTAATCGGTTAACTCCTTTTGGTTTGTGTGAAAAAGATTTCTTGGATTACCTTATGACTAAGGTAATAATTTTAGTTGAAATGGAGAACCATTTAAATGTTAATTTTTCATAGAATAGACGATCCTACTAGTTTTGGGTTGTGAGAGGAATTGGGACAGTTGGTGGCTTTTTATAGGGATGGAAAAGGATTCACATGGAATTTTGAAAACAAGAAAGGTACATAAATTTTATTACATAAAAAAGTATTATAAAAACCAGTATAATAATTAATGGGAGTTTTATGGAAAAATAATTGAAATAAATTGGTTTTGGACATGTTTATATGTTATTTTGGATAATAATATTAAGGTTATTCCCTAATTAAGATTAATTTGACCTTAATCCCTATGATTAATTTTAAACACTTTTACTAGTTATTTTGGTCAAAAATATATATTATCATACATGACCATAAATATTATAATTATTAAAATGTTTATGTCATTTTTTCGAAACATAATTATCAGAAGAATGAAATTTAAGATTAATGCTCATTCTGTAGACAAAACGAAATTACATGACATTAAAGTAGAAAGAAGTTCAAATGTTAATACATTTTTATATTCAATTTCAAAGTGAAATTTATTTTAATGACATAAATTTAATTAATATATGTGTAAATGGTCTAATTTTACATTAAAAATGCTTCAAATTTAATTTTAATATATTAATTTTTTTAATGAAAATTAGTTTTAACCTAAAAGAAGTATTTTATAAATATTTATCAAAATATGAAGTCCCTATAAAAAATACAAAAAATTAACCATAAGATTATTTGAATATTATATATTAAAAAATATTTTTATTTTATCAAATAAAATTCCTAAAATTATTAAAATTAGTTTTATTATTAAAAGCATTTCATTCGAGAAAATTTTATTTGTAGACATAAATAAGACATTTACAAAAATTATATCGGTCGTTATCAATATTTCTTATTTTTATAAAAATTTTATAAAATATATATTAAAAGTAGTTATTAATTTTCTTATCTGTGATTTTAAGTTCTAGGTAATAATAATATAAATTATCAAAATAATAATAATAATAATAACAATAATAATAAATAATAATAATAATAAGACGATGCATCATAGAAACTCAGTGTTTCATGTGACGTATTCTTAGTCGGTGTTACATGTAGCTCATTACCTAGCAGTATTGCATGTAACACATGTCATGTAAGTATTAATTTTGATTTGAATTCATAACATTGTGTTTTAATATATATTTATATATTTTGGGTGTATATGTAATGATATATTTTAAATGATATGTTAAATGAAAAATATCAAAAAGGTAAATTAATTTGAAAAAAATAATTCACAAAATATTAAGTTGTTACAATATAAAACCCTTAAAATTATATTTTCCCTATAAATTATTTTGGGTTTTCAAAGGATTAATACATTAATGATTCATTCATATAATCCCATATCACAAAAATAAATATAAAAACTTCTCATAAAAAGGGGATTTATGAACATTAATAGTTACCCAATGTAATATATTACTAGGTTTCCAAATAGAAGAACATTTCTTGGGATGTATTATTGGAAATGGAAGAAATGTGCAAATATTTATTGGGAGTTATTTTCTTCATCAATAATAAACTGGTCAATGATTAAAGGTAAGTGGAGTTCCACAATGTCATAAATGTTTGATGATTTAAAAGGCCACTAGTAAAATAAAATTAACGTATTAGGATAACACATATTCATTTAATAATTACCCTAACATTGATTAATTATTTTATTGACCAACAAAATATCGAAATATAGATAATTGACATATATATATAAAAATTTTCGTTCGATTGTTGGGATTTTATAAATTTATAATTCATCCATTACATTGTGTAATAGACGTCTAGAAAATACCTTGTATTCCTGCAGTACTAAAATACTCTTTTTAAAGAAATTATGTCTCATGAAAGAATGAAATTTATAAATAGTAATGGGTAAATATTCTTAAAAATGAATAAGGTTAATTCATGAGTCTTTAATCATAAAAATTAATATTACTAGTTCATTATAGGTAATTATTTTTTAAAAACAATTATACACAAATAATGGAATTGAGTATGAAAGTGGTATGAAAGATACCGTTCTTATCCTTCTGTTATGGGTTTAAGACCCTCATACTTGTTGGAATTGATTCATTGTCATCGGACATACATGGTATCGTTTTAAAAAAAACTAATAAAATATCCAAAATATTGTAGACATCCTTGAAATAATGTTAGTCACATAGTATCCTTTTATCCAAGGTTTTGAAATATATCTCAATGCAAATATAATTTCCTTAATGTTTTACTTATCCTTTTTATAAAATAGATATCCTTATAACCCTTATGAAGGATGAAAATCTGAAACCACAGAAAGAAATTCATGGAATCAGATGAAAATTGATCCACTATATATCACAATGTATATCTTGGTTGTCAAATTCAAAGCATGTGAATTCCCTCATGGTAAATTTTTCTTGGAACAATGAAACAACTTGAATTACTATAAATACATCTAAAAAACATGCATGATTCCTAATTACCTATTTTACAGGATATATTCCATAAATCCAATAATCTTAAAACTACAACTATTATAGGATAAACAACTTGTCAACAATTCTTAAATTAGTTCAAATGTTATCAATATAGTCCACAATAAATATTCATGTCTAACATATCTTTATCCAAAACAAATTATAATTCAATAAAGAACATATTAAAGGTTATCTTTACCTTAATTATCACCTTTCCCTTACATCACATTTTTATTCCATTAGAACTATTCAATGAGTTCTTGTAAATCTGTAGCAGAAAACAAAATCTGAATTATTCAAATATATGTCACCATTCATGAAACAACGTTCTTGAATCCAATTATATAACATATTTTATTAGTATGATTCATCCAAATTACATTAACAAGGATTCCTCATTCTGTTATAAAATCCCTTTTTCCATTCACATTTCTTATTTACTCTGTTCATCATTATAAATGTAACCATTACCTACATCGCCTTGCTCGTTCACATTAGGACCATTAATTATGGGAAATATATTTCATATTTATCTTTTACTTTATACATAAAACACTTAACCATGGAAATTTTCATGGGGATGCCAACATTCTCATCCGTTTTATTAACCAAATGCATTATTTTTCCCAAGCAGTCACTTCCATTGTGTACTTCTTTTTAATAGTCAAAAAAATATTTATTTATCTAAGGAATTCACATAGGTTATTACTTCAACATTATATACATAAATTGAACTGAATATTATTACATCCATGGTCTCCATTACATTAAATATTAGTAATCTCTTTCTTTATCTTCATTAGTGACTCATAGAGTTGGTTAAGGTACCATATGTTAGTATTGTTCCATAAAAACCAACTCGGATTAATCAAAAAGGTATTCCATCCAATGATCTTCCTACATGAATACTCCTCAAAAAATTATACATCACATTATACATTAATCTAGTTCATTCATGTTACCTCCGTTGTCTAAAATGTGAAGCATAGTGTGTATATTACTTATCCTAGAAAAAAAACACATAACCTTGAATATATTTAATTATAGGATGTATAAATCATGACATCAACCTTAATTTACTATACCCAAGGTTAATACTAGGTTATTCATATCCAACAGATATTTATATCCTCTATGAAAATTTGTGAACTTTTTGTTAATTAAAAAAGCATATCCTCCATGAATGTCATACCCAGTTTGATGTAAGGAACATTGTCATGTAGTAGATTATTGTAATTCTCGCTCAGAATATATTTTTGACATTGTTACCTCTATATACATCTATGACTGAGTGACATCCACTTTTAATTTCCATGAAGCAAATCATATCTATGAAACCACTATCTCTATAATATATCAAAATTATATGACAATTTCCTAAATGATAACACTTCCGAATACCAATACATAGAGATATCCCTAGAAATAACCATAGAAATATACCATGGGATATCAATAAGTTGTTATAATACTAGTTTACATATGTTCAATAACCCTTTATCTTGATACGAACTATAGAGACCCAAGCTTAACATACATGGATATTACATCATTTTAGAAGAACATTAAGTACATTACAAATCTAAATACCTGATGAGAAAAAAAGTAAATAAGGGTGATATGTAAAACTAATCATGATAGTAAGTGTATGAGAACAACATCATGTAAATAAAAAAGATCATAACCTGTATATAAAAGACCATAAACATGAATAATGGCATAAAACATTGCAGTTTAGAACAAATGGATCATAAGAAGATAATGAACATGAATCATGAAAGCATAAAATAGGAATATACCATGGAATTGTTGCAGACACTTAAGTATATAATAAGATTTTCATATTAGCTAAGGAAACATTTCCAAGACCATATAGGTAATATGGGTTCACTCTCTACATCATCTAGGTAGTTATGGTTCACTCCCATTTTCATATTTGTAGCATGAGTTCACATCTCAAAATGTATATATATTACATAAAATCATTTTGATATTTTTTAATGGAAAATGTATAAAATAAGATTTAAAACATTTTAAATCCTTGTTTCTCTGAAAACAAAATAAAAAATTTAAAAAAAAATTGAAATTTTTTGAAAACCTTTTTACTTGCAATCATTTAAATGGATCGTGGATTTTTTTTGAAAATAATTTCATTAAAAAATTGTAAACTTATAAATAAATACTGGAAATGTTTTGAAATTTTTTTATATAATAAATTATTTAAGTATCTTGGAAAATGTTCTGAAAACAATTTATTTTAAAATAATTTGAAAACATAAAAACAAGTTTTGAAAAAATTATGATATTTTTTTGAAAACATATAAAATAAACTTGAAAACATATTGAACAATATTTCCCTTGAAAATTTATAAAATAATCTTGAAAAAATTGTGAAAATCAATTTTATAGAAATATAATAATAAAATCATGAAAGAATTTTGAAAAAAAATATTTTAATTTCAAATTTAATTTATTTTAATTATCTTTTAAACATGAAAATAATGCTTCAACGGATTGATGATGGATAAATATGTACATGTCATATGAGGTAAAATAAAATTTCTTTTAAATGATAAAACGATTAGATAAATGAAATATTTTCAATGAGAAAAAATGATTCATTTGTATAGATTGGTAGATGAAAAAAGGGTAAAATATTCTTTTATTTATCCATGGATATTAGTAGAATAAACATTCAATGCCTTTTTAATGAACATGTCTTTTAAAGAACATAGATTTTCGACTAAAGATAGGGTAATGTTGGGATTTCATAAAAACAAATTCTTAAACAAATTATGTACGAATGATCATAAAAATGATACCTATACAATTTTATGGTATATATATCTTTAGGAAAAGAAATTTTTTAAATTTTAATGAGAAATGAATGATAATATTTCATCAATGAAATCATAAACTTAAACAATTTCAAAAAGCAATGAGATTGTTTAAATAAAATCTTAAAGCATGGTAACAAAGGATCATACTATCAATTTAAGAAAATTAAATATCAAGAATTATAAAATATAATAAAATTATTATATACAATATATTACATGTAGAATAGAGTTATATACACCTCAATAATTAATATAGTTGCATAATGAAACATGTGTATCAAAGAAAAAAAATTGAGACAAATTATTTCCCGATTTCGGGTGCTTTTGAAACAATAACTCCATAAAAT
The DNA here is from genome assembly GCA_963277665.1 of Viscum album. Lineage (NCBI taxonomy): Eukaryota > Viridiplantae > Streptophyta > Magnoliopsida > Santalales > Viscaceae > Viscum > Viscum album. The sequence continues at coordinate 1,359,182,139 of OY728119.1, read as the reverse complement.
AAAGATCATATAATTGTTATTTACATACCTATAGATTTATTTATAATTATAATTTAATATATCCATGGGAATTATGTACACCACAAAAATGGAATGGGTGGTGAATAAATCATATTTATCCCTGAAATAAAAAGTGAGATGAAATTCTCTTACCTTGTTTCTTGACTCTCATCGTACTCTTTAAAAAAGCATTATAATAATTATTAATTTGTTAATGATATTTAATAGAAAAATATTTATATATAAATGTTTTTATTATTATCTTAGTTTACCCTCTTTTTAAAAATCCTAAGTGAGGGTTTCACATTATGTAATATTAACATTATGCTTCACATGTGTCTTAAATTTTATATAACTTTTGTATTTTTTAATTATATTATAATTTAAATAATTTAAACCAGGAAAAAAATAATATTTAACAAATTATATTTGTATTATAATATCCTGTAGAATATGTATTTATGAAACAGAAAACTATGTTCATGGACATGGTAGTCACTATATACGCATGAAATCTATTTTTGTTTAATTAGTTTGTTGAATGAAATAAAGTAAAATACATATATGTATACATAAATATATCATTATAATAATATATTTAAGATATCTTATAATTATTATATATTCACTGAAAACATAGTTAATACAATCCATGTAGTGTAAGAATTAATCACATCGCTTTGATGGGTCAGTAGTCGACACATTATCAATTGAAATTATCTTATTGAAACCAAATAGAAAATAGAACGTTATGAATTTTAAAATTAATACATGAGATTAAATAAAATATATATATAATTTATAACATATTTAAACATATTTTCTATCATAGTTTCTACCGTGAGAGGTGGTATGGAAAATGGAATAATCATTATCTAGTGATGTGGTAGTTCGTTGTATACATAAATAGTATGTCTGTTTTCCATTAAATGAAGGTGTGTGTTATTTTAGGTTGAAACCATATAATAAAAACAACCTAGATAATTTAAAACACTATTTTTATATAATAATTGAAAAATAATTTCAATGGGTGGTTAAAAAAATAAAATAATGGACTTGAGAGAAGATGTTACCTCTAAATCGGGTAAATCCGCTTGGTTTATTCCAAATAGATTAATCAGATTGCATTATTCCTAGGGGAAGGCATATATGATGAAAAAAGGAATTATGAGAAGTTCATTAGGAATATATTTTCCAAACTAAATATGTTTTAGAGGTTTTCCGGAGTGGGAGATGTAGTGGCCTTTTATAGGGAAGAGAAATGACTCGCATGGTATTTTAGAATACAAGTTAGGTGAACACATGTTCAAACCTAAACAAAAGTAAATCAAGACCAAAATAAATAAATAATTTAAATATTATCTTTTATTTATGTATATCAAATTTTTTTTGGCCATATTTATAGTCCATATGTTCTCTTAAGAATAAGGTTTAGCCCATAATTAAGTTGAATATAACCTTAATCGCTACAATTAATTTTTATCACTTTTACTAATATTTTGTATAAGAAATAAACATAATATAATTATACTATAAAAAATATAATGATTACCATGGTGTATGTCAGTGTCTCTCTAATAAATTCACCTAAGAGTAAAAATTAAGATTAATACTAATCCCACAGATGGGATGAAATTACGGGTCTCTAAAGTAGAAAGAACTTCAAAAGTTCATTATATTTTAATATTAAATTTCCAAATTAAATTAATTATTATTAAATAAATATCATTAATATATTTATTATTTAACTAAATATTCCTTAAAATTTTAAATTTCAATTCATCACTAATAATTATTTAATCGAAAATGCATTTTTTCACCTAAAATGAATATTTCCACTATTCATAAATGAAGTTTCACATAAAAATCCCAAAACATCACCCTAATTTAATTTTGATGTTATAAATTCAAAAATTAATATTACATTATCAAACTAAATTAATATATGTGTCTAATTAATTTTAATATCAAATCAATATCATTTGGGAAATTAGTATTTTTAAACACCTAAAGGACTTCACAAAAATTATATCATTCATTATAAATATGATTAATTTCAATAAAAACATTACAAAAAATATTTTGAAAGTAGTTATTAATATAAATATAAATAATTTCATTGTTTAGTTAAAACTATTATCATTTAAAAAATTAATAAAAATAAAATGATTCTTCATATAAACTTAGTGTTGCATGTGACGTATGTAGCAACCCGAAACTTGACATACATGGACATTACATTACTTTTGCATAATACTTAATACATAACAAAAACATACACACAAGGACCGTAATAGTTTAGTGTCTTTAGAAACATGGAACGTAATCCTCTAATCGTGGTGAAAGATCTTCAACATCTCCCATAAAGATATTCCCCTTTTTTTCTTACCTAAAACCTTTCTTTATATCCTGGGAAAAGAAAACATAAAAAGGGTGAGATAAAATGCTCAATAAGGGTATGAATGTATAAAATAAAACATACCATATACATTTATCTTAAATAAAACATGAACATTAAAAATCTTGAGCAAAGACATAAAACATGGAAGTGCATAAGGCATAGATCATAATGGAACATAAATCATGATAAAATAGCATGGGAAAAATCATGTAATTGTGGAATCCATTAAGCATATGTAATGATTTCCATAGTACCCAATGCATTATTTCCAGGACCATCTTAGTGGACAAAGTCCCATTTTGAATCGAGTTCACTCCTCATTTCAGTTCTGTAACACTGAACCAGATTCACTTATCGTTCCATCCATGTCTATCTCATGAGATATAAAATCTTTACCCAATTCATTGGCGGGAGATATAGGTCCCATCCATCTCATAATGAAATATTCTTACTTGTTCCACACAAAAAATACATCATTCATAATAACCCAATAAACCAAATGGGTTTCATAAACATCATTCCATCATCACATAATCCATATAAAAGAAATGGATATCATTTCATAATATGAAAAGTGAATCCATTTAAATCATAGGGACATGATACACATATGAAATGATGTCATCATAGATGAAAAATGGTTTTGATAAAATACTTGAAATGGATTCTTGAGGAAAATATCCTTTCTTATTCAAAATCAAATTATTTTCGCAAAACTTCATGAAATTTTAAAAGAAATATATTTTTTTTTGAAATCCGTAATGAAGTATTTTGGAGGAATAATCATGAAAATAAGGCTTTATGAAACCGTAAAAATCCTTTCATGTCATATAAGTTAAAAAAACATTCTTCTTGTACTTTTGTCGAAAAAGTCAAAAAAGTACCTCATAACGTAAACAAAAGAATGATTCCTTACAAAACATGTAGTAAAAGTAAAAAAGTCAAAAAATGGGTAAAAATGAATTTAAACATACATGAAAACACTTTTATAAAACATGGACATAAATGATAGAAATAACCCCAGTAAATACTTAGGAATAAGCAATCTCGGATAAAAATGAGATTTGCACAATTTATCCCTTACCTTAGGACCGATTTTCTTTGTAAGTGTCTGAACCTCCTGTATAATGATTTAAATAATGTTATTGACTTATTACAGAATCATATTAATTTTCATTATTTCATATATGGTTCACTTATGACTTATATTTCCCGTTCTTTTGTAAATTCCGTGTTAAAAGTGATTTGGGTAAAATCGTTTCATTTGTCGTTCGTGTTTTGACTTTTAATTATTCATATGATTACTTAGATCATAATTACTTACCTCCAGAATGTAAAAAATGTTTTATATATAATATATATTCAGATTATACATATATATAATTGATTGATAAAAGGAATGAAATACAACGTTCATGGAGACGGTAGGCCGTACGTACGCATGAACGTTGTTTTCGTTTCCTCATTGAATTGAATGGAATTAATTTGATTACATACATATATATATATATACATAAATCCTGTATTATTATTTCATATATTTCATTATTTCTTATTATATATAATTTATAGTCATTTATGAATGGTTAATCATTGATAATGAATCTCATTGTGTCGTGGAGATGGTATTCCGTACGTACGCACGAGCGATGATATCGTTCCCATGATCGTGTAATTTTATTGGAGTGTATGTATACTATTACATAATCAATATCACTTTATAATAATCATATATAGTTATTATCTACACCATTATACCCATCCAAGTAATGTGGTGGTGGAAAATAAATTACACCACGGCGTGGAGACGATATTTCGTACGTACGCACACGCGATGATTTCTTTTTCCATAATATGGATAGATTGTGAAATAGGATTGTTTCATACATATAATAAAATATCATTATATGAGTGGTAATGAAGTTATCACTTCATAATGAAACAACCTAAGAAGAAGAAGTGGAAGAAGAAATAAAGTTGAAAGAATCGGTAACAGACATTACCTCTTCTTTGAAGCGCCTCTTTGAGACCTCCTCTTAGGGAACTAAAATTGGTCTTTGAAGAAGACCAGGACCTCTAGGATGTTTCTAGGGAAGTGGAGAAGATAATTGGGCAGGGGTTGGCCGAGCTTGAAGGCTCAAAGTGGTGTTTGGAAGAGAGGGAGGAGGTGATGTAATGGCCCGGACCCCTCCGGTCCATTCCTTGTTGAAATCGATGTGGTCAACACGACGTGCGTTATAATGATAATTTTTTTAATACTGATGATAACGTAAAAATATGTTAAATAATAATGATGATGACATAAATTGTGTGATTAATTAAACTAAAAAGTGAATAATCATGATAAAATGATTTAATGGGTGTTATTATTATTAATGATGTGAAGTGGGAAGGTGTGTGACCCATTATAGGTTGATAAATGAAACATGCGGTTGATTACTAATTGAGTAATTGTTGAAATTAAATTTGAATAATAATAATGGGTGTTGTGTTATTAATATTATTCATAATATTAATGAGAAATTAATAAAATGAGTTATGATATTTATTGCAAACAAATAAATGAAGATGCACAATGGAAGCATGGTGGTGCATTAATAAAATTAAAGGTGAGTTCGTTATTATTATTATGTTAAATAATAATAATAATGGTGGTGTAAAAATATGTTGGGTTTATTAAAATGAATGGTTTTAATTTAATAAAAGTGGTTCAATTTAATCAGTGTGAAATAGAAATAAATAGAATTAAATAATTAAATTAATGCACGTTATGTGACATCTACGTGGCATGGTCAGATTCAGATATCCAACGGGGTTGTTTAACGTGGTCAATGTGATGAGCATAAATATTATCATTATTAAAAATAATGATGGTGATGAGTTAATAAAAATAAGTTGATGAATTGTTTTTATTATTGAAAAACAAAAAATGACAATGATGGCGTAAAACTATGTTCGAGAGGTTAATGAAATTAAAGGTATTAAAAAGGGGTTTACCTTCGTCTCTCTTTTTGGTGCAACATGCACGGTGGGATATTTTTCTTTTGTTCCATGGGATGCAGTTGAACTTTAAATAAAGATAACAACCAGATAAAGAAGGGTTTGGGGTTTTGTGCTATTTCTATTGCCTTCTAGTTTCTTTATCTTCTGATTTTGATTTTGGATTGAAAGGCCTTTGCCTACTGAAAATCAAGGCTGTTGGTGGCCTTTGCGTGCGCAATTGATATCTGAATTGTTTGTGGTTGGTTTTGTTAAAACATGGAAAATGGATTAGCACGTAAAGACTGGCTGATTAAATGAGAATGAAAACCTTGTGTGATCACCCCGATTGAACAAAATCAGAATAATGAACATGTTGGTGGTTTGGTTGTTTTGTGGAAAATGCATTTATTTATGAAAAGTGTTTTGATTATGAAAAGTGTTTTGAAGTAAAAGGTGTTTTCAAATGCGGAAATGTTTTGTGTGTGGAAAGGGTTTTTTGTGTGGAACATTGAAATAAATGAATGATGGAATGTTGTATGGTTGTGACAATCTCTTGTAAATGAAATGGCATGTGGTTGAATGCGTTTTACCTAACCTTGGTTGTGGATGGTAGGGATATGTTTGTGAAAGGTTTTGTCTGGATGTTAGTTGCCCAGTGGTAATAATTTGTTAAACTATTGCATGAAACATGAAAACCTAAATGGGGTTGGGGGATGATTGTTTGGTTGTTGATGCATGCTTCGTGGTAGCAGTGCCGAGGCACATGCTCAGTTCCTCTTTTTAAGAAGCCATAGGTTGGACTGTGTGTTTGGTATATGTATATATATAATTGTATCTTTGTGTGTTGTCTCACCACACCCATGTCAAGCACCTAGTGTTGAACACTCCCATTTTATGGGAGAGGGTGTTCCCCCTTAGTTACTAGCTCCTTCCTGCTCCTTCTTCAATAGGCTGTGATGGCTTGAGGCGACCTTTAGCCCAAGACTATTCGGGCAGGCTTACTGTTCCCAAGAACCTTCGAGATGAGGCCCAAGTGTCTGCGTGCGGGTTAGTGGTTGTGGCCCAGGTGTGTGTGGGTGAGATGCGTGGTTGTGAGGCCCAGGTGTGTGCGGGTGGGATGCGTGGTTTGGCCCAGGTGTGTGCGGGTAGGAAGAGTGTGGTAGACTCAGGATGTTTGCCGTTAGGAAGAGCAGCCTCTAATTAAGTGGGAAATGGTGCGAGGTACCCAATACTTTTGTTCTATATATATACTAAACTTGTTTGTGTTACTTGGTGAGTGTGACCAGTGTGGTTGGTTGGATAGTTTTTCCTTGTTAGTTTCTGGTTCTTCTGTTTTCTAACGGGAGGTTAGGGTGTCTCCCCACTTGTGCACGAGAGCTTTAGGTTTCCCTACGGAGTATACTTGTATGATCACACTACGTTTACTTTCAGGTTTCCAGGAGGACTACCAGGGCCGTGCGGGACCCTACTAGTCGGGCAGTTGGAGTTGTTGTAGTTGTTGTTCTCTTGTTTTCTTTGGCATTGTACTTTTGAGCTTCCTTGTACTTGTACCTTGTTATAAAAATTGTTTAACATGCATGTGGGCTTGGTTTGGGTATATTTATATACACTTGTTCTTTTCCATTTTTGGTGGTTGACTCGTCCAATTTCCCGATCCAAAATAATAAAAAGGGTAATGCCTCCCATATTTGTGAAAACTCATACCCTTGGTGCTTGTCGCCAACCCGAGGCCTACAGGAGGCAGGACTCGGGGGTCATTATCTCCCTTTCACCATTGCCAGCTCAGTAGGGGCATCTTTGGTGGGAGGGGGTCGTGACAGAATGGTATCAGAGGTGATGGTTGAAAGATAGGATGGAGTCTGGAGTTAGGCACAATGAGGATTGTATGGGATGGTAGGGCAACATTGTTCGTTAATCTTGGTGCGTGACATAGGACAGGGAAGACCGGCAAGGACACGGGATTTTAGGGCCCCTCGTGATCCGATGCAAAGACTCTGATCCTACCGAACGACCAAGTGAGACTATATTGATTGCAGGTTAGAGACCCTAGGGAAGGTACATGCATCATTATGTTTGTGTTTTACTTGATTTGGGTGTTCTGGGAAAGAAATTGAAATAAAATGATAATTAAAACTTTGAGTTTTTCCTTACTACTTGGGCTTAGGCGATCCTTGTTTACCGTATATCTATGGAACTTGGACGTTAACAGAAATGCAGAGGAGTGGGACGCGGACAATTTCACGCAACAGAAGTGGAAACCCCATCAAGGCGAAAGATCGAGAGAGATGTTTCATGTTTTACTTAAATTCTCTCGTTTATGTTTTGTTTAAATCTAGGAGCATCACACTCAATCGTTGAAACTCATTCTCGCCCATGCTTTGGGATTGGACCTTGTTTTCCATGAGTCTATAATGCTATGTTATTTCCCTCTTTCCTTTAAATGTGTGTGAAGAGTCCTTACATGTGGGGAGAGGAGGACCTGATCCCTAGTCGAGACGCATTAATGTGGATGCGATTAAACCCGTGCAGGTGAGTCAGTGCCGCCTAAAGCGGATAATATCTCGACATGGGAGAAGGAATTCCTCAAGCCATGTGTTCGGGCAATTTATTGTTGTTGTGTATGGTGTTGGGGGTAGTGTAAGTTTGGAAAATCCTAATATATGGAAGTTGGAAGACCTAATTCCTAATCGAGACGCATTAATGTGGATGTGATTAAACCCGTGAAGGCGAGTCAGTGCCGCCTAAAGCGGATAATATCTCGGTATGGGAGAAGGAATTCCTAACTCATATAATTAGGGTTGTCGGTTGTTTCCTGTTATGACAAGAGCCCTGAGAGGTATCTTGCGGGGTGGTTGTTCGGATCCATTCTTTTTCTGGGTTGGTTTTTAATTCTCGAGGACGAGAATGTTTTGAGAGGTATTTGATGTAATGGCCCGGACCCCTCCGGTCCATTCCTTGTTGAAATCGATGTGGTCAACACGACGTGCGTTATAATGATAATATTTTTAATACTGATGATAACGTAAAAATGTGTTAAATAATAATGATGATGACATAAATTGTGTGATTAATTAAACTAAAAATAGAATAATCATGATAAATGATTTAATGGGTGTTATTATTATTAATGATGTGAAGTGGGAAGGTGTGTGACCCATTATAGGTTGATAAATGAAACATGCGGTTGATTACTAATTGAGTAATTGTTGAAATTAAATTTGAATAATAATAATGGGTGTTGTGTTATTAATATTATTCATAATATTAATGAGAAATTAATAAAATGAGTTCTGATATTTATTGCAAACAAATAAATGAAGATGCACAATTGAAGCATGGTGGTGCGTTAATAAAATTATAGGTGAGTTCGTTATTATTATTATGTTAAATAATAATAATAATGGTGGTGTAAAAATATGTTGGGTTTATTAAAATGAATGGTTTTAATTTAATAAAAGTGGTTCAATATAATCAGTGTGAAATAGAAATAAATAGAATTAAATAATTAAATTAATGGACGTTATGCGACATCTACGTGGCATGGTCAGATTCAGATATCCAACGGGGTTGTTTAACGTGGTCAATGCGATGAGCATAAATATTTTCATTATTAAAAATAATGATGGTTATGAGTAAATAAAAATAAGTTGATGAATTATTTTTATTATTGAAAAACAATAAATGACAATGATGGTGTAAAACTATGTGCGAGAGGTTAATGAAATTAAAGGTATTAAAAAGGGATTTACCTTCATCCCTCTTTTTGGTGCAACATGCAGGGTGGAATATTTTTCTTTTATTCCATGGGATGCATTTTAACTTTAAATAAAGATAATAACTGGATAAAGAAGGGTTTGGGGTTTTGTTCTGTTTCTATTTCCTTCCATTTTCTTTATCTTCTGATTGTGATTTTGGATTGAAAGGCCTTTGCCTACTAGAAATCAAGGTCGTTGGTGGCCTTTGCATGCGCAATTGATATCTGAATTGTTTGTTATTGGTTTTGTTAAAACATGGAAAATGTATAAGCACGTAAAGACTGGATGATTAAATGAGAATGAAAACCTTGTGTGATCACCACGATTGAACAAAGTTTGAATAATGAACATGTTCATGGTTTGGTTGTTTTGTGGAAAATGCCTTTATTTATGAAAAGTTTTTTGATTATGAAAAGTGTTTTGAAGTAAAAGGTGTTTTCAAATGCGGAAATGTTTTGTTAGTGGAAAGGGTTTTATGTGTGGAACTTTGAAATAAATGAATGATGGAATGTTGTATGGTTGTGATAATCTCTTTTAAATGAAATGGCATGTGGTTGCTTGCGTTTTTCCTAACCTTGGTTGCTGATGGCAGGGATATGTTTGTGAAAGGTTTTGTCTGGATGTTAGTTGCCCAGTGTTAATAATTTGTTAAACCATTGCATGAAACATGAAAACCTAAATGGGGTTGGGGGATGATTGTTTGGTTGTTGATGCATGCTTCGTGGTAGCAGTGCTGAGGCACATGCTCAGTTCCTCTTTTTAAGAAGCCATAGGTTGGACTGTGTGTTTGGTATATGTATATATATAATTGTATCTTTGTGTTTTGTCGCACCACACCCATGTCAAGCACCTAGTGCCGAACACTCCCATTTTATGGGATAGGGTGTTCCCCCTTAGTTACTAGCTCTTTCCTGCTCCTTCTTCCATAGGTTGTGATGGCTTGGGGTGAACTTTAGCCCAAGACTCTTCGGGCAGGCTTACCGTTCCCAAGAACCTTCGGGATGAGGCTGTAACAGCCCAAGATTTTATAAAAAAAATATTCTTTTTAATTTTATTAATGTCTTGTGTTGAACGCTACACCAAAAGGAGCATGCACAACACGCATCCTTGACTTGACTTGCATTACACGCAATCACGACCTTCCTCGATAGCGTGTGTAATACGCAATACCGAGTTTCACTAAACAACGGTGTGCTATTAAAATATTATTAAAACTAGCCGTTATGAATAGTAATAACCAATTTTTTAAAATTCTGTAAATATTATTTTTCAAAATGAACTTCATTTTTGGATTCAGAGTATCGAATTTAGCCTAAGGTGAAATTTTGGTACTTTTCGGATAACTTTCATATTCTGATGAATAGTGAAAATTACTAATTTATAATTAAAAACAACTTTTTTAATCGAAATAATTAATAGTGATAAATTATTAATTTGAGTAGTTTTAAAATATATTTAGAATATATTTTTACAATTTAATACAATGTTGGTCATTGGATGTAATTTCACATTTAAACCAGACGTAATCAAGCGTCAATCTTTTGATAGATATTGTTTCTTAAAAACACGCTATTTGTTTTAACAGCGGGATTTAATTATAAATGTAATTAATGCAATTTCTATGTTATGAATTTGGTAAAATAGACTTCATTTTTGAATTCTGAAAATGAAATATAGCTTAGGATGAAATTTTGTCATTGTTCTGAAAAACATCAATTTTTGATGAATAGTGAAACTACTAAGTGGTAGGTTAAAAACTGAATTTTGTATAAAACTTAATTTTACCGCTTCTGTGAATGGAATTTCAAAAATCCGAGAGACATGGTTAATATCAAGGACTAAAATGTGGTTCAGTTAGATGAAAATAATTTTTGGTGAATAGTAACTTTTTACGTTTTTTACCGCGGTTAATAGTAAATTGGGTAACTAAGGGTAAATATGATATTAATATTACCCTAACACATGTCCTAATTCTATTGAACAAGTTTAATTCGACCAAAAACAAACTTAGGAATAAAATATGACCATTTTGGCCCACTTGGATTAGATTAGGACATTTATTATTAATTTATTTAATGAAAGGTTAAAATAGTTAAAATCAATGTTTAATAAGTAAATCATTTTTAATATGGGGTTATACATAAGATAAATTCTATTTTAAATATTCATTAGAAATCTAAAAAGATTTCCTACATGATGGTATTTTATTTGTAATTTTTAGACATCAAATAATTTAATTTATTTATGACACAACGATGATGCATTAATTATCTTATTAATGAAATATTGACATAATTGATGTTATAAACACCAAAATAAATGTAATTTGAGATTTTTTATGAATTCCACTAATTTTCTAGGTTACTATGATATATTAATATTGATTTAATCAACTTGGTTCGAACATTTAATTCTGTTATGACTTTCACAAAAATCATATATCAAATAGTGTCAAAATTGACACAAAATTGATTTTAAATCAAATATTATATTATTAATTGTTATTTTATTCCTAAAAATCTAAGGTTTAGCCAAATTACTTAGATAAGGATATATATATTAATAATAAACAATTTGGGGTTCGTTTGGCATGTTATAGTAAGTGTATTAACCATATAGTGAAAGAAAAGAAAAAGACACGGTAAAAGTTAAATTATTTAACTTAGAGTTAAATATAATTGATAAGGTTAAAATAATATCCTAAACTTGTCTAAATTCTATTGGTTGATAGAATTTCGACCCATCCCCACTTTAGCTTCGAAATAAAACCCTTTGGAACCATTATAAACCGATTTTGACTTTAATATAAAATAATATTTTGAGATATTCCTAAGGTGCCCCTCTCCTCCCCTATAAAAGGACACCTCCTCCCCCTCCTCCTCACACCAATTTGAGCACTCAAGCTCGGCCAACCCCTGCCAAAATCTCTTCTCCACTTCCCTAGCAACATTATAGAGGTTCTGGTCTTTCTCAAAGACCAATTCTAGTGCCCTAAGAGGAGATCTCAAAGAGGCACTTCAAAGAAGAGGTAATTACCTTTACCAATTCTTTCATCTTTATTTCTTCTTCCACTTCTTCTTCTTAGGTTGTTTCATTATGAAGTAATAACATCAGTATTACTCATATACTGATATGTTATTATAAGTATGAAACAACCCTATTTCACCATCTATCCATCCTACGGAAAAAGAAAATCACCGCGCGTGCGTACGTACGGAATACCGTCTCCACGCCGTGGTGTAATCTATTTTCCACCACCACCTTACCTGGATGGGTATAATGGTGTAAAGAATAACTATACATAGTTATTAAAACATCATATTGATTCTGATATATTGTATAATCCACTCCAATTCAATTCAATATTTATAGAAATGATATCATCGCTCGTGCGTACGTACGGAATACCGTCTCCACGACGCGATGAGATTCATTCTCCATGTTAACCATTTAAGAATGATTATAATGTATATATAAGAAATAATAATGAAATATATGAAATTATGAAGCTACTGGATTTATGAATATATATACATATGTATGTCATCTACTTACTTCCATTTCAAGACAATAAGGAAAGAAAAACAGCGTTCATGCGTACGTACGGACTACTGTCTCCCTGAACGGTGTTTTTCATTTTATTTATCTATCTATTATATATATATATATACTGAATATATATGATATATAAATCATATTTTATATTATGGAAGTAAGTAAATCATTATATAAGTAATAATGATGTCAAGAACATCAAGTCAAAACACCTACGATAAATGAAACGATTTTACCCAAAACGCTTCTTTAACATGGAATTTACAAAAGAACGGGTAATATAATGTCATAAGTGAACCATATATGATATCATAACAATGAATATGATTCTGTAATAAGTCAATGACATTATTTAAATCATTATACAGGAGGTTCGGACACATACGAAGCAAATTGGACCAAAGGTAAGGGAAATATCACAATCTCATTTTTATTCGAGATTGTTTATTCGTAAGTATCTACTGGGGTGTATTTTATCATCCACATCCATGTTCCCTCAATATGTAATATTGTTTCCATCCACTTGCAATAGATTAAATACAATTTTACCCTTAGGTGAGTTTTTAGTAAAGAATATGAAAAGAATCTTTTGTCGTTTTTCCGTACGAGGTACTTTTTGACTTTTCCGACAAAAGTACGAAGAATGTTTTTTTTAACTTATACGGCATGAATGGATTTTTAAAACATTATTTCCAAGAAGCTTCCTTTACAAGTTTTCAAGTTTATTTTTAATCAGTTTTTTTTAGTTTATAATTGTATGACATGTTAAGAAAAGAAAAGAGTTTTTGAAGAAGAAAGGATATTTTCCTTAAGAATGGAGTTCAAGTGTTTTATCAAAATTATTTTCCATCTAAGATAATAAAGGGTTCTGTTTTTATCCCTATTATTACATTGATTTGATTATGTTGTAAGTGAATTATTTTTATGAAGTCATTTACCTTTTATGATTTGTTTTTGATGTCATGATGTTTCAAGAATCCCATTTTTATTACATGTGTTATGTGATGATGTATGATTTATGATTTATGTGGCACACATAAGAAAGGATTCATTATAAGATGGGTGGGACCTATATCTCCCTCCAATGCATTGGGTAAAGAATTTATATCTCATGAGATAGACATGGCTGGAACGGAAGGTTATTTCGGTTCAGTGATACAGGACTGAAACAAGGAGTGAACTCGATTCAGAAAGGGACTTTGTCCACTAAGATAGTCTTGGCAATGAGTCATGACTAACAAGAAATGATTTTCCATGATTATGTGTGCATGCCACAAAGTTTCAAGTTTCATGTTATGATTATGGGGATCTCATTTTCACTTCTATGATTTATCCCATGTTATGATATTATGAGCTCTTTTGCAGGTTAAGATTTCCAAAATCTATGTTCTTATGTATATGATTTGATTGATATTTCTTTTGTTTACCCTTACTGGGCATTTGAGATCACCCTTTTATGTTTTCTTTTCCCTAGGATATAAAGAAAGGTTTTAGGTATAAAAAAGGGAAGATCTTTATGGGAGATATTGAAGATCTTTCATCACGATTAGAAGATTACGTTCCGAGTTTCCAAAGACACTAAACTATTACGATCCTTGTGTGTGTGTTTTTGTTATGTACTAAGTATTCCACAAAAGTAATGTAAAGCCTATGTACATCAGGCTTCGGGTCTCTACAGTTGGTATCAGAGCAAAGGTTTAGTCAACCTTTGGAAACTAGGATGCGAAAACGTTAGTGAGATCCCTAGAAATATTTTTAAAGTATGTCTAGGGATGTCCCTAAGGAGAAGTATACGTATAGGATATAGTCCTAGAACTACGGTAACGATCTTAGAATTTAACCTAAGATGTTAGATATTTAGGGTGCTTCCCCTTTATTATGTTGTTTTCCCAAGCATGATTTTTGCCTCTCACACTATTCTTTTTGGGTTTTAGACGATGGCTGGAACCCGAAGGAACCGTGTTGATCAATGCAATGGACAATGCAATGATTGCCCTCCTGAACAATCAAATGTTATGGGAGATGGAGTGCAAAATCTTATTGCTATACTTACACAAGCTATGAATCATTCTGGACTTCCAAATGAGCATAGAAGGGAACAATATTCTATTGAGTCCTTCATGAGGCAACGTCCACCTTCTTTCAGTGGGTCTTATGATCCACTTGTGGCTGAACAATGGATCAGTACTACTGAAAAGATATTTTCAGTTCTTCAATGTTCTGAACATGATAAAGTCATCTTAGCAGTATATCGTTTGGAAGGTGAAGCTGATCAATGGTGGAATCTTATCAAGAATACGAGGCCAAGAGATGAAATTGAGTCCATGGAATGGGACGAGTTCAAGAACTTGTTTTTCAGTAAGTACTTCCCTCGTATTCTTCGAACAAAGATGGAGAAAGAGTTTCTTGAACTGAAGCAAAGGGACGATGAATCTGTTGGTACCTATGAAGCAAATTTTACAAGACTTGCAAGGTATGCTTCTGGTATTATCATCCAACCTGAAAGTAAAGTTGATCGATTTTTCAGTGGCTTAAAACCAAGTCTTCGAAGGGCATTAGCTATAAGAGACTTCAGTAGCTATGAAGAAATTGTGCGTTGTGCTATCAACGTAGAAATGGAAGTTGGTGTTACATATCCATCTCATGGTTTTGACAAGAAACGAAAGATGGAGTTCAAGGAGAAATCTCATAATAATGGTGAAAAGAAGATGAATGTTTCCTTATGCACAAAGTGTGGAAAGAAGCATGGTGGATATTGTCTTAAAGGGACTAGAAAATGTTTTAAGTGTGGAAAATAAGGTCATCGAGCAGCTGAGTGTCGAAGTAATGGAGAAAGGGTTTCTAATGATGTGAATAAAGCAAACACTGCAGAGAACGCACCACCAACACTTCAATGCTTCAAGTGCAAGGAAATGGGGCATTATGCTAATAATTGCCCTAATCCAAGGGTTAGTGATGATCAACATGAGAAACCACTGAAGGCAAAGGACAAAGGGAAGTCACATGCGATCACTATTGGCGATGTTGAATATGATAACGATGTGGTGGAATGATTAAGCGTTTATGTAATGGGATTCCAAAATAATGTTGTTCATTGAGTATTGCAATATTTATTGATGTGGTATTCAAAGTGATTGAGATATTTTTGGAAATAAGATGATATGCGCACAATGAAGGAATAATAAGATAATGGTATGTTTGATAGTATTCATGAGCTCATGATTGATATAAGGACTAAGTGATATCATGGTTTGAGTATATAGAATTTTGAGGATTTTGGTATGTGGAATTTGTTAACTTTTAACTGCATTCATGTTTTCACTAAGGTATTCAAGAGAATACAAGATTAAGGCCTTTGAATGTTTAGAATGTGACCAACAAAACATATCTTATGATATATGGGGATCAACGACAGTATTAAATCTCTGGTAATCGTTGTCACTATATTATGAGAGTGGACTGCAGTATTATGTATAAGCCTAAAGATTAGACTGGATTATGTTGGACATAAGTTAGTATTGTTTAAGGATAGAAGATTTTCGATATTATTGATGGGATGTTATAGTAACGTAGTTTTAGAAAAAGGACAACCTGCAGGACGGGCGACAGCCCATCGCTTCGGACAAGGCTGTAGGAATCGAACCCACAACCGAAGTGCGACTGGCCTTTATCGCCTACCACTGGCCTACGGGAAGTCCCTGTTTAGTAGAAACTAGTTTTATTATATTAAGCAGTATGATATATGAAGTATAAGTCTATATTAGGAACCATATATGATTAATCTCACTATAGACCGACTTATATATATAATTTTTGCTAACCTTTTGTTTGAGACAGATGGAATGACCCGTCATTCTATCACATAATCTGCTAACACTTCACGAATAACAAATTCAACTTCATTTATTTTAGAGATGAAGTGGAAATTGTTCAAGGCACGAACAACAGTGAGATTGTACCAAAATAAAGAAAGTATTTATTCTAATTAAAATTTTCAACTTTAGGGAAATGATCTTGAAAACCAAAAATGTTGTCCTAGTGATCTTATACCTGATGAATTGGATGGTACCTTAGATCGTCACAAATTTATGGATTTGTGATTGTTGGATTTTCTATAGCCATGTTCTCTACCACTCTCCATCAGAACATGATGGTTAGATTTCTCTTCCACATCCATATTTTCACCTATGTGGAAACCCAGTGATTAGTTTATTTGGATAACCATTACCTTTCATACTTTTGTTTTTAAAGATTGGTTTTGATATTCCTTTTTACAATGTGGGTTTCTATTAAAGAAACTTTAGAATAGTAAACCATTTATAACCCCGACGAATTTCGAGGGCGAAATTCATTTTAAGGGGGGTAGAATGTAACAGCCCAAGATTTTATAAAAAAATATTCTTTTTAATTTTATTAATGTCTTGTGTTGAACGCTACACCATAAGGAGCTTGCACAACACGCATCCTTGACTTGACTTGCATTACACGCGATCGCGACCTTCCTCGATAGCGTGTGTAATACGCAATACCGAGTTTCACTAAACAATGACATGCTACTAAAATATTATTAAAACTAGCCGTTATGAATAGTAATAACCAATTTTTTAAAATTCTGTAAATCTTATTTTTCAAAATGAACTTCATTTTTGGATATGGAGTATCGAATTTAGCCTAAGGTGAAATTTTGGTACTTTTCGGATAACTTTCATATTCTGATGAATAGTGAAAATTACTAATTTATAATTAAAAACAAATTTTTTAATAGAAATAATTAATTGTGATAAATTATTAATTTGAGTAGTTTTAAAAAATATTTAGAATATATTTTTACAATTTAATACAATGTTGGTCATTGGATGTAATTTCACATTTAAACCAGACGTAATCAAACGTCAATCTTTTGATAGATATTGTTTCTTAAAAACACGCTATTTGTTTTAACAGCGGGATTTAATTATAAATTTAATTAATGCAATTTCTATGTTATGAATTTGGTAAAATAGACTTCATTTTTGAATTCGGAATATGAAATATAGCTTAGGATGAAATTTTGTCATTGTTCTGAAAAACATCAATTTTTGATGAATAGTGAAACTACTAAGTGGTAGGTTAAAAACTAAATTTTGTATAAAACTTAATTTTACCGCTTCTGTGAATGGAATTTCGAAAATCCGAGAGACATGGTTAATATCAAAGACTAAAATGTGGTTCAATGAGATGAAAATAATTTTTGGTGAATAGTAACTTTTTACGTTTTTGACCGCGGTTAATAGTAAATTGGGTAACTAAGGGTAAATATGATATTAATATTACCCTAACACATGTCCTAATTATATTGGACAAGTGTAATTCGACCAAAAACAAACTTAGGAATAAAATATGACCATTTTGGCCCACTTGGATTAGATTAGGACATTTATTATTAATTTATTTAAAGAAAGGTTAAAATAGTTAAAATCAAAGTTTAATAAGTAAATCATTTTTAATATGGGGTTATACATAAGATAAATTCGATTTTAAATATTCATTAGAAAGATAAAAAGATTTCCTACATGGTGGTATTTTATTTGTAATTTTTAGACATCAAATAATTTAATTTATTTATGACACAACGATGATGCATTAATTATCTTATTAATGAAATATTGACATAATTGATGTTATAAACACCAAAATAAATGTAATTTGAGATTTTTTATGAATTCCACTAATTTTCTAGGTTACTATGATATATTAATATTGATTTAATCAACTTTTTTCGAACATTTAATTCTTTTATGACTTTCACAAAAATCATATATCAAATAGTGTCAAAATTGACACAAAATAGTTTTTAAATCAAATATTATATTATTAATTGTTATTTTATTCCTAAAAATCTAAGGTTCAGCCAAATGACTTAGATAAGGATATATATATTAATAATAAACAATTTGGGGTTCGTTTGGCATGTTATAGTAAGTGTATTAACCATATAGTGAAAGAAAACAAAAAGACACGGTAAAAGTTAAATTATTTAACTTAGAGTTAAATCTAATTGATAAGGTTAAAATAATATCCTAAACTTGTCTAAATTCTATTGGTTGATAGGATTTCGACCCATCCCCACTTTAGCTTCGAAATAAAACCCTTTGGAACCATTATAAACCGATTTTGACTTTAATATAAAATAATATTTTGAGATATTCTGAAGGTGCCCCTCTCCTCCCCTATAAAAGGACACCTCCTCCCCCTCCTCCTCACACCAATTTGAGCACTCAAGCTCAGCCAACCCCTGCCAAAATCTCTTCTCCACTTCCCTAGCAACATCTTAGAGGTTCTGGTCTTTCTCAAAGACCAATTCTAGTGCCCTAAGAGGAGATCTCAAAGAGGCACTTCAAAGAAGAGGTAATTACCGTTACCAATTCTTTCATCTTTATTTCTTTTTCCACTTATTATTCTTAGGTTGTTTCATTATGAAGTAATAACATCATTATTACTCATATACTGATATGTTATTATAAGTATGAAACAACCCTATTTCACCATCTATCCATCCTACGGAAAAAGAAAATCACCGCGTGTGCGTACGTACGGAATACCGTCTCCACGCCGTGGTGTAATCTATTTTCCACCACCACCTTACATGGATGGGTATAATGGTGTAAAGAATAACTATACATAGTTATTACAACATCATATTGATTCTGATATATTGTATAATCCACTCCAATTCAATTCAATATTTATAGAAATGATATCATCGCTCGTGCGTACGTACGGAATACCGTCTCCACGACGCGATGAGATTCATTCTCCATGTTAACCATTTAAGAATGATTATAATGTATATATAAGAAATAATAATGAAATATATGACATTATAAAGCTACTAGATTTATGTATATATATACATATGTATGTCATCTACTTACTTCCATTTCAAGACAATAAGGAAAGAAAAACAGCGTTCATGCGTACGTACGGACTACCGTCTCCATGAACGGTGTTTTTCATTTTATTTATCTATCTATTATATATATATATATATACTGAATATATATGATATATAAATCATATTTTATATTCTGTAAGTAAGTAATTCATGATATAAGTAATAATGATTTCAAGAACAACAAGTCAAAACACCTACGATAAATGAAACGATTTTACCCAAAACGCTTCTTTAACATGGAATTTACAAAAGAACGGGTAATATAATGTCATAAGTGAACCATATATGATATCATAACAATGAATATGATTCTGTAATAAGTAAATGACATTATTTAAATCATTATACAGGAGGTTCGGACACATACGAAGCAAATTGGACCAAAGGTAAGGGAAATATCACAATCTCATTTTTATTCGAGATTGTTTATTCGTAAGTATCTACTGGGGTGTATTTTATCATCCACATCCATGTTCCCTCAATATGTAATATTGTTTCCATCCACTTGCAATAGTTTAAATACAATTTTACCCTTAGGTGAGTTTTTAGTAAAGAATATGAAAGAAATCTTTTGTCGTTTTTCCATACGAGGAACTTTTTGACTTTTCCGACAAAAGTACGAAGAATGTTTTTTTTAACTTATACGGCATGAATGGATTTTTAAAACATTATTTCCAAGAAGCTTCCTTTACAATTTTTCAAGTTTATTTTTAATCAATTTTTTTAGTTTATAATTGTATGACATGTTAATAAAAGAAAAGAGTTTTTGAAGAAGAAAGGATATTTTCCTCAAGAATGGAGTTCAAGTGTTTTATCAAAATTATTTTCCATCTATGATAATAAAGGGTTCTGTTTTTATCCCTATTATTACATTGATTTGATTATGTTGTAAGTGAATTATTTTTATGAAGTCATTTACCTTTTATGATTTGTTTTTAATGTCATGATGTTTCAAGAATCCCATTTTTATTACATGTGTTATGTGATGATGTATGATTTATGATTTATGTGGAACACATAAGAAAGGATTCATTATAAGATGGGTGGGACCTATATCTCCCTCAAATGCATTGGGTAAAGAGCTTATATCTCATGAGATAGACATGGCTGGAACGGAAGGTTATTTCGGTTCAGTGATACAGGACTGAAACGAGGAGTGAACTCGATTCAGAAAGGGACTTTGTCCACTAAGATAGTCTTGGCAATGAGTCATGAATAACAAGAAATGATTTTCCATGATTATGTGTGCATTCCACAAAGTTTCAAGTTTCATGTTATGATTATGGGGATCTCATTTTCACATCTATGATTTATCCCATGTTATGATATTATGAGCTCTTTTGCAGGTTAAGATTTCCAAAAGCTATGTTCTTATGTATATGATGTGATTGATATTTCTTTTGTTTACCCTTACTGGGAATTTGAGCTCACCCTTTGATGTTTTCTTTTCCCCAGGATATAAAGAAAGGTTTTAGGTATAAAAAAAGGGATGATCTTTATGGGAGATATTGAAGATCTTTCATCACGATTAGAAGATTACGTTCCGAGTTTCCAAAGACACTAAACTATTACGATCCTTGTGTGTGTGTTTTTGTTATGTACTAAGTATTCCGCAAAAGTAATGTAAAGTCTATGTACGTCAGGCTTCGGGTCTCTACAGAGGCCCAGGTTTCTGTAGGCGGGTTTGTGGTTGTGGCCCAGGTGTGTGCGGGCGAGATGCGTGGTTGTGAGGCCCAGGTGTGTGCGGGCGGGATGCGTGGTTTGGCCCAGGTGTGTGCGGGAGGGAAGAGTGTGGTAGCGTCAGGACGTTTGCCGTTAGGAAGAGCTGCCTCTAATTAAGTGGGAAATGGTGCGCGGTACCCAATATTTTTGTTCTATATATATACTAAACTTGTTTGTGTTACTTGGTGAGTGTGACTAGTGAGGCTGGGTGGATAGTTTTTCCTTGTTAGTTTCTGGTTCTTCTGTTTTCTCACGGGACATTAGGGTGTCTCCCCACTTGTGCACGAGAGCTTTAGGTTTCCCTACTGAGTATACTTGTATGCTCACCCTACGTTTACTTTCATGTTTCCAGGAGGACTACCAGGGCCGTGCGGGACCCTACTAGTCGGGCAGTTGGAGTTGTTGCAGTTGTTGTTCTCCTGTTTTCTTTGGCATTGTACTTTTGAGCTTCCTTGTACTTGTACCTTGTTATAAAAATTGTTTAAACATTCATGTGGACTTGGTTTGGGTTTATTTATACACACTTGTTCTTTTCCCTTTTTGGTGGTTGACTCGTCCTATTTCCCGATCCAAAATAATAAAAAGGCTAATGCCTCCCATATTTGTGAAAACTCATACCCTTGGTGCTAGTCGCCAACCCGGGGCCAATTGGAGGCAGGACTCGGTGGTCATTATCTCCCTTTCACCATTGCCAGCTCAGGAGGGGCATCTTTGGTGGGAGGGGGTCGTGACAGGTGCCCTTTTATAAGGGAGGAGAGGGGCACCTTTGGAATTCTTAAAAATATTATTTTATAATAAATCTAACCCAACTTATAAACCTCCAAAATGACTCATATTATAAGATTAGATTATATAGGGTTGTAATCTCATCAAAAAATCAAATTTAGACATGTTTGGATCTTATTTTAAACCTTATAATTTTGATTTATCCTTATTTAATCTATTTAAGTTTATTTGTGGTAATAAAATTCTAAATTTAAAATTATAACAATTAATTACTTATTTGTTGTGAATTTTCCATAATAGTTTACTTTATAAAATTATAGACCATATAAATTTACATTTATAATTTTTAAATACAATTTTATAATATGTTATTTTTATAAAATAAAAATAGTGTCAATTTTGACACTATTCATTTTTTTGAATTTAAATAAAATATATATAGAATAAATGTTCGAACTAAAAGCTTTAATAGATTAATTAAAGGTCATATGTATCTATAAAAGTAGTGGATCACATTAAATAGTTCATATAATTTTTATTTTATTATTTTTAAAACCATTTATTTGGTTTATCTCTAAATAAAATAATTACTACAACATTTTTGTATAATTATTTAATATACCGATTTGTTTCATAAAAATTAAAAATAAAATCTTATGATGAAGATAAATCTATTACCTTTCACAATATTTTAATTGTTATGTTTAATAAATTATGAAGGTGAAAACTTTGGAATCATTTAAAATAAAATAATATAAGTTTCATAATCACTTTTATAAGGCTCCAAACGGTTATATATTAAGTCATTGGATGATTAAGGTATAGATATACACTACCGATAAATTTTGGTCTGGTTTGTGGGCCATTTAATGGGTATTATTATTTCAATAAAAACTATATTACTTATTTTCCACTTAATAAATAATTTCCGTATCAATAATGTATCACCATTAATGGAAATTATTTAATCCCTAAAAATTATAAATAAATTATCATGATGTAGATAATTTTATTAGATTTCTAGAGACTATTCATGTTCGAAGATTTATGATGTTTATAACTAAATTAAGATTATTATACTTATAAGATTCAAGAGAGTGACATGTTGTCATAGATCATAATGGAACATAAATCATGATAAAATAGAATTGGAATAAAACATGTAATTGTGGCATCCATTAAGCACATGTAATGATTTCCATATTTTCCAAGGCATTGCGGCTAGGACCATCTTAGTGGACAAAGTCCCATTCTGAATCGAGTTCACTCCTAATTTCAGTCCTGTAACACTAAACCAGATTAACTTAACATTCCAGCCATGTCTATCTCATGAGATATAAAATATTTACCCAATGTATTGGTGTGAGATATAGGTCCCACCCATCTAATAATGAAATCATTCTTAATTGTGCCACACAAAAAACATACATCATTCATAATAACCCAATAAACAAAATGGGTTTCATGTACATCATTCCATCATCACATTATCGTTATAAAAGAAATGGATATCATTTAATAATAAGAAAAATGAAACCATTTAAATCATAGAGACATGATACACATATGAAATGATGCCATCTTTATATGAAAATTTTTTTTGATAAAATACTTGAAATGAATTCATGAGGAAAATATCCTTTCTTCTTCAAAATCAATTTCTTTTCACAAAATGTCATGCAATTTTAAAAGAAAAAGATTTTGTTTAAATTATTAATGAAATCTTTTGGAGGAAGCTTCATGAAAATAAGGCTTTATGAAACCGTAAAAATCCTTTCTTGTCGTATAAGTTAAGAAAAACATTCTACTCATACTTTTGTCGAAAAAGTCAAAAAAGTACCTCATAACGTAAACAAAAGAAAGATTCCTTACATAACATGTAGTAAAAGTCAAAAAGTCAAAAATGGGTAAAAATGACTTTAAACATACATGAAAACACTTTTATAAAACATGGACATGGATGATAGAAATAACCCCAGTAAAAACTTACGAATAAACCATCTCTGATAAAAATGAGATTTGCAAAATTTACCCCTTACCTTAGGTCCGATTTTCTTCATAAATGTCCGAACCTCCTGTATACTGATTTAAATAATGTTATTTACTTATTACAGAATCATATAAATTGTTATGATATCATATATGGTTCACTTATGACTTATATTACTCGTTCTTTTGTAAATTCCATGTTAATGAGCATTTTGGGTAAAATCGTTTGATTTGTCTTCCCTGTTTTGACTTGTAATTATTCATATGATTACTTAGATCAGGATTACATACATCCAGAATGTAAAACATGATTTATATATAATATTTATTCAGAATATACATATATATAATAGATCGATAAATGGAATGAAATACACCATTCATGGAGATGGTAGGCCGTACGTACGCATTAACGTTGTCTTCGTTTCCTCATTGAATTGAATGGAATTAATCGGATGACATACATATATATATACATAAATCCAGTATTATTATGTCATATATTTCATGATTACTTATTAAATATACTTTATAATCATTTATGAATGGTTAATCATTGAGAATGAATCTCATCGCGTCGTGGAGACAGTATTCTGTACGTACGCACGAGCGATGATATCGTTCCCATGATTTTGGAATTTATTGGAGTGTATGTATACGATTACAGAATCAATATAACTTTATAATAATCATATATAGTTATTATTTACACCATTATACTCATCCATGTAAGGTGGTGGTGGAAAATAGATGACACCACGGCGTGGAGACGGTATTCCGTACGTACGCATGTGTGGTGATTTCTTTTTCCTTAGTATGGATAGATGGTGAAATAGGGTTGTTTCATACATATAATAACATATCAGTATATTAGTGATAATTATGTTATCACATCATAATGAAACAACCTATGAAGAAGAAGTGAAGAAGAAATAATGTTGAAAGAATCGGTAACGGACATTACATCTTCTTTGAAGCGCCTCTTTGAGACCTCCTCTTAGGGCACTAAAATTCGTCTTTGAAAAAGACCAGGACCACTATGATGATTCTAGGGAAGTGGAGAAGAGAATTGGGCAGGGTTCTGCCGATATTGAAGGCTCAAAGTGGTGTGTGGAAGTTAGGGAGGAGGTTCCCTTTTATAAAGGAGGAGAGGGGCATCTTTGGAATTCTTAAAAATATTAATTTATAATAAAACTAACCCCACATAAAAACCTCCAAAAATAACTCATATTCGAGGATTAGATGAGATAGGGTTTTAATCTCATCAACCAATTAAATTTAGACATGGTTGGATCTTATTTTAAACCTTATAATTTTGATTTATCCTTATTTAATCTATTTAAGTTTATTTGTGGTAATAAAAATCTAAATTTAAAATTATAACAAATAATTACTTCTTTTTTGTTAATTTTCCAAAAAAAATTACTTTATAACAATATTTAACATATAAATTTAAATTTATAATTTTTAAATACAATTTTATAATATGTTATTTTTATAAAATAACAATAATGTCAATTTTGACACTATTCATTTATTTCAATTTAAATAAAATTTATACAGAAGATATGTTCGAACTAAAAGCTATAATATATAAATTAAAAGTCATATGTGTCTATAAAAGTAGTGGATCACATTAAATATTTCATATAATATTTATTTTCTTATTTTTTAAACCATTTATTTGGTTTATCTCTTAATAAAATAATTACTACAGCATTTTTGTATAATTAATTAATATACTGATTTTTGGATAAAAATTAAAAATAAAATCTTATGATGAAAATAAATCTATTACCATTCACGATAATACTTTTAATCTAATTTATCATCTTAAAATCAAGTAGAAAAACCTTTTATAAGAAGACGAAAATAATTATTTAACTCCTGAATATATCAGTAAATTTAGACTATTTCATTTTGAGAAATATTAATGTGTCCATTTTTCTATAGAAGTCATCATATATAAGTACGGATGGATTGTCATGATTACCCATCAGGTATAAATATATGCTATTTTGTGGAAAGGTATAATGATATATGAACTTCAATAAGAAAATAAGTATACTCAATTAATGTAGATCATCATCTTGGATTCAAGTGAATGAAATATATACTGGGAAGTAATGTGGCCTTATCTATGGTTAATCATTGTATAATCATAATGAATTCTAAATAATCATTTGTAGTGTACTAGGGAGTATATTATTATGTGATGACTTCCTAAGGATTGATTTATATATAACATTGAAGTGAGGATATATGAGGGAATCAGAATCCGGTGAAATTAATTATTAAATAATATGGATTCTTATCATTTATTCATTAGAACATGATGGAAAGCCTTTTTGATGGTTTATGTGGTTTTATAATCAAGATGGGTAAATTTCCTCAATGTTGATTTAGACATCTATAAGGATTTATGATTGCTGTAAAAATTTCCCTGTGAAAAAATATACAGTGGTAAGTTGTTTATGGAGTGAATGTATCTAATGATGGATTTTTTCAACTTGTGGTATAATGTGGACCTATATACATTGTGATAACACTACTTTAATAAGATTATATAAGCTGTTAAGATGTTTTTTTATGAATTGATCTAACTATTTATATAATGTTTAAAATGAACAGGTTATGTATATTTGGGAACGACGCAATGGTTTGACATAGAACTATGGATGAGGTTTGGATATTGACTTCTAACCCATATCATATTTTGAATCAACCATGATGGAATGTAATGTAAACATGTACGTCCTTAGACCAATGGAATATTATTCTATTTAGTTATTATCATGGTGGGGAGAAATATAATTCATTATAATGAACCAGTTTAGGATAAAAATACATGTTCAAATAAACATAAGTGTTGATCATTGTCTTGATATTGGAAGCTACTGATAATTTGGATTAGCGTTCTATGACTAAACTTTGAGTTACACAGTAGAGCCATGATGGGAATTATAGAGTGAGAATTTCATTATTGTAGTTTGTTGGAATTCCT
The DNA here is from genome assembly GCA_963277665.1 of Viscum album. Classification (NCBI taxonomy): domain Eukaryota; kingdom Viridiplantae; phylum Streptophyta; class Magnoliopsida; order Santalales; family Viscaceae; genus Viscum; species Viscum album. The sequence continues at coordinate 1,359,155,071 of OY728119.1, read as the reverse complement.
GAAGGTAATATATAATAATCTATATGGATTTTGGTTTTTTTATATATGGATGTGTGTTTAAAATATTTCCACAACATCATAAGGATGTGGAGATAAATGGTTAGAAGATCATAATGGCCTATACTGTTATGGGTTTTGAATTTTTGAGGATGTATAGTCATTTTATATTGTGGATATGTTGTTCTATGAACATGGTATGTAAATAAAATGATCATAATTTGAAAATAATTTAATGGTTTTGGGAATGAATAGAATATCAGTGGTAAGAATGTATCACAGTGGTTAGTTATAGACTTGTCATGACTTACGGAATTATTATAACATCATTGATTAGCCTATAACCCCCTCCAAAAATTCATTGGTGGGTGATGGTGGATTCCCTATATCATTGTTAGGCTCATTTTTTAGGATGCCAAAATAGGCTATTTAGTGGGGATGGAAGTGATTCTATATGATAGTAGGTATAACTAGATTTACAAGGATCTTTAATTGACTTTATAGTATTCTTTTAATATCTAGTTGGTGGGGTACACTAAAATAATTTAATGTGGTTGCCTTTTAGTTCATTTATCCAATAATACAACCATGGTATTAATCTATTCATATCAATTTTTTGAGGAAATTTTGGTCGAACCATCTATTATTTTTCCCTATGAGAATATCCTTTTGTTGATGATGTATCCATATGAGTAGAATTGGTGAATCGAGTTTGGATCATTCAGCTCTTTCAATATTTTTCTCCATTGACATCATGTTGTGATGGATCTCTGTATTTTTCATCATGGACCAATCCCCATGGTATTTCATAGCGCTAAAATATTAATATGTTTCAATTAAAAAAGGATATAAGTTTTATCTATTTCCTTGGTGTCCTATTGATCATTACTGTGATCCTCAAGGAATTATAAGACAAATTCCATCAGATCATGATATAATTTTATGATAATGATGGCGCACTATATTTACATGGCTGGAGGATTTCCCATGATTGAATATGTGTTCCATTAATTATTAATTGGAAAATGTTTTGTACCATAATTATATGTTGCTTAGATTTAGTTAATTTGAGATAAATTTTCTATAATATCATGGTTTTGAATGTGTAATTATGCAGTGGTTAGAAGCTAGACTACATTGGGAGTGGCTCTAACTCCATTAGGACGAATTGTAGTAATGTTTTTTCACTTTTAATCTTTTAGTCCATGTATTTTTATTTAATTATATTAAATATTCCTTCATGATTTTTTCACATGATAAGTCATTTTAACAAAAAGACATCAGATTTATGTTACAGAACATCAATTAATGGTTAGTAATCATTCCATCTTAGAGGTGACATCCAGTACATTATTCTCAATGTATTTACTTTCTCATTTGAATGGGATTTTCCTTAATAGAAATATTGTAATTATAAAATTGAAATTAATAATAAAATGTGTATTTTATGTAATATTGAATAACTCATCGCGATTTATGGAGGCCGAATGGACTTGTATAAATTTTTATTTTTGGGGGTTTTTTTAATTAGAAGACATCATTGGAGGAACACATTCCTATTTACTATACTCTATGGTAATATGGATGTTTTATTGGAATGTGGTATGTGGTTCATGATAGTGAACCAATCTTTTTATATATTAATATTACATAATTGTAGATAAATATTCAATTCATAACATTATTTATTGTACAAACACTATAAAGGATTATTGTCATTGGATAGTAGATACCTAAAAATATTATTTATCTACATTTAATATCTATTTAGTTCATGGTTTTTGGCCACAAAATTCCCAACGTCACCGTATCCAATGATTGATGGACATGCTTTCCAAAGGCATGCGTCCACTGGATGGTCTAACCAAAAACACATAATATCTCACTTTGGTCGAGTGGATGGGAAGTCAAGCTCATCACACCATTTTTAGTGGGGAATTATTTCCAGTTCCGGGACTCTCTTATAGATTTAAGACATATTCATATGTTCAAGAATATTTGGTTTATAACTAAACCTAGTATCCAAGGAATTTAACCTTGGTGGGAAACGTTCAACTAGACGCAGGTGTTCAAAATAATTTATGCCGAGGTTTACCATCACTCATTCGATTAATGACCCGGATGGGCTGGAACATGCTTGAGGTGGCACTAGGAGTGGGGTAGTGAACTGGCATAGAGATGGTTGGATCGACCGACAGTTGGGGTTGAACCTCAGGGAGGCTTCATACATACCCTGCATAGGAAGCAGGGATCAATGTCCACATAGTTCGGATATGTGTCGGGGAACCGACGTGAAGAGAGACCAGGTGGTCCCATGGGTGGTGGGCATGAACCTCATAGAGGCTACCTACGTACCATGTCTTGGTTGCAGGGATCAAAGTCCATGTAGTTCGCATAAACAGTTTAATGTCTTGCTGGATAGGGGCATACAGTTTAACGTCATGCTGTACGAGGGTGGAACTCGACGTGATGAAATGACCGAGTGGTGGGCCTGAACCTCGTGGAGGCTTCCTACGTACCATGCCTTGACATGGATCAAAGTCCTCGTAGTTCGCTTTGGCTTGGGGCTTACCTTCTGAGGAGGCCTAGAGGAGGATGTCCTGGTTGATGCTTACTCTAAGCCCACATGAGTCATGCTTGGTGTAAGAAACATGAGGCAGCAGGGGCCAAAGGATCACGTCACGAAAGGTGAAACCTTGAGAAGTGGAGTAGGGCTTACGCATGAAGGCGGCCCAGGGTTATGGATTGGGGATTACACTCTGAAGAGGAACACACTACAAAAGGGGTTTTTTCAACAGGGATAAATCCCATCGCAAATAGTCCCGTTAGAAACTTATTTGCGATGGGGGAATTTTCATGTCGTAAATAACTACTTATTTGCGACGGGGAAAGCTCACCCGCCGCAAAAGGTTCGGCACACAATGCGTGCTAAACTGTGGGAATGTTATTTGCGACCGGTGGTTACCACCCATCAAAAATAACCGGCGGCGGTAAAAAATATTTGCAACGAGAATATACCCAGGTCACAAATAGTATGTCGACAACTTATAATTTTCGACAGGTGCCGTCGAAAATAATTATTTATCCATTGACCACAATAAATGCGGGCTAACATATTTGCGACAGGATACCCGTCACAAATATTCCCGTCGCAAATAAGCTAACAAATAAATACCCCCATCCGTTTTTTTCATTCATTCTTAAACTCTATCTTCTACTTCTCTCAACACCCTATTTTTAGAGTTCACAATTTCTTAAGTTTAATTTTTATTTCCGGAGATGATATTGAAGTCTTCAACAACTATCAGAGATCAAACTCAGATCAATTTTAAATGTATTTATGTTCATTTTAATTTATTTTTTTTATATTTTTTATTAGTTTTATTTATTGTTAATTAGTTGTAATTTAATTATGTTTAGATTGTTATTTTATATATTAAATTTAAATTATTAGTATTCATTGTTCATAGTTAATGGTAATTAGGAATAATTAATAATAATTAGAAATAATTAAAAATAAATCGGAATAATTAATAATAATTAGGAATAATTAGGAATAATTATTAATAATTAGTCATAATTAAGAATAAATACTAATAATTAGTAATAAATACTAATAATTATGAATAAATAGTGATAATTTGTAATCATTACTAATAATTAGTAATAATTTAGAATAATTCGGAAATAATTAGGAACAATTACGAAAAATAAGAAAAAATACGAATAATTACTAATAATTACTAATAATTACTAATATTTATTAATAACCCCCCCATGCATGCATTAACCTTTACAACTAATCCATTTCATTTTTTATACATTTAATGATCTATCTATCTATATATAGTTATATTTATTCGTATAATAATATAGATTTATATTAGTATAAATATATTCGGTTATATGAATATATATATATATATATATATATTTATTCATATATTAATATATATATTTATTCGTATATTAATATATATTTATATATATATATGTAGTTATAAATTTTTATTCGTATATATTTTTGTATATTAATATATATTTATAAACATAGTTTTAAATAAATTTATAAAATATGGTTTTTTAAGTGTATTTATAGAAAAATAAATATATACATACATAAATCTATACAAGACACACACACACACACACACACACATATATATATGTATAGTTATAAATGAGTACATAGATGAGTTGGTGAAAATCCATCGAGAATGTTAAAACAGCTATAACATCTAATCCGTAAGTCAGTTTCAACTCCAAAACTAGTTAAATCGAATAACAGGAAATGATCTTCGATATGATATGCAGTACATGCCAAACAGACATCCGGATCGGATGTTATAGCCATTTGAATGGTAAAATGACCATAACTTCTAATCCAGGACTTCGTTTCATCTTTACAATCGGTCAAATCGAAGAACATGAAGCGATATTCGATATGATATATGGTATAGGTTTATCAGACATCGGGATCAGAAGTTATAGTTGTTTGAATGGTAAAATACTGGGGTACCCCGATTAAAACTCATTTTTGGAGGCCTTCTGGGACTTTTTTTGCCTCGAAAAAACATTATATGGGTTTTACCCGTCCATAGGGCTATAAAGCTCATCACAGGCTTTGATTTGAAATTTGTAGAGCTCAAACAGAGTCCCAGATGAAATGTTATGGATGTTTGAAGTTTGGGTTTCATTTTCAACATATTTTGGTCATTCATTAATTGTTTTATTTTGTTATATTCAAAGAGTTATTAAATGACTATTAATTTATATAAATTACATAATTACTAAATAAAAATATTTTTTAATTTATTTTATAATCCTCTTTAATTAAATACATTATAAATTAATATTATAATTCCATAGATCCTTTAAAAAACATATTTATAAAATAAATATGATATTTATATCAATATAAATAGATTAATATTTTTAAATATTAAAAAATATTTTTTTTAATATTTTTTAATTTTGTTATTATTATTTGCATCGGGAATATATTTCCGTCGCAAATACGTATTTGCGATGGGCCCGTAACAAATAGATTCTTCGAAGAGACTATTTGCGATGGGAAAAGGGCTTGTGGAAAATACTTTGTTGCGATGGTCCCGTCACAAATTTTTTTGACAAAAAACCAGAAATCTTTTAGCAATGGGCCCATTTTCCGTCACAAATAAATATTTTTGCGATGGGCCTGTTGCAAAAAAAATTAGTTGCGACGCCGTTTCTGAAACGGGTCATTTGAGACGGGGCCCCGTCATAAATACCTGTATTTCTAGTAGTGCCAGAAGGTCGGTGCTTACTCCAAGATGGATTCCCATAGTGTCTTCCTCATGTCTGGTCATGAGGTCATTCTAACCTGTTTGTGGGTTGGGGAATATAATGGGGGCTAATGCATATGTGCAAGTTCACAAGCGGGATAACGCCAATGGGGTTGGAATCAGTCCAAACTAAGGGAGATGAAAAGTGTGAATTACATGCCCAACATTCGGAACATAATGAGGGTGGCTTGGTGATGGAAGATAGTTGTTTACCATTTCGAAACACAGCATTCATATCACGATAGCCTGAGATGGGGAAAAACAAATGAGGGTCGACTGTTGACCGTGTTCGAATCATAGGACCTATCTCGAAGTGTTGTCCAAAGTCTTCTGGGGCGTTGGCCCAGGACGTTAGAGGATCTGATGCGGCATGATTCCGGGCTATTAGGGGGTCGCTTCAGACATGATAGAGGATAGAGATCCGAATGAAGGACACACAAAGCGTGGGGTGGAGTGATGGAATGTTTGAATGGATTCCAGCGCACTTGAAATTATGCCACTGTAAACATGGCATGAGGAATCTTATGCTTGGAGCATAAGGCATATCTTGCATGGTTCAAGAGGCATCCAACTATTGAATGGGAGGGAATGCCACAGTTTATAGTCATGTAGAGAGGACTGTTTCCATACAGTTTAACGTCATGTGGTCAGGACGAGGGCCATACAGTTTAACGTCATGTGGTCAAGACGAAATGGTTGGTGTGGGACTTACGCAAGGGAAGCCCATTTTCGATGAACCTAGAAAAAGGAGATGGAAATGGGCTTAATAGTCTCATGAGGAGTATCTCGACTCATGGGATTTACAGGATGGATGTTTGAGCGGCAATAGGGTGCAGTGGAAAATACTGTTTACCCTGTCCGAATAGTTCGAGGTGGGACTCTCCATTTTTCATGGGGGTCAGTGAAGGAAAAGAAAGAGTTGGCCACGAGGTGTCAGCTGCGGGGGACCAGCCGTAGAGGAGCTATCCGCAAAGGACTGACCATGAGGGACGTGTCACTTGTAGTTCATGGTTTATTTCTCTACAATGGGTGTCTGTGGAGGAGCTGTCCGTGGAGGAGATGGAAGTCCACGAAGGATGTTGTCTGTGAAGGAAAATTTCCATGGAGGAGAATGTCCACGAAGGAGGTTGTCTGCAGATGATATGTTCGACTGCGAAGGGTGTCTGCAAAGTGTCTCGTGCCCGTCCTACTTCGCGCACGCGGAGGTGTTCCACCTCTATTTCGTGAACGACACTATTTCGTGGAAGAGATGGTCATCCCCAAAGAGATGGTCATTCACGCAGGAGATGGCCACCAAGGGCTAGCCGAGGAGGAGTTATCCGCATGTGTTTTGCGGTCTGGTTTCTCCTCTACGTGGAAGAGTTCATCCGCAGATGATATGCGGTCCGCTGATGGCTGCGGATTGATTTCTCCAGCATCTCCCCATGGGTTTTCACCTGTCCTTTCTCTGTGAATTTATTTTTGGTGTACCGTAATGATTATTTATAGAGTCACGGATAGGATGGGCACCTGGCCTTTGCGGAATCCCATGAATGAATCCCCAGCCGCGAACAACTCGGTCATCTAATGATTTTTCGAACCGAGATCTGCTGAATTGCTTCGCGGCCGTGCACTGCTCCGCCTTTATTCTGTGAAGGACGAGGTACGTAGCCTCATATAGATTCTGAATATATTTCGTGAACGATGAGGTTCGTGGTGGGGGGAGTCTCACGGTGGTGGACTGTCCTGTAACCCATCCTGTTCCGCGCCTGCGAAGGGTCCCTGCCTCCATTTCGCGGACGAAGCTGGGCTGCGGAATTGTAGGAGGGCAGTTTGCCAAACCGGCCGCGTGCTGTTTCTGGGAGCTGGTGTGTGGACCGGTTCGGTCCTTTTATAAGTCTTTCGGTAATAGGATTTCCACTTTAAGGAATTTCAGGACCCTACAATGTCATATATATTAAATTAATTCTCACATTTTACACTTATTGACATACCCTATTCAACAACATTCATAAAAATATTTTTAAACAAAACATAAGAAAATAATTTCATTAATACTCAATAAGGGTAATAATTATATTTATCAATCGATTATTATTTACAAGAATAAGATTAGATTATGTTTTTGATGTTGTGATTATAACACACAATGGTCATAATAATGAATCATGGAAAAAATTGTGATTTTAAATGACATGTATCATATGTGATTGTAAAAATCATAATTATATAATGAACAATGAGTTGAAATCATATTAATAATAACAATTAATAATAGTGTGGTTTCATCAGAGTCATAAGAACTATACCATTTTCCACAGTTTACTACTAAAACCATCATATCATAGTGATTGGGTGTTGAAACATGTTTACCATATCATGTGTCATGAACCACCTCCCATTTCCCATATCACTATGGGTAATTGATCATAAAATTTTTTCTAATGTTGATTACATATCCTTAAATGTTTACTATAGTTTATTGAGATAATTAACTCATTCCACATAATTAACTGATGATATAAAAGTCATTAACAATGATTTTTAGTGGTATATAATTCTTTTCTCGACCATCATATTATGAAAACCATACATATTTTTTACATAAGAACACATAACATTCACCAAATCAGCATATCATATCTCATATAAAAGTGATCATTTACATAAAATTTTTATTATTTCCTCATAGAGTAACCCATTAATAATGAAATGGTTTCATAAAAATCTCATCATCATAGTTTTAAAAACAAACCTTGAAATAATAATGGTACAATCATTTAAACATATCTCCTATAAGTAATATGTAAGTTTAAAATATGATAAAATGAATGAAAAATTTCGTTAATATATAATTGTAATATTTCATGAAATAAATAACATTTAAAAAAATCACATATATTAAATTATAATATATATAGAATATAATAGAAAACATTTAATATGTAATAAACCTTGTAATGTGGGAAAATAGTATCATATTCTTGTGTATTATTGATTGTGGGAAATGTAGATCGTGAAGAGAACATTAAATCAAAAAATCATTTCACATTATAGTAATAATGCAAAAGTACATCATTTGTAAAACGATAAAAAGATATCTTTAAAAAATTATATATAATAAAACAAAGTAAAAAAAGGCATCAAAATATCATATGTGAATAGAATTCTCATTCTGATATTTTTGGAAAATACAGAAATTGAATCAAAAGAATTTATTAAAAAATAGGAATAAAATATATTTTTATTAAACACATTACAACACTCCTATAATGGGCCAATTGGAGAGAAATCTGACTATTACATGACAGTTCCATGAGTAACCATCAGAGAAAAAAATAAATAAAGAATCATTGGTTTATATGTTGTATTAAAAGTTATAAAAATGAAATTACACTGTAACGAGTTATACATATTCATTAATAACTATCATTTGGACTATTCCTTATGCCTTAAAAATGGTATTTTGTTATATATTGAATCTCTTTGAGGTGTGTACAGAATCATCGAAGGAATTATGTATTTTCATGGCCATGAAAGATGGATCAAGAAGGTTAGAGGATAGAATATATGCTGTATCATTTCTATGGGGAAGGTGATACACGTATATTTAAATAAAATTTTAAATATTATTTATATCATTGTAATGATTATTGTAGCCTAAGGAAAGCATATTCAATGATAAGATGTTTTCTGTTAAAAATATAAACATCAAATAACAATTTGGTAGAATATGTATCTCATTACATGGTATTTTTGAAAAAATAATTATTAAAGACATGAGTGTAATGTAATGTTAATGAATTATCTAAAATATAATGAAAATGGGGGATCATTACAATTGATTTCGTTATGAGACTCCCAAAATAATCATAAGCGAATAATGTTATTTGTGTTTTAGATAATATCATTATTTAATCAGATAAATCATTGAAATATGTAAACATTTTCCTCTTGATAATATTTCCTTGTTAAATATTAATAATGTGGTAGGATTTCATGAATTACCAAATTATATTTTATCTAAATTTTATTTGAGATTTACCTCATTTTTTCTTATAATTATTCATTATTATTTATATATAAAGCTTTTTTATTGTAATACATTTCATCCTTAAAAAAATTCTATCAAAGAGGATCATTCAATGACTCGATGTCCCATTTATGATCTTTCAATAATGATATAAAAGGTGTATGGGATCAATAACGTCCATTTATGTAATTTTTTTTTAGAAATATATTTCATTTGAACATTTATGTTCCTCTTTATGATGACCTTTATGGTTGGTTGTTAAGAACTCCTACATGTTTAGTTGATGTAAAAGAAATTACAATATAAGGACATTATCAAACTTAAGAAATTTTTGTAGAGTTCAGATCCATTCAATTAAACATAAAATACCCTAATTAATGATAAAAAATTTATGAAAAAAATCAATTGTGTGATTCAGTGTTCGAACATGGTTATATTGTATTGGTTTGATTATATATTAGGAAGTGGATTATTATATATGTAATGATTGAAAACTAGATCCCATGATATATCAGCCCATTTATAATTATTGATCCCATCCAGATGGTATATTATATTATCTTTTTCTAAAAAAATGTCTCACATTTTCGTGATGTATCCTAAGTATCTCTCTTGAGAAGGTACATATCTGATCCTTCACATGTACTTAACTGATTAAAAATATTTTCAAAGGAATGAAAATCATATGAGGAATAACCAATAGAGATTCTTTATATAGGAAATAATGTTGTTTAAAACAATACCAATCATCTAGTTAATTACATATAGATAAAAAAATTAGAAGAATCAATATGGGATACTACGAAGGTGTTGAGGAATAATTATCCTCACATTTTAAATAGGAGAAAAGAAATGTTGATGTTGAAACACATTTAATGGGATATAATGTAAACCCCAAAAATTTATGATATATTTTTTCTTTAAAATATATTAATTTCATAGATACCATTTATTAAAAGTAACACAATGTTTTAACAGACACCACTATAAATTTAACTATTAACACATTACCATTCTGACCATCTTTTTAATAGTAGAAATATTAATTTGAATAAAACAACATTTAAATTATGTGTTAATATTTTTAATTAATGTATATGCAATGGTCAATTAGTGCACATTCTTTTTGTCGGTCTATGGTTCAAAAATAAATTGTTTCAAAATTCTTTTTTTTATTATGGATTGAAATTAATTAAATTTCAAAAAAAAAATAGAAATATAATTTTTTAAAATGGATATAATTTTTGAAAATATCGTATAAATATTATCTTAAGGTTATTTTCGTCCGTTGTTCTAAAAATATTTAATTATTAATGAATATTAAAATATAGATATATTTGTAGAACAACAATTTATATCCACTAAAAAAGTCCCATAATGATCCGAATTTCAACTGAAATTGAAAAATATATCATTTAGTGTGAAGTAATATATTTAATTATGTAGAAATCATCTTTAACTAAATATTGGTGAAACATTATTTATGTGCATAAAAATACATTTTCATAAAAACAGGTTTTCATTATATTTTATAACATTTTAATGAATTGATTTTAATCAACATCTACAAATTGATATTTTCAAAATTAGTTCCATATTGTTAATTAAAATATCAAATAAAATTGAATTGGGAGAATATAATATTTTTCCATTATGAAAATTATCGTGGTAATGATTTATCACTACAGAATAAGGGGTGAAACTGGGATAAAACTATAGGATAAATCATTAAAGTATATATAAAAAATTAATTCAGACAGTTTGATGTGTTTTTTACCAAAAATAAATATATGTATTTAAATAATGAATTGTAAAAATTATTTTGAAATTGAGGACCCAATATTGAATTCTGTGAATTTAGGTTACAATTATACAAAAAAAATCCATTTTTTGGTCTTTAAATTAAAATTTGAAAGTATGATTTCAAAAATTATATCATATTTATTAAATAATGATTCAAAAAGTATACTAAATTATTTAGAATATTCATGTAAAAAATAAAATATTTTTTTGATGAAAATAATATTTGAACTATAAATTGAATATTTTAAAATTTTAACACATATTTATCATTGTATACATAATTTATATAACCTATATAAATATTATTAGTAATGTGGTTATTATTTATTCATAAAAAAATATTTAATTTCATGGTTATAAAAATATAATTTTAAATAATAATACTAATATCAGAATTTTTTTAAAAATAGTCGTGAATGTAAATATAATTATTATATATATAATACATATTTCAATACAAATATTTGATAAAAATATATTGATGTTTTATTCCAAACCCCTTAATAGTGAACATTGTTTCAAAATGAGCAATGCATAATATGTAATTGTTTTTTAGGATACCTATATATTAATAAGTTAAATTAACCATTCCTATTATAAAATGTGAAACCTAGTGCCATGATTAATTATTTAATTAATTACTTATCAGAAATAATTTAACTAATATGCCTAACACTACCACAGAAATAGTTTTTCCCAGCGCCCCCCTTTTTCAGTGCTAAATAAAAAGCGATGTAAAGGGACCCCCTTTATCAGCACTTGTTTAGTTGCGCTGATAAAGGAGGGGCATTTATCAGCGCTTTTTTAAAAGCACTGATAAAGTGTCGAACTCATAAAAAAATTAAAAAAAATTATTACTATATTAATATATAAATATAGTTATATTGATATAAATATAATATATAATTTGTTAATATATTTTAGATAAGTATAAATATACATTTACACGTAATATACTTAATATATAAGATATTTAGTGAAAATGGCTTCTTAAAAAATTTAACAAATATTTTTAATTAATAATTTGTTAATTATTATGGAGTAATAGTCATTTAATAAAAATTTGAAGACAATGAAAATTAAAAAAATTATAAAAAATACCCAAAATAAGGTGAAAATGCATGTCAGACTTCAAACGGCCCTAACATTTGATCCTGGTGTCCATTTGAGCTCTACCACATATATAATCGAAGCCTGTGCTGAGCTCTACGTCGTTTTTGATCGGGGTTACCCCGGTAAAGGGATTTTCATCCTTGTTTAAGGGGGTATTATTGGATTTTATTCGTGGGGACTAAATTTATTCCAAGGTATTATATTCATATTGATATTATGTATCTGAAATTTTATCATTTTTTATATCACACTGCTAATTATAATCAAATATATAACTATATGTGCATATTTGTTTTATATATTCACAGCTAAAAATTAAAATTTTAAAATAAAAAATTAAACATACTTACATATAAAATATATTAGCTCTATCTAAATAATAACTAATATCCATTTTATTTAAAATACCAATATATGAATATTTTTATAACTATTATATATTAATATAACTATATATATATATATTAATATAACTACATATATATTAATATTACTATATATATAATAATATTACTATAAATATATATATTAATATCTCTATAAATATATGTATTCATATAACTATATATATAATTATATTAATATAAAAATATATTATTATACGAATAAATATAACTAAATATATATATATATATATTAATATAAATATATATTACTATAGAAATAAATATAACAGTATTTATATATATAAATAGAGATATATATTAATATAACTATATATATATAGTAATATCACTATATATATATTAATATAACTATAACTATATTTATATTAATATATATATATATTACTATATGAATAATTATAACTATATTTATATACATATAGATATCATGAAATAGAAAACAAATCAAAATAGAGTTATGGTAAGGGCTTAGGCGCGCATGGGGGAGGTCACGAGTTCAAAATATTTTGGAGTCAGAGGCGCGCGCATGGGGGTGGTTGTGGGGGGCTAGCGCTGATAGAGGGTGGAGGGGGTGTGTGTGGGTGCCGGAGGGGTTAAAAATCTATGTTAAAAGGGGGGATCAAGCATTATAAAATCCCCCCAATTTGCATGATTTTTTTATTGTTTTGTGTTTTTTTTAATTTTTTAAAAAAATTAATTTCTTTTTTTTCTTAACTTTTATCAGTGCTAAAATGAAAGTGCTGATAAAGGAAGCACTGATATAGGACCCCTTTATCTTCGTCGGCTTTAACAGCTCTTTTCCTATGGTTGTTAAAGGCCATTTTTTTGCGCTGAAAAAGGGCATATTTATGGTAGTGTAATAAAAAACATGGTGCATTGGGATAGGTTGGATATTGTGTTCTAACAAGTTTTCAAGATTCTTATGGTTGATTATTGACTATGTGTCCCGAACCAACCCTGGTCTACCCTGAACCGATCACCTAATTCGGTCTATGGCATGGTAGAAAGGGAATTCATGATCCCCATTTTCTGGAAACTACTACCGGGAATCTAGGAAAAATAAATAATAATGATTTTGACACATAAGGAAAATATAAGTAAATAAATACTAACCGAAAAAACAGTTGAAAACTAATAGCGAAAAGAATATAAAGTTGTGAAGCCAAGCATACCTCCAATTGACCTTATTGGTCACCACCTAACACAAAACCAGAGTTTCTACAAGAGTGATCCAAAACTAGAACCTATAATTGGAATGATAAAGGAGACATGTGGACAGAAATGCATAGTATTAATGATAATGGTAAAACACAGAATCCTAGTATTGTCCTTTCCCAAAAACATTCCATTAATCCTACTTTTAATTACATTTATCAAAATATCTTTAAAATTTTATTAAAAATATTTAGCTTCCCATTACAAATTCCAACATCTTCTATATTTTATATTCAAAAAAAGAATATACTTTTGAGTCCAAAAACATAACCAAACACTTAATCAAAAAATATATTGTTTTTCTGAAAATAAATAAATAAATAAGTGAGTAAATAGTGCATTCTGATATTTAAGGAATCCATAAGTAAACAAGTATATATAAAAGTAACCGTGGGTGATCCAAAACATCCCTATGACACCCCTAGATGGACTAAGTTTAGATCCGCCTTCCAATGTTTGTTGAATCCTTTAAGTCTAGAACCAACTGGACACACTCAACTAGAAAATATAATGTCACATCCCACCTATCCAATCCAAAATCTAGGGGGTAACAACATTTTTAATAGGGGTTTATCAACAACTATCACCCGACCCTCTAAAATACATCAATTAACCCATCATGGATATACATAAACTATGTAATTAGGAGTCCCTTACAATCATGACTCCCCATACCAACAATCACAACACTTGAGTAACCCAATCACAGAAACCATATAGTATAACCCAAAAAGGGATAGCACTCATATGGAGGTTCCCCATATCAATATATACATACATGTGTATCACATCAGTAAAGGTTCCAACCATGCTGTCACATAACATATGTTCATAAAATACTTATTAAACATTTCAATATTTTAATAGGGTGCTAAAACTTTCAAACCCACATTTCCATTTCCTAACAAACCATAAAGTTTTAGATGGGTGATCACATTATAAATGTTCTCAAATAATTCCATAATATATTTAGAGATTCGAACTGGGTGCTCAGATTTTTCAGACCACAGTCTTTTAAAAATACAATAAAAAATATCTTTTAAATGCACAATTACAAATGGGACCCTATGATTTTCCCACCCAAATAAAATTTTCAATATCAAATTAGAAAACTGTAATAATTTGAAAACTCATTTTTATAAATCAATGTAAATGGGCATTATAGTTTCTAGACCAATACATTTCATAAATACATTTCTATATCCTTTATGAGATGTAATATTTTATTGAGCATGCCAAATAAGAATACCACAATTATATTTTATTTTTAAACAACATCTATAATCATCTCATAGGAACTCACATCATTTAGAAATCAAATAACCGTTAAAGAAACCATATTTTTAAGAAATGATAATTCCTAAAGTGTCAACATCATTCAAGTCACACCTACGAGAGATATTCAAGAACCCATGGATGTGACAACATCCATTAGAACAATTAAAACTACCAATAAATTCTCATAACCATTTTAATAATTTCCTATATTTCCATTTTAGGAAAAACCACTATTCTACCATATTTGGAAAAAAATTATTTTTAAAACAAATAGAACCTATATATGGTTTTTCAACACAATTAAAGATATAAAATATTAAAAACTATTACACACCCAAAACAATTCACAAGAAAAAAATAAAACACAATATAAATAATCCTAACATTAGTTAAATATCCCTAATATTACTTCAAACAAACAAAAGGTATTTCAACAAACACATTAGTTTCTATAAAATTTTGCATAATACACAAACTTCTATGAAAATATAATCATTTTTATCAATACGAAAGAATAACTTTTGGCTACACAAAGGTATCATAGAGGATTGAATCAAATTTTAAAATATATAGAAAGCATAAAAGTGTTAATGGATTGGTTTCGAAAGGAAAATGTTGGAAACAAATACCACAAGGGGGTTACAGATACAATGACTCTTCAATGGAGGGATGAACAAGGCCTCCTAATGCTACCGCAAATCCTAAATCTAAAAAAACCCATGAAAACTCTAACCATTATGGTTTATTCAAACAATAATCACTCATTAAAACCCTAGAAATTTTGAGGGGAAGAGAGGGGAACTCAACTAAGGGGAGGGGGAGTGGCCTCCTTAGAGAAGCGGCTCGCCAGTGAGAAGGCATTTCTATCATGCACGAGAATGGGATACGAGAGGGAGAGGACATGCGAAGAAGGGATTAAGTGAGAAGGGGTTCATGTTATAGAGGAGCATGGCTGTGGATGGGGTCACACATGATAGAATGTGGGCATCGAAGTGGGTCACACTAAAGAGAAGGAGGACACCAAAGGGGTCATGCTAGATAAAAGGAGGCACCACATTGGGTCATTTCATAGAAAAGATGGCATTAGGGGGTGTTCACCCCAGAGAAAACGAGGCGCCCGAGGGTGGTTACACTAGAGAGGGGTACACAAGGTAGGCAGGTGGTGCTACACAAGAGACCTGTGGGGAGATGGAAAATAGGGTTTCCAAAAATAGAAAAATAAATAAAACTATAACAATAATCATTATATAAATAATAATAATACAATGATATAAATAATAATAATCATTATTTGTTTTGTTTCTTTTTTAATAATAATATTATAATTATTGTTTTTTAAATCATTATTTTAATATTTACTTCATCTTATTCATCATTTAAATATTCATTTAATTTTTTTTATATTGTGTACATGGAAACTAAATGTGTCTCTTGTATCAACACGTGAGGTTGAGAAAACCACACTCAAACCATGCCACACGAAACATCCCAAATAATGGATTGATCTGTATGCTTGGTGAATGGTTTAATAAATAGTGTACATGTTATGCTACAAAACTCAATCCCACCTATGCACCCTAATGTGCACTGCACGGTTACCCTCAACCTTGCAGGATAACCATGTAACATTAAAAAACTTTCAAAAATCATAAAAATTCATCCCTCCAGCTACAGAATATTCAATATAAAGAATAATATTAATAAAAAATAATTAATATAGAATGTTGGGGTGTGAAAATTCTCCCAACCATAGAGCCTTTCTTTACCTATAAATTATCCAAGTCAAAAGATAGCCAACGATTTAGACCATTCTTGAATAAAACTAAAGTAAATAATGAACCTCGGGGTGACTATTCTCTCTTCCAGTAAAATTCTACTAATAAAAAAGAGACCATAGAAGAATAATGAGTGGATAATACGAGCAGGTTATAACCACTATAAGGACTCAATAAGAACAGGAGCTTCAAAATCCTTAAAACAACCCCATCTCAACCGAAAACTGGGGAACTCCCAATCCAAAATCCTTCAATTTCCCCAGATGACCAAACCACACCACGAAGATAAAAACATAAATCCCATTATACTGAAATTCATCATATCAGGGTACCATAACAAGAGAAACTCTCTATAACTACACAACTAAAACTAATAATTTCTCACATCGATTTGAAACCCCCAAAACCAACACAACCAACTTTATTATAATGAGAAAATCACCACCACCACTAGAACATGGAATTTTCACACATCAGTCATTCCCCCAAAACTAGGGGAACCCTATGAGAAGTGATCATCCAAATCCAATTCTCGAACACAATTAAAAACATTAATCTCTCCAAGAACCACATCTCCAAATGATCACTAAGAAAACCAAGACTGTCCCACACAAGGGTAAAACAATCTTTTACATAAAACAAACGAATCTAGAATAAACATTTATATAAAAACACGAATTAGATCAAGAAAGAACACATTCATGAACTTTTAAAATGGATGCATGAACTCATAATAGAATTAGAAGCTTTATCAAATCCACATTAAACACCACTACCCAATCATGAGTAAAACAATTGGTCCATGATTTAACACGTCCACGAAAACTCCATATTGTGCACGATCATCACATTAAGACCTCTGGTTGGGGATCCGATGGATGAAGCATCTCCTTCCTCGTAATCAAATACTAGAATTCTCTTTTCACAATTTCATATTCATTTGACACTTCCTAAAAACATAACCATATGACAAAAATATCCACAACGTTGGGACATCATTGGAGGGATGCGAGAAGAATTCTCTGAATTCCAGGATCAGCTACACTATTGGAACATAACCAAATCTTATGATGGACTAGAATTAAAATCTAATGGTGTTGACTCTTTTGTAATATTTTACTCAAGAATTCACTTTTGAATAGATGTGGAATCCTCACGAGGAACTGGATATGTCGTATTTCCAACCATCTGTGCTTTGGAAACCAACTCATTTAGGATCACATCATCAACCAGATTCTCAAAATGATGGTCCGTAACATGGTAGACCAGCACCATGATCTCTTGATGAAAAACCCAGATGAAGATATAAGTCTTCATCAAATCACATGATTCAACAGCTTTTGAAAATGAAACTGACTCTTTTAAATTATTAACATATGCCTTCACCATCCGATGTAATTTTTGAATACACATGAGTTATTACCTTTTCTTCATGTTCACAACATATGGTATGAACCATCAGATAAGAACATAATTAAAACTTCCCACATCATCTCAACATGTAGTTATAGTAGCCTGAAATACTCACATTTATTCAAATATAGACATTTGAACAGACGCAATACAATAAGCACTCTGACAACTTTAGGAGTTCCCAACATTTTGTAGATGTGTTGTAATGCTTCAAGCCACTAAAATACCTCAATAGGACCTTGATCAACATGATGAACTTGAAACATTTGATAAGAACCAAAAAATTGGGCATGAATCATCATGATCCTTGGAGACCTTCCTTGATGGGATTTTCTGAACAATCTGAGAAACCTAACACTATATCCAACATCAATCCAACACATAATCTGGAAGAATATCTCAAGAAAAAACTACTGGCTAATAATCCAAACACATACAAGAATAAAAAAAATCTCGTTTTCAAAATGAACTTTTCATTTAAAATTTTAAAAAAACCTTCTTTTGAGGCCACTTTCCAAAAACCAAAATACAATTTTTATTCAAAATTTATTTTCCAAAATAAATTTTCCCCTCATAATAAAATTATAAAAATAAGTCCAAGTCGTTAATTTTGAACATGCACACATGGAATCCCAAGAACTCTTGCAAATGTTTTCATATGCTTCCATCCATAAGTGCCGACACATGATTTTCATACACACCCTCACATGTGAAAAGGATAATAAGTAGTACCCAAGGCCACTCCCAACCCATTTTTCTCTAATTCAAAAATTACTCTAAAATTTTAAAACAAAAATGCATCCTTTAAAAACCATTACACTAATATAGATCCATTTAAAAGAACGAATTTTCATTTCAAAAACCCTTTTCATTTTCAAAAACACAATTACACCAACCAGAACCAATGTGAACCTTTACATGCACCAAACTATAGGGATAAGGAACTATAATTATGTTTAACCTGATGACATGGTAGTGATCCATTACCCAAGTAAGTATTAAAAACTAGGAGGAGCTTAAACCGTGTACTTAGACGCCACATGTGTAACTACTCCATGTGAAATCATGGTGGTACATCGGGATGGATCTGTTATCATCCCTCAATCCAAAACAATAATAAAAGGGTCAAATCCTGGACTACCATTATCAACTAGATGTTTCTAACAAGCAATAGTTCATGATTACCTTCCCATGCTTTCCAATTATGTCTCGATAGTCATAATATTAAACTATTAGACACCCCAAATAACAAGGTCCTTCTATGATTCCATTTTTTCATGAATCTTCCCAGGTCATCCTTGAACTGAGCACCCGAGTTGGACTAAGGTGTGACCCAATGGGTGTTCCCAATCCCCACGGGTGGGAAAATACTTTCAGTACCAAAGTAAAATAGTTTGGAATGGTTTTTTCACATAATGAAAAGATAAATAATTTAATATAAACAGAAAGAAATGATAAAAATAATGGTGGAAATAAAATAAAGTCACACATCAAACATATTTATATGTGACCTTGTAGGTCACCACCTAACACAGAACCACAGTCACTGTAATAGTCATCCAAAACTAGTACGTAAATAGGAAATATAAATTATGCATGAGTATCATTTTTCTGATTAATAATGCCATTGATAAATCCTAGAATCCATATATTTTTCTTCTCTGAAAAGACTACATTAATTGTAATTTGAAATACATTTTTTAAATTCGTTTTCACATTTTATTAAAAAAGCATGCCTTCCCATTTTAAATTCCAACACACACCACATTTCTTTTGAAAAATATACATTCATATTGATACAAAAAAGTATACAAAACACTTAATCGTAACAGTAAATTATTGTTATTAAAATAAATAAATAAATAAATGAGTAAAAAATTCATGCTAAAACTAAAGGAAATATAATGTAAACAAAAGGATATAATATTTACCATGGGTTATCCTAAACCTCCCTTGAAAACCACAAAAAATAATCTGTTTGAAACCGCCTGTAGGTCCATGGTGAGGATCCTAATTCTATTACGAACATTCCACCTTCAACTATTGAATCTATTGGAACATTCCACCTATCCAATCCACAATCTATGTTGTACCAACCTGTCGTATCGGGTTTGATCAGAATCAATCACTCGATCCTAAAAAAGAGCCCTTGTACCCATGCTGGTGATACATAATCTATGTAAGTAGGTTGCTCATGCATGTGTGACTCATCTTATCTACCATCATCACAGTTTCCTACTCCAAAAAAAGGCACGATTTATGATACCCCAAAAGGGATATCCATCCTATAAAGGTTATATATATATATATACATACATGTGTATCAATTCGTTTAATGTTACAATTGGGTTGTCACATCACATAATATCATAAAACACTTCTTAAACAATTCAAAATGAAAATCAGGTGTTTATAATTTCAAAACTACATTTCCATTTCTAAACACAACATAATGTTACTACCTATCCATCACATCATAAAAGTCCTCAAATAATTCCATAAAAAATTCAGGGTTACCCATTAAGAGTTTCTATTTTTCAATCCATATAAATTTACGAATGAAAAACAAAAAATTTTCTTTAAATTCAAAACACCAAACGGGACTCTAATATTTTTCCCAAAACATATTCGTCTATGAAAATAAAAATAATAAAATCATTTTCTAACAATGTGAAATATCATTTTCACCAAGAATTATCAAATAGTAAATTTCATTCCAAGACCAATATATATCATAAAAACATTTTTAAATCATTTATAAGATGTAAAATTTTATGGAGCATGCCAAACATGAATACCCTTATTTGATTTCCCTTTAAAACAACTTTTAGACCACACAAGTGAATCCATATCATTTAGAAACCAAATAACCATTCATGAAACAATGGATTTAAAAATATACATTCTTATAGCGTCAACGACATTTGGGGGAACAACCATGTGTGCACTACATGCACCCATGGATGTTTGGACATCGATTGGAACATTCCAAACAAATGAGAAATTCCCAAACCCATTTTTATATTCCACCATTTTTATTTTTTATACCAAAACCAAAATTCTATATAATTTTGAAAAAATAAAAAAATACCTTTAAACCCGTGATAAACATTACAATATGATTCAACAAAATTATTGATCCACAAAAATACCAAATTTTACACACCCAAAACAATTCCCAATCCATCAATACCACAAAACAAGAATAAGGCAAACATTACTCAAAGACACCCAATTTCACCTAAAAAACAATAGGAATTTAAAAAATATCATAGGTTACATAAACCTAGTAATAATACAAAATCTACTATGAAAACATGTTTTTAATTATTTAAATGAATAAAAATTCACCACATCAGTCTATCCATAGGTATTATAGATGTGAGAAACAAATTTAAAAATTAATAAAAATAAAAATATTTTCCATGGATTTTAAGAGAGTGGAAAAATTAAGAAACACTTACTTCAATAGTGGTGAGGATGAAACATTTCTTCAATTGAAGGAATAAAAAGTCCTCCCAGACCTTTTAAAAACTATAAATCTAAACAAACAAAATCCTTACAAAAATACTACCCATTTTTATTTATTCTAATAAGAAACCCATATTAAAACGCTATAAATAGAGAGGTTAAGATAAGGAAACATCCCAACGTAGGAGAGTGTGCAACAACCAGAGAGGAAAGGCTGACTAGAGAGAGTGAAAGGTTTTCGTACATGAGATAGGGTCTTGCGAGGGTGTGGTGGTGTTAGTAGGGGGTCACTATATCGAGGAGGAGTGCACCTAAGGGTGGTAACTCCATAGAGAAGGAAGTTTCTAGAGGGGTCATAGTGGAAAAAAGTAGTGCACCGAAGGGGGTCACGTCAGAGTGAAGTAAGGCCCTATAGGGGTCCACACCGGTGAGAAAAAGATTCTAGGTTGGGTCGCGCTGGAGAAAATAAGGTGTTAGAGGGTGGTCACACTAGAGAAAAGGAGGAACCATAGTGTGGTTACACCAGATGCATGTGAAGAAGCTGGGGGTGTCACACTATGCCTGAGAGTGGAATGTGAGAGGGAGAATATTGTTTCCAAAAAAACTACATTAACGTATAATAATACACTCAATAATAATAATATTAATAAAATTATAAAAAATTAACAACCATCTTTTCTTATTTTAATTGGTAATTATATTTTTATCATAATTATTATTGTTAAAAAATTATTTCGATTTTTTTGCATCAACTTATTTATCATTTAAATTCTAATTTAATTTTATTTACGTTGAGTACTAGGGAACAACACTATTAGTCTATTACCAAATGCGTGAATGGGAAAACTGCACTCAAACAGTTCCATCTGACACTGCCCACTTATAAGGTTAATCCAAATGCTTAACAGAAGGATTAATAAACCATGTCTATGTTGTGAGACACAACTCAGACCCACCTGGTCACTTACATGGTCCCAACATGGTTAACCCCAACCATGTGGGAAAACTGTGAATCCACAAAACAACATTAAATTTTTATTAAATTCAACCCACTTGCCACCAAATGTTCCAAACAAAGACAAAATATTATATAAAATGTCAAATTAAGTATTAAAAAAGGTTGGGGTGTGACAGTGAGAGTACATATGATTCATTTTTTTTAAGTATGCATTTTTACCCTATGATACTCAAGTTTGATTTTGATAAAAATGTGTGCATGTGTAGTTGTGAAACATATGTTAATAATCGATCACCTGAGGTGTGAACGTGTAGCTTATGGGAGAAATAATTAATGATTTATTCATGTGTATTGTGATGATTATGATACTTTCATTATTAGACATGATTTTTATTAGTCACTTGTATTTTTTATGATATTTTGGTTCTTATATATTCAATAGTAGTGTGTTATTGTTGTTCCTAATGGAATTTACCACAACATGGTTGTGTTATATGAGAAGTCTCCATGCATTGGACTATCCCATAGAGGGTTATATGTCAGATATATTTGGGACAATCCCATCATGGATGGCATGTGATATTATTGGATGAAATTATTTTTTGCATGGAGCTGAAGTAGATTCATCAAGGGTTCATAGTATATAAGTGATCACATTATTGGTTGATATATTATTTAATATAACTTGTTCTCTACTAGTGATTATATGGTTTGTTTAAACTTATTTTTTATTTTGGATAAGAATATCACAAACACATAGACATAATTTTTTTTGAGTACTGGACCACATTGGTGGTGTCCTAATTAAATAAATTCACGCATTTCATGAAAATCCAGGTTACATGGGTACCTAAGAATGTTGTACTTATTGTATATAAAATTTTGGATTATGACCATGTTTGATCATCTAGAAGGATAGAGCTCCAAATGTATGGAAAATTTGATGACATATGGTCACGAGTATCATATAATTAATATAATTTATCTTTTCCATAATTGAAAATGTGATCAAACATATGGTTTATTAGTGTTCAAAATTCTTGGTATAACCATTCAAGTATGTTACTTTTGATTTCATTCATATATTTGGAATGTTATTGGCTTTCATCTTGGTCTTGTTGAATATTGGTTTTATGTTTGGTGATTTAAAATTTATTAGTTTATTTAATAAATTGTATAGTCTTCCTATGATTTAACATTGGACCCTCACTATGTGCTTATAGCCACTAGCATACATAGAGGTGCACGTTTGGTAATGTGAAATTTTTGTTTAAAACTAGTGATATGGGTCATGATTTTACACCTACTATAATAATAATTATATCTGATATATATATGGTCCTACTATGGATAATTTTATCTCCTAATAGACAGTGGATATGATCTTCTCCCACATGGGTGGCATAAACATCACTCATATATAAAAACATTTTATGTGCCAATAGTAGCTATCCAAATATTCAATTGTAAAGATAACATCAAAACAAATCATATCTATAACTGTAAATATCCACACATGCTCAAAAACAAACAACACCAGCATTCACTCTCAAAAAATTTGAAGATGACCCACTTCCTTTCATACAAGTGTATGGATAGGAATTAACTTAGAAGAACATATAACTGGTAATTATAACCCATAAATGAGTAAAAGAAATATAAATTAATGTGACATCCTTGAATCAAACAATGAAATATAAAGGGGATATAAATATTCACAATTATTAGAACTATAAATGTACCATAACCACCCTAATGCAATGCTTGGTAAACTATATAATCATTTAGAAAACCACTACATTACTACAGAAATGCTAATTTGTATCTCAATTCTGTAACAGTTAAGTGGTCTATATAGTGATCCAGGCTTAGCATACATGGATATTAGACCATTTTATAATGATATTTAGTACATTACAATTACACACAAATGAGGACCATAATAGTTTAGTGTCATTGGAAACATGGTAGTAGAATATTATATCATAGTGAAAGATATTCATCATTTCCCATAAATATCTCCACGATTATTACTTCTACATGTATCCTTTATTTATAACATAGAGAATATACACATAATATGGTGTGTGCTCAGAATTTATGTAAGTGTAAAAATGAAAATGTGTAAGCCTAACATGGAAAAAGGGTATGGAATTTTAGAGTTACATTTGAATATGATACCTTATATATTTAGGATCATAATAAATATTGGAAATTCATAATATGTGGGTCAAAATATAAATTTAGATCATAAGACATTAAATCACAACATCGGGATAAAACATGGATTTTAGGAAGACTAATATGTATATAATATTATTACCATTGCATCGATGGAATCACATCCATGAAAATCATGGTGTTATGGGTTTACTCCCCATAACATCTTCATAGTCATTGTTCACTCCCATGGTTATCTTAGTATGATGAGTTCACTCCTCATACTATATTGGTAGTCAGGGTTCAATTCCATGGAAATATTATTAGTCAATGATCATTCCCAAGATAATATTTGTCTAAATTATGAGAAATATATTGTCTTCCAATAAATTTGATTAACATATAGGTCCCACCCATATCATAATTAAATAGAACATAAATTTTCCAAAACATCATAAATAATAATATTGTATCCCATGAAATGAAATATGTAATATGAACATGTATGTATATCATATCACGTGAAAAAATAATGGTTTTATAATAATTTCATCAACATCATAATAGGTAAAAGGGAAACATATTTCATAAACATATAACCAATGAATGATAAATGGATTCCATAAACATATAACATGTGAAAGATAAAAAGGTTTCATAAAGACCATAACATTAATAATAACCCATTCATATGAAGAATATGAATGGATACTGTAATGACCCACACTTTACATACATTGTTAATAATTCAAAATTGAAGTACACTTATTACAACATATAACAAAACCAAGAAATGTTCGTATAGGTATAGTGTCTTTAGAAACTGGTAAATATAATCAACTGGTTCATAAAGCATCTACATTGTCTCCCATTTATTTCTTCATATCTAGAGTATCTTTTTGGCATATCTTACTTAATAACCTTCTTCCTGACCTGGGGAAAGAAAAAATACAAAAGGGTGAGCTCAAATTCTCAGTAAGGGTAAACAAAGGAAATATCAATCACATCAAATTCATAAGAACATAACATTTTGGAAATCTTACCCTGCAAAAGAGAACATAATTTCATAACATGGGATAAATCATGGTAGTGAAATGTAATCCCAATAATAATAACTTAAAACATACAACTTTTAGGCATACATACATAATCATATAGAATAATTTCTTATTAGTCAAGACTCATTGCCAAGTCAATCTTAGTGGACAATGTCCATTTCTGAACCGAGTTCACTTCTCATTTCAGTCATGTTTCACTGAACCGGTTTATCCTGCCGTTCCAGCCATGTCTATATCATGAGATATAAAATCTTTTCCCAATGCATTTGAGGGAGATATAGGTCCCACCCATCTCATAATGATACCATTCATATGGGTGCCATAAAATCATATATCATACATCATTGCATAACCCATGTAATAAAAATGGGACTCCTAAACATCATGACAACATAAAACAATTCATATAAGATAAATAAATTCATAAAAATATTTCCATCACAACATAATAAAATCAATGTAATAATAGGGATAGAAACAGAACCCTATATTATATTAGATGGAAAATAATTTTCATAAAACACTTGAACTCCATTCTTGAGGAAAATATCCTTTATACTTCAAAACCTTTTCCTTTATTAACATGTCATATAATTTTTATGTAAAAGTAGTTGATTAAAAATAAACATGAAAAATTGTAAAGGAAGATTCAAGGAAATAATGTTCTAAAAATCTATTCATGATGTATAAGTTAAGAAATCATTATTCTCATACTTTGGCCGGAAAAGTCAAAAAGTACCTCGTACGAAAAATGACAAAAGATTCCTTTCATATATTTTACTAAAATCTCACCGAAGGGTAAAATTGAATTTAAAAAGTTATAGGTGGATGGAAATAATATTACATATTGAGTAAACATTGATGTGGATGATAAATATTCCCCAGTAAATTCTGAAGTATAAACTATCTCGGATAAAAATGATATTGGAAGATTTTCCCTTCTCTTAGGTCCGATTTGCTTCGTAAGTGTCCAAACCTCATGTGTAATGATTTAAATAATGTTATTGACTTATTCCAAAATCATACTTATTGTTATGATGTCATATATGGTCAAATTCTTAGCTTCTTTTTAGTAATATTTCATTACTACTTGTTATTCGGGTGTTTATTACTTTTTATTCTTATGCATGTTTTGTCGAATAAATTCTTATACTTATCTTTAGGTTATTGATACCTCATTTCCAGAATGGTATTAGGGTACTATATTTTATATTTATTCATTAAATTCATTTATTTAAACATTATGCAATGAAGATCATGTAGAATGAATCACATCACATTGTGGAGACAGTATTCCGTACGTACGCACGGGCGATGATATCATTCCAATGATTTTTGAATTTTATTGGAGTATATGTATACTATTTCAGAATAAATACAACTTTAAAATAATCACATGTAGTTATTTATTTGCACCATTTTACCCATCCAGGTAAGGTGGTGATGGAAAATAGATTACCCCACGGCGTGGAGACGGTATTCCGTACGTACGCACCCACAATGATTTTGTTTTCCGTAGGATGGATAGATGGTGAAATAGGGTTGTTTAATTAATATAATAACATATAAGTATATGAGTGATACTTATGTTATTAATTCATAATTAAACAACTAATGAAGAATAAGTGGAAGAAGAAATAATGTTGACAGAATCGGTAACAGATATTACCTCTTCTTTGATGTTCCTCTTTGAGACCACCACTTAGGGCACTAAAATTGGTCATTGAAGAAGACCAGGACATCTATGATATTCCTAAGAATGTGGGAAATTGAAATGGGCAGGGATTGGCCGAACCCGAAGGCTCAAATTGGTGTGAGGAGGAGAGGTAGGAGGTTCCCTTTTATAATGGATGAGATGGGCACCTTTGGAAATATAAGAAATATTTGTTTATATTAAATCCCATCCCCACATAAAAACATCCAAAATGACTCATATCCGACGCTTAGATTATATAGGGTTGTAATCTCATCAACCAATAAAATTTATACATGTTAGGAATTTATTTTAAACATTATCAACATGATTTATCCTTATTTATCAATTTAATTTTATTTGTGGTAATTATATTCTAAATTTTAAATTATTATAAATAATTACATATTTGTTTTTAATTTTCAATAATTTTACACTTCATTACATTTTTGACCATAAAAATTTTTATTTATAATTTTTAAATATTTTTGTGATTTTTAAACAATTTTATAATATGTTGTTTTTATAAAATAACAATAGTGTAATTTTTGTACACTATTAATGTATTTGAATTTAAATAAAATATATACTGAAAATATGTTCAAAATAAAAGCATTAATAGATCCATAACATGTTATATGTATCTAGAAAATTAATGGATCACATTAAATAGTTCATATATTATTTATTTTAATATTTGTAAAACCATTTATTAGATATTTTAATTAATAAAATAATTTCAACATCACTATTGTGTCATAATTAATGATATTTATTGAATCCCTAAAAATTATAAATAAATTTCTATGATGTATATATTTGTATTTTCTTTCTGGATACGATTCATTTCTAAGTTTTACTAAGTTTTTCCCTAAATTAAAATTATTATAGTTATAATATTTAAGAAAGTGACATGTTGTCACATTGTTTTGCTTTAATAATAATTAAATTATTTTCATGGAAAAAAGTCTATTAAATAAATCTAATCAGACCCATAGATGATATGGGTATAATTTTATTCATCCAATAAGATTTTTCCAGGTGTTATGGTAATTTTATAATCTTATATTTACACTTAATTACCCGATTTACCTTTAACTATGGTAAAAAAAAATTTAACGTAGTTACTATTCATAATGCCCAAAAAATAATAAGTAGCCTATTAACATAATTTGGACCCACTGATTCCAAATATGGAATCCATTTTTCAAAATTCAAAACACATAAGTTACAATAATTAATTTAAAAAAAATCTCGTTGTTAAGAAAACGGGTTTTAGAAGTTAACACATTTTCAAAGATTGAAATGTTTTTACCTATTAATTAAATGTGAAATTAATGAGAATGATATAAATTATATTAAATGGTAAAAATATATTCTATTTATAGTTTAAAACCATTCAATATTATAATTTAACCATATAAATTATCTCATTAGAAAAAGTTGTTTTTAAAGAAAAATTAGCGTATTTTTACTATTCATCAAAATATGAATGTTATCAGAAAAATATCAAAATTTTATCAAAAGTAATTGTTATATCCTGATTCAAAATAAGAATTTTATTTTGTCAAATTGAACTTATAAATATGTCAAAAATTAGATTTACTGTGGGTGCGCCATCAAATGGCGGCAAAACTATAATTTTTTAATAATTCTTACTTTACCTGAAAAATTTATTTTGTTCACTTACCATATTCTATAAAATGTGTAAGATGAATAATAATGTTATAAAATTCAAAATGTTGTTAATATTATTCATACCAGCTAGTCCATAATAATATATCATTGTTTAGTGAAACCCAGTATTGCGTATGATGCAAGCTATCGAGGAAGGTCACGATTGCGGGTAAAGCAAGCCAAGTTCGTATTGTGTGCTATGAAAGATTTCTTTGGTGTTGCGTATAACATAAGACATAAAAAAATATTTCTCATAAAATCTCAAAGTCTTACATTCTACCCCATTTAAAATGAATTTCACCTTCGAAAGTCGTCACTTCCTTACAAACAGATGAGGATACCTCTCCCTCATCATATCCTTAAGTTCCCATGTAGCTTATTATAATTGGTAGTTCCTCCATTAAACTTTTACCAAGTGAGTGGTCTTATTCCATAAGACTTTTTCACTATGATCCAGAATCTCTATCGGTTGTTCTTCATAAGAATGATCCTGCTCTAGCGGTACAACTTCTGAGCTGAGTACATGTGAAGGATCAGGTATGTACTTTCTCCGGAGAGATACATGGAACACATTGTGAACTTGAGAGAGATTCAGTGGAAGTGACAATCGGTAAGCTACCTTCCCAACACGATCCAGAATTTCAAAAGGACTGATATATCTAGGGCTCAACATTCCCTTCTTTCCAAATCTCATGACCCTTTTCCATGGAGATATTCGTAAGAACACTTTATCACCAACTTCAAACTCTTGGTCTTTTCTTCGGTTGTCGGAATAACTTTTTTTAGACTCTAAGCTGCTCTTATGTGTTGTTGAATAGATCTAACCTTTTCTGCCATTTCATCAACAAGATAAGGTCCTAATAGCTTTCTTTCCTTAACATCATCCCAGAAAGTTGGAGTCCGACATTTATTTCCATAGAGAGCCTCATATGGATAAATCTGAACACTAGAGTGAAAGCTATTATTATAAGAAAACTACACCAATGGTAGGTTTTGATTCCGAACACCATTGAAATCTATAGATGAAAAATCTCAACATATCTTCTAGAGTTTGAATTTTCCTCTCAGACTGACCGTCTGTCTATGGGTGATAAGCAGTGCTGAAACTCAACTCTGTATCCAGAGAATGTTGAAGACTTCGCCCGAACATTGAGGTAAACCATGGATCCCAATCAGATATAATGGAAATTGGTACTCCATGAAATCTTACCACTTCCTTTATGTATATCCTGGAAAGATGATCTAGAGAAAAATCCTCCCTAATAAAAATGAAGTATGCATACTTTGTAAGACGATCAACTATGACCCAGATGGCATTATTGCCTTTGGATGTTTTAGGATGTTCAGTGACAAAGTCCATAGTGATGTTTTCCCATTTCCATTCTGGTATGGGTAATGGTTATAACATCCCCTTAAACTTCTGTCTCTCATCTTTGACTTACTGAAAAAGCAACATCTCTTTTCATTCCATCCCACCAGAAGTACTCTTTCAGGTCCATATACATCTTCGTGCTTCCCGGATGAATAGAGAATGATGAACTATGAGCCTCATCCAGCATCTCCTTCTTTAATTCTTCAATGGGAGGACCACAAACCTGATTCATAAACTTTATTATCCCATCACAATCAAGGTTTCATTCAGGATCATTTATCACCTTTTTTGTAACTCTACATCTTTTTTCTATGCCTCTTTAATCTTCACATGTATAGCTGGTTGAACATTCATTTGTGAAAGATATGATTTTTACCCTTCCATTATAATTCCAAGATCCATCCTTTTTTAATCAATAAATGTTGGATCTTTTGTGATCCTCATCGTGGATAAGCTAGCATGGACATGATGACTTAATGCATCTTCCACCTTGTTTGCTTTCCCAGGGTGGTAATGAATTGAGCAGTCGTAATCCTTAATCAGCTACAACCATCTTCTTTGGCGCATATTCAGCTTCTTTTGTGTGAAAATATACATTAAACATTTATGATCAGTATAAATATCACACATTTCTCCATAATGATAATGCCTCCAAATCATTAATGCAAAGATTACCGCAGCTAAATCCGAATCATGAGTTGGATAATTTTTCTCATGGATTTTCAACTGTCGTGAGGCATAAGCTATCATCATATCATTTTGCATAAGAACACACCCCAACTCTTTCATGGATTCATCACTGTAGATCACAAACCATTCTCTACTACAAGGAATATTGAGTACAGGTACACTGGATAAACTTCTTTTGAACTCCTTGAAATTCTATTCACATTCCTCCATCCACATGAATTAAACTCCTTTCCGAGTCAACCTGGTTAGTGGATTAGATAATCATGAAAAATATTTCACAAAACGTCGATAATATCCAGCCAAACCAAGAAAATTTCGGATCTCAGTTACTGTTGTTGGTCTCTACCATCATTCAATAACCTCTGTTTTTGCTGGATCCACAGATATCCCCTATTTTTAGATTATGTAACCCAAAAATGAAACTTTTCGAAGCCAAAATTCACACTTGGTAAATTTTGCATAAAGCTTATCCTTTCTCAGGGTCTTCAATATAATTCTCAAGTGATCTTCATGTTCTTCCTTCATCTTTGAATAGACACAAATATCGTCTATAAAGACTACCACAAACTGATTAAGAAAGTCTCTAAAGACTCTTTTCATCAAATCCATGAAGATAACATGGGTATTAGTAAGACCAAATGGCATCAATATAAATTCATAGTGTCCATACGTTGTACAGAAATCCGTCTTTTGTATATCCACTATTTTGACCCTTAATTGATGATACCCTGAACTAAGATCCATCATGGAAAATTATTGAGCTTTGCGTAGATGGTCAAATAAGCCATCAATGCATGGGAGAGGATATTTGTTCTTGATAGTGATCTTCTTAAGTTCTCGATAATCAATGACGAGTCTCATTGATCCATCTTACTTCTTAACAAACAGAATAGGTGCTCCCCAAGGTGATGCACTAGGGCGTATGAATCCTTTGTCAAGATTCAATTGTAGTTTCTTATTCAATTCCTGCAACTCAATTGGGTCCATTCTATAAGGTGTATTTCAAAAAGGCAAAGCACCATGTACAAGTTCTATTGAAAACTCAAGATCATGATTTGGTGGAAGACCCTACAATTCCTCCCGAAAGATATCGTCAAACTCCCGTGCAATGGGAATATTCTTAATCGTGAGTTTCTCACCTTCAATTTGAGATAAATAACTTTCACTTATAGGATTCAAGACCCATAAGATGGATGCAATTTCCACTGGAAGGTTATGTTCGTCCTTGCATCGATAGAAGATCATAGATTGATCTGGAATATGAAATGTGACTTCCCTTCTTTGGAAATTGATATGAGCTCCATATAAAGAAATCCAATCCATGCCAAGAATCACATCAAATTCCACTATAGGAAGGACCACATGATTTGCAGGATGCAGTTTCCCACAAACTTCAATTGGAGAAGAATTATAAACTTCTGATGCGACTGTTGTTCCATTAGGGGTTGTCACAGGTAACTCAACATCTAACTGTTGAGGTAATATGGTGACACCCTTAGAAAAATTTTCATAAATAAAAGGGTGGGTGGATCCAGAATCAAATGAAACATTTGCTACTTTATTGTGGATGGTATGTGTACCTATCATCACTTCATTGTCGTACTCCACATCGCCAATTGTAATTGCATGTGACCTTCCTTTGTCATTGGCCTTCTGAGATTATTGACGTCGATCATCATCATCAACCCTTGGATTTGGGCATTGATTGGCATAATGCCCCATCTCATTGCACTTGAAACATTGAAGTGTAGTAGGTTTATTCTGTGTAACCCTTCCTTTGTTTGTATCACTAGACATCTTCTTCCCATTATTTTGACATTCAATTTCCCTATGACCTTATTTTCCACACTTATAACATTTTCTTGTCCCCTTAAGAATATTTCCTCCATGTCTATTTCCACACATTGAGCATAAGGGAAGGGCCATCTTCTTTTCAGTGTGCTCTTTAGATTTTCCTTTGAATTCCAGTTTTCTTTTCTTATCAAACCCATATGTCTGATGGGTTACTCAAATCTCCATCCCAACCTTGAGACCACATCAAATGATTTCCTCGTAGCTATTAAAGTCACTTATGGGTAACGCCCTTCGAAGACATGATTTTAAGCCACTAAAGAATCGATCGATCTTACTCTCAGGTTGGATAATAATACCAGAAGCGTACCATGCAAGTCTTGTAAAATTTTCTTCATATGTACCAACAGATTCATCATCCTTTTTCTTTAGTTCATGAAATTCATTCTCCACCTTTGTTCGAAGAATACAAGGGAAATAGTTATTGAAATATAAGTTCTTGAACTCATCCCATTCCATGGACTAAATTTCATCTCTTTGCCTCATATTCTTAATATGATTCCACCATTGATCACCATCACCTTCCAAACGATACACTGCTAAGATGACTTTACCATGTTCAGAACATTGAATAACTGAAAATATCTTTTTGGTGGTACTGATCCACTTTTCCACCACTAATGGATCAAAAGACCCGCTGAATTCAGGTGGACGCTGCCTCATGAAGGATTCAATAGAATGTTGATCCTTCATATGATAATTTGGAAGTCCTGCATGATTCATAGCTTGAAAATGTTATGTGAGCATGGCTAAAAGATTTTTCATTCCATCTCCCATAATGTTTGGTTCTTTATGGAGAAAATCATTGCATTTCCTGTCACATTCCGTATTAACACGGTTCCTTCGGGTTCCAACCATTGACTAAAACCAATTAGAATAGTGTGAGAAACATTAATTATAATACGAAAACCACATAATCAAGAATAAAATTTCACACTTAAGGTCTTATCATAGGTTTTTCATGGCGATTTCTTAAACACTAAGATTGTGTTATATGGTTAGACTTATCCGTAGGGATCTTACTAAGGCTTTCACATCCTAGTTTCCAAAGGATGACTATAACTTTCCTCCGACACCAACTATAGTGACCCATACTTTACATACATGGTTAATACTTGAAAATTGAAGCATAATTATTACAAGATATAACAAAACCAAGAAAGTACCGTATTGGTATAGTGTCTTTAGAAACTGGGAAATATAAACCACTGGTTCATAAAGCATCTACACTGTCTCCCATTTATTTAATCATATCTATAGTCCCTTTTTAGCATATCTTACATAATAAACTTCTTCCTGACCTGGGGAAAGAAAGCAAACAAAAACAGGAGCTCAAATGCTCAGTAAGGGTAAACAAAAGGAATATCAATCACATCAAATTCATAAGAACATAACATTTTGGAAATATTACCCTTCAAAAGAGATCATAATTTCATAACATGGGAAAAATCATTGTAGTGAAATGTATCCCAATAATAATAACATAAAACATGAAACATTGTGTAATACACACATAATCATAGAGAATCATTTATTTTTAGTCAAGACTCATTTCCAATACTATCTTAGTGGACAAAGTCCATTTCTGAACCGAGTTCACTCCTCGTTTCAGTCCTGTTCCACTGAATTGGTTTAACATGTCGTTCCATCCATGTTTATCTCATGAGATATAAAATATTTACCCAATGAATTGGTGGAAGATATAGGTCCCACCCATAACATAATGATACCATTCTTATGTGTGCCACAAAATCATAAATCATACATCATTGCAAAACCCGTGTAATAAAAATGGGAATCTTAGAAATCATGACATCATAAAACAATTCATATAAGATAAAGGAATTCATAAAAATATTTTCATCACAACATAATCAAATAAATTTAATAATAGTGATAGAAGCATAACCCTATATTATCTTAGAAGGAAAATAATTTTGATAAAACACTTGAACTCCATTCTTGAGGAAAATATCCTTTCTAGTTCAAAAACATTTTCCATTATTAACATGTCATATAATTTTGAACTAAAAGAAGTTGATTAAAATTAAACATGAAAAATTATAAAAGAATATTCATGGAAAAAATGTTTTAAAAATCTATTATTGTCGTATAAGTTAAGAAAACATTCTTGTCGCACTTTGGTTGGAAAAGTCAAAAAGTACCTCGTATGAA
The DNA here is from genome assembly GCA_963277665.1 of Viscum album. Classification (NCBI taxonomy): domain Eukaryota; kingdom Viridiplantae; phylum Streptophyta; class Magnoliopsida; order Santalales; family Viscaceae; genus Viscum; species Viscum album. The sequence goes on along the minus strand of OY728119.1, from coordinate 1,359,119,629 downwards.
AAACGACAAAAGATTGATTTCATATCTTTTACAAATGACTCACCGAAGGGTAAAATTGGATTTAAACAATTGTTGGTGTATGGAAGTAATATTACATATTGAGTAAACATGGATGTGGATGATAAATATTCCCCAGTAAATTCTGAAGTATAAACAATCTCGGATAAAAATGAGATTGTGAGATTTTCCATTACCATAGGCCCGATTTACTACCTATGTGTCTGAAACTCCTGTATAATGATTTATATAATGTTATTGACTTATTCCAGAATAATATATATTGTTATGATATCTTATATGGTAATATTATTAGCTTCTTATTAGTAATATTTCAATAATACTTGTTATTCGGGTGTTTATTACTTTTTATTCTTATGCGTGTGTTGTCGAATAAATTCTTATTGTTATCTTTAGGTTATAGATACCTCATTTATAGAATGGTATTAGTGTACTATATATCTTCTTCATTCATTCAATTCATTTATATAATCATTATTCAGTGAAGATCATGTACAACAGATCACATCACATCGTGGAGACGGTATTCCGTACATACGCACGAGCGATGATATCGTTCCCATGATCGTGGAATTTTATTGGAGTGTATGTATACTATTTTATAATCAATACCGTTTTACAATAATCACATAAAGTTATTTATTTGAACCATTATACCCATCCAAGTAAGGTGGTGTTGGAAAATAGATTACACCACGACGTGGAGACGATATTCCGTACGTACGCATGCGCGGTGATTTCGTTTTCCGTAGGATGGATAGATGATGAAATAAGGTTGTTTCATACATATAATAACATATCAGTATATGAGTGATACTGATTTAATTAATAATGAATAAACTAAAGAAGAAGAAGTGGAAAAGAAATAAAGTTGAAAGAATCGGTAACAGACATTACCTCTTCTTTGAAGCGCCTCTTTGAGACCTCCTCTAAGGGCATTAAAACCGGTCTTTGAATAAGACTAGGACATCTATGATATTTCTAGGGAAGTGGGAAAGTGGAATGGGAAGGTATTGGCCGAGCGTGAAGGCTCAAACTGGTGTGAGGAGGAGAGGGAGGAGGTGACCTTTTATAATGGAGGTGAGGGGCACCTTTGGAAATATAAGAAATAGTAGTTTATATTAAATCCCAACCCCAATTAAAAACATAAAAAATGACTCATATCCGAATTTTAGATGATATAGGGTTATAATCTCATCAACCAATAAAATTTAGACAAGTTAGGAATTTATTTTAAACATTATCAACTTGATTTATCCTTATTTATCAATTTAATTTTATTTGTGGTAATAATATTCTAAATTTTAAATTATTCTAAATAATTACATATGTGTTGTTAGTTTTCCATAATTTGACACTTTATGAAATTTTCGACCATATAAATTTTAATTTATTATTTTTAAATATATTTTTTTATTTTTAAAGAATTTTATAATATGTTATTTTTATAATATAACAATAGTGTCAATTTTGACACTATTTATTTATTTGAATTTAAATAAAATATATAAAGAATATATGTTCGAAATAAAAGCTCTAATAGATACATAAAATTTCATATGTATCTAAAAAATTACTGGATCACATTAAATAGTTCATATAATATTTATTTTAATATATTTAAAACCATTTATTTGATATTTTAATTAATAATATAATTTCAACATCACTATTGTGTCATAATTAATGATAATTATTTAATCCATAAAATTCTAAATAATTTCTATGATTTAGATAATTGTATTAGAGTTCTGGAGAATATTCATGTTCGACGTTTTATTAATTTTATCACTAAATTAAAATTATTATACTTATAAGATTTAAGAAAGTGACATGTTGTCACATTCTTTGGTTTTAATAATAATTAAATTATTTTCATTGTCAAAAGTCCATTAAATGAGTCTAATCCGACTTTTAGGTGATATGGGTTGACTTTAAGTCATCCAATATAATTTTTTCAGGTGTTCGGGTAATTTTATAATCTTATATTTACCCACAATTACCCGATTTACCTTTAACTAGGGTAAATAAAATTTACCGTAGTTACTATTCATAATGCCCAAAAAATAAAATGTAGCCTATTAACATAATTTGGACGCACTTATTCCAAAAATAGAATCCGTTTTTCAAAATTCAAAACACATATGTTGTAATAATTAAATTAAAATAAATCCCGTTGTTAAGAAAATGAGTTCTAGAAGTTAAAACATTGTCATAGATTGAAATGTTTTTACCTATAAATTCAATGGGAAATAAATGTTAATGACATACATTATATGAAATGGTAAAAATATATTCTATTTATACATTAAAACCATTCAATATTTTAATTCAACTATATAAATTATCTCAATGGAAAAAAGTTGTTTTTAATTAAAAATTATCGTATTTTTACTATTCCTCAAAATATGAAAGTTATCAGAAAAATATCAAAAATTTATCCAGATTAAATTTATATTTCCTGATTCAAAAGAATAATTTTATTTTGTCAAGTTGAACTTATAAACGTGTCAAAAACTAGATTTTATGTGGGTGTGCCATCAAGAGGCGGCAAAATTGCATTTTTTTTAAAAATAATTATTTTACCTGAAAATTTTATTTTGTTCTCTTACCATATTCTAGAAAATGTGTAAGATGAATAATAATGTTATAAAATTAGAAATGTAGTTAATACTATTCATAACGACTAGTCCATAATAATATATTGTTGTTTAGTGAAACCCGGTATTGCGTTTGACCCATGCTATCGAGGAAGGTTGCGATTGCGTGTAAAGCAAGCCAGGACTGTATTGAGTGCTGTGAAATATTCCTTTGGTGTTGTGTATAACATAAGACATTATAAAGTATTTCTCATAAAATCCAACGGTGTTGCAGATACATTAGATAACATCCTAGAAAGGTATGAGTAAATTCAACAGATGACGTGAAAGATAGAATGTAATTTTGAAATATCATTCAAAATCATTTCATATTGATTAAATAATTTCAACTTGGAGAAATTTATTTTAATACATAAAATCAATTGAAAATAGTTTTCATAGAAAATTCCCAGAAAACTTTTAAAGAATAATTGAAATCATTTTGAACACAGTTACCATGAAAATTTATAAAATATGATTCTAGGACTTTTAAAAACCATTTACATTAAAAGCACTCTGAAAACATATAATGAATTATTGAAAATGTTTTGAAAACTTTTTCAGTTTAAAACATGTGAAATAATATTGAAAATGTTTTGACGCCCAATTATATGGAAATAATATGAAATCTTATAATGAAATATATAAATTTATTTCAAAACATTATTATATGAAATGTATAAAAAGAGAATGAAATATTTTGAAAACCATTTCAATAAAAATAATTTGGTTAAATATTAATAAGGCTTGCAAAAAATTTGAAAAATATTTCCCTAGAAAACATATAAAAGAAGTTTGAAAAAATTTTAAAAATAATTTTTATAAGAAACCAAATTTAAAAAAAACATTTAAAAAATAATCATTTTAGAAATCCTAATTATGCTTCAATGAAATGATGTTGGGTAAATCTATACATGCAATATGAGGTATAAATAATATTCCTTTTTCATGGAAAATATATTAAGACATTCCTTTATCTGAATGTGACCAAAAAATTAACCCAAAGAGATTGGTAAAATAAAAAAGGTGAATATTTCCACAAATGGTTTAATGATAATGGTTCAATATTCTGGAATTCCCTTTTTAGAATTTTTTTTATGTAACATAGATTTCTTAATGAAGAGAGGCTAAAGTCGGGATTTCTTAAAAACACCGTCATATCTATCTTATGTATCAAAGAGTGGAAGAAATGGTTCCATTATATGAATAAATCATTAAAAAATAGGATAATAAAATTCATGAATTTTATTAAGATATGGATCATAATATTTCATCAATGGAATCATAAACCTATACAATATTGGAAAGTGAAGATATTATCTCAATAAAATCCTATAATTTGTAATGTGGGATCATAATATATAGAAAAAATGAAGTTAAATTAAACATAAAATATAATAGAAATAACTAAATTCAGGGTATAACATATAAAATTTATTCACATATAATGGAAAATATAATTTTGATGCATAACAAAACATGAGTCTCAAAGAAGGATAATGAAGACAAAACTAGTTCACTTATTTTGATAACTTTTGAAATATAATCCCCATGAAACAAGTAACATAATATGGAAATGGGAGTAACCTTAGATTTAATAATATGACACATAGAATAAAATCATGGTAATTACATCAACTACACAAAATGAAAGTGTTGCGAACATAGGATTTATCTCATAGAAAATAAAGTGAGATGAAATACTCATAAATTATTTATTTAATCTCATCTTACTAATTAAAACCACCTATATAATAAATATAAATTCATTATAATTCATTTAAAAAAATATTTTTATACCTAATACCAGATATTTTTTTCTTATTACCTTAGATAAGCCTCTTGTTAATAATCATATGTTAATGATTCACTTTGGTTAATATTCTCTTTGTTCATCGCATTTTTGTTAATTTTTTATATCATTGGTCTTTATAGTTATATAAAGATTAAAAAATTTAAACCAGGATATAAATATCATTTATAATGATTATTTTGTATTATAATAATCTATATAATATAGAAGTATGAAATGGAAAACTACTTTTATGCAGATTGTATGCATGGACATTGTATTCATTTTTATTTTTGTATTAAGAGAATGAAATAAGATGACTTATATGTATATATTAATATAATATCATTAAATTATTATTATAATTATATATAAATATCTTAAACTATCACTAAATTCATCCTTAATATACATCGTGTGGTGTGTGAACGAATCACATCGCATTGAGGGGCTGGTAGTCCATATTTCGTAAAACACAATTATCATATTTACACCAAATGAAATTTAAAAAGATCTATTATGGAAAAATAATAAATAAGATTAAATACATAATAAATATTATATATAATACATATAAACGTAGTTTTCATCATAATTTCCACCATTATTGGGGGTACGTAAAATTGAACAATCATAATTTTGTGAGGCAGAAGTTTACCTTAGACATAATTAGTATGTTCATTGCCCATAGATGGGTGTGTGTGTGTGTAAGTGTAGTCAAAAATATTTTCATAAAAACATACTATATAACTTTTATAGTATGTTTTATAAAATCCAGAAATAAAGAGAGTAGATGGGTGGAAAATGAAAACACAAGAAAGAGCTTAAGAGAAGGCGCTACCTATAAATCAGGTAACTCCTATTGGGTTGCACCAAAAGGAATCCATCGAAGACATTTTTCCAAAAGGGTTTCTTGATGGAGGAAGTTACATATTTTAGGAAGATTATTGGTCCAATCTTGTAAGGTCTTATGTGGTTTGAGATGTGTGAGTAATTTGGAGAGGTGGTGGCCTTTTATAGAGAATCGAAAGAACATTCTCAACATTTTTTAAATAATGATAGATGTAACAACGTTTTTACCTATCAGAAGTCATAAAAAAACAAAACTAAATAATTGAAAGTTAATGGACAAATAATTCTCATACAATGTGTTTTGGATTAGTTTATAGTTCATTTTTTTGTTTTATATCTATGGTTTAGTCCTTAGTTAAGATTTTTTTACCATAACCTTAAGGTAATAAACTTTAAATACTTTTACTCGTTATTTTGATGAAAAGATAATTTGACCCTATTAGAAATTATAAATTTTTCTGATTCCAAATATGGAATAAATTATTCCAAATAAAAATAAAATGAGTAGCATAAATTGGTTTAATATTAATGCCACTAACGAGATGACACTGTGGGATTTTAGGTCAACGTAATTATAGAAAGTCTACTACGTTTTTATAAACAATTTTAATTTGAAAATGGGTAAAATGACCTAAAATGTATTAATTAATAAAAATATTAATATTTTAATATTTTAATTGTAATTAAAATATATGTTATCTGTATAAATAAATTTGATTCATAATAGTTTTGAATTAAAATCCAGTATTTTAACTATTCGTTAAGAAATGATACCTTACAAAAAATACCAAAAATATCATAGTCTATTTTTTATTTTTTTTACTCATATGATAATGTTTAATATGAAATATTTAATATTTTAATCATCCAAAAATTGGATTTTAATTGTGTTCTCTTAGAAATGGTGCTAAATCTACCATTATAAATATATATGTTTTTATAAATAAAATTATATATGTTCTTATCTTATGTATATCTAATCTATTGGATGAATAACAAGAATATTTGAATAGATAAATGACATTTATATTACATTAATATCACTCTATAATTTTAATTTATTTAATTCATTAGTGTAGAACAACTTTATGACTATAATAACAATATTATTTTCATTTCTCTTCAATCAATTTCAATATTCATTTAAAATTAATTGATAACCTTTTAATTCATATAATACTTGTGTAAAAAAATATTTTTATAAAAAAGTTAATAATGTTTATAAACAATAATTTAACTATTTGCTTATATGTTTTTATATTAAATAATAATATTTTAATAATATAATATTTTTTTGGTAAAACTCGACTATGTGTTTTATGAAATACATCATGAAATGTCCTTGTTTCATGCAATGAAATCTAACTTTGATGTTATATGTAGAGAAATAAAAAAATCTATGTTTTGGGTTGGTCATGATTAACAAGGGGTTTTGTATAACGCAATTGAGACAATGATATATAATATAAATAAACTATTCTTAGTCTTATGTGAAATAAAAAATATAACAATGGTAAAATTAACTAAAATAATAATAATTCACAAAATATCATTTTATTATAGTGTACACCTAATTTTCAGGTCCTTCACATTCACAATATCCTATGATTTCACCGAATGGTTGTAAATTTTAAGAAAATAACCGAATGAAATAGTCGGTAATTCCACACTAATAAAAATTCATTGTAGAAACATGTCATTTCTTGAGAGAGTCCTCTTTCCACCCATTATTTTCCAAATTAGATGATTAATTTCTTAGAATGGTAGTTGATGAATATCTAACCATCTTTGACTATCGACAACTTCCCTAGAATCCACCCTCTCACTTATTTATAAATTCCATGAATACACAACTACGATTTCACTAGAGAAGGAACCATTTCATTCACATATATAAGTGAGAATTACTACAATAATTTATTCATCAATTAAACTATCTATCATCAGATATTTAAGATAAAATTGTATATTTTTTCTTAGTTTCGTGTTATTAATCATGTTCTCTATCTTTAGATGATGTATTATCTTCAACATCTTGTATTGTTTTCTTAGTTCCCCTCTAGAATTGGATGAAACAAATATAATCAATAAAGTGTTTTTAATTGGATACCATCATCTTCAACCCCTTAAAATTCCCTATGATATCATGGGAATGGGGATTCATTAGTGATTCAAAGAATAATTCCGTGATAAAAAAAATTAGAAGGCATCCCATGTCACCCCATTACATTTCTAGAATTAACCATAACATCCAATCATCATTTGGTATATTCATTTAGGATAATGGTCACAAGATTTATTTTTTGATCATATGAGGTATCAAATATGATTGAAATCCCCTCAATGAATTGTATGCAGTCCTTTTTTCCTAGTAGAATAGTGTTCTCTTGAAGTTTCTGGTATGATAGATATAGAAGTCAGTATATTATTTGACTATCATTGGCCAATACATGTGGACTACTATTCTGTAAATTTGTACTTTCCAGAAGAGTCTTGACTTGAAATACTCTAATGGATGAGAGTTTAAAATAATTGAATGAGAATGGAGAACTATATCCTCCCAAATAAAAGTTGTTGAAACATGTTATGTCAGAAATCTATGTGATAAAATTTGATGAAATTCTTTATTAATCCATATATAAATCCAATACATAAAAAAATATTATTAAAATATATAATATAAGGACATAAGGGTTTATAATATTGGTAAACCTTTAATGATACCCCAAAAAATATAGAATAACCCTATAAGAACTATTCATGGATTAAGAAAATATTTTTTTACTCCCTCTTTAGTGATAACCATATATATAATCACTATCCTAAAATACATAGGCATAAATAAATAGATGAAATAAATAATTTATGATCAATAAAATATCAATATATCAACAAGAATTTAATTATTTTGGATATATATCATGCATGTAACTTGCATTAAAAATGTGATCTTACATACATATACATGATGGATGAACATAATGAAAATACTATAAATTAGTACACCAACATCAAGTGAATTACATGTGGTTAATTTACCTCAAGGTGGCATCAAATAGAATGATCATAATTTCCAAAATTATAGCAATTTATTGGTCCAACACATATTGGGGGCCATAAACTAACATATTTCATTTTCATAATTCCAAACCATTATAACTATGGTCTACCCAATGCCAAATCGTGTGAAGGATAATAAATATATTATAAAACATTTCTCTGATACCAAATTTTTTAAACCCTACTTGAATCAAAGGGACCAGGGTAGACTTCAAGATGACCTCATGTGTTCCTACCCATATGTAAGAGGTGGATTAATAGTAGTAGAAGTTATGAATAATATTGTGGGGAGATTGTTCTTTAATATTTAAAAAATTATAGTATAAAATAGATGTGATAATAAAAGTATCAATAAATAATAAATAAATAAATGGTGTAAAATAATACCAAAATAGTTATAAACCCATGCAATATTAGTTTGGAATGTTATTCACCTGATCTATATCTAATAAAAGGTTCCAAACAATTTTTGGATCCAATTAAGAGGTAACATAACTAAACAAAATAATCATCATACTCTATGCCTTATGTCCATCATAAAATTTCTATATCCGTCTACTAGACATACTTAGACATTCACCACTAATCCGAAAAACATCATCAGATATATGATCATGAAATATATAAGCTCGCTGATAAGTCCACAGAAGGTGTTAGTAAAATATATGATAGGGTACCACAAATATTTCTTATTGTATATTAATAATATATAATGGTGGTTTTTTATGAATGTAAATACAAAACTAGTCAATAATAGGTAGATCACACCAATATTTTATATATAACGGTTACTTAGAGAAAATATTTTCATACCTTGGAATCTATCCATAAGAAATAACAAACAGTCACTTGATAGATCACCCATGAACAAATAGTCCCAAAAACGAGTCTAACTTATCCCCCTTCAATTGAAATCCCCAATGAATGTTGAACAAATTCATGAAACATCCCACTCAAGGGATAGTTCATCCACATAATCATATATTGTCAACTGTAAAATACTATGGAATAACAGATGAAATATATAGATAAAAATACATCAATATCACTTCAAAAAAGATTGAGTGATTACCATACCTAATTGAAAGAAAATAAATATCCATGAAAAATTTCTCACTGGGTAATAGAAAAACATAATGTGATGAAACATCAAACACATGTCTCATAGAAATCCACATGCACACAAAATAATAATTCCAATATTAATTATAATCATGGAAAAGTGATAATCACAAAAAAAATACGTTGAAATTGTGGTTATATAACACGTTTTGAAGATTAAATCCAATTAGAACACCTAAAATTATATAAGCATGACTGATCATTTGTTATATGAATTATATGACCATGATAATGAATAATCCCCCAAAAAAATTGAATAATATCCCACATAGTATGGAGGAGTAGTTTCTGAAAATAATCTAGGAATCAATTGTGTGATGATTCAAATTCACTGAATTTGGCTTCTAATTCAATCAATGGAAAATAATTCAATTATTATACAATGAAAAACCAATATATTTAATCCAAAAAATTATGTTATTGTTGTGCTTAAACAATTATGATAATAAATTAATGATATTGATTAATATTCCACTAATTGGATTAGGAATGATGGATAAAAAATTCTTCCATATGTCAATGAGAGGATAAGGAATGAGTAGAGAGATACCAGGATTCCCAAAATATAGCTCCTAGTATGATGGGGGTAAATGGAAGCCTTTGTGAAGTATAAAAATTTATAACAGGATTTAAATTTTATAAAAAATATTTAAACCAAATTTTCATACATTTCCACAAATTCATTATAACCTGGATGGTGGCCGGTGGGTAGAACCATTATTTCCCAGGAAACCCACAAGATAGCTGATAATCTCAATAAAGAAAAAAATTTACCTGGGGAACTAAAAAATTGTTTATTTGGATCATTATTTTTACTGTCATTGTTATAGACTCCCTTGAGTCTATATTGGAGCTATTATTTCACATTATGCTAAAATAGGGCCACCATCCCAGTCCTTGTCTATTCTCTCTAAATACCCCAACCCCACTGTAAATCTAATTAATAAACATTTATAAGTCTACATGAATTTTTAGAATCAAAATATATAAAATTGAGTGACCGACAACCAGAAAATTGTTGGTTCATTATCAGTATAGTCATATAAGAAATGGGTAAGATTATAAAATTTGATTTAGTAAATATAAATCCTAAATAGATAAAAACCAATGGCAGTGAAACCTATATCCCATGAATCTTAAAATTTTATTGAAAACAACTAATAATATTTCATCACTCGTTTATAATGAAATTTTTTTCCATGTTTAATAGAAAATTTTATTGACTACCCTGAACATGATCCTTCAAGATATTATTAAATATAGATATTACAATGAAGATTATTCTATCAAAATATTTGTCAAGATAATAATGGTGTTTAGAGTTCCCATTAAATTCAATATTACTAATAAGAATTGATAAATGGATGGTGAGATTGAATTTAAAACATAAAATTGAGAGATCTATACAAAAAATAATTATAGATCAAAAAATTATTTATGAGAAATAGTTGTGTGAGTTGAATTAATTTCCAATGATTCATTACAATGTGGCATGTGATATGATATTTTTAGTGATGGGTCCCGCAAGATAATTCCACATTAACATTTATAGGTTTCAAATTTTTTATTTAGTGGTAAGCACCCTGTAATCCAAAATGAAAAAATGGGGGTTCAAAACCCATTCTGCAAAGACACTATAGAGGTACTCTAATGTCCTGTAGCATCAGTAATACTGTACCAATGGCAGACACTATAGCAGTAGCAAGTCACTGTAGTAACAGAATGGCACTGTAGTAGCAGTGGGTACCCTGTCGTACTATAATAGGATGGTACATTAGCATTACTATTCTCAGAATGGGCCTTGGGCCCAAAATTTGGGCCAACGGGCCATGTGATGGGCATAGTGACCAATGGGCCTTTAGGCTATGTAATGGGTCTCTATCAACCTATTTAATGAGGTCATTGCGTTGCTTTAATAATAAATGAGGGTTTGTCCGCAACCATTAAAAAAATGTGAGTTTGTGATGTGCGATTTTGATGTTGGTTTTTTATTGGAATTTTTCTACAATTATTTTTTGGACATATATGTTGATTAAAAGACTTCTAATATATATTATATTATGTATAAACTCAATCATGATTTTATGTGAGTGTTTTTATTGATAAATATTAATAAAAATAATGTCTTCCCATATTAGGGCTCCTTGAAATGGAAAACATAATGGTAATTTCTATGTGAACACTAGTAGAACATTTACTGATGTAGCTCCTAGTATCTATCATAATCAAGAAGATGGAAAAAGAATATCTTATATATCACCTGTCTCCAATAAATATTAGGGGTGTCCAATTATTTTTTATTCATGGAAGGATAATGATTTATGTTGGATTTATTTCTTGTTTTTTTCATGTTGGTATGTTATGTTATCATTATGATTCTCTTAATTTTTATTGTATAACATTAAATGTCATATGATATATTTCCTCCTGAGCCCCCATGATGTAAAGAATGAACTTATTCACATATATTTTTAGGGTTTGTATTATAATTATTGGTATAAGGGTAAATAATATTTTTTTTATATGGGTCCATATCAATTATGAATTAGTATCCCCATATAAAAACATTGTTTGAACCTCACATAATATTTTTTTTAGGATTTGGATTTTTTTGTTCACCACATCAAGATGACCTCCATTTTTTGTATTGCAACACTTTTTTACATTAATGTATATAATTTATTTCTATAACTCTAGGTTATCTTGGCCCTATTTTTCAAGTATTAATAGCATGATGGGTATATTTAATTAATTTCCTTCATATAATTTTATTAAAACTATTGAATATCGATCATTATTGAAAATTATCAATAATAATATCCAATATTATTGAATATAATATAAAAAATTTTATTTTGTAACTTTGTTTCATGGAAATGTTGGATAATACGACTAACCAATAGGTCAGCCAACCATTATTAAACAGACAGTCAGTCAAGAAAATGGAAACTACAATATGTGGATATAGTTGTACCCATTAAAGTCTTGGTTTATCAATATATTATTTCTAAAGAAAATTATATAACTACCCAAACAAAAAATAATACCTTTTTGTATTTAACATTATTATTTTTATGCATATTTGAGGATATGTTAAATGAACTTACTTGCATGGATTAGTAGGGTAATAAACACTCAGTGTCCATAGACATCCCCCATATAATAGAAATTCAACCTATTGTAGTTATAAGTATCCATAGGATATTGATAAAAATAAACAGTGATATAATGGTGAAAAAGTATTTGAATCTATATAATATATCTATAATGTACCATAAAAATTAAATCCACGTGAAGAATATTACTAAATCTCAATAAAAAAATGGTAACCATCTTATGGTGGACCCGAATGGCCTCATTACTCTATAGCCAAAGAAAACTGGGATGATAAGGGATTACTATATGTAAAATTTAAGGTCTGACTTTATATCATAAAGAATCTATAATGATGATAAGAAGAAGAACCCTTTACAACCAACGAAGGTGGATGACCCAACATCACCATATGCGGTAAGAATTTTGGGAGAATTATAAAAAGCTACAAACCACTCAGATGGAAATTGTAGTTCTCCTAGAGAATAATATATACATAGATTAAGGATATATTCATACTCTTTTTATGATTTTTAATCATTTCATGAATATATACAAATAATGGAATATACGATATCCAAAATTGATATAAAATTTTACAAATACACAAATCAAGGCATTCATAGCTTACCATGAGAGCCTATTTTTTGTACATTATCTAAAATTATGATATGGTGGATTTCATTTTTGGGTGTTTTTTGAATTTTATTTTGAATTATTAATGTTTTTTAGGGGTTTCTAGTTGGTTGTTTTTTATTTATTAGTGAAAATAATGTTTGTTAGGATTTTATGTTTTTTTATATTGTAGTAGGGATTTAAAAGTATGTTATTTATCAGAGTAACATAAATAATTTGAGTATAAAAATGTTATTGTGAAATAAAAATCTAAATCCTAAGGATATTCTGATGTTGGGGTCTAGACCTATTAATTTTCCCTTGAATCCAAGAGTAATAGAGCTGTATAGTGGTGGAATGTCTGAATGATGAAACACATATTGAGATACATTTCTATACAGTTCAATGTTTATAAAATATTATGGATTTATAATTTCATCTCCATTGATGATAAACATTTATTGTTTTTAGAAATATACAGTATTAACTCTACGAGTTTTTAAAATCTTGTGAGGGTAATTCTGAAAAATATGGTGAAAATATTTTCAGGTATTTGAGCATTGAATGAGAAAAATTTATGTTCGAGAATGAAAATATTCATTTAGAATAATAAAAATATCTACTTTTAGAGAAATATATCAATATTGGTATGATATAGATGTTAATTATCATGAAATAGTATAGGTCCCATTTAGATCATTTATGAATAAAACTTGGTTAATTAAATTTTATTATTTATAAAATGAACTATCATTATATGGTTGGTTTATATACAAAAATTTATATTAAATGGATTATTACTCTCTATCACGTAATTTTTTCTTGAAAACTTTCCTTCAAAATGATTAATTAAAATAGATTGCCTTTATGAATAGAGTTCATTTTCGACAATAAATAAGTTATCCAATAATGATATGTAATTCCATCATCGCCAAAATTCATTTTTGGAAACCTACTGTTGAACCATCATATTCACGTACTTCATAGTGGGTGAAATATTCCTACAAGACTAAAGTTTCACCATATATTCAATGAAGGGGATGTTAGTAAGTAGTAAGCATGAAACTCAAAAATAATAGAACCCTAGGGATAATGAAAATTTTTATGACCGTCCATTAATATATTATTTTCTACTTGGTGGTCACATCATAAAGCATTACATTCATGAAAATAAAACCAAAAGATAATCAGAAGGAAAATTTCGAGGGGGAGGAAATTTCATTAGGCAAATTCAATTTATAAAACCCAAAAACATAGTGATCACATCATGAATTATTACTTTTTTAAAATAAAATTCCATTGGTAATCACAAGATCAAAAATGTAGAATGAAAATAAGTTATAGAATGGTATCACATATGATTTCAATATAATACTCCACAAATTCCCAATTGAATGTAATGAATAAAAATTATTTCACATAGTGATCCTGTATAAAACACAGCTAATATATTCTTTTATAGATGAAATTATCATATATATCCCTCATAAAGTGGTCCTACAAATGAACCGCAATAGAGATCCGCCGTGATGTATACCCACAATTTCGATTCATCAAGTGTGACCACATAATTTATTTATAAATATTTTATTATTTCTAAGAGTTATATGAATCACCTGAAATTACATATTCTTATAAGGGAAATTGTGATATATAATTTTAAAGGATCCAACAAAACATATGAATATCATCTCAATTGTATATGAAAGTGAATCATTTCATCCATTCAAGGCCACCATAAAGGCATATATCAAAATGGTAATTCAGGAATATTTTGAATCCATTAAATTTTTAGAATAAATAACCTAGATTAATTTAATTAAAATGACATTATTAACATCAATTTCATGTAGTCAAATCTCTAAACATCATTTTATCATGAGTCCATAATAGTGACCCCTTCAGATATATGGTCGGACCATTAGATTAACAACACACTACATCAATATTCTATTCCCATGATAAAATGATGATTTATGGGTTTCATTAATATATATGGGTCACTTTGGATAAAAAATATGATTCATTTCATTCATAATGTAGTCCTTTTATTTTGTATGCTAATGAAAACTCTACTATATTAGGATAATCATGAGATAAGTCAATGTGTTGAGTTGTACATGATTCTAAATTTGATTATTTATACTTTCGTAGGTCTCCGCTATATGTATTATAGTAAATAAACCCCCCATCAATAATACAATTTTGATGATTCGTTATTGTGTAAGGGGAATTCATATATGGGCTGCCTATAATGTATAATCCCCAAAAACCCACCTTCACCATTTTCACCAACTAGGTCAGGTATATCATTTCAATCTATTCATAAGAATAACATGTTTCCTTCTCTATCCCATATAGAGCATGATTATCTAACTAGGTTTAATAACCAACAATACCCTCAGGGGCGTATATTTACAACAATTCCATTTATACTTTCTAGTCATATTGCAAATATATTTGATGTGAACTTTCAATTGTTTTTGTGTCCCGATAATAATTTCGAATTTAGAATCATAGTGTGATATCTCATGTGATCTCTCTTTCAACTACCATATTCCGTAAAACCCAATATATTTTGAAAGA
Source organism: Viscum album (assembly GCA_963277665.1). Taxonomy (NCBI): domain Eukaryota; kingdom Viridiplantae; phylum Streptophyta; class Magnoliopsida; order Santalales; family Viscaceae; genus Viscum; species Viscum album. The sequence goes on along the minus strand of OY728119.1, from coordinate 1,359,103,852 downwards.
AGAATATTTCAATTAAACAAAATTTTCCTCGATTCTCTATATTCCATGAAATTCAATAATTACATTAGTTATTTAATTACTAAAAAATGATGGGTGGTAAGACACATATTACATAGAACCCTTACTCAAAAGGAACCTATGATGCGTTTGAAATGAAGGAAGGCATATAATGACCCCTATGTCCTACCTCCGGTAGGCCTTGGGTGGTGGCTAGCACAGGCAGTATAAAAATGTCATGATATTGTAGGAAATACCCCTTTAATAATACGTGATCAGGTGACATGATTCATGAATCATAATAAAAACCATAAAATAATATAAACAAACCCTAAAATGATCCCAAAGTGTGCGTGTAAATAGAAAAGACAGAACTAAATTTCTCTAAAACAAGTACCAATATAAATTTTATGTCAATGAAACAACAACTATACAAAGTTCCAATCTATTATGGTCTAACATGGTCTACATAGATCCCATGGAAATCTAAAAATCATTTTATACATATAGTGTGAGAATATAGGTAAACTGAGTAGGATAATAGTATAATCTCGTGTAAATGTGAAAATAGTATACCAATGCACCCATTAGAAAACATCATAACCAAAGAGAATATATCCAAAACAACCAACCAATACTAAAATATCCATCACATAATCACCAAATAATTTATCCATGTATATTGATAGAATATGAATCATATCATTCGTAGATACCCACAAATTCGTTCCACTGATTATCCTCTCTCAATATCCAATGTTATTCATCCATGAAATCCCATTTTGTCTGCAATACATCACATCACATCATGTCTACATACCCCTTGTCCATCACATAACTTCAATTAATGCCCAAAGACACCTACTATGTCCCATTATATCATGTCTCATAACTAACGTTGTAGAGTATCATGACAATGAATGGAATAAATCTTGTGTCATACTACCATTTATGACCCCCGCTATAATCCATCATATCACATCTTTAAAAAAGACTCACCGTCCATTTTATCTCATCAAATCACATCAAGACATTAATATTTTTGACTTATGGCCATCACATCCAATGTATTTCGTCATTTTATAAAGGATTGTGAGGGGAAATGTAGGTGTCCATCCAACCATCATCCCTACGAGAAGTTTGAAAAAACACCCCTAATATTGTTAGTCATCAGCACTAGGCCCTCAATAGGGGTGGGGTTCACAATGAAATCATAAGGAACATATAAAATATATATAATCCATAGAAAATCCCAACAAATTGGTTCACCGCTGAGCATAAACTATCTTACATCATTCAGACCTTCACTGCCAAAAATCAATAATTGAAACTGCATAATAGAAAAAATACAAGATCAACATCAAATATTAAAATAGAATGAAAAATATTTTCATTTAATAATTACATTTTATTTTTATTTGAAAATTTATCCAAACAACACATTATTAGTCTACTGATCATCAATTTATAACCTATTAATAAAATATCCCTATCTATTTAAATCATTATTGACCATTTATTCCTTATCTACTCTATAATCTATAATAATGAAACCAAACATCAAATGTAACTCAAAATCTACATCGATCATTGGATTCACATTCACAGAATCACAACCAAACAAACCATCAAATCGCCATCCCAAATGCATTGCCACATCACATCCATTGACCCAACATTCCCCATCCAGAAACAATAACTATATATCACCACCCCCATAGCATGGTGAGATAATAATTTTATAACTATATATAAGGTAATTTGATCAATTTAACATTTTTATTTTAGGGTTATTATCGCAAAATTCATAATCCCAGGGAAAATAATCTTTCATCCAAATGTAATTATTTGTCTTATTTTCCATTTAGTGTGATATCACGTAGCACCAAATATGGTTCCCATATCATGAAATATATCATCCAAAAAACTAACTCAACGAATATGATTTTGAAATGGGAATTTTTTCTATATAATCACAACATCACAACAATATCAACGCTGAAAATTCATGAAAATAAAACTAATTTCCAATTGAATTTATTTATCTCAATTTATTTTTCTTCATTAAAAACATTTCAACTATCATACCAAAAGCTAAAATATCATAACATTACCACATGATACATAAGGAAGTGAAATGAAGCATTACCTACTAAAAAATAGATACTCCACATTATCCACTCCACTAGTAATATAGTGTACGCACATTGGAGGGACCCAACAAAAAAAAGATCTTTAACAAAAATTAATATCTTTAATATGGTTCCATGATTCCATGGAAAAGGATTCAGAAACACCACCTCAATAGAAACAAAAACATGAAATATTTTAGCAAATATCATCTTGTTATAATTAAATCATATAAAACTAGAAGGATTTTAGATCTACAATAGGATTTTAATTCCTCATAATTTTGGAACTCATTACATTTGATATGCATGGGTTCATTAATGGACTCCATCATCAATTAAATGTAATTATAAAATTATCCTCCTCAAATACATCAATAATTTTTTTAAATTTATCCTATAAAACCAAATTTACATTAAAATTTTATATTTAGGAGTTTTATGTGCATTCATCAAAAAACAGTAAATCTCATAAATTTTCATATGACCAGAAATGACTTTACAAAACAACATAACATGAAATAATAAAATTTACCAAGTCAACCAACCACATGACTAAAAAAAATACCAGATTAATAGACATGTGATTGTTCCAACTCATTTCCTGACCAACCATGCTACCACATGAACTAACAAGTAACCAAGCTAATTGATAACACAAATGGTTGTACTAACACATGCATAGGAAAGTGAATGATCTTACTGACCTCAAAACCATCCACCCAACCTCTTGAATAAATAAGTTCCATCACAACCGGCAATATGAAAACCTTCCCTACCATATGGAAAAACATGTGAAAATTCCAACTAACACCATGACCAACGACCCTACGACATTAATATTCAAGTGACCATGAAAACTAACTACACAAAAAAACTTATTAAAACATGGGGAGAAGACTCCATGAACCATCTTAATCACATCAAACCATATAAAATTTAATAGAAATTGTATTTGAAACCTAATAAATTACAGTATATACCAATCAAACTATTCATATCCTTGATAATAATATTAAACATATGAAACATAAAAGAAATTTGGGGTCGGAAAAAATATCTAAGAAGATACATGTCAAGGATATCATTATATATATAACACAAGAAACACTACAAGACTGATGTTCACAGATACAAAACACCTTAAAAATGATCTGATTGAGATACAACTCAAATAAAAGGAAGATTATTAAAAAACCATTACATCAATGTGGAAATACATCTCATATATAATTCTAAAATCAAAAAAATAATCCCAAAAATATGATTTGAAACAAATAATATTTATTGTGTATACGTGACTCTCATCGATAGGAAAAGTTACATAGATAACCAAAATAATACCAAAATAAAATATATATTAATCAATAATGTGGAAAAAATTACTTTCAACATAATTAATGATTTATATTTTAAATGTCTATCACCATGTTTAAAACTATTTCTTATTTTTAAACATGTTCCCCCTTTTAAATATTGTCCTTCATTTGAATCCATTTTTAATGCAAATATAAACCAGTTTTTATTATTTCATTGATTGTAAAGACAGTTTAATTATTTTTGCCACAAAATATTCTAATATACAATAACAAGATGGTTTTTTCACAATTTTACTCTATTAAAATATTATTTAATGTTTTATGTAAAAAATTGCCTGAATCTCATTTAAAATAATCCCAACTCAAATTATAATCCTTTTTAATTTTTTTTCATTTCACTAAAATTATATTTCAAATAATTATTTCAACTAAGTTATATTTTATAGAAATAAATAAATATTTATTTTAAATATTTTTTATAAAAATTAAATACCAATGGTTTAATAAAATAGACTATGCCATTTTAAATTATTTTTCATGATTCATAATGATTAAATATGATATACAATGAAAACATATCATGATCATGGAATGATCCATTTTATCTAGCACAATGTATTTCAAAATGTTTGATAACAAATCACTATCTTCTAGGAGCATACCCATGATAGAAATTTCACATAGATTTTTCAAAAAAAAATGAATCCATATTACCATAACAAGAGTTACTGAATACATTGATGATAAAGGAAATCAACCACCTAACCCTGATATGGTCACCTATGGGTGGCACTTACTAACCCAAACTATTTTAAAACATGTCTCAATATATCTTGTCTTAATATAGGAAAGAGTTTACCACTCATCATATATATGATTCCATAACATGTTATATCAAAATGAGATCAATCACATAAAAACCAACAAAAAATATAGTAGTCAAAAATTTCAATTTCACTCTTAATATTATAATAAAGGTATAGGAGGCAAGCACATCTCTTTTAATTTCACTGTTATTTGTTAAAAGATTTTATTTTATAATCATGATGTTTTTAATCATTTTATTGTTGGTAGATATTTCCATAAATAAAAAAACATCACCACACCACAAAAGACATGTCACCTTATTAACTACACATCTCAAACATGACACAATACTACTGCTGCAAAAAATGACTACTAGAATAAATATATAACCAATGAAAATTAGGTAGAAATTTTCTATAACTACATCAACATATCATTATACCATCAACAATAAACCACTATATTGATATAAAATTATTACCCATATCATCCACTTCATGGTCCCAAACAACTATCAACACTATCGTGACGCATCAAATCCAAAATAATTAGACGCATGGAATTTCCTCCCCCTTGTAAAGATATTATCCTCTTTGAGAAGGAATAACTCTCCCACATATTTTTAATAATTTGGATGATTAATGTGTCTCAATTGAGGATCAGTTCTCTTCATCATCATATAGAAGATTTTTTAATGAAACAATATACAATGAAATAGAACAGTAAAACAACACAAAAAAGATGCACATTACATCATTCACAACTATTTCGGGGATTACATTACAAGACAAAATTATTTAGCATGGGTTTTCTCACACAATTTCAAATTTTAAATGGGAACCCAATTCATTAACCATATATTCAAGATTATCATTTTAGTCCATGATGATATTAATTAATAAATAAAATCATGGTTTCACAAGAAACTATAACCATAGTGAAATCTTGGTTTATAATAACTATTATATTTAGCAAGACATGACAACAAATTAACAAAATAATTAAAATTAAACCAAAAACAACCAATCACATTTACATGTCATTTCATATGAATAAATAATACATTAATTTAAATATAATTTAAATTTCACTAAGTTATATATGTAATTATTCACATGTACTCTCACACTCCATGTTTAATATGATTAGACAAGAAATTCATGGTTCATTTTGTTACTGAGAAAAAAAATCCCAACATTATTTTAAAATTTCATCCCTCTATGTTTTTTTAATTATTTAAACGCCCCACCACATACCCAACATGATTTTATAATTCTCAAAATAAATCATGCACTATGATCACAAAATTAAATATGCACATGTTGTATTACTAGTTTTATGTTTCATCATGATTGAACTAAACATTTTTTTTCATTACATTTTTTAAGAAAAAATCATATTTATTACAATAAGGATAACATTAGTCTACTTCCATATTTGAATATATCATATTTAAAATGATACATGTTCATCTTTTAGTTACTATAATTTTCCTAATTACCAAATAAATGTATTCAAATTTAGGCATACATGCCCTATCAAACTACCCATGACATAACATGTGAATCAAGGATATATCAACACTTAGAAATTCATAATAATAATAAAATAACTATTAATAATAATTTTAAATATTTAATATCTCAACGGGTTAAAAAAAATAAGAAATAACAATTTAATAAAATTAAAAATAATTTATGAAAAAATTTATCCCCAAACACAATCTTAAAACATATGTCTATATTGATACATCTAAAATGATATCATCTTGAAAAAATGTATATTTCATTCTTGTCAAGGATTCACAAATTCCAAGAAAACATAAATAATAAAGATACTCGGTTTTAAAAATTTCATAATTTAAAGGTTGATAAATATGTTTTATTAAAACTCTAGAAAACATTCCCATTATAAAACAAAAATGGAATGTAATGAATGATATATTTAATCACATGGTAATCAGAATAATTTTAAACATGGTTTGAAAATAATAATTTTATTACTAATTTTTGAAATAGATCTGAGGTAACGTTCTCTATAAGGGATTTAAAAATTAAATATTTGTTCATAATAAAACATAGTTTGCATGCTTCGCTAAGAATATCACTCATTTTAAAATTAATAATAAATATTAATAATTTTATGGATGGGAATGAAAAAAATCATTACAAATCACGATATATCAAGAAATGAAGCATGGTATTTCGGCATAAAAATGTTTGAAATAAATAGATTGGGAAATTAATAATCAATTTTCTCATTACATACATGTTTTATAATTACCTCACCCAAAAATAATAGATCATCAACGAATATATATTAGGAAATGTCTGGTAAACACACATAATGTTTTATAATTTATTTAATTATTGTCATTAACATATAGTATCCACATCATTTAGTTACATGTTTAATCAAACATGATGTATGTATAGCTTATATTACCTAACCCGATAAGTAGTGTAATGACCTGTAAAAATCATGGAAAATTTTTTCTTACTTTTCTTTGGGATTTTACAAGAACGCAATTTCAGACGACACTTGATTCCGAGGCCCGGAGTGCCCGGAATTTCTATCCGAAATTTAGCTCGGGTACGTTAAGTGAACGAATGATCGGGAATTCCTATCTTATGAACTGGTGCTCGAAATCGAATTCTGAGGGCACTGATGGAACTGCAGCGCCAAAAATTGCTTAGGAACGCTTAATCTAGAGTTGCGTTTACACGAGAGAAGTTGATAAAAATTGTGGAAGTTAAAAATAAAAATTTAACAACAATATCTGTTTTTACATTATGTGTTTAATCCTTTGGATGGAAGTTGGGTAACTACCCAACCTCCCTTGGGAGGTTATTAGAGTGGTGGGGCCCACACGAACCCCACCCCTTCATATCCTATAACCCCCTCAACTCACCATTAATATTTTTAATGTATGTTAATAACGTATCACATTGATGTAGTGAGTTTAATGTGAGCTTTTGAAATTCAAACTATTGAATTTCAAAAGCCTTGATGTGTTAATAAAATAAGCTGGGAACTTATTTTATTGGGTTGGTGTTTAGTTGTTTGAGATCCATTGGAGAAAAAGCTAAGGATGTCTTGAGTTCTTCATTCTCTTTGACGAAGAACGCGAAGAACGAACGATCTCCGATGTGGAGCGTCGAGCCCTCAGAGACCGTCTTCCGCAACACCGACTCGCGACGCGATGTCTTCTTCCACGACTTTTTTCATCTACGACGTCTCTTTTTGTGACGGGTTTTCCAAGAAGAAATATCCGTCAATGTATTCTTATCCTCGCTTTGCGACGCCGACATTCGTCATCTCTTTTATCAAGGTAGGGGATTGTTTAATAATTTTCGTTCGTGATTTCTAGTTTGTCGATCTTCGTAGTTATACGACCAAATGATATCAGTTAAAGAGAGGGGGCCAGACCACACAAACACAGCCGACCCTCCTCCTTTATCCTTGTTTGATTTTTTGTGGTTGGGATGGAATGGCGTGGTGCCGTCGCACCACGCGGGATCATACGGAAAGTAATGCGCGGCGCCGTCGCACCGCGCCGTGAAGTTGAACAAGGACGGGACGTCGTCGCGCCGCGTCGAAGAAAACTGAAGACACCGCTGCCGGAGTGGGGCCACGGCGTACGGGCCTGGTGACGTCGCATCGCGCCGGACGAACCAAGCCGCAGCTGGTTCCGTGCCACGGCGGAGAAGAGGGACCGACGGCTGGTTTCGGGCCGCCGGTGTTGGCGAGGGAGGATGGATCGGCCGTCACCGGTCCATTTTGGCAGAACCGGCCGGCCTGTGAGGGTCGACCGGACAAAGGGAAGTTGGGGGAATTAATTCCCCCAGCCGGCCTACAAAAACGGCCCCCATAAATGGCGGGCCGTGGTTACACCAGAGGGGCAGCACCCCCCCCCCCCCCCTTGCCAACGGCTCGGCCGGGGGCCGAGCCGGCCAGCGCGCTGTGCCCAGGCCGGGGTGCACCCAGGCCGGGCCGCACCGCGGCGGCCAGGCCAGGCCGCACCGGGCCCGTCCGACCCGGTCCCGGGGTGGGTCGCCTGGTTCGAGCCGACCGGGGGGTCTCATGCCAGGTCGGTCTGGGCCTGAAACCCCCGTTTTCGGACCATCTTCTGTCTATTGCCCATCACTTGGGCTACAGACCTCCGATCGACGCACTGTGAATTGCGATGTGATCCTTGAATCGATACGGTCATTTCTGTTTATCAAACTCATGGTTTCAGAATACTTTGTGTTCGGCCGGGTTGGTTCGTACACGAAACCAACCGGGCCCTCGGAGCGGAAACAATCATATCTTAAGCTCCAGGTGTTCGAATGATGTGTTGTTGACTTTGTGGGCTTCCTCTTAGTGAGACGGATCATTTGGATTACTCCACCCGAGGTTTGGACGCAGGTGGAGTACAGTTGGGTTGGTTTTGCCTTAAAAACCAACTGGGCCCCTGGGATGAAAAAGCCAATAACTCTTAGACCAAGCGTCTGATTGATGCGTCGTCTGCGACGTTGAGTTCCTGTTGACGATACGGAACTTTTGGATACATCAACTCTGGACTATGTGTCATTTGATGTATCAGCCTCTCGGCTCATGGAGAAGACCCTCCCAAACGAGCTTGCTGTGTGTGGGAACCCTAGAGCTGGCTGCGACTGCTACTGTGACTGCGAAAACGACTATGCAGAGATCCTCAGTGGATTCGATGACGATGACTACATCACTCAACGATCCTATGTGGATCACTGCTACCGATCCTGTGTGGGTCCGATCATGTGTGGGTCAGCGCTCAATGGTTCTGTGTGAGCCAGCGCCTATAGATCCTATGTGGGTCCGATCTTGTGTGTGTCATTGAGGGGGTTAGTACCTATCGATCCATTGTGGGTCCGACGACATAGATGGATGAGTGATCATCTCTATCGTCTTTCGAAAAAGTATACCCGTGAGAGCGGAATCATGTTTTCATTCCTATGTGGATTGTGTTGTGCCATCCTGTGTGGATTACGTTTTTCTTTCTTGGGTAGAATACATATGCTTTCCTCTGTGTACTGGGTTGTACTTGGGCTTGGAAGTTGGAGCATATTGGAATTGATGACTTAGGTATATGTATGGGCATATACCTAAGCCGTGTCGGTTGTTACTTCGTGATTGTATCTTTACTTTGTGGTTTATAATTTGTGGATTTTGGGATACCTTTGGGGGTCTCGGGGTCCCTACTGAGTAGCTCATACTCACCCCTGCACGGGCTATGCCCGCACTACGTTGTGTTGGTTGCAGACGACGAACAACGCAGATCGTGGTGGAGGCTTGTGGAGTAGGACGGTACCTGGAGGTGGACCAGAGGGCGGGATGTACTTGGAGCGGTAGGCTGGACCCGGGGAGCAGTGGAGGCTTTCTGTACCCACCCTTCAGGATGGATTCATAGTGGACAACTCGTTGTTGCAGCTTTATATTTCAGTTGTTGTTTTCCCTTTCAAGTTGTACTTTACTTTCAGTTTGGGTTTGTATACTGGCCCACATACTTTTCCGTACATAATCATGTACCAGCTTTTACGTAGTGTTTACTTCTACTACTTGTTTACTCTATGGTGTTAGTTTACATTACAAAGGCAATGCCTTCCCTTTTTACCGGGATTTATGCCTTGGTGTTAGTCGCCAGCCCCTGGCATATTGAAGGCGGGCTTGGGGTAGTCACGGCATGGGCCCCGAGGACGGGTCGTGACAAATTGGTATCAGAGGAGTCTGGTTCTACCGCAGAACTTTGGACTCTAATATTTTTCTATGTGAAGAAATAGTGTTTATCGTATTTAGTGTGGTTATTAGTCCAGGGAGTCCAGTGTTGGTGTGGAGGCCGACATATCCGTACACCAGGATCCTGACTTCTGATTTCCGACATAATGCACGAAAACATTGATTGCATGTGTGTTTCAAGTTTTTTTTTTGTGATTACATTGTATCAGCTCACCAGGTATACTATTCCAAATGTGGCGCACATGTTTCCTTTTCAGGATGGCCCCACGACGGCAGCCGAATAGGGTTCCGAGAGTCGAGCGTGACGACAGCCCACCGAGCGACGAGGCCTCAGTGCAAGGCCCTTTGTCAGTAGTGTCATCAGCGGTAGATCTACCCACCGATCCACCGATGCTTCCAGCACCAACCGCTGACGATGCACATCGCCTCAGTGCACTGCATGAGTTCCAGCGCCAGTGACCACCCAGGTTCCGCGTGGAGACGGACCCCCAGGCAGCCGAGGACTGGCTGGAGTATGTGGTGAGAGTTTTCAGGTTAGTGAGGACACCATTAGACCTCATGGTGATCCTCGCAGCAAGCCTACTGCACACAGTAGCAGACATATGGTGGAGCTTGATGCTCCAGGTGCACGATGAGGCATCTCTTCTCTAAATGGACTTTGAGAGCCTCATTCGCTTGGAGTTCGTCCCAGCCACCCTCCGTGTAGTGCGCATTTAGGAGCTTCTTCAGCTGCGGCATGGCAGCATGACGGTCGCCCAGTACTCGGCGAGATTTAACGATCTCTCGCACTACTCGATAGACATGGTACGAGACCCATTCTTCCAGGCCTAGACCTTTGATAAGGGGTTGAGACACGAGATCCGGGCATCGCTGATCTCCCTCAGCATTCCGACTCAGACAGGAGTACTGGAGCGATCCCTTTTGATCGAGATCTTTCTTGCTGAGTTTACACCAGCGCCAAGACCCACCGAAGGGCGGCACGTAGCAGAGTCTTCTACAATAGGCAGTCGACGGAAGACTCTTGGGACCAGTCCGACCAGACCCTCAGGCAGACAACCTCAGGACACTGGCTCAGGAGTGCGGGGCACACAGCGCGGAGCCAGTCTTTCAAGAGGCAGGCAGTTCTACGCATGCGGCGGGCAGGGCCACATTGCTTGTGACTGCCCGACCCACCGTGCCGAGGAGCAGCATACAATTGAGGGACCACCGAGGCAGAGGCAGAGGGTCGACCGTGGTGGTCAGCAGGGAGGAGGCGGACAAGGCAAAGGAGCTGGCCGAGCAGCAGGTGGTGGGTGATGCTTTGAGGCTCTACCACCACCACCACCACCGGGAGGTCCACCCCGACCACACGGAGCTGGCGGGCAGAGACATGCACAGCTCCAGGCAGCAGAGTCCTACGACCACGGTGCACCCGAGATGATTCGAGGTACTATATGTGTCTATTCCACCCTTTCTTCAATTCTAATGGACACATGAGAGAGTTATTCTTTCATAGCTGCTTCCCTTGTTCGGAGCTCGGAGATTCCGACAGAGCCGTTGGCTCGATTTTTACAGCTACAGACCCCTACGGGAGCAGAATCGATGATTACGCACTGGTGCTGGAAGTGTGAGCTTACTCTAGGAGGCGAGAGCTTTGGCTGGGATCTTCTTGTAGCAGAGTCGAGGCCATACGACGTCATCTTTGGCATGGATTGGTTGTCTATGGTCCATGCACAAATTTACTGTATTAGGCTCAAGGTGCGATGTGTACGCACCGATGGGAGAAGGTTCACCTTCCCCGGCGAGAAGGGTGCATTCGCAGGACAGGATGGACTTCTGCAGATGAGAGGACAACCCATCACTCATCAGTTGGCTAGCCTCATCCTAGGAGCAGTTTATGTGCGGGGTCCTTTTTTTCTTGTAGTGGTGGATCAGTATGCAGACGTCATTCCCGGCGACGTTCCAGGGCTACCTCCTCTCCGATATGTAGACTTTTATATTGACCTATACCTTAGGACTGCCTCGATATCAACTCCAACATATCGGATGGCCCCCGCTGAGCTTAGAGAGATACGGGTACAGTTGGAGGACTTGCAGGGCAATGGGTTCAACCGACCCAGTGTTTCACCCTGGGCTTCCCTGATATTGTTTCCAAGAAGGCGGGCGTGAGGTTACGACTTTGTGTCAACTGTCGTTGCCTGAACCAGGTGACAGTGAGGAACGAGTATCCGCTACCGAGGACTGATGACCTCTTCGATCAGCTCAAGGGAGCACGGTGGTTCTCAAAGATAGACCATAGGTCAGTTGATCATCAGCTCAGAGTTCTAAACGAGGACGTGCAGAAGACGACCTTCAGATGTCTGTATGGCCACTATGAGTTCTTGGTTCTGCCATTCTGCGTAACCAATGCTCCAGCAGTGTTCATGTCACTCATGAACATGATCTTTCAGCCATACCTTGATCGATTTGTTGTGGTCTTCATCGATGACATTTTGATTTACTCGACGACTGAGGAGGAGCACGCCTACCACTTACGGGTTGTACAAGACACACTCCAAGAGAACCAACTTTATGGTAATCTCTCAAAGTTCCAGTTCTAGATACGTGAGGTCCACTTCTTGGGACACGTCATCTTTGAGGCGGGAGTTGCAGTGGATCCTGTGGAGATCGAGGCAGTGCTGGCTTGGGAGCCACCCAGGAGCATGATGGAGGTGCGAAGTTTCTTAGGACTAGCTGGATACTACTAGAGATTCGTGCCAGACTTCTCCAGATTTGCGGCACCACTCTATGCTTTTAGGAAGAAGGGGAAACCCTTTATGTGGTCAGACAGATGTCAGCAGAGCTTCCAGGAGCTGAGACAGAGATTAACCAGCGCACCTATCTTGAGCTTGCCTGAGGAGGGTGTAGGGTACATAGTCTACTGCGATGCATCAGGGACTGGACTCAGATGTGTCCTGATGTAGGAGTGGGCAGTGATCTCCTATGTATCACATCAGTTGAGTCCGCATGAGCAGAATTATGCTACCAATGACCTGGTGTTACCAATAGTGGTCTTCGCTCTGAAGACATGGTGACACTATCTGATGGGCGAGTGCTATACAGTCTTTTCTGACCTCATAGTCTCTGATACATCTTCTATTAGAAGGATTTGAATCTGAGACAGCGGCGATGGCTCGAGTTCCTCGAGGACTATGACTTTGAGATAGTCTATACTCCTGGGAAGGGGAACATTGTAGCTGATTCTCTCAGTAGGAGGACGGGCATTCAGCTAATTGAGGAGGCGATAGAGCAGCTAGCCTCTTTGTAGATATCCATGGTTGATAGAGATGTAGCAGCCTTCCTCTAGTCTCTCACAGTGACTCATCCACTACTGCCGCAGGTCAGAGAGGCACAATGTGGGGACGCTGACTATGAGACGCAGACTGCACATATATACTCAGGACATGCACCTGATGGTTTCTAATTTTTAGAAGATCATGACATCCCTTTCAGAGGACGTAACTTGGTAAAAGTTTCTTTATGGGAGGAGTTGATGAGAGAGTTTCACACTTCTCCATTGGCGATACATCCTAGAGTGGCGAAGATGTACCAGGATCTCAGATGACAGCACTGGTGGCCGGCCAAGAAGAAGGTTGTGGTGAAGTTCGTTTCTCGATGCCTCACCTTCCAGTAGGTGAAGGCTGAGCACTAGATACCAGCAGGTTTGGTACAGCCCTTAGATGTCTCGGAGTGGAAGTGAGACATGATATCTATGAACTTCGTGACTGGACATCCACGCACTTCCAGAGGTCACGACTCCATCTGGGTGATTGTCGACCGACTCACCAAGTCGGCGCACTTTCTACCCATCAAAGAGCAGGGCTCAGGGGAGAGCTTGGGATGACTTTACGTTCAAGAGATTGTACTACTTAACTGTGTGCCGTCATCTATCATCTCCGATTGAGATACTCGCTTTACTTCCCGACATTGGAAGTGGTTGTAGGAGGCGTTCGGGACGCAGCTACTTCTAAGAACAGTCTTTCACACTCAGATAGATGGTCAGACGGAGAGGACCATTCATACTCTCGAGGAAATGCTCCGCGCATGTGTCCTCGTCTTTGGTCGTAGCTGGGAGGACCACCTACCCTTGGTGGAGTTCGCGTACAACAACAGCTACCACTCCACCATCGGGATGGCACCATACGAGGTGTTGTACGTCCGACCTTGTAGATCTTATTTGTGCTGGACAGACCCCGGGGAGTCAGCACTTGTGGGACCGGAGATGGTCCAGGCCATGACAGGGATGGTCCAGGTCATCCAGGAGCGGATGAGGATAGCTCAGAGATGGAAGAAGTCATATGATGACTGGAGGCGGAGTCCACTAGAGTTCGAGGATGGCGACCACGTCTTCTTGCGTGTCTCACCACGACGTGGATTACGTAGATTTGGCCGAGGCAGGAAGTTGTCTCCACACTTCATCGGACCATTCTAGGTCCTTGGTAGGATTGGAGAGGTGGATTATCTTCTGGATCTACCACCACAGTTGCACCGGGTGCACGACGTTTTCCACGTGTCTCAGCTGAGGAGATACGAGCACGACCTGATGCATATCATTGACCATGGGGAGCTTGACGTCGATGATGGGGAGACTTTTGCGGAGGTCCCAGTGGTGATCGAGGATCGACAGGTGTGGGTCCTACGTGGACGGTCGATTCGTCTAGTGCGCATCAGATGGCAGCACATGAACCACTAGGAGAGCACTTGGTAGCGGGAGGCTCAGATGAATGATCAATACCCACATTTGTTTCCCTAGTTTTCGATGTATCTTTACCGTGACGTAAAGTTCAAAGGTGGGAGTAATGTAAAGACCAGTAAAATTCATGGAAATTTTTTTCTTAATTTTCTTTGGGATTTTACAAGAACGCAGTTTTAGACGACACTTGATTCTGTGGCCCGATGTGCCCGGAATTTCTATCCGAAGTTTAGCTCGGGTATGTTCAGTGAATAAACGAGCAAGAATTCTTATCTTATGAACCGCTGCTCAGAATCGAATTCCGAGGGCACCGATGGAACAGGAGTGCCGGTAATTTCTTAGGAACGCTTAATCCGGAGTTTGTTTTACACGAGAGAAGTTTCTAAAAATTGTTGAAGTTAAAAATAAAAATTTAACAACAATTTTTATTTTTATTATAATTGTTTAATCCTTTTGATAGAAGTTGTGTAACTACCCAGCCTCCCTTGGAAGGTTATGAGGGTGGTGGGTCCCACACTAACCCCACCCTTTCATATCCTCTAACCCCCTCAACTCACCATTAATATTGTTAACTTATGTTAATAACTTATCACATTAATGTAGTGAGTTTAATGTGATATTTTGAAATTCAAACTCTTGAATTTAAAAAGCCTTGATGTGTTAATAAAATTAGTTGAGAATATATTTTATTGGGTGGGTGTTTAGTATTTTGAGAATCTTTAGAGAAAAAGATAAGGAAGTCTTAAGTTCTTCATTCTCTATGATGAAGAACGTGAATAACGAACGATCACCGACATGGAGCGCCGAGCGCTCGGAGACTGTCTTCCAGGACACCGAACCGCGACATGATGTCTTCATCCACAACATTTTTCTTCTGCGACGTCTCTTTTCACGACGGTTTTTCCACGACGAAATCTCCATTAACTTCTTCGAATCCTCGCTTTGCGACGCAGATGCTCATCATCTCTTTTATCAAGGAATGAGATTATTTAATAATTCTCATTCGTGCTTTCTAGTTTTTCGACCTTCGTAGTTATACGACCAAATGATATCGGTTAATGAGAGGGGTCGGACCACACAATCACGACCAACCCTCCTCCTTTATCCTTGTTTGATTCTTTGTGGTTGGGATGGAATGGTGTGGTGTCGTCGCACCACGCGAGATCATACGACAAGTAATGTGCGGCGCCGTCATGCCACGCCGTGAAGTTGAACAAGGACGTGAAGTCACCGCGCCACGTCGAAGAAAACCGAAGACATCGGGGCCGGAGCGGGGCCGCGGCGGAAGGTCACAGTGTCGTCGCACCACGCCAGATGAACCAAGTCGCGGCCGATTCCGGGCCGCGGCGGAGCAGGGTGACCGGCGGCCGGTGCCGGGTCGCCGGGGTCGGAGATGGAGGAAGGATCGGCTGTCGCCGGTCCTTGTTGGCAGAACCGGCCGGCCGGTGCGGGCCGGCATGACGAAGGGAAGTCGGGGGAATTAATTCCCCCGTCTGGCCTACAAAAATGGCCCCCATAAATGGGGGGCCGCGGTTACACCAAGGTGGCAGGCACCCCCCCTTCCAACGGCTTGTCCATTGGCCGAGCTGGCCAGCGCGCTGGGCGTGCTGTGCCCAGGCCGGGCCGCACCCAGGTCGGCCCATGCCGGGCTGACCGGGGGGTCTCGGGATAGGTCGGTCTGGGCTCGAAACCCCCGTTTTCGGACAGTCTTCGGTCTTTTTCCCATTACATGGGATATAGGCCTATGATCAATGCACCATCATTTGCGATGTGATCCTTGAATCGAGACAGTCATTTCAGTTTATCGCACTCAAGGTTTCAGAAAAATTTGAGTTTGGCCGGGTTGGTTCGTGCACGAAACCAACCAGGCCCTCGGAGCGGAAACGCTCATATCTTAAGCTTCGGACGTCCGAATGACGTGCCGTAGACTTTGTTGGTTTCCAATTAGTGAGAAGGATCTGTTGGCTTACTCCTCCCGAGGTTTGGATGCAGGTGGGGTACGGTCGGGTTGGTTTTTCCTTAAAAACCAACCGGGCCCATGGGACGAAAAAGCCAATAACTCTCAGACCAGGCGTCCGATTGACGCGCCGTCTGCGACGTTGAGTTTCTTTTGACGATACAAAACTTTTGGATACATCAACTCTGGACTATGTGTCAGTTGATGTATCAGCCTCTCGACTCGTGGAGTGGACCCTCCCGAATGAGCTTGCTGTGTGAGGGAACCCTAGAGCTGGTTGCGACTGCTACTACGACTGCGACAACGACTATACAGAGATCCTTAGATGATTCGAAGACGACGATTACAACACTCAGCGATCATGTGTGGATCAGTGCTACCGATCATGTGTGGGTCCGATCCTGTGTGGGTCAGCGCTCAGCGGTTCTGTGTGAGCCAGCACTTACAGATCCTGTGTGGGTCTGATCTTGTGTGGGTCACTGCGGGGGTTAGTACCTATCGATCCTTTGTGGGTCCGACGACTTAGATGGATCAGTGTTCATCTCTATCATCTTTCGAAGAGGTATACCTGTGTGAGATGAATCATGTTTTCTTTCCAATGTGGATTGTGCTGTGCTATTCTATGAGGATTACGTTTTTCTTTCTTGTGTGGAATACGTATGCTTTCCTGTGTGGACTCGGTTGTATTTGGGCTCGGAGGTTGGAGCGTATTTGAATTGATGACTTAGGTAGATGTATGGTAATATACCTAAGAAGTGTTGGTTGTTACTTCGTTATTGTATCTTTATTTGTGGTTTATCCTTTGTGGATTTTGGGAGACCTTCGGGGGTCTCGGGGTCCCTAATGAGTATCTTATACTAACCCCTGCACGGGCTATGCCCGTACTCCGTTGTGTTGGTTGCAGATGACGGGCAGCGCAGATCGTGGTGGAGGCTTGCAGAGTAGGACAGTACCTGGAGGTGGACAACTAGGCGGGACGTACATGGAGGAGTAGGCTAGACCCGAGTAGCAGTGGATGCTTTCTGTACCCACCCATCAGGTGGGATTCCCAGTAGACAGCTCGTTGATGTGGCTTTACCTTTCAGTTGATGTTTACCATTTCGAGTTGTAATTTACTTTCAGTTTGGGTTTGTATACTGGCCCACTTACTTTTCCGCACTTACTCATGTACCAGCTTTTACATCGTGTTTACTTCTACTACTTGTTTACTCTATGATGTTAGTTTACTTTACAAAGGAAATTCATTCCCTTTTTACAGGGATTTACACCTTGGTGCAAGTCACCAGCCCCTGGCCTATGGAAGGCGGGCTTGGGGTAGTCACGGCACGGGCCCCGAGGACGGGTCGTGAAAAGTAGTTCCACCACAATTTTTCATTCTATACGATTATAATCCACCCATAATATCAATTGGTAGATTTAAGGTCTAATATCACATGTCCTAGCTATTATTCTATATTCCATATCTTGTTTTAGGTTCATCTAACATAGTTTCCATTCCTCCCATTATATCATCATTGTGTCTAACTTAGAACTCCATCATATCCCTAAAATATAACACAAATAAAACTCATTCATGACCCCATATCTCCCTGGGAACCCCTAGTGGTTTGGAAATATATAAATAGAGATAATGAAACATGAGTCCAACATCCATTAGGCCCTGGGTATAAACTAGCACAAATGGTATAAAAATCTCATGATTTGGGAGGAATTTCACCGTATATGAAAAACAATATCAGGAGATAAGATAAATCCAATTAATGAAAATAAATAATATAATATAAATAAACATAAAATAAAACAATAATTCTTATATAAATAAATATGATACATATAATAGTCTATGAATACAAGTACCAAAATTAATGACAAGGAAGTCACATAGAAATTGGGTATAGGTTTGAGCGAGTAATGTCCATCACGGTCAACATAGTCCTCCTAGAAACCCAAAAAGTAGTTTATGTATATAGTGTGAGAATATAAGTATTCATAGTACCAAAACATGATTCACATATGTATATATAAAATAAGAAAACCAATGCACTCATTAAAAACTTCCAGAAGAAAACAAAACCTTACCAGGTCAACTAACCAATCTCATCCATACATTGGGACACTCACTAAATAGGGAATAAATTTATAAAATCACAATATGTTAAATATTAATTATAGGTACCTCTCACCCCATTCCAATGAACTACCCATTTTCATACACCAATGTAAAACATCCTAGTTCCTCCAACTCTTCCATATAATATCACATCACTTCACATCACATCTTCCCTAAAACAACATGGGCCATAAAATCACAACATATCTCCCCGGAAGACAATTTTTCTATCTCAAAAAATTTTATATCATAGACTTTTTAGGTGGGTATCATTACCATGTAGAGAATAAACATATTTCCCTCACACAATGCATATCTCACATGAAGACTTTTGGGAAATTACATCTCATTAAATCAAATCACAACACTATGAACATTTTATTTTAACCATCATATCTTTTGCATGTAACCCTATCATAGAAGATGGAGTGGAAAAGAGCAGGTTCCGATACATTCATACTCCAAATGAGGTGTTGGAAAAAAATCCAATAAAAATTACTCATCAGATCTGTGTACTTGAAATTGGAGGGGAAATTATTGAAATCATAAGGAACATACAATATATTTATAATCCAAAAATAATAACACCCTTTGGATACAATACAAATAAATAACCAACACACAAAATCCCCACCTTCACATTCACATCTCAATGCAGAAACCACATAATAGACACAATCCATAAGGAAAAACAAAATTTTCCGTACATGTGAAACCATGCTGTTGAAATTTATTATTTTATTCCTTATTTATAAAAAACCATATTTTACCACACAACCCATTATTAATTCATTAATAATCCATTTCCACCCAATTAACTATTCTATACCAATACATACGAAACAACATTGACAAGATATTCAATCACTTATTAGGAATCATTCACAATATAGCCCTAATCAAAACAATATCATTATCCCTTGTGAACCGTCACCTTTCCACACCATAAAATTAGAAAATACCCCAGAACTACCAGCACTAATAGCTAGGATTCATCTCACCCCTTGAACCTATATATCATAAATTCACATCGCCGCCCCATATCATGGACACATGTTACAACACATTACAGGACATTTTATATATTTAGAATGAGACTTTAATCAGTACACCTCTTTATTTTAGTACCATCATGATAGAAATTACAATCATGGGGAAACTATTTAATTAATTTTATATAAGTGATTAAATAATCTCTCATTTAGGATAATATATCATTGTACACAATAAGTGTGTTATTTCATTACATACATTACACAATAAAATCCCCAAAATACCATGATTTTAAAACCAGAATTTATTCCATACAATAACAACAACCCAAAAACATATAATCTATAAAAAAATGTGAACAAAACTCATTGATACTTCAATTAATTAATCCTAATTAATATATCATAATTAATATGGATTTGACCATACATATGAAGGATAAAAATTATAATAGCTTTAACATGATACATGAAGTATAGAATTATGGTATTTTAAACCTATAAGAGTGAATTCCCAAGTGATCCCCCACATTCCGAATAAGGTGTTCATGAATAGGAGGTAACCACTATATGAATACATCTTACCATAAGAAAAAATTACGAAATGGTTACGTTTCTACAAGGGAAAGGCTTCAGCATAACCCATCTTGAGGGAAATATAGAAATAAAAACCATATAAATATTATTATATTTGAACTAACAGACACAAGACTAGAGGGATTTTATAATGTGGATATGATTTTTATTTACTATAAATATAGTCCCCAATAAATTTCAAACATAAGGACTCTTGATGGACTTTTTCATTAAAGACGTATAATTATATTATTATTATTCTCATATCAACCATTAAATACATTAAATTTAGACATTAAATGTATATATCTTTTAAAAATTTGTATTTATTACTTTTAGGGACATTTAATGAAAATTGTTAAATATACTAATTATAGAAATGTCTATAATTGATCATACCAACGAACATATAGTTAAATAAAATATGTGACCAATTCATATAAAATTATGGTCAACCACCATTAAACTTTAATAAATATGTGACCATGCCAACTGCCCACATGACCAACGACCCTACCACATGAACTGAAAAGTAACCATTCCAACTGGACACATTATCAACCACCCAACAACATAAATCAACATGTAAACATTATAGAATAATTCAGGACAATCCACCATACCATAAGAATAGTCATGTGACTATTACATCTAACCACCCAACCAACCACCCATCCCTAGTAACAGACATGTGATTATGCTAACTGACCGCAAGACAAAACACCCTACCACATGACTAGACATGTGAAAATTCCCAAAAAAAAACTCATAACCAAACATATAAAAAAAATATAATTGTAGAATAAACTATAAACACTATTAATCCCATAAAAAAAACCAATAATAGAGGAAATGGACCTTGAAGAACTCTAAAATAAAACATATATGTATCCTAATGTGTAAGCCCAAACCAGACCTTTATTCTCTCCCACTTCATGATGAAGATACCCTTAACACATGACATTATACTGCATGTAATGGTCATTCCACATAACAAATAAGTGGTTATTTAAAAATTTATGAGAATTAGATCCTATTAACTATGATTTGTAAAATAACTACATCAGATTCAAACCTGAAATCCAAAAAAAATACCCACAATATTATATATTCCATGGAATAACGACCTTCACTTGTCCATACCCCCCATGAGATCATAACATCTATTGTAGAGTAATTATATAATGAGATAATCAAAAAAGGGACACTCAAGAGGGAACTCAACATCGATCATCCACTCAGAACCATTTCCATGATCATCAATTCTATAAAATGTACAACTATTATGAATATGGCATGGTTTCATGACCTTGAAAGGAACCATATTGGTCTTTTTCACAAAACAATAATAATTAATACATGTCACTTTAAGAGAAATAAAATAATAGAGTTTATGAATCCACTTAATAGGAAACCTAGGATGATATTTTATTTACTCAATCATATCTTCATACCACCCACTATCTCCATTGATAATGATTATATTCAGAGTTCACAATGCTATGTATTTAATATATATCATCACTAACTGATAAGATAAATAAGGAGAACCGATATTATATTAATATATTCACATTAAATCATGTCTTAGATCGATTGTTTCATAGAGGATACATTTCCAACACTAGGATTTATAAACGATATGAAAATATATAATATTTATAAGAGAGTCTTAGTGTAGAAAATAATTCAACCATACAGGGTTTGATGAGTATGACCACCAATACATTGGATCGTTATGGAACCTACGAATCAAGAGTAATTTTTCCAAAACCTCCACTTTTTTCTGTGGAGGTTTGAATTGATTTAAAACAAACATAAATTTAATGCATTATACATATAATTAATAAAATGAAATTCTATAACAAAAAATAGTTGACTGTTTTTAGGAATTAGACATCATGTTTCCCACTATAAAACAAAACAATATTAATACATCCGGAAAAAGATTTAACTTAAACATCCCTTCTAACCCCGATGTAATTGAGGAATATTATTTTTAGGAATTCCTTCCTACATCAGCATCACATCAGTAAAAATGGTGAACACAACATGATTCATTTAACTATAGAAATGAAAAATTTATTTGTTTTTTAGTTTTTATATTTTATTAACTTATGTGAAATATGTGTATTTTTTTTCTTTATAAGACTTTTATTAACTCATCATGATCTATCTTAAATCTCTAATAATGGATTCATTTATCACACCACTTCATTCCCTGATTCATATGTAGATTTATAGCAGTTTTAGGACTGCTGAATATACTTGTCAACCATGGAGATTGATGTATGGATTTTCTATGAAAATGTTTTTGGGACCATTTAGTACAATGATGTTGTTAGTAACACATTCCTATAAATGTAGGTGATAAATAAAAAAATGAATTAGTTTCATAATGATAATAATATTGATATATTTTTGTTACCCTGGGAGATCCAATAGCTTGGGAATAATTGAGGAACATCCAAAAAATATAGATCCATCAAGAATCCCCTAGAACAAGTCCCCACCTTGAACTGCCATAGGTTATATTATTTAGAGAAAGGAACTAACTATATTGATTATATATGTTAGAGGAAGTGCGACTTTATTAAAATATGAAGTACTACTAATTAGAACCATATGAAGACACCAATAAGAAGACAAGAAAAAACAATATAATTCCACATGGATCAAATTCCTTTGGAATATAATGAGTAGTACACCTAGGATACATAAACCCTAGTCAGATAGACTCTTAGAATAATAATGAGGACCCCTTAATGGTAGATAACCTAGGATGGTAGTGTGCAGTTTCATAATCCCATCACTACTAATGAATCCCAAGAAGAATATCCAAGTAATAAATGAATACCGAGATCTTATTCTTTTTCTCACCCGACATTCATTATATTATATTAATGTTGTATCATATTCATCATTCCAACCTATCGTTGAAATATATAATGAATAAGAGTATATCAACACTCTTATATATGAATCATATCTGTATATCCTGGAGTAAAATGAAATTGAAGGAAGAAAACCATTTTCACACCCAACAGACTTTCTAACATATCCTACAATAAAAGGATAATGTTAGTAAGCATATTCTTGAAGCCACTAGATGATATAAATATAATCTTATACCTCATAACAATAAGGGATAACCTTAAATAAATTGATAGTAACATAGGCGATGGAACATATTAACTATCTAGTTCCATAGGATAATAGTTATATCATTGTGAGATATGAATAGTAGAAGCACTATTATGCATCTAGGAGACCCGAGATCAAATCCATTAGGAGACATTATTTTCGAGTATCTGTAGCAGTACATTAGTAGTACTGTACCAGGTACATTTGTGGGAACTATGCAGTACAGTAGCGGGAACTATAGAAGGTATTATTTGACACTATAACAGCTAGGAAAATGCCCCTGTTTGGGTATCTGGGTAACCAATTTGGTCCCCGAGTCCTTTAAGGTCATCAGGACACCCATGCCTTTGGGTTAGTAAGGCCTTAGGGACACCTCAAGGCCATTGGGCCACCATAAGTGCAGATAAAAACCAGACGACCTATGAGGAACACGCCTTTCAAGGAGGAAGAACAAGGTGATTTCACCACATCAGAAGCTAAATGGATTACAAGAATGAGATGGTATGGAACCTTCCATCGGGACAAGACTATACATGCATGGGAATGCCTATCCAAAATTTCATGAAAAGGTGGAGATCGGATTTCATGATAAAGATGCTGGGGAGGAGAATCTCCATGTAGTTAGTCTCAGTTGTATGTAATTTTTCAATCCTATGGGAAAATGATTTCCTCTAAGGCCTATGGGCCATGTAATACTTATGCCTATGGGCCTTGTAACGGTTCCACCTCAACCCGTGAAAGGTGTTTTATCAAAAATCAATTAAATAATGTTGGCCTTCGAGCCATTGAATGAGTTTACTAGGGTATATTTGTATTCACATTAGAGTAATATAATATCATTTATAGTACTGTAGGATAACAATGACATATTTTGAATGTAATTCTATAGAAATAAAATTTTCATTTCATAAATATAGGATATCATTTTCATATTCTAGAAATTTTACTATTGTAGTCCTATATACATACCACTACTATATGATCATGATAAAATATACTAAAAACAACTCTATATTACACTTATAATAATAAATTAACAAATGGTTCTTGATAAAATATTCTGATAATCAATACATTGTAGGATTGTATCCAAAAAACAACCTCAATAACTCATCAGTCTGTTTCAGCAATCAATCATGTAAAATATCATATCCCTACAAATATTAGATGACCTCTTAAAATTTTTCCAATAATAACTCCATAGTAGGCACATATGAATTCTACTACTTGAAGCGATAATTAGTATCTTTTTAAAATCAATATGGAGAAGCATAATCTATGTATCTCTATTATAAATGATAACTAGTATACTACAAAATCACTCTATATTAGTATCATATATTATCCACTATTATAGGAAATAATTTTTATATTCTATAAATCTATCTAGATCATTCATATATCCCCAACACTAATAGATGAGCCCATCAAAATATTCACAAATTTACTATTAAAAATATAATATCCATTCCAATACTATAGGACTCATTAGTTTATTATGAAAATAACTTTGAAGTGTAATCTTATACCTTATCCCACAATTTGTGTTTGAAAAAAATGTAGTGGGGATAAATTAGGTCAAGGACTCTATCATTTCTCATGCATATTATTCCCATTGGAATATCCCTGAATAACTCATTGGAGAGTAATAAAATATTATTATACTCAATGAGGATGCCTATTAGAACATTTTGATTGTGAATGATGATCAGAATGGTGATCATATCCCCCATTCCTTTTACGACATAAAGAAACATTTGAACACAATTATTGAATTTTCCATGAAAGGCACAAAAATATTTTGTTTAAATGCATAACTTTTCTTATGGGTGTTTCAACACATATGGCATTTTAACCCAATACAATAATAAAATTTTAAACTAGGTCCCATCTATGGTCACTAGAATATCAATATCCATAATTTATATCCAATTAGAACTATATGATCTAAAAATGAACTCATAATCTTACTAATGAAAACACTGATATTCTCAAGGTCCATCTAAATTATTTTTACAGATGTCTAGTAATCTTCTCACTTCACATAAATAACATAATGTAGTATTGGATGCGAATATCATCCTCATATTTTGAATAATATAATATATAGAGTCCCTCATAATGGTTCTATCTTGTAATAACATCCATATAAAATCATGAAGACTATCCATGGCAGTCCTCCGTATTATGCAAGGTATAGTTGTCCTCCCCAATGCATAGTGATCTATTACCCTGATTATTGTCTTATTTTCATGCCATGAATTTTTAGTTTCACTATAATTAATGTAGATTGAATATATCTTATTTATCATTGATGTCTAACATATGGTTATCATTATCAAGACCCTCCCCACAATGATATACCATGCTAGTAAGATGATTCAACCAATACCAATCCCACCCATAAATTTATATTATATCAATATGCATATCAGAATTTGTGGAAATATAAACTACGTTCCTTATGTAATGGAAATGAAAAATCATCTTTGATAAAATATATTCTGAGGCATAAACCATAAAATTTGTATCCATGTGATCTATTACTCTCATTTATATGATAGGATGTTATATATAACACCATTTCCCTTATTAGTGTTACTTGATATTTAGAAATATGGTCGATTTAGGGCGATGAGATCTACTCCAATGATGTGGAAGATAAAATGGACATTTCTAATGAATTATCCAAGGATATAATTGCAATCATATTGTCTTCAATCACTCTTTTAATATTAAATTCATCAAAAAATAGAAGAGGAATGATTTTCATTTCTATGTGACAACCCTTTGGTGACTCTTCACCACTACTATATTGTAAACCCCCAAAATTCCATGTAATTTTTTTTAATTAAATGAGAATTTTTCAAGTCCGCGAATATTGATGGCGCGTGATTCAGAGGCCGGGAGTGCCCGGAATGAATTTCAGAACATTCTTTTGGGTACATTCAGTAAACGTGGGCGCATGTTTTTGTATCTTTTAAACCAGTGCTCGGATTCAACATCTGAGGGTATTAATGAACTCGTAGCACTAGTTTTCACATAAACAGATCTTCACCTCAACAACAGTGGGTCGAGGGTGAAAGATATTTTGTGGGGTTTTATTTGAAACAGAAATAAAATAAAATAATCTTTTCCTTCCTTTTATTTTTAGTTTAAACCTCTCATGTAGATGGTTTAATGGTGGAGACCACCTGAACTAAGACCTCCCACATGTATGTTATGGAGGTGGTGACCAATGTTCCTGAAACCCCCCATTTTGATTTTAGAGGCAAGGACCACCCAAACCCCATTAATGAGAGAATACTTATAAACTCACCTACATTATGTTTTCCTATAACCATTCATTAGTTGGGAAAGTTAATTTAGCCAACGTTTTACAATTAAATGTTCAACTTAATTATGACAACATGCCACCATAATTAATCTTCTTAATTTAATTATATTGTAACCTCTTTGTTTGGGATGTTTTTTGGTTGCCTAATAAGTTCCTTAGTGTCAAGAATTTCTCCAATGAAGAGTTCCATAGAAGAACATTCTTCAGAAATCATGGAAGATGGTGACGTATGAGCCCCACATTAAAGCATGGTTTCGAAGGCAGCGATCGTTGGCACCCTCTTCACCTTCTTCGACTTCTATCTCGCGCTAATGTCAATGGAGAATCGTGGTATGGGTGTAATTTTGCATGAGCATCTATTTCCATGATCATCCATTCTAAACAATGAATGGGGATCAACTTTCCAAATAGTTGATCCGAGGATAATTTCATTTTGTGGGATTGGTAATAATTATTGTAGGTGGTTTTAGTGTGGTTATTTGAATTAATTCCCCTTATATGTTCCTGATAATTCATCGTAAAAATCATGAAGAGATTATAGTATCTTTCTACATCTCTAACGTGGAGAGTTCAGGGTAAAAAAACATGGCACAACCTCTCCTCAAATTTTGTGTTTAAAATTTGTGTTCTTAGTGATAGATTAGGAAGACAACCAACCTCAATGGTGCATGAGAACGGCAGCCAACACAATAGTTGGTCACAATGAATATGATGGCGCAACGGCAGCGACCATGGCCGCTGCCGCCCACAACCTCATGCAATCTGTTGCCTCTGCCTCACCACCACCTCACACCATCTGCAACCTCTTCCACCCTATGGCCTCATGCCACCCCATTCCTCCCTCTTGGCCCCATGGCCTCCGCGCCGCCCTCACAACCCCCCGCGACCTCATACCACCCTCGCAACCCCGCGGCCCCTGCGTCGCCCCAGGGTTCGCCGCCCAGGACAAGCCGCCCAGTGCAGGCTAGGCCAGCCCCAGTGGGCCGGGTCGACCGGAACCGGGTCGGGCAAGGTTTGTCGGACTAGGTAAGAACGTACTCGACCCACTTCGACCCATTTACACTCTTCTGGCCATAACATTTGCACAAGGTGTCCGTTTGAAAAGTCATCAATGACACTTTATACTTTGGAGTGAGACAGTCCCTTTAGAATACCCCAAATCTAATTTGGATAATGTTGGGATAATGTTAGGTTGGATCAAGAATGAATCCTTCTAGGCCCTCCGGACTAAAAGTGTAATAATGTATTGATTGGGTGTTTAATTGACGCACTGTCTGTTGCATTGAGACCCCTATGATGTAGCAGCCCTTTTGGATACATCATAGTGTGACTTTGTGGTAGTTCGAGTATCGACTTGTGGATTTAGGAGAGGAGCCTCCCTGAGGAGAGAAAGCTTATTGTGGGAACCAATTATCCAGCCGTGACATGAAAAATGAATAGAGATCCTGTGTGGTTTAGCACCGAGTGAGATCCTGTGTAGGTCATCACCTAGTGATAATTTCTGGGCCATCACCGAGAGGGCATGTATGGGTCTGATGATGTACTATGATCCTTTGTGGGTCTGATGATGATTAGGGATCCATAAAGGGTATTCCTCTTAACAGATTAATATGATTTATAAGTTATATCTAATCATCTCTACTATTTTACCTAATAAATATCTGGTGTGAGTTGAGTGAGTACTTTGGTTGTATTATTTTATGTGTCATACCTGGGTGGTACATACCTTCGTGGTGTTCCTTCCTTTGTGTAAAAGTTGTGCTTTGGGATTTTGTGTTGGACTTTGTGTTTCTTTATAATTGATATGGGAATACAAGATAACTTAGGTATATGTATGGTCATATACCTAAGTAGGTTTGTCTTTTTTAATTCATGATTTGTGGTTTGTACTTTGTGGATTTTATGAGACCTTGAGGGTCCCAGAACCCTACTGAGTATCGTTATACTCATCCCTACATGGGTTATTCCCACACTTTGTTGTTTTTCGTGCAGATGAAGGACAACACTGACTAGGGATGAGAGTACCAGGACTGGAGGTAGCTCGAAGGTCGACCTT
Organism: Viscum album; assembly: GCA_963277665.1. NCBI lineage: Eukaryota > Viridiplantae > Streptophyta > Magnoliopsida > Santalales > Viscaceae > Viscum > Viscum album. Next base: position 1,359,074,963 of record OY728119.1, on the reverse strand, counting down.
ATATGAGGTATACCGTAGCGAGGACCGATTGAGAGTTGTACCTACCCATCAGGTTGGAACCTTGGTGGGTGTTCACAATAGATGTTCAAGTTGACTAGTACATTCATTTTCTTGTAAATTCTTTTTTGGCTTGTGTTATAGACCCTATTACATACTACACTCAGTCTGTTTACTATTTAGTTTACATGAGTTTATATCTTGATTTGTGCTTGGTTGCAAGTTATTACTAGTTATAAAGGGCAATGCCTTCCCTGATTTAGGGAATATGCCTTCGGTGCTAGTTTCTATCCCCTAGCCTATGGACGACGGGCTTGGGGTAGTCACAACCCGGGCCCCATGGGACAGGTCATGACAAATTGGTACTAGAGGAGTCTATTCTACCGTAGAACATGGGATCTAGTTCTTTTTTTACGACAATAGTGCTAAGTGCAGTGAGTGTGGTTATCAGTTTAGGTAATCCAGTGTTGGTGCGGTGGTCAATGTATCCATACAACAGGACCCTGACTTCTAATTTCCAACTTAGTGAAAAAAACACTTATTGTGTGTGGGATTTCAAATGGTTTCTTCTTGATCGTTTGAGTTAGATCACAAGGTATAACATATTTACCATTGCATAATAATTTTTTTAGGATGCCTCCATGGAGACAACCAGCTTGGGTTCCCGATATAGTACGCACTGATATCCCACGAACCGATGAGGCCTCATTGTAGGGCCCTCTTTCAGTAGAGCCAATAGTGGTACCATTACCCATTGGGCCACTGATGCCACCAACCCCAGCAACAGAGGGGGAACACCGCATGAGAGATTATCACAAGTTTCAGCGCCAGAGGCCACCCAGGTTCAAGGGAGAGAAGGACACACTAGCTGCTGAGGATTGGATGGAGGCCCTGGTGACATTTTTCTAACTGGTAGGGGAACCAACTGATTTCATGGTGAGAATTATCGCCAAACATCTATAGTAAGCAATATGATGATGGTGGAGAATGATGTTCCATGTTCAAGACAAGGTGACGATTTTCTAGGAAGACTTCGAGAGCCGGTTTTAGTCATAATTTATCCAAGCAACTCATCGAACAGTGCGCATACAAGAGCTTCTTCATCTGCATCAGGGAAGCTTGATTGTGGATCAATACTCATTGAAGTTCACAGACCTCTCATGCTACTCAATTGATATGGTGCATGACCCATTCATTAGGGTCTAGACCTTCACGCATGAGCTCAGTCGATAGCTCAGGGATTCAATGATTACACGTAGCATCCCAACGCTGGTTTGGGTGTTAGAGAGAGACCTATGAGTGGAGAGTTTCTATGTTGAGTAGTCAATAATAGTGAGACCCACCACCAGTCGTCACATAGAAGAGTCTTCCCCAACTGGTAGCAGACTTATGTCGCAGAGGTCCATGAGGACCAGACTTACTTGTGGATGGCCACCTGATTCAGGGTCGGTTTTGGGGGGCACCCAGGGCAGAGCCAATCATGCCTAGAGCGGGCAGTGTTACACATGTGGTAGTAAGGATCGCATGGCTCGTGACTATCTGATTTGTCATATGCATGATCAGCAGACGGTTCATGGACCGCCCAGGTAGAGACAAGGATTTGACCGAGGAGGTACAGAAGGAGAAGAATGACATGGAAGTGGAGATGGTTGTGAAGATGGTAGTGGGTGACGATTCGAGATGTTACTTCCACCACCACCAAGTGGTCCACCCCGACCATAGGGAATAGGAGGAAAAGGCCGAGCTCAGCTCCAGATAGCTGAGGCCAATGATCATGGTGCTCTGAAGATGTTACGAGGTATGATCTATGTCAACTCCACCTTAGTTGTATAACTGATAGACATATGTTCTAGTCATTCTTTTATAGCCACTTCCCTCATTTTGATATCAGAGATTCCGATAGAGTGGTTTTCATGATCCTTATGGCTAGAGAATCCTACGAGAGATGATTTGACGATTATGTCATAGTGTTGGCAGTGTGAGCTTACTTTTGGAAGCAAAAGCTTCGACTGAGATCTCGTAGTAGCTGCGTTGAGGCCTTACGATGTAATCTTGGGTATGGAGTAGTTATCTACAGTCCATGCTCAGATTGACTATATTAGGCGCAATGTGCGGTTTGTACGCACGGATGGGACCAGGTTTACATTAACCGGTGAGAAGGGTGCCTTTACAACATAGGATAGACTTACCAGGAGGAGATTTCTGCTAATCACTCATCCCATGGCTATATTAACCCTCAAATCAGTTTATGGGGAGTTTTTGAGATATCCTGTAGTGGTGGACCAGTACGCAGATGTTTTTCCTGAATATGTTTTGGGTCTACCTCCTCATTGAGAGATGGACATTCACATTGAATTTTATCCCGGTATGACATCGATATCTACACCATCATATCGGATGGCTCACGTGGAGTTTCATGAACTGCGTATACTGGTGGAAGACTTACATGGGATAGCGTTCATTCAACCCAGTTTTTCTCCCAGGGTAGCCCCGATTTTGATTGCCAAGAAGGAGGATGGGAGCATGAGACTTTGGGTTGACTATAGGCACCTGGACCAGGTGACTATGATGAAAAAGTACCCCATCCAAGTTTTTAGAACCTATATGATCATCTTAAGGGAGAATGATGGTTTTCAATGATAGACCTCAGATCAGGTTATAACCATCTTGGAGTACGAGATGAGGATGTGCATAAAATGGATTTCAGATGTCAGTAAGGCCATTATGAGTTCTTGATTAGGGCATTAGGTGTGACCAATTATCCATAAGATTTCATGTGACTCATGAACATTATCTTTCATCCATACCTTTATCGCTTTGTAGTAGTCTTAATTGATGACATTCTAATCTACTTGGCTACTGAGGAAAATCATGTCTATCATTTGTAGATAGATTTGGACACACTCTGAGAGAACCAGCTTTATGGTATGCTCTCACTGTACCATATTTGGATCTGAGAGGTTCATATTCTGGGACACGTCCTCTCAATAGCTGGAGTTGCATTGGATCTCGTGAATTTTGAAGCAGTACTTTCTTGGGATCCACCCATGAGTGTGATGGAAGTTCGATGATTCATGGTTTTGGCTGGATACTACTGGAGTTTTGTGATGGATATCTCTAGATTTGCAACACCTCTATCAGTGTTGACAAATAATTGGTAATCGTACATGTGTTTGGAGTGATTACAACAAGGTTTTCAAGAGCTGAGGCAGAGGGTGACTAATGCCCCCCATCCTGAGGCTTTTATAGGAGGGCATAGGGTACGTGGTCTACTGCGACAAACCAGGGACAGAGCTCAGATGTGTCCTGATGCAGGAGTGATCATTGATCGCATATGGTTTTTGAATGCTGAGAAATCATGAGAGTAACTACAATAGCTATGACCTAGAGTTGGATACAGTGGTCTTCGCCTTGAGGAAGTGGTTACACTATCTGATGGGCGAACATTTTACAGTCTACAAGGATTACAAAACTTTCAGGTATATCTTCTATCAGATGGACCTAAACCAGAGACAACAAAGATGGCTTTTGTTCTTCCAAGACTATGAATTTGAGATAGTCTATAATACTGGGATGTGGAATGTTGTAGTTGATGCAGGCAGCAGGAGATCTGGTATACAACTACTAGGTGAGCCGAAGGAGTAGCTGGCTTCTTTACAGTTATCCATTGTGAATTGGGATTGAGTAGATTCTATTCAGTATATTATAGTCACTCTCCCACTCCTTCATAGATTTAGGGTGGCACATCATGGGGACGTTGACTGCGAGGCTCGATGTGCTCATATATCCATAGGTTAGACACATGATAGAATTTATTAAAGGTGAGGAGCATGTCATCCTCTTCAAAGGACGTACCATGTCACCAATATAACTTCAGTAGGAATTATCGAGGGTTTTCCAAACATCCCCTCCATCATTACTTCTTGGAGTGGAGAAAATGCTCCAGGATCTCCGACGATAGCACTGGTGTCCGAGAATGAAGAAAGTTGTTTCCAAGTTTGTCTCTTGGTGCATCACTTGTTAACATGTTAAGGCATCGAATAAGTTACCAGGAGTCTTGGTTTAACCTTCAGAGGTTCTATAGTGGATGTGGGATGTGATATCCATGGACATCGTGACAAGACTTCCACGTATATCCAAGGGTCATGATTCTATCTTGCTGATTGTCGACCGACTCTAAAAATCGGCTAACTTCCTATTGATCAGAGATTATGGTTTAGTAGAGAGCATGGGAAACCTCTATGTGAAGGTGATTTTGTAGCTATATGGAGTTCCCTTGATGATTTTCTCTAATTGTTATATGTGTTTCACTTCTTGGCTACAAAAGGTGTTAAAGGAGGATTTCGGGACGTGGCTTCGTTTGAGAATTTCCATCCATCTGCATAATGATAGCCCGACCGAGCGGACCATTTAGACCCTTGAGAACATGCTGCGTGCTTGGGTCCTTGACTTCGGTCGCTGCTGGAATGATCACATACCTTTTGTGGAGTTTTCTTACAACCAGAACTATGAATCCACCATTGGGATGGAACCTTTAGTGGCATTGTATGGGTTACCTTGCAGATTAACTTTGTGCTAGACTGACTCAGGGGAGTCAGAACATGTGGGACCAGAGATGGTATGAGCTACCACAAATAAAGTGCAGATCATCCAGGAGTGGATGAAGACTGCACAGAGCATGCATAAGTCTTATGCTGATAAGAGACAGAGACCTCAAGATTTTGTGGATGTTGACCATGTTTCTCTATGGGTCTCACCCTGACAAGGTTCGAAGAGATTTGGATGAGGTGACAAGTTATCTCTGAGGTTTATTGGACCCTTACAGGTCCTCAGCGGATTTGTAGAGGTGTTTTACAACATAGCTCTTCTACATTAGCTGCACCTGGTGTAGGATATATTCCATGTATCCCAGCTGAGGAGATATGTGCACGAACCTTCTCACATTATCGACCCAAGTGATATGGACGTCGACGATGGACCGATTTTTACAGAGGTTCTGGTTGAGATTGAGGATCGACTAGAGTGGGTCCTTCATGGGTAGTCGATACTTCTGTTGCGAATTCACTAGCAGCATGAGAACCTCCAGAAGAGCACATTGGAGAGGGAGGATCAGATACGTGCTCATTACCCCACTTGTTTCCCTTGTTTTGTGATGTGGCTTACGGAGATGTAAATCCGTGATGTGTGAAGAATGCAATGTCCCAGAAATTCCATGTAATTTTTTTAATTTAATGTGAATTTTACTAGTACTCTAATATTGAACGCACAAGATTCTGAGGCCTGGAGTGCCCGGAATGAATTTATGAACATTTTTTCGAGTATGTTCAGTAAATGTGGAAGTGGGTTTTTTTAAGGATTAATCTGGTGCTCGGATTTGAAATCTAAGGCACTATTGAACACGAAGTGCTAGTATTCACTTAAGAAGACCATCGACTCGACCACAGTGTGTCGAAGGTGAAATATAGTTTTTGGGTTTTTCATGGAAACTGAAATAGAACAAAATAAATTTTTATTTTATTTTCTTTTTAGTTGAAACCTCCCATGTGGATGATTTAATGGTGGGGACCACCTGAACTAAAACCTCCCTCGTTTATGTTGTGGAGGTGAGGGCCACTGAGCCTGAAGCCTTCCATTATGAATTTAAAGGTGGGGACCACCTGAATCCCTATAATGAGATAAATCCTCTCAACTCCCCTACTGTACATTTTTGCAACACCATTCATTAATTGGGCCAATCAATTTTGCCAATGTGGTAAAATTAAATGAGCCAGTTAAATATTCCAACGTTCTAACATAATTAATCTACACAATTTATTGATATTGGAATCTCTTTTGTTTGGGAGGATTTTTGGTTGGAAAAAAAGTTCCTTGGTTAGAGAATGTTATCCAACGAAGAACCCTATCAAAGAACATTCTTCCAAAATCAAGTAAGAGGACGATGTACGAGGCCGAGATCGAAGGGTGGTTTCAGAAGCGATGAGCATTGGAACCCTCTTAGACTTCTTCAACTTCAATATCGCGCCAACGTCAACGAAGAATCGATGTAGGGGTTTAATTATGTGTGATCATCGATTTCCATGTTCATATCTTCTAAAAAAAGAACGAGGATCAACTCGCTAACTAGTTGATATGAGGATGATATCTTTTTTTAGGATTGGGAATAATTGATGAATGTGTTTGTGGGTTGGTTTTTTGAATTTATTCTCTTTACCTGTTCTTGATAATTCGTCAAACAAGTGAAGAATATATTATAGTTGATCGGTACCTCTCTAACGTGACGATTGAAGGACAAACAAACATGGCCTGACCTATTTACAAATCTTGTGTTTAATTGTTGTTTTTTGTGATGGAGGAGGACAAAAAACAGGCTCGGTGGGGCATGAGAACGGTGGCTGGCACCACCGCCTACCTCGACAAAGGTGATGGCACAATGACGCCACCCCTAGCCACCACCACCCGCAGCCTCGTGCCGTCTGCGGCCTCCGCCTCCCCGCAGCCTCATGTCATCTGTGGGCTCCACCACCCCACGACCGCATGCCGCCCTTGTGGTCCCGTGGTAATCACACCTCCCTTGTGGCCCCACTGACTCCAAACCACCCTCAACCCCCCCCCCCCCCCCCCCCCCCCGTGGCCTCACGCCGCAGTCATAGTCCCACATCCACTGCACCGCCCAGCCAGTCGGGTCGACCAAAATCGTGTCGGACCAGACCCATGCCAAAATCAACCCATTTATGCTCGTTTGGCCACAACATTGGCACCATGCATCTATCTGACAAACCTTCAATGGAGATATAAACCTTTGAGCGAGGTTTTCTCTTTGTTATACCCCACTGTAGATTGGGATAATGTTGGGATGCAGTCGGGTTGGATCAAACATGAATCCAACCAGGCCCTCGGGACTAAAGGGCTAATAAAATACAGACCAGGTGTCCGATTGATGCACTGTCTGTTGCGTGGAGACCCTTATTATGTGGTGGTCCTTTCAGATACTTCATTGACAGACATCGATGTAGTTGGAGTATCGACTCGTGTCTTGATGTGTGGACCTTCCCAGAGACAAGAAAGTTTATCACAAGAACTCAATAGCTGGATGTGACGTGAAGAATGAATAGAGATCATGTGTGGCTCTGCACTGATCGATCATGAGTGAGCCCGCACCGAGCGATGTTGTGTGGATTAACACCGAGCGATCGTATGTGGGTCATCATCGAGCAATCATGTGTGGGTCAACATGGAGATATCCTGTGTGGGTCAGCACCTACGGATCCTGTGTGGGTCAGCACCGAGCGATCCTGTATGGGTCTAATGATGTATTACGATACTTCATGGGTCTGATGATGATTATAGATCCTTCGTGGGTATGCCTCTTAACAGACTAAGATGATTTAGTAGTTACATCTAATCATCTCTACTATTGTACCTAAGAACTACCTGGTGTGAGAAAAGGCAATAAATTTGTGTTATTCTTCTATGGGGTGTACCTATGTGGTACTTACCTTCATGGTGTTCCTTCCTTTTATGAACAGTTGAGCTTTGTGATTTTGAGTTGGACTCTGTGTTTTCAGAGGATCGAGATGGGCATACGTGATTACTTAGTTCTATGTATGAGTATTTACCTATATTGGGTTGTCAGTTGACTTAATGATTTTTGGTTTATCCTTCGTAGACTTTGGGAGAACTTGAGTGTCTTGGTGTCCCTACCAAGTATCATTATACTCACACATTTATGGTCTATGCCTTCACTTCATTTTTTTTGTTTAAGATGATAGCCAGCGCAGACTAACGACGAGAGTATCGGGACTAGAGGTAGCTCGGAGGTGGACCTTAGAAGAGGTATACCGCATATATGACCGATCGAGAGCTATACCTACCCTTCAGTTAGGATCTTTTGCGGGTGTTGATAGGAACTGTTCCAGTTTACTTGTACTTTTAGTTTTTGTACATTCCAGTTGGGCTTGTATTCTAGACTATTTTATTTCTGCACTCACTTTGTTTACTATAAAGTTTACCTAAGTTCGTATCTTGTTGTGTGCTTGGTTGTGTGTTCTTATAGGGTATCAAGGAAATGCATTCCCAGTTTTCAGAAATACGCCTACGGTTCAGGTTTCCATCCACTTGCTTATAGAAGGCGGGATTGGGGTAGTCATGGCATGGGCACCAGGGGATGGGTCGTGACATATATCAAGAATATTCTTCATAGGAAAACTACCAAAACCACTATGTCTATAATAACATGTTGGTTTTGGTTTTATTTCACTACATTTCATGCTGATAAAAACATCAATTTCATTTAGAAAATTAAAAAACATTTTAATTTTATTTAGGATAGAATTAAGATCCATAACCATGTAATCTATAATTCCCTATAAGATATAAATATAAAAGGATAGTGAAATTAAGACACATTATATTTTTCTCCCATCATTATTCAAAGAGGTTCCCAAGTATGAATCATTTAACGTCATTATATCGACTGATGTTTCTACCCAAAAATCTATATATGTTATCTTGTCAATGATTAAAACTTAATCCATCCATAGTGATCAGGAGTGGTGACATAGTAAGGGGGAATCCATTATTAATATATTAAATTTTTGTTAAATGAAATCTAAATTGGACTCCCAAAAGGGTAAAAACCATTATTTTTGGGAAGTACTTATTGTGTAGTATCTAATGAAATAAAAACATTATATTGATATATAGTAAATTTTAATAGACAGTTATTAATTTCATATCATTATTATCTACACAGAACTATAAAAGTGTAGTGTCTTTGGAAATGTGGATACATAAAAGAAGAAGATAGAACATGTAAACCATATCCCATTAATTTTATCTCAATTACCATAATTCATAGACATAACATACATAAAAAAGTTTACATATCATGGGAAAATTGAAAAGGGATAATGGGTGGGATCAGATTCAAGGTAAGGGTAAATTGGAGAGATATTTGTGGTAATTTATGAATAGATTAAGAATAAGAGTATTCAGGAATTCTAATATAATTTGGGAACAATACCATGTAAACCATATATCATAATAATGTGTCATTGAAAAAACATGGATGTTTATAAGACATGAATCCTAACAATATAAATGAAAATAATCCATGATATATCAACATTTTGATATGACATATGTTCTTAAAATGCACATAAGAATGGAATATCATATTTAATGTTAAAGATCATTTCCAATCAAATCATGGTGTATAGGGTTCAATCCCCATTAAATAATTTCCTTCGTCAAATTACCTCCAAAGAGAATAATATCATATATAGTCTGTTACTGAAATATTTTCACTCCCTCTTCCAGAAATTATTATCTCGTTAGATGACTATTTTTGGCCATTTCTCTATAGGGATATATATTCTGTATCCCACCCATCACATAATTAAAACTATACCTTTCTATCCCACAAGATCACAAAATAGTATCAAATCCATAATATCCTATCACATGGAAAAAATATTGGCTTTATAAGTATTTCATCATTTCTTCATAGCACATCCCATGGAAAATAAATGGGTTTCCAAAATGAATTTTATTAATAGACATAAACCATCAAAATAAATAATATAGATGTTATAATTGGATGATGTACCTAGTAAACCATAATTAACATCAATATATTTTTTAATATTTGAAAAATTACATTAATTGATCATTAGAATATTTCTTGAGGAAAGTATACTTATTAATTTCATGTCACTTATTCTAAATCTAAATACAAAAGAAAAATATAGATTTTTTTTCAGTAGAATAAAATATGTAATCCTATAATTAATATTTAAATATATTAGTTTTATATATATTAGTAAAATTCTTTCATATTGTAATTATTAAAACTAATATTTTGTCCAAACCATTAATAAAAACTACATTTTGTTGAATATAACAATAATATATTTTTTTAAAACATATATTAAATATAAATATTTATAAAAATTAATATAAAATTAATCAAAAAATACTAATAAATATTCAATTTGTTTTTATAAAACATGTTTACGGTAGAAAAAAGAATTCTCGAATGATAGGGGAGAAATTTTATAGCATTTTTTTAAAATTAATTTTAGGACCATTTTTAGTACAAAAGAAATGAATATGTTACTAAAACATAATAATTTAAAAAATAACTAAAGGTTTTTTAAAATGAGTAGGGATTATAAATTAAAGATAATATACTTTCCTAAACTTAAATTCATGAAAAATTATTCTTGAACGAAATGTGATTGAAACATGAATTCCATACATCAAATTCAATTTTTTCACCATATCCATTCATGTCAACATTATTATAAATTTAGATTTATTATAAATATATTAAAACACCATATATAAATATATAATACTCTTTATAATTCCCTTATAATTTAAAATTATCCTGTTATTAATAATTTTATCGTTGACAAGAACAATTTCACTGCTTATTGATTCCATAGACTATATCAATATCTTATCAATATTATCCAATATTATGTTATTCATTTAGTAATAATCAATCCGAGTCATTATTTATAGGGTGTTTGAAATTATTATATCTCTTAGTATGTGTTCCATTAATTTTCCTTCATTAAATATTGAAATCAAATTTATATAATGTAATAGAATAATTTAAAAAAATAAAATAAAATTCTACTATAGGAGGTAAACAATATTTGTATGATTCACATTCCCACTAACATCCATCAGAGTAGATTCGTATATTATAGATACATTCATTAAACCAATAGGAGATTTCACAAATCACTAAATTTTTCACCCTTGATGTGGTATTATAATACCCTTATAAAACAATTCAGATATAAATACATTGGAATAACTAGAATCAAAGAAGAGTACTGGGAACCAGTCTTAACATGAATGGATATAAAATCATTTTAGAAGAATATTTAGTACATATAAAAAATACTTGTCCATCGACTGTAATAGTTTATTGTGTTTGGAAACATTGAAACAAAAACATATATCCAGGCGAATGATCTTCAACATCTCCCATAATGATCAACACCATTATAACTTCTACATAAAAAATTTCATCATAAACTAGATAATTTAATCATAAGAAATGGGTGTGATCATATTATCAGTATGGGTAAAAAGGGAGACATGTAAGCATAAACATGAATATAGTATAATGATAACGTGATCGAAACATGAGTAGATCATTCCCTACATATCAAAGGCCAGAAACATGAGCTATGGAATAAATCTTGGTAGTTATTAATACATGAATCAAAATGAAATAAACATCATGAGACATGACATCATAACTAAAGAATAATACATAGAATTATTGTAATATAGATAATAATAGATACTTTTATGTTTGGATTACGTACCAGGACCATTAAAACATGTTAGACTTGGGCTCTGACCTATGCACCTACATTGGGCTTATGTCATGAACCAAATGGGGCCTCCATCGAAACCTATAATAAACCTGGCCTCTGATAGGGTGAAAAGGCCATTCATGATCCCCATGATCTAGAAAAAGTGACTGGGTATCATAAAATGTAGTTCGGGAATGATTTAACAGATTTTATAAACACTAAACAACAAACGAACTCAATAAAACAAATCTGGATTAAAAAAACCATCTTTTACAAATTTTCAGAACTAAATAACATAATTTGAAACAACCTAAAAAGGATATTATGAAGGTAAAAAACCAAAAATGGATAGAAAATAACCACCTCAGGTCAAAGGGTCATCATCCTCATGCCATCTCCATAGTGACGCACCAAGAATGACTTCCTAGAACCCAAACCACTTGCACTAAAATTGTACCCACACCTATGACACAAAATAAGAGAGTCTAAATACACCCAAAGGTGTAGGTAGGGTGTGATCCAAAGCTCAGTAGGACACCACCACTATGAGATTTCATGTGGTAAACACATAAATACAAAAAGCGTGAATGTTTTCAAAAAAACATTTAATTCTTGCTACATTTTCTATAAGATTCAACATAAAAATTTACAACGTTTTGAAGTGGTATAATTTAAAAGATAAATACTATTAAAATAAATTCTAATTATACTGATATTTCCATCCCACCAAATCATATTAAGATGGTAAACACAAATAATCTAAAGAGCACAATAAATAGGAAATATCCCTTAGACACTAGCTCGATGTGGGTCCCATCTACCTTGTATCTCGATGAGAGTAACAATCAAAAATATATATTCTCGTGCATGGGACACTAGTAGAGAACATACCCATAACCTAGTGGCCACCAATCATCATCATCATAGTTTAGTTAGAGTTGTAAGTGTCAATCATTCTAAGTGAAATAGAAGCCAAACCCAACAAATTCACTAGCATACTAGTACACGACCACCAATTATGCTCAAACATGATTAACAAGTCATGAACTTTAATTTGAACATGAAAATATAATTTCCCCATTACAAATTCACCAAACAACCCACTTGAATACCACAAAATTCAAAAAAGTCCACTTTTCCTTCAAAATGATTTTGAAATCGAACTCACACCAAAATATCACACAACACTTTTCACATTTGATTAACACATCCAAAAATCCATTATACAATTTTATAGAACCCATTTATCTAGATGGGTGTTTGTGTACTAGTATTCTATTGAATTCGTGGGGTTTGGCATAAGTTTCACATAGCATGATTGACACTTACAACTCTAAATAAACTATGATTATGATTATTGGGAACTACTCCGTTATGGGTATGTTTCTTACTAGTGGATCATTCACGAGAACATTTATTTGTGATGGTTACTCTCAATGAGTTAAAAGCTACATGGGACACACATCAAGCTAATTCCTTAGGTTTATTTCTAATTGATTGTTCTCATAAGTTGATTTTTGTTTACCATCGGCATGTGGTGTGTTGGGATTTAAATTTCAGTATCTTTGGAATTTATTTTTAAAGTATTTATCCATTAAAGTAGTCCAATTGAAAACTGCTTTAATTTTATGTTTCATCTGTAAGAAATTGTAACAAGAATTTAATGTTTTTTAAATCATGCATGCTCTTTGTCATTAAATATTTATCACATGGAATATCATAGTGGTGGTTTCTTAATGTGCTTTGTATCACACCATACTTACACCTTTGGGAGTAAGCATACTTTCTTATTTTGTGTCACAGTTTTGGTTAATTTTTTATTTCTAGTGGTTTGGGTTCTAAGAAGTCCTTCTTGGCGCGACTTATGGGAGATAGCTTGTTGTTGATTACCCCTTGACGTAATGTGGTTCTTGGCTATCCATTTTCGTGTTTTTACCTCTGTAATGGACTTATTACATTTTATAAAATCATGTAATTATTTTCAGAAATTTTGTAAAAGATGGTTTTAGTTGAAAAATACAGATTTGTTTTATTGAGTTTGTTTATTTTTTAGTGTTTATAAAATCTGTTAAATCGTTCACAGACAACAAGTTCTCATACCCGGGCACTTGTTCCAGGATGTGGGGATCGAGAACACCATTTAGGCCATGTCATGTTCCAGGTTCGGTGCCGGTTTCGATGGCGGGTAGATATGGTTCGTGATAAGATTTTGTCAAAGGAGGTTTGGTTAACTCCTTGAGTCATGTTATTTTGGGAGTAGTTGAGATAGTATGAAGTTAGGATTGTTGGGACTTTTCATTATAGGAATAGGTAGTGTTCCTGATCAGTACACCTTATGATGGGATTCATGTCACCAGGGGAGTCAGGACTATTTGAGTCATTTGGTTTTCATGGTTTGATGAAGGATAGATGAAATGAAATGATAGTTGGTTTAATGGTCTCAGTGAGATTGTGAGGCCTAGAAAGCCATGTTGAGCCGAAAATATTTCCTTATAACACTCTTTCTAATGCAAAATTTATTGGCATATGGCCGCCCGTCATATTTCAATGTCAGCCACCAAAGCTAGTTTCCCCTTGCATTGTCATGTGTCCTTTAGTTTTGAAATCATGAATGTTCGATTTTAAAGAAATAATTTCAGTGCATTAAGAAGAATAATTTTTTGAGAAATTATTTTCTAATAATTTGGTAATGGATTGATTTGTTAAATTATAGAAATGAGTTTTCAGATTGTTTTTTGAAAAGGATAATGGGGTGTTTACACCTCTTTTAAAATTTGAAAATTGTGTTAAAGTTTGTTATTAAAAAGTGTATCCAATAATGTTTTCAAAATCATTGAAAAGATTTTATTGGGATGATATGTTTTTAAATTAATGTGTATAACATGAAAGTGTGTTTTCATTTAAATTATTTTTCCTTTCTGAAATTTTTGTTAACCTATATTTTTGGATTGATTTCATGGATAACGATTTTGAGAAAAAGGAGGCACTGGATGACTATTTTGCTTTTGAAACGTGGAAAGAATTTTTATTTTAAACATTGGTATTTCCATGAGTGAAAACATGTATGGAATTGTATGAGATTATGGATGGTTGATGGCCTGTCTATATGTGTTCTGGGATTTATATTAAGAGGGTTCCTGGTGTGGCACAGAAACATTAATGTGTGAGGCTCATTGTGTACCATTGGTAGATATGCTAACCTCTGAACCATTTATATTTAAAATGACAAGTTTAAAGGAAAAAAAATGATGTCTTGATGACATTTTAGTGATGGGGTTTATTATTTGTTCTAAAAAATGTTGATGTTTTGGGAATCTTTGTGTCCACAAACCCCTCCTATTTGATCTACTTAATGTGTTTCTATTTGTTCAGAAAGCTGTGTTGAAGGGCCGATTAGTGGTCTCTTCTAAAAAATGTTTTGGGATTCCTTTACAGTGGTTCCCTTCATGTTTATGGATATTATATTTGGTATGTCATGACCAATAGATTATTTTGGATGGGTCATTGGGATCTATTATTGGATAAGGTACTCCCCATTCGGGGTTAGTGAACAACTAAAATGCTTCCCAAATTGTTTCACCATTCGAAGACCCTCTAGTTGATCAATATAAGGAATAATTTTCTCTAGCATTGTAGATTGAGTCTACACCCTTTCCATTCATGGTTTTTTGGATCCTATTGTAGAGGCTGAGTTATATTAGATGTTTTAGAAAGTCCTTAGCTTCTTATGTTTCTTGATTGGCCAAAGTTGGATGTGTTATGGGGTTGTTAGCATGGATGTGTATCTGGATGGAGTCTAAGAGGGCCTTTGGGTACTTCGTAGTCTCCTCAAAGAAGGAGTTCATGTTAAAAAACCAGTGTGGAAAATATGGTCATGAGAGGATATTGTGGCCACTTTCTAGAATTATGTGTTTTTTGGGGATGTTGTATAAGTTCCCACTCTATGCATTGTTTATATCAGTAAAAATGGTCATGTTCGGTGATGCCTTGTGATGTCATGTGCTCCATTGACCATAAAAGATAAATTCATGAAATCCAATGAGAGTCTTTGTTATGTGGGGATAATATCTCACTTGGAAGAACTTCAAAAACATCAATTTTATAGGAAGGTGATTATATGTTTTCATTACTTCTATTGTTTATCACTCAATGAAACAAGGTGTGATGTGTGTTCATTTTCTATGCCCATGAATGAATGAAAAATAGGATAGGGTAATGTTTTTTTGGAATGTTTTATGCCTGGAAAACATATCTGGGATTGTGGTGTAGTTGTTGGTGGCACAGAAATAATAATTCTCATTGAGGGGGTTTACAAAGCCTAACTGTGAGGTCGAATATGGTTCAATCATTTGAGCTCAAGCCATAGGTCTTGTAGAGAAGATGGCTCATATCCAGGGGAATTCCACGGGTCATTTAAACCCATGTAAACAGTCTTATCATCAATATGAATGATTATATGTTTTTAAACCACTTGTATCACCATATTTATTCTTTGATCACATTTGTTAGAAATAGGTGTAGGGCCTTGTTACCATGTCTTCGCCCAAAGTCATTCCCTCCCCCTTTGGTTTCCATTGAGTCTTTGGAGAATGTTCAGAAATTTTTTTAGAAAGGCTCAGCACATGGTTTCTACATGATTAGGAGTGATTGTGTGCCAGGAATGCATGAGGAATGAATGATCTTCATAGTTAGTTCACAGTTTCACAAATTGTGTAGACTAACAGTGCGACCTTCCCAAATCATTAAATTTTTGGGACTTTCTGTGTCGGACCATCCTGGTCAGTTAAGATGGTTGGTTCTAACTGTGGGGAGACCAACTATGGGTCTCATGTATGTTTTTTTGGAAATTTGTAATTGGTGTTTTCCCTTCTACTAGAGAGTCCATTGGGGCTTCCAACATTTAGTGTCTGGATTCTTCCTTGAGAAAAATTTATGTTGTCTCTTATGGTGTGGAACCCATTTGTATCTCCTCGTACTAGTAGATTATTTTTTTCTATCATACTGGCATGGATGTAGTTATTCACATTTGGATATATCTATAAAATACATCTTTATTTGGAAATAATTTAGATAGGATAGTGCCCAATGGATTAGTTATAGCATGGTATGTGTAACCTTGTTCAAATTTGTTGTTCTTTTGGGTGAATTGCTTGAGTCTTGTTTGGATAGTATTGAGGAATTTTGTTTTTGGAAAAAATATTAATGTGATTTATAATTTCAGGAATGTGTTTTAAGTTTTACTTGTGTGAGTAATCCTTCCATAATTGATCAGCCGAGGTGTTTTGGCATTTGGTGGAGAAACATGGAAAGGGAGTACCTCTTGGTTTCTCAGTTGGGTTTGGTTTTTGATTTGACCATGATTTTACTTTCCTTTGAGGATAGTTTTCATGGATGGGAGAATTGTTACATACATAAATTATTTTAAAGGTATTTTGAATTTAATTTACATTCATTCTTTTTTGGGGGTTTCTAAAGATTTTATGGAGGAATGAGTGAGTTTTCATGAATTCAACCAAACAGGGATACCAATTCACAATTTAAAAATAAATATAGTTTCTTTTATAACTCATTTATTTTTTAACATTTTTCTTCCATTATAATTTCTACTTGGACTCCCTTAACCTACTAAAAACACCATTTAAATAGGGATCCTTTAAAAATACATAATCAAGGAGGATTTTGGTTTTATTTAAGGAGTTGGGGCACCCCTTAAGCCCATTTCATGATTAAAAAAAATATTTTTATTTAATAATTTATTCAGTTTTAACTTTTTTTTGGTGATTCCACCTCTAAACAGAGCCCACAGAACCTAGGAGCGCCCCAATCTCTTCTCACCCTATTTGGAGGACGTATTTCTTCGCAGGACAAGTCAAAAAATCTTAAGCATTATCTATTCGAACAGAATTATAAATGTAATTTGATTCTTTCATAACTACTTAATTTCTAACTCTTTACATTCCTTTAAAATCATTATATGGTTTCTTTATTCTTGTTAGAACCTCCCTTGAATTTTTGTATGTTTTAGAATTCAGCTTCTGGTTTATTTGGGGCGTTATATTAAAGATCTCTCAAGTAAGTTAGTATTCTCCATTCTTCTTTCAATTTGATTAGGGTTACATTTAATGTTATTTGGGTTTATTCTCATATATATGAGTTTACTAATATCAGGAAGATAGGGTTAGAACCTAGTGTTTGATTTCTTGTCTCTAGTGTGAAATCATATGGTTTTAGGTTGGATTTCACTTTTTTGAGATGCGGCGGTGGTGCAGTTTTTGTTTCACACCTTGTTTTGAGGGTTTCAACAGAAAATTTAGGTGGCTCCATGTGTAAACAATTATTGATGAGTGACATTTATATATTTAGTCATATTTAATATTCCATATACGTTGGTTTTGGTGTGAAAACTGTTTATAATTGATTTGGTTAAGTGTTTAATTTTATAGTTTCATTTCAACTTGAAATTTTGTTTTTTCATGTGTAACTCAGGTGGTATTATTTTGGGTGAATTTCATAAATTATGAAATTGTCTTACTAAATCTTGTTTGTCCTACCAATTCTAGTTTGTTATTTTATTAGAGTCATGTGTGCATAAAATGATGGTTTTTTAATATGTTATATGTGAAAAACATTGTTATACTTCATCAGAGAATTTTATGTAAATGAATGTTTTCATTTGTATCATTTGTTGTATTATTCAACATGATTTTATAACACTTGAAAGTGTTTTAAAATTTTCTCTAGGTACAAAAATTATGGTTTTTATAATAATTTTTATGGTTTTGATCTTAAATAGGGGTTTTGAAATGGGTTTTGTGTGAAAGACATAGTTACACCACTTGGTTTCTTTTTATGAAAATTTTAATTGATTTAGTTTGTTAAAAATGTGGGAAAAGGGTGAATATGTACGTTTTGGCGTGTGTGTTCACCTAATATGGGTTTTTGAGTGTTTATTTGATTTTTTAAGATTTGAAACAATTTTTTAATTTTTTGTAAATTTCTGAAATATTTTATTAAATTGTGATATTGGGGAAAAACATGTTTGTGTGATGTTCCGTGTAACTTTGATGGTAAAATGATTTTGAAGGTAAAATGGTATTATGTGGAATGTTTTTTGGGATGTTATTTGATGTGTATAACCATGTAAATTTTTTATAAAATTGTTTAATGGATATGTGGAAGTGTTAATGAAATGTGAAAAGTGTTGTGGGATTTTTGGTGTGAGTTGGATTTCAAAATCAAATCGAATGAAAAGTGGAATTTTATGACTTGTGTGGTATACATGTGGGATATTTGGAGAATTATTTATGTGGACCGTATATTTTCATGTGAATATTATGTGTCATGACTTGATGAACGTGTTTGAGCGCAAAGGGAAAACCCGAGTATATAGGGGGGTGGACGTGTACTAGTATGGTAGTGAATCTGTGGGGTTTGGACTCTGTTTCACTTTGCAATATTAACACATACAACTCTGAATAAAATATGGGGAAAATGAATGGGGACCACTAGGTTATGGGTATGTTCTCTACTAGTTTATCATTCATGAGAATGGATATTTGTGATGGTTACTCTCACCGAGAAACGAGGTACCTAGGACCCACATCGAGCTAGTGCCGAGGGGTTACTTCATACTAATTGTTGTCATTAGATGATTTGTGTTTACCATCATCATATGGTATGTTGGGCGAGAAACTTGTAGTAGATGTGAAATTTATTTTAAAAGTATTTATCCTTCAAATTAGAAAAACTTGAATCTATTTTAATTTTTATGTTGTATTGTAACACCCAAGGATTTTATGTTATATAAATCATCAAAGGAATCTTTTTCTACACAACACTTGCTTGGATTGCTTTACACGAAATCACGACCTTCCTCGATAGCTTGTGTCTTACGCAATACCGAGTTTCACTAAACAACGATATGCTATTAAAATATCATTAATACTAGCCGTTATGAATAGTAATAATCACTTTTTGAAATTTTATAAATTTTAGTTTTCAAAATGGACTTCATTTTTTCATTCGGAATATCAAAATTAGCCTAGGGTGAAATTTGGTTATTTTTCTGAAAACATTCAATTTTTGATGAATTGTGAAACCACTAAGTGGTAGTTAAAAAACTGAATTTTTCATAAAACATAATTTTACCGCTTCTGTGAGTGGAATTTCGAAAATCCAAGAGACATGGTTAATATCATGGATTAAAATGTGGTTCATTGTCATGATAATAATTTTTGGTGAATAGTAACTTTTTACTTTTTTTTCCCCACGGTTAAAAGTAAATATGGTAATTAAGGGTAAAGATGATATTATTATTACCCTAACACATGTCATAATTCTATTGGATAAGTGTAATTCGACCAAAAACAAACTTAGGAATAAAATATGACCATTTAGGCCCACTTGGATTAGATTAGGACATTTATTATTAATTTATTTAAAGAAGGGTTAAAATAGTTAAAATCAAAGTTTAATAAGTAAATAATTTTTTATATGAGGATATACATAAGATAAATTCGACTATAAATATTCATTAGAACTCTAAAAATATTTACTACATAATGGTATTTTATTTGTAATTTTTAGACATTAAATAATTTAATTTATTTATGACACAATGATGATGCAGTAATTATCTTATTAATGAAATATTGACATAAATGATGTTATAAACACCAAAATAAATGTTATTTGAGACTTTTTATGAATCCCACTAATTTTCTAGGTTAATATGACATGTTAGTATTGATTTAAGTAACTTTATTCGAACTAATAATTCTGTTATGATTTTCACAAAAATCAATTACTAAATAGTTTCAAAATTGACATAAAATAGTTTTTAAAACAAATAATATATTGGTAATTGTTATTTTATTCCTAAAAATCTATGGTTTGGCCAAATGACTTAGATAAGGTTATATATATTAATAATAAACAACTTGGGGTCCGTTTGGCTGCTTATAGTATGTTTATTAACATTATAGTATAAGAACACAAGAAGACATGGGAAAAGTAAAATTATTTAACTTAATGTTAAATCTAAATGATAAGGTTAAAAGTGGAACCTAAACTTGTATAAATTATATAGGATGAGAGGATTTCGACCCATGCCCACCTTATCTTCTAAATATATCAATTTGGAGCAATTTAAAACCGAAATTGACTTTATAATAAAATAATATTTTTAGTTATTCCACAGGTGCCCCTCTCCTCCATTGTAAAAGGACATCTCCTCCCCCTCTTCCCACACCACATTGAGACTTCAAGCTCGGCCAACCCCAGCCACTTTATCCTATCCACTTCCCTAGAGACATCCTAGTGGTCCTGATCTTCTTCAAAGACCAATTTTAGTGCCCTAAAAGAAGGTCTCAAAGAAGCACTTCAAAGAAGAGGTAATGTCCGTTACCGATTCTTTCATCTTTATTTCTTCTTCCACTTCTTCTTCTTTAGTTGTTTAATTATGAAGTAATAACATCAGTATCAATCATATACTGATATTTTGTTATAAGTATGAAACAACCCTATTTCACCATCTATCCATCCTACGGAAAAAGAAATCACCGCGCGTGCGTACGTACGGAATACCGTCTCCACGCCGTAGTGTAATCTATTTAACACCACCACCTTATTTGGATGGGTATAATGGTGTAAATAATGACTATATATGACTACTATAAAGTGATATTTATTTTGAAATAGTATACATATACTCCAATATAATTCCACGATCATAAGAACGATATCATCACTCGTGCGTACGTACGGAATACCATCTCCACGATGTGATGCGACTCGTTCTACATGATCTTCATTTCATAATGATTATATAAATGAATTTAATGAATGAATATGATATATATTATACTAATACTATTCTGGAAATGAGGTATCTATAACCTAAAGAAAATAATAAGAATTTATTCGACAAAACACGCATAGGAACAAAAAGTTATAAACTCCCGAATAACAAGTAGAAATGAAATATTACTACTAAGAAGCTAAGAATATGACCATATATGATATCATAAAAATAAGTATGATTCTTGAATAAGTCAATAAAATAATTTAAATAATTATACAGGAGGTTCATACACTTATAAAGCAAGTCGGACCTAAGGTACGAGAAAATATCACAATATCATTTTTCTCTGAGATTGTTTTTACTTTGGCATTTACTGGGGTGTATTTTATCATCCACATACATGTTCCCTCAATATGTAATATTGTTTCCATCCACTTACAATAGTTTAAATCCAATTTTACCCTTCTGTGAATTTTTAGTAAGGAATATGAAATGAATCTTTTGTCGTTTTTTGTACGAGGTACTTTTAGACTTTTCCGACAAAAGTACGAAGAATGTTTTTTTAACTTATACGGCATGCATGGATTTTTAAAACATTATTTCCAAGAAGCTTCCTTTACAAGATTTCAAGTTTATTTTTAATCAACTTATTTTAGTTTATAATTGTATGACATGTTATGAAAGGAAAACTGTTTTTGAAGTAGAAAGGATATTTTCCTCAAGAATGGAGTTCAAGTGTTTTATCAAAATTATTTTCCATCTAAGATAATAAAGGGTTCTGTTTTTATACCTATTATTACATTGATTTGATTATGTTGTGATGGAATTATTTTTATGAATTTCTTTATCTTATATGAATTGTTTTATGATGTCACAATGTTTAAGAATCCCATTTTTATTACATGGGTTATGCAATGATGTATGATTTATGATTTTGTGGCACACATAAGAATGGTTTCATTATGAGATGGGTGTGACCTATATATCCATCCAATGCATTGGGTAAAGATTTTATATCTCATGAGATAGACATGGCTGGAATGGTAGGTTATACCAGTTCAGTGAAACAGGAATGAAACGAGGGTGACTCGGTTCAGAAATGTACTTTGTCCACTAAGATAGTCTTGGCAACGAGTCTTGACTAACAAGAAATGATTCTCTATAATTATGTGTGTATGACACAAAGTTTAATGTTTTACGTTATGATTATTGTGATTACATTTCACTTCCATGATTTATCCCATGTTATGAAATTATGATCTCTTTTGCAGGTTAAGATTTCCAAAAGTTATGTGATTGTGTATACGATGTGATTGATATTTCTTTTGTTTACCTTTACTAAGAATTTTAGATCACCCTTTTGAATGTTTTCTTTCCCCAGGTCAGGAAGAAGGTTATTATATAGGATATCCCAAAAAGGGTCTCTAGATATGACGTAATAAGTGGGAGGCAAAGTTGATGCTTTATGAACCAGTTGTTTATGTTTCCCAGTTTCTAAAGACACTATACCTATAAGGTCCTTTCGTGGTTTTGTTATATGTTGTAATAAGTATGCTTCAATTTTGAAGTATTAACAATATATGTAATGTATGGGTCATTATAGGCATCTTTTAGAAATTTTAACTAGCATTTAACGTTTTTTGAAAACATGCACACTTTTTGAGATTAAATGTTTCATTAAAGGGAATCTCATATTGGTGGTGTCATACTGTGATTTTTTTCAAACCCTACTCACACATTTGGGTGTATGTATACTTGCTTATTTTGTGTCATAGGTTTTGGTATAGTTTTAATTCAAGTGGTTTGGGTTCTATGAAGTACATCTTGGCGCGTCTTCGACGAGATGACTTGAGGGTGATGAACTATTGACTTGAGATGGTTTTTGGATATATATTTTTGGTTTTTTACCTTTGTAATGTCCTTTTGACATTGTTTCAAATATTCTAATTTACTTCTGAAATTTTTTAAATGATGGTTTTAGTTGAAAAATACATATTTGTTTTATTGAGTTTGTTTGTTGTTTAGTGTTTATAAAATATTGTAAATCATTCCCAAAATACATCTTATTATACCCGAAAACTTGTGCCAGCCCATGGGGATCAAGAACGCCCTTCGGGCCATGTCACGGGCCATGTATGTTTCCGATTTCGATGGCAGCCAGATTTGGTTTGTGATAGTTTATCTTACCAACCCATGTACCAAATATCTTTTCGGATTGGGATACAACCCATGTAACTTCTTATTTTTATACTTGGGATAATTCCCATACACCATCATTCATTTAGGATTTGGCTGAATATCCTACACCATATTAATTTTTGTTCATGGTCAACATCCTAAACAACATATTTTTTTCAGTCTTGTGCTACAACATGTGTACCCTTAGAGATCATATAAAAGATTTCATTACCCAATGAATTGGAGGGAGATGTAGTTATCAACCATCTCATTGTAAAATCATTAACACATGTTCCAAAATATAATAAAACATTCATCATATCATGGACCATAAAAAGATATAGAACTTATAAATATCAAATCATGACC
Organism: Viscum album; assembly: GCA_963277665.1. Classification (NCBI taxonomy): domain Eukaryota; kingdom Viridiplantae; phylum Streptophyta; class Magnoliopsida; order Santalales; family Viscaceae; genus Viscum; species Viscum album. The sequence continues at coordinate 1,359,051,278 of OY728119.1, read as the reverse complement.
AATAAAATGCTATGGGTATAATTTACATTTCATCGCATCATAACCTTTTGAAAACAGATTTTTTTCATAACCATTTCATCGAATCGTGACACATAAAATTGAAATGTATTTCAAAATCATGTATCCCATGAATGAGAAAGTGGTTTCATAATGAAAATGACATTAAGCATGACCCATTAATTGAATCGATATGAAAGGAACCATTAAAGAATTTCCAAAAAGAGATTGAGTAACAAAAATTGATGTCATCTTATATGGAAAATATTTTTTAAATAACATTATAAAATGATTCTAGATAAACATATCCTTTCTTAATTAACAAATTCTTTTAATACATAAAACCATTTGAAAATAATTTTCCAAAAAAAATTCATTGAAAACATATAAAGATAACTTGAAACCATTTTGAAAATATATTTCCATTAAACATTCTTTAAAACCAATTTATTAATGATTAACCATTTAAAAATGATGAGGAACTCTCAATTGAATTATAGTGGGTAAATCCTTACATGTTAGATGTGGAAAAAAGTATCGTTCCTTTTGGATGATAAAACGGACAGAAGGAATTCATTATTCAGAAAGAATCAATATTATTCCCATGATGATATTTTAAAAGGAAAAATGGGTTTAAATTTATTTACTATCATATTGGAAAAAGGTATAATTTTCTTGGAATGGAATTTTCGAAAACATAGATTTCTAACCGAAGAAAGGATAATGTCAGAATTTTCCTAAAACACGTTCTTAACTATATTATATATGGAAGAGTATAATATGTTAATAATACATTATTATATCATTAATAAATAGAATATATGTAATTACATTAATATTAAAGACATTATGATCTAAATATTTCATCAATGGAAGAAATAACATAAATAATCTCGAAAAGCGATGAGATTGTCCAAATACACTCTTATAAATTGGTAAAATGGGATCATAGTCTCCTTTAAAAATAAAGTAAATTACATGAAGGTTAATATCTCATGAAAATAATTTTATTCAAGATATAACATGTAAAATAGAACTATATACACCATAATGAAGAGTTTAGGTTCATAAATTAACATGAATATCATAAAAGGATAATAGAGAAAATCTATTTCACTGATTTGGTAACTTTTGTACGCTAAACATCACATAAGAAGGATCATAAAATTGGAATGTGAATAACCCAAAAAATTAAACAATACATATAATAAAATTAGTGGCAGTACATTCAGCACAAAAAAAATGAATGAGTGGAAAACATTGCTTATATCTCACAGAAATTAAAAATGAGATGAAATCCACTTACCTTGTGTCCTGAATCTCTACATACTTGTACTACATTAATGTATAATAAATATAAGTATATTATACAAATTCTAAATAAAAATAATATAAAAAATAAAATTTATGGTTTTATTATGACCTTATATTACCCTTTTGTTAATGATCCTATGTTAATGTTTCACATCAAGTAAAATTCACTTTAATTGAATTCAACGTTCATGGAGACAGTAAACTATACATATGCATAAACGATGATTCCATCATTATTTTCATATTGAAAGAATGTATATAAATGGCACACACACACATAAACACAAACACACACACACACACATATATATATATATATACATAATTATTAATTTATCATAACTCTATCATATAAGTTCATTAGTCCCATCCTAAATACATTTCATGTAGTGTTTGAATGAATTACATCTCTTTGAGTGGGTGGTAGTCAATATTTCATTAAACGAGATTATCATATGAGAAAAATTGGAAAGTAAATATATGTGTGTTGTAAAATAAATAAATAAAAATAAATAAATAATAAATATAATAATTACATATCTTAATATGTTTTTCAATCATAATGGCCACCATGATTGATGGTAAAGGAGAAATAAACAATCATCATTTCATGAAGCAGTAGTTCACATTACACATCAATAGTTTCAACATCCATTAGATGGAGGAGTGTATTAGTGTAGCTCAAACCCCTTTTTATAAAAACATACTAGTATATAGAGGATACTTTTTTTTCACAAAATAACGAAATAAATAGAGATGAATGGGTGATGAAGGGAATTTAAGTAATGGAGCTTAACAGAAGACATTACCATTATATTGGGTAACACCTTTTGGTTTTTACCGAAAGGCTTCCTTGAAAATTATTATTTCTGATGGGATGATTCACAGTCTAAGTTAGGATTTTCTGGAGGTTAGAAGGGAAATTTTTCAACTATCATAAATGGTTTTATATGTGTGAGAAATGGTTAGAGGTGGTGGTATCTTTTGGGGAAGGAAAAGGTCTCACGTGGAATTTTTAGAAACAAATTAGGTTTGCACATGTTATTACCAAAAAAAGGCATAAAAACCAACCAAACTCAATAAATGAAATCATATGTCCGAAATATTGGCAGATAATGGTTTTGGAAAATGTTCTAGGTAATTTGAGCCCTTAATTTTAAGGTTTTTCCCTAATTAAGCATAATTTATCCTTAACAGCTATGATTAATCTTAATCACTTTTAATAAAAATTTCGGTAAAAAAAATTAAAATTATAATATTGGAATAAAAATATTACAATAAATACAATGTTTTATGCTCTATTATTCAAATTTTAATAACATATGATTCAAAAATATTATTATTTTTCATCCCACAAATGGGACAAAATAACGGGGATTTAATGTAGGAAAACGTTTGAATGTTTGTTATGAATTTTTTTATTCAGTTTCAAATTGAATATTATCCTAGTTTATTTAGTCTCATTATTAGATTTAATATTCATATACATTTAGCATAAAAAATATTATTATATAATTAATAATTAATAGTTAATTAGAGAAAAGTCGGTTTTTAACTGAAAAGTAGTATTTTTCACTATTCATCAAAAAATGATGTTCGTCACAAAAATCCCAAAAACTCAACATAGTTAAATATAAATGTTCTAAATTAAAAAATTATTTTTATTTTATTCAATTAAATTTATACATTTTTCTAAATATAAATTTATTATTTAAAGTGAATTATTCCGTAGAAAAAAATTATTTACAAAAATATACTATAGAAAAAATATTATATTTCATTATCAATATTTTTATTTATATAAAACTAACATATTAAGAATGAGTTTATTACTATGTTTAAAAGAAAGGTGATAATTATATAATTTAAATAATTTAAATAATAAAAATATGTCTCGTAGAAACACAATGTTGTGTGCATCGTACGTCGAGTCAGTGTTTCTCGTAGCACAAGCCATGTTGGTATTGCGTGTAGCGCAAGACAAGTTGGTAATGAGTGTAAATAGATCATTTAAATTATTTTCTTAATATATATATATATAATTATTTCCATTTTCATGTGGAATGATAAATTTTGAATAGTTAATTTGATTAAAAAAATGAATTCTCAAAATCTCAGTGTGTTAAAATCTACCACCCTTAAAATGAATTTCACCCCTAAAAAGCATCAATGTTATGAAATTTTAATTATTTAAATTATTTATTCATATAATCCCACATTATAAAAATGGATTCTAAAACATCCAATAAAAATGGATGTTAGGGATAATACCAGTTTCCCAATGTAACATATCATTAGGTTTCCACATGGGAGAACATAGATAGAATGTTACAACATGGATATAGAAGGACACTATTACCATCAGGTTCTGATGGATAGTGGAAGAAAAAAAATTCAGGAGAATGATGACAATCAAAAATCCATAAATATATGGGGACCTAAGGGATCATCTGGTTCATTGGAAATGATGGTTCTAGAACAACATTTTTGGAATAAAGATCTTTTTTACTAATGTTAAATAATACTCTTGAAAAAACATAGATTCATTATTTTAGGACATCATTAAACACTGTAATTCTTTGAACAACATCACATCTTTCTATAAATGGAAAAGAGATTTTTTTTTCATTGTGCACAAACATATCTTGAGTTCCATGACATGCCATCCCATTTTTCATAAGATTCCATAAATTTAACGTAGTTTGTACATGATATACAATATCCATAAATCATTATATGGAATGTGACACTTTAATCTAACTATCATAATAATAACATTAACTTAAAATTTACATTAATGGTTATAATTCACCCCTTATTCCTCAGATAGTTTCTTATCATTAACCAAAATCTATAGAAACATGGGTAAATTCATGAACTGGTAGAATATCAACTTTGATTCTATTATTCCATACTCCATGTCGGGAAAGATAATTACATTAAATAACACCAAAAAATGATCAATAATACATTAATAGGGATTATTCATAAAAAATCAGACATAAAATTCCCAACTAAGGATGGGTAGGTAATTATTAATTATCTAGGTTCACTACATCTATTATGATCACATATTATTTCCCTTTTTTTACTTTTTCTTTAGAGGCTGTTAGTGATAATCATTGTTTTTAACCCTTGGATTTTGGCACATTCTGATGAAATTCACAAACTCCCTACAATTTCTTGATTTTTTTCCTTTACATACTTAAAACATTTACTTTTCCTATTAGGACAATTCCCACCATGCTTCGATTAACATGTAGGGCACACAGGAAAGCTCATATTCTTATCATCATTGATTTTTATTGTCCTTTGAAATGCATCTTCCTATTCTTGTTAAAACAATGAGATTTATACATAACTCCAGCCTCCATTTCAACGTTGATTGCACAACATTCCATCTCTTCATATCATCCATTCCCTTTTATGGAAAACACCCTTCTATTCCTTGCCTATAAACGACTGAAAAAACTATCAACCTTACATTCTAGTTGGATGATAATTCCATAAGCATATCTCAAATATCATTTGAAATTAGCCTTTTATGTAATGATATATTCATCTTCAATTTGATTCAATTTGGGGAAATTCATTTCCATATTTATATGAAGACATGAGAAAAATACTTATTAAAAATAAGTTCATCAATTCAACCCAACTAATAGATTCAATTTCATCTTGATTCCTCGTATTCTTGATTAGATTCTACAACTGGTCTGCTTCAAATTTTAATCCATAAATAGCCATAATGAAATTCTCATGATCTGAAAACATGATAATAAAAATATCATTTTATTTGTGCTAATATACTATTCAAAAACAAGTGGATCAGATGTCCCACTACATTAAGTTGGAAGGAGACTTGTGATGAACTCAACATAATGTTTCTCTCTAATTTTCTTGTTTGGAATCTCATTATGATTTAATGATTGAGAAATTTGTGAGAGTATGGAAACATGGTTGTTTATTCCATCCCCCATAGAATTCAGACCTTTAGGAGGGAATTATTTACACTATCTGTCATAATTGTAGTTATTGTAGTCCCTTATAGTCGCAACCATTTAATAAACCAAAATCATAAAGTAATAAACTGTTGTCATATCTGGGAACCACATAATCATGAAGAGTAACTTATAATATGTCTAATGTAAGGATCCTTCATTAATCTTTGACACCTTCGGTTTTTCCTAGTTTATTCAAAACCAAATTCTGATTAAATCCATCATGATGTTTTGTGAAGTGTATTATAATTCTCAAAGCATATCCCATAGGATTGTGAAACTCAGTGTGGAGAAAGGCATGTTGTCATGTACCACAATACCCTGAGTCAAGCTTGGAACATCTTGTCATATTTGTTTCCCCTAGGTAAATCTATTCAAGAGCCATGTCTACATATAGTGTCCAAACATGGATGTATTTTTATAAAACAACTTACTCTCTCCTTTACCATAACTATACGACATATTAATAAAAATTAACTCATCCTTAAAATTATCCTTGGAGACATCCCTAGACATATCCTTATAAATAAACCTAGTGATCACACCAAAACTTTTTCATCCTAGTTTCATAAGGTTAAATAAAAATATTTTTTGATATAAACTAATACGACCTAGGATTAACATAACTGAATATCACATCATTTTAGGTAAATATTTGGTACATTTCATAAATACATGCCCAAGGATCATAATAATTTAGTTTCTATAGAAATATTGAAAAAAATCATATATCCAAGGGAATGATTATCAATGTCACCCATAGGGATCTACACCATTACCACTTCTACCTAAAACAATTCATCATAACCTAGAGAATGTAATCATACCAATGGGTTGAGCTCAGATAATCAATAGGGATAAAAAACAAGTATGTAATCATAGACATGAACATAGTTGTATGATAAAATGATGGTAACATTTGGACATCATACTCTTCATATCAAAGGTCATCAAACATGTGTTATGGGATAAAGCTAAGATGTTCATAAGACATGAATCATATGAAAATGAAAACATGTCCCATGAAATCATAACTAGGTAATATGGAATAAAATTCATGTCATATATATAAGATTATAATCTTTAATGTGATGGAAACCTAACAAGCAACAATACTAGAAAATTCTACAACAACCACAGTTTTGGATAACAGTGGCCGCTATCGCCAAGGAAATAGCTCTTACCAATTTCCATGGTTTTAACTATAGCCATAGGAACCCTATATCCATGGTTTTAACTGTGGAGGTAGGAAACCTATTTCCACTGTCAAGCAGTGGTGGTAGGCACCCTATAGCCATGATTTTAATCGTGGAAATAGGTTCATACCGACATGTTAAAAATTATGGGTGTAAGTTCCCTACCTCCATGGTTTATCTGTGGGAATATGATCCCTACCACAATGGTTAGATCTATGGATCTAGGCTTCATATGGCTACAGTTAAAACTGTGGATATATCCTTTATAGTGTATAAATAACTAATTAGTTTCTCTTAAAAATGCCTAAATCCATAGAAGAAATTGATTTATTTATGATAAAATACAGAAACATTCATCTAAATAAAAAAATAAGGGTGAAACATTATATTATAAAAAATAATATAGTATAATAGATAGTTGAATACACAATGCATTCTCAATATAAATCACCATCAAAGACCAAGAACAACCCACCCACAACAATGAATTCTTCTACCCCTCAACTGATAAGGTGTCCATGATGTCTTCTTCAGCATCTTCATGTATCACTCAATCCCTTCATCAGGCCAGCTCTTCTCTCGACATAGTTTCTGTGATGTCATGTTACCTCCTTGTACCAAAGTCACCGCCAGGACAAGAAACCATTGAAATGTAGCATCTATTGGACATAAATCCCCCCCATATTGGGGTAATGAATTATAATAAACCATGAAAAACATATATAAACATATAGAGGTTAAAAATGATGTCACGTCCATCATATTTTGTATGATATTACTAAACTTGAAATAGTTTTCATGAAGATAAAGGAACTAGATGCCACCTTCAACCATCTTAATCCTTGTCAAATAACATCAGAAATAAGGAATTAACTGTAGTTATCATTCTAAAGTATAAAACTAATGAAATATATTATATAGTGTTTTTTATCGGTTTATAAAGAAAACCAGAAGGGGAATTTGGAGTTGTGGGATGGTGGATAAGAATTGAATAAAAAAATTATAATGAAATATGGAAATAAAACATCAATTTTAGTGGGCCCTTTTAATCGTCATGAACACACTAACAACCAGTTAGTAGAAAAAATTTAATGCAACTCAGGTCTTACACACAATGTCAGGTCTGTGAAAAAAAAATCAATATAAAATAAATTAAATGGTTTCTACAACTGTTAACTGGATGTTAAATGTATAATGATAGAAAATTGGGAAATTACATTTTACGTCATCCCCAAACGACACCCCATCTGCATGACGTTACTATCATGTACAGTGGAAGTTCTATTTTGCATGTCATGTTAGCCAAGACCATCTCAGATCATTCTGTCTCAAATCAAAAAACACAAATCGGATACCACTAAAAGATGAAAAATCAGATCTAATTTTTATGGGGTTTATATAGGAGAGTAAATTGTCAAAAATGGGATCAAATATGGAAAACACATCTATGTAGTGTCTACAAGAAACATACACAACATGTTCATTGTTTCTAGGTTCTTATTCTCATAACATAATACATGAGAATTCCAAAATTTCTATCCTTGAATGACATAGAAAAATTAAACAAATCAATGACAACTAGTATAAATAAATCACTCTCATTTGTTTATCAATATATAAAAATATTTGAAAAAATAAATTTTTGGAATTTGTAACTATCATATAAATTTTCTATGTGTAGTTTGGTTCAGTCCATTAAATGTAGAGAGAAAAGTAATGAAAGAAATTATGGTAAAATTTACAAAAAAACACAAACCACAAATCTAGGGTTGAAGAGAATGAAATAATTATGCATTGTTTAATAGGGAATGTGTAATTCTATCAATGTAATATGAAATAATTAGAAACAAATGATTACATTTGTAAATATACTAAATGAATTAGTATATCTCCAGTAGTACAACATATCATGTTTTCTATGAATATGCTTACAGTGTGCATAAAGAATGAAGAGGTTATTATCATTTTCTATATTTAATATTCTAAACCACAAGAATGATTGTAGACATTATAATATGATGATAATTTTAATACTAAATAATATCTGAACACCAATTGCAATCTAAAATTAAGAATTATTCAAATCATTGTAGATGTACTTAACTATGAAAATTATTAAATATGTGCATGTTTTGATGAATTGTACAAATATATATTTAAAAAATAAAAACAAAAACTATGAGAAATATAGGGATATATATATTTATAAATATAAATAATATAAATTTTTATTAATATGTACACAAAATCTATTGAAATTAAATTTTTAGATCAAGATTTTTAAACGAAATTTAGAAGCATTATATATGATTAATGTTGTACTAATATATAAAAATTGTTTAATATGTACAAGATTTGATCAACTGGACTAATCTATACCAATAGTGTGGTGATTTATTACGTTAAAGAGATTGAACTACTCACCTAGTCAATAACATAATTTATTGACATATACAAGATTACAAAATTAAAATGATCTATCAAATGATTGGATATCTTGTAGTATGGTATCATTACTCGAATTATAGGACCCATGTGTCTTCTCATCCCATAAAACAATAGATTCAAGTCTTGGTCACCGTTTCTGAATCCATATTGGATATCCTATGGGTTAATATTTAAGGAGATTGTTGGTATAAGAACGTTATATTATATGAATTGTGACCTAGTTGTTGATTCTCTTGCACCATCAAGGCTGCCTTGCCTTGGGATTTTGATATAGAAGTCGAGTTCCCCAATGGTCTAGTTCACAGAGTATCAACGTGAAATCATTGCGGTTGGATAGGAAGGATTGATTTTGTTTTTGGTAGAGGGCCATATAGAGGATGACCAAAATTCATATTTAGATGCTGTGATTCGGATTTATTGGTTTCATGTTGGTTTCATTAATGTATACTTTATAAATTAATGGAATATGAATGGTTACAAGACTCTCAAACTATTGCTTTTATTACTTTTTTAGAAAACCTATATACAAAAAATATTTGTTCTTCACAAGTATAGGATGGTCCTTTTCACTTATTATCTTCTTTTATAGATTGATTTCAAGGTCCTATCCATTTTATATCTATCCCCCCATTCAGATATCTTCATCATTTTTTTATCCTCTATATTGACTCAGATTAAAAGTACATCTATTATACTCCCTTCCCACACCACCAGTGACCGGATCCTTGTTTCTTGGATAGCTTTTTTTGATGATCTTTTTCACAATTATATCTCTATAATGCTTATTAACTAGGTCTTATTATGAGGTTCATGCATCGTTATTGCACTCTAAATTTTCCACATCATTCCTCCTACAGAATTGTAAGATACATCTCAATATGCTTTAGAATTTGTAAATTCATCCATTAAAATTCAACAAAATATGTATTCATTGCGCCAGTTTGGTGTATCCATAAAATAATGGATATTCTTCTATTAAATTTTAATTTAGCCCAAAACGTTCCTCTATAAATTCTAATTCTGGTTTCATTATTTTAAGTGACATAATCCATCATTTTATCTTTACATTCATGAATAATAGAGGCACCCAAACATTTTGTTCTTCAGGAATCTGGTTGAATGTAAAATAATATTTTTTCACAAGTAATCCAAACTAAAAGTTCCTATCTTGTAGATTATGGCATCTCCGCCAATTTTTTTATGATTCATTGATCATTATAGAGACCATCATAATTAGCTATCTTAATAGTGATTTTTTTATCAAATTAGTAAGACAACGCATCCATGTTACTTATTGCTTCACTAGTTATTTTATTAAGTACCTATGCATAATGATTTATAATACAATACCCATCAACTAAAACAAAATTTTATTTTCTTGTGTCTTATACAAAATTATCAATCCTCAACTATTGCATCTCAACTTGAGTGTTAGATAAATAGGTGATATTATCAATGATTTCTCCCCTCTCTTGATATGTAGATACTACTACTTTTTTATCCTTTTATTCAACTCTAAGGCTATGAATTATACAAAATTTTACTTTCAGAAACTAATAGAGTAGTTAAAAATCAACTTTTGTCTATATCTAATTCCAATTCAATGTCTCTCAATGAATGTACAAATTGGAATATAGTGGAACTAAGATTCATTATTTTCTTACAAAGAATATTTTATTTGAGAGTGTATGGGGGTGAAATATTAATTGGAAAATATATATAGAAACACAAGCGGATTCAACATGACTAGCTACTATCCCATGAATCTGACCTATTATATTAACTTATCAATTCAATTGAATTAATTGGATAGATTTTATTTTAAATTTTGTATTAAAATCACTTATAATAACACCTAAATTATTATTTTGTGTGATCTCTTCAATTAATATTAGATTAGGGTTCTCATTGAAATAAAAATTCAGACATTCCACTAGAATTACTGACCATAGTATCCATCACATCCATGGATTCCAAATTAGGTGAATAAAAAATGAAATCTAACTAAATTATAATATGGTTAAGGACAAGTACATTATGTTTTATTAAAGCCACTCTCTACGTGATCCCTTGGAACTATGTACCAGGATCCAATTCCACTTGTGGAATTAAAATAAATTATCTTCAAATTTATAAACTATGAACCGTCATATAATGGAAAATGGCTTAATGGTTTCAATGATATTTATTTTATTGATCAGTGATTCAAGATCCTAGAAGCCACACATCTCCCTGATGTATCATGTGAGTTTATAATTAATGCTCATAGAAGACACTCCAAATTAAAATAATGAAATGAAGAGTGGTATGAAAAATAACAAAGGAATGTAAGGATGTTCATAATCATGAAAAATTCATCATCGATGTAAAAAAAATTCACAAAGGGAGATTATAGATATTACAATGGAATAATTAACTCCAAATTACAAACTAATATAAATGTTGGCTTAATATTTTTTTACACACACAGAAAAAATGAAACACTCCCCATTTTTTAGCCACTAAAATTTTCTAAATCCAATTATACATCTAATCGATATTTGGTTAAAATGATCGACATAATCTTGACTATTGATAAAAGACACCGTATTTGCTTTTCCCATAAGTAAAATTTTCATTCATTAAGAAACAATGAAATGTGAATCAAACTTAAAATCAAAATTACCTTTATTTATCTACAATGTCAATCCTTATTCAATGTTATTTTCTTGTAAACACAAGTATATTAATATAAATTAAAATATATACAAAAATCTAACAAATTAATTTCAATTTTAGTATATGATATTTCAATATAAGATTCAGTATGAACCACGGTAAAAAGTTTTATTCAGACGGTGATATAAATAAAAATATAACTTTTCAATTTCAAAAAAATGTACAATGTAATATAAATTGTATTATAAATTATGATATAAATTTTCATATAGACTTTTATATAAACACTAATGTAAATAACAGTTTTAGATCATGAAAAAGCAGGAAAATGGAAATTGTGTTCTGCACCATGAAACAACATGCATATTAATATAAACTGAAAAATAAAGGACATGTTCCTAATATAGTTGATGATAATGCAGAAACAACATGTATATTATGTGATTTAAATTTCATGATTAAGGATTATAAACTACAAGTTTATCAAAAAATTCATGTATAAGAAGAATTTGAGACCCCATGTATATTAAATAAATGAACCTTCAAGGGTATTCATTGTATGAACGACTAACATATTAATTCAAAAATTAATTAAATATAAAATTAATTATAAAGTATAGAATTATAAAAGTGATTTTAATTTAATGTTCATTGAATATTTATTTAAACCCAGTATAATTCAAGGAAGGCATGATATGTAGTGATAAATATATAGGTACATCATCAAGATAGATATAAATGAAATACCATTAATATACTAATGTACAAATTTTTTAAACATAATTTGAATTATACAAGTATTGGACAAACCTTTTATTGATGTGGCATCAAAAACCAGCCACGCTAAGTAAAGACAATGTCCCATGAGATTAAGGTATTATAACGAAGGAATATTTTTATGGTAGAGGTTTCCTAAAAAAGGGGAATGAAAAATTAGTAAGCAATAATTGAAATAATAATAAACCAATTAAAAACACACCATGACATAATTTTTTTTCGAAAATCTTGATGTTGTAAAAAGGTTCTGGAATTGGTTATCTGGAAGATGAGGTATTGCGAGATTGTTCTGGAATCGGTCATTGATAGAAATCACTATGACCCTTCCATCCACCTACGAGATCCCCACCACCTACAAATCCTCCCACTGGTGCTCGTCCTCCCCCTATCAGTAACCCCAACTCCCACCACCAACTAGTTCCCACATGCCAGTCCCCCTGCCAATTTCTCCTCACCTTGCTAGTTCCCCCCTCTTCCTACCAGTTTCTCATCCCCAACTTGCCATTCCTTCCCCCCATCCATCAAGTTTAATCTCACCACCCTGCCAGTCCCCTCCCACCTCCCATCCCCCTGTACCCCACGCACCCATCCCTTGCACCTCATGCGAGTCACCTTCCTTAGGCAGTACCCTCCCCCTACCAGTTTCACCACCCACACTTCCAATTTCCCCTCCCCTGCCTCTGCCAGTCTCCCATCCCCCCTGCACCCATACCCCCACCCTTCCAGTTTACCAACCCCTTCTAATTTCACCACCAACTATTCCAGCTTCCCCTCCCCCATAGCCCTTGCAATCCCGCTCCCCACTGCCAGCCCCATTTCCCCCCCACCCTTCCAGTTTCCCCACCCACCCTTCCCATTTCACCCCTCTACCAGTCCCCTATCCTGTGTGAGTCCACACTCTACATGCCCCTTCAAGTCCCCCCCCTATAGATTCCCCAACCAACCTTCCAGTTTCTCTTCCCCTACCACTTCCTGCCCCCACCCCCTTCCAGCCCCCTTAAACCCCACCCACCCTGCCCATGGAACCCCCTGCCAGTCCCATCACCCTACAAGATCCCCCCTCCCCCTGTCAGGTTCCCCTCCCCTGCCTGTTCCCCCCTCCTGATACCAATTCCCCTTGCCCCGTCTAGTTTCCCCTCCCTCAACCAGTCAATCCCCACTCTTCTAGTTTCCCCCTCTCATGCCCCGTCAAGTCCCTATACCCATTTTTAGTCCCCCCTTGTACCCCAACACACCCTCCCCCATTCAAACACTTCACAATCCCCCCCCTTCCAATTTCACCTTTCACCCCGGTTATTCCCCCCCTGCCAGTCCCTTACCCCTACTATTTTCACATTGCACCCCTTCCATGTCCCATACCCCCTACCAGCCTCCTCCCTCTTCGAGTTTCCCTTATGACAACAATTAAAACCATAGTGATATCCACCCTATAGCAAATGATTAAACAGTGGTTGTAGTCTTATTTCCACTAAAAAATAGCAACCTTCAAAAACTTGCTGTATAAAAATACACCATACACATACACCTATAACTAATTCCAAAAACCATTGCAGATACTCGTTTCCACACACATAAAAAATCTAATACATATATTATTGAAATTTTATAAAAAATACAAACAAAATGATAGATAAAAAAATTTCCAACATTGTAGCACCAAAATGCCTTTTGAATCCTCATCATCATCTGCAATCATATTCATAGAATCAACGTGTGTACCATCAAGAGAAGAATAATCATCACCATCAGAAACATTATAATCTTCTCCACCATTAGAATCATCTTCTGCCTCTCAACTAGCATCTTCAGCAACACAATCATTGCCATCCTCAAACATCGAGAACAATAAATTAACATCCACCGACTATTGTTGCACACTCTGGTGAAACTGAAGAACATATAGTTAATATCAACATGAAATATTTTCCATTTTTCCCACATCTTTTTGACACTCTTGTCTAATTTGTTTTTTTGGTGTCTCAATTGAATAATGTAATTTTTATTTTGTTATCATTCCTTTGATATGTCTATAATATTCAATACCTGATTACTAATATATAGATGGCATAATTTTCTTTCCACATATACAATGAACTCATCCACTGCCCTCTTTACCATAAACTTGATGTAATTAATCATTTGGTCCAAATGTGTATAATTAATATTCCATTATAAATTTTATATCATCTTATATAAGGATGTTATAATTTTAATAGATAATCAAACAAATAAATAAATGAATTTATATTCCCATTGAAATGCCTATATTTGTTATGAGTAAAATCTATAAAAGGAAAAACCAAATATCTCAACTCACGTAATGGAAACTGTAGTTGTGTTTAACCATTAATAATTATAAAAAACATTAAACATGTGATATAATTGATTGTACATTTAAGAGTTGGTATAATATATATCAGTATCTTTGGTGGATGTTTCAGTTTACAGATATATTAATCGTGATTATGGAATTGTTTAGGTGTATAAATATCACATAAACATCAATATAGAAACATGAGTATGTGATCTGTAAAAAATAAATGAGAATTTACCTTAAACAATATTCTAGATTGAATGTATTTCATATGGCCTTTTCAAACCATATCAATAATTGATCTTATTAAATTGTGATTATGAATACCAAATAGATGCGGAGATAATGTATTTTCCTATATAATATCATTGGAGAATGTGATATAATTGACTCAAACATTATCATTCCATGTGAAGAAATCTAAAATCATATAATTTTTAGTGAATGAAAATACATGCTAGAAACTAAAAATTTAGAAACATTCCAAGAATTTTTTCGTTCGTTTCCAGATTCACAATTGTTCCATCATTATTATTCCTATTAGAACAAAACAATAATGATTAGGGAACACATCCTAAGATAAAAAAATCTTGTTTATAATTAAAAAATAAACACAAATAAATGTATATTCAATTTTAGATCATATATTACCTTTTACAGTTCATGATATTGAAGTGTAGTTCTCCCCAGAGTATGATTATATATCAAGATAACCTTATTTATTCTGTTCCATTCATATAAATCCTATTATAAAAAAAATAAACTAGCCATGCAGCTTGTCAAAAGGGATAGTTATTCCTCATTTCAACTTATCAATTAAATATGTTCAAGACATAACTGAAATAACCATGTATGAAAAATAAAACTGAACAAAATCACATCTAATGAAATCATCCACTTCAAAAAACTATGATTAATGAAAAAAAAATATTAATATGATTATGATTTAAAATTATATCGAAAGGCAAATATCTCCAACATGAAATTAATTCATTGTATTTTGATATTTGGAAATCAATGATGATTGGTTCATTTTCAATAGGTGTACCTATTCTTTTTTCATCCAACATGAAGGTCATGCTTCTAGACCGACCACATCTCCCCCAATTATATTAACCTATATCTCATAGTGTAGATACCATTCAGAATGTTATAACGAAGATAAATATTTATTAAAATTTCTCAATAATACTTTTTAAAGAAATTTCATAGTAATTTTAAATATCATATTACCCAAATTTCAACCCAAGCCTTGTATTTTTTTTCATATCCATCTTTTTCCACTATATTTTTGAACTATAACAATATTGCAATGTATACTGAGATTCCCCCTGAAACCCTTCAATTATTTATAATTTTCATCAATAATTTTCATTACCTCGTTATATTAAACCACAATTTGTGTCTGCCTATTCCACTGTTTATGCATAATTTTACATGAATGCCTTTTAGTAGAATATGATCATAAAAAATATATTTTATACACATATATACAAAAATTTATAAATGTTTATCAATATTATTAGTTTTTAAACATTTACCAGCAACACTATTTGTTGTTTCTAAATCATGCACACTATGCATGGCGAAACAACTGGAGAAGTGTCCAACATTGTAGACACTGGATGCTAAGGTTGGGTAGGAAGGTACGAGTATATAGGGGGAATGACCAATGGAGGTGTAACTTCTATAGTAGAATGTGTATGATGATGTTGGTTTGAATGGTACAGGTATATTGGGGAGATAACCAACGAAGGTGTAACCTGTAGTGGTGATGTAAGAACCCAAACATTCTTTTCAGGTATCTTTTTACTTTTCTGGTCGTTTTTTAGAAAAATATGAAAAGTAGGAGAATCTAGAAATTTTCTATGTACACACAATGTACTTTTCTTCTGTGTGAGGCCGTGTGCTGGACATGTTCGGGCCACACACATAGTGTGTAGTGATGATGTGGAGGCCGCTTAATGCGGTGTACATAAAGGGTGATTACACGCTATGTACTCATGAAGTACACACCATGTACTTGTATTTTTATTTCATTAAATGGAAAGGGGTCGCGACTTAACCCCAAATACGTCTTCTTCTCCAGATTTTTTGA
This sequence comes from Viscum album, assembly GCA_963277665.1. Classification (NCBI taxonomy): domain Eukaryota; kingdom Viridiplantae; phylum Streptophyta; class Magnoliopsida; order Santalales; family Viscaceae; genus Viscum; species Viscum album. The sequence goes on along the minus strand of OY728119.1, from coordinate 1,359,034,475 downwards.
CCGAGATCATCTGAGGAGGCCGAATGTTCTCTGAGCCACCGATCTGCCACCAGATATACAAATCGAAAGTCTTCAGTTTCAATAGAATTTCAGTGGTGAGTTCTTGGTTTTTCTTTGGCCACGTTTCCAGAATCCTTCTCTTCTAAGTGTTATATGAGGATGAACGTTTTAGACGTTTTTGTAGATATTGTCCATTCTAGGCTCATTCATGGGTTGGGGTTCAAGTATATTGATCTACTAGGTTCGAGGTAGGTGGTTTGTTTCCCTATGTTCAATGTCTTTGAATTTTTGGTGTAAAAGTGTGGGATACCCATCAATCAGGTATCTCAGGTTAGGGTTTTGATCCTATTTTGTTATCTTCCTTATATTGCTTGTACGATTGAGGTTATTAGATGATTAATAATTTCTTGTTTGCATGTCCAAGGATCACCCCTTGGGATTTTCCCTTGTTTTGTTTGTTTATCGCCATTTGGCTTAGGTTGCTTGTGAGGAAGACCTTGTTGCATTTCTTTCTCTCCTTGAGAGAGTTGATTGCATGTATTTCCTATTGTTTATATGCTTTTGGTGAATTGTAGATATTAGACAAGTAGTTTATTGAGATTACATTTGGCTGGTAAAGGTCAATTACGCATAACCACACTACTAAGGCTGTGGGAACCAATTTTGGTAGACTAAAGAGGGAGTTGACGATTAAAGGCTTCCCTAGAGAGTCTGTTATAAATTACTATCATTTTCAAGACCTACCGGAATGAGGATTTTTGCTTCCATAGATTATCCATAGTTACATATTGAGACTATAGGAGGAATTAAATGTAAGTGCTTACTCGGAAATTCTATAGCTATCATTGCAATACCGCATGGGAATTGACAGTGAGAGCTTCCCGGAGTGTTTTTTCCTTTGCATGTTACCTGACTAGAGGGTTCATCCTATGGGAGCCACCCATATAGTCACCGTGAATGCTTCTTGGTTGGTTTTGATGAGTCCACCAAGCCAGTGAACAATCTTGGTTTGTGTACTTCTTGTTGTTTAGGTTGTCTGTTGAGATACCTTTTGTGTTACTTGCTTTGACATGGAAATATAGATCTGTTTGCAAGATTCATTTGTTGATAATTAAATGATTGTATTAAATTAATAAATAAATGTGAATGGGGGGTTTTATGATTGTTTACATTAGTGTACTTCTATTTCTCTACTGCATTTATTTCCATTTCATTTGATATATTGCTCACTGATAGTAGGGCACAGATCTTGTGGTGATTGCCTACTGGGATTAGTCTCACCCCGAGTTTGGGTCCGGATATTTTGCCTAAACAGGTTATATGGTTATAGGTTTTGATATAGATTATGTCCCTTCTGCTTCAGGTGCATGATTGCTGTTTGGAGATGGAGAGCATTGGACCGAACTTAGTCTTGTGATGCTCCTAGAGTTGCTTTTTTACTTTTAGTGTTTGGTTATCAGTTATATTTCATCATGTTGTTTTTATTCTTTCCTTATATACATATACTCCGATGCATCATTATTATATTATACAGTGCTTCCACTGTTTAGTTTCAGTTGTTGTATGCTGTTTACTGCTTCCGCTATTGAATGTTATTTAATGTACCCAATATACCTTACCAAATGAAGGAATATTTTCCCCAATAACATACCAAGGCCCCCGCTGCTAGTCAGAAACCTATTGATTTTGGGGAAATACGCTTGAGTTCAGGTGATGAACAAGGCATAGGGAACCAGTTGAGTGGCTCTAGATTCAGCTCGTTAAAATGTGGTATCAAAGGAGTTTCTTTCATTTTCTATTGACTTACTATCTAGAGACATTATACAGGGATATGACGGAATAGTTATATGGTAAATAGCTATTCCTAAGCATTCTATAACCCATTTATAGGGAAAAATCTGGATTACATCGAATATTGATATTTTCGAGTATTGAAAATGTTACAGTTTAATTGATTTCACCGTTGGGTGGTGCACTTGTTTTGTCCTATTACTGTTTTTATTATTGTGGTTCTATATTTTTGCAACCCAATGAGATGAGGGTATGCCATCTCATGCATCATATATTCACTTTTTAGAAAATCACATCTCATGCATTTTTCTATGCCATCATGATTGCATTATAATTTTGATCTTGTTTTGATAAAATTTGTGATAGAAGACACATGTTGTTGTGATAGCTGTTGTGATAGAATACATGCTATGTTGATAGGGTATCATTTGATTAGATCTTATTTATCATGGACACCAATCATTGGTCTTAGAGGTGTTATGGGCCCTTGAGGATCGTAATTTGGTGGATCATGAGTTGTTATAATTTTTACTTGTTATATCCATTGTTATGATGCCAAGCTTTGATTCACGGGGAGTATGGGCCCCCACGGATTGGAATTTTTCACCTTAACACTAGTTTTTCAGTGCTTTCTAGGATTCAGTGCAGTTATGAGGCTACAGTCTAGAAGAACCCAAAATACACAGCGTGTAACTTATAAATACATGCAGTGTAGTTTGAAGCCATGTCCCTGACTATGTTGGGAAGAGACATGGGGTTGTAATGTTTTTTTTATGAATACATTGTGTACTAGTGTACACGTCGTGTGGTATGACATGGGTATCTTTCTGTGTCACTAACAACATGGGTCGGGGTTTTCCTTCAAGTGCACACCATGTCCTTTGGGAACACTCTATGTATAGTTGGCCATGCAGCCGACCGTGTAGTCAACAACACGAGTTTGTGTTATCCTTCCGCGTACACGCGTTGTCCATATAGAACATACCATTTAGTGTTGATAGTGTGTCAGGCCGTTTCACTAATAACACAGGCTATGTAAATCATGTTAATTACACATCGTGTCTCCTTTGAAATGCCATGTATTAGTGCTTCGTGCAACAGTCTGTGTGAATAACGACACAGACATGGGAGAGATCTTAAGGACATGTCATGTAGTTGACAAGCACAACGTCTAGTTTCCTTCTGGGACAGTCCGTGTTTCCTGCCGTGTAGGAGTGAACGGGCAGGGAGGAAAAGGTTTAGTACACTCCTTGTAGTTTAAGAACACACCATGTAGCCAGGTGGTTTACATAGCCATGTATGGCTAAGGTACACACCCAGGGTAAACCTTTAAGACACATGCCATGTAGCTGTACTACATGCCGTGTAGTTAGGTTTTTCCCAATTTTTTTTAATGTTTGTTTCTCTAATGTTACATTTTTCTCTCTTAAGTTTCATCTATATTAATCAAGGAGTGCTTTTGACATTTCAGTTCTATGGCACCAAGATGTCCTCCCATTGCACGTCAGGAACCATGCAGTGACCTAACGCCTGATACGACAGATCAGGGACTACCAGTAGTTCTGCCTATCATTCCGCACATGTCACCTATAGTAATCCCAGACACCGGTACCGATGCATACTTCATAGAGGGTTTCATGAGATTTATGTAGAACATTTAGGGAGCTCAGCAACCTGCCCCTTCTATGGTAAATCTGACAAGTATTTTTCAACAACATCACCCTCACACGTTCATAAGGGATAAAGGACCATAGGCTACGAAGTCATGGATAGAAGCCATGTTGTCCATATTAGAGCATATAGAGACACCTCCTGAGAGGAGTGTGAATCTCGTGAATTATATTTTGTGAGATTCCACAAAGAGATGGTGGGATTTGGTTTCGCAGACAGGGCACCAATAGGCTGTGGAGTGGGATGAGTTTCAGCCTACGTTCTTCAATAACTTCTACCTGGTGATGCTGAGGATTGAAAGAGCCAAAGAGTTCATGAACATACAGAATGGTACTCTCATAGTTATTGAGTATTCGCCATACTTTACATAGTTACAGTGTTTCACTCCCATTCCGGGGAATGACGTGCTATATTTGGAAAGGAATTTTGAGGATGGCCTCAGACCTGACATGAGGTCGTAGGTGAACGCCATTCAATTGACTTATATCACTCTAATAGTCAACCAGATGCTTTTTACGTAGAGAAACCTGAGGGATGTTGCAACTATGGACTTGGGTGGTTCAGCATCTAGGGCTGATTCTCTCCAGACAGACAGTTGGAAGTGCCACTGAGAGTCTACACGAGGTGACTCGAGGAAGCGAGGTATTCCATTTTGTATATTGGATATTCCCTTTAGAAATAATGTGTTGTGTTATCAGTGTCGAATATGTGGGAATAAGAAGCCCTAGTGCCCGAGGGACCCAGTAGAGTACCGATCTTGCGGGAAGATGGGTCATCTGTAGTGTTTCCACAAGGTTCTTCTTCCAGTGACTAGTGAAGGAGGATCCGTTTTGACTCCGTGCTTAGAAGCAGGATTACCAGTTCCACATCAGACTGGGGGTTGTAGTTCTTCATGCCATTCAGGATAGGGTATAGTTTCGTATTCCATGGTCAGGCTCAGGAAGGGTCAGTTTTGGGATCTAAGGCATCTATACAGGGCCATGGTACATGCCAGACTTTTGTGGTAGAGCAGTTTTATCAGAAACAGGATCATGGACCTTTCAATGTTCGAGGTACGATTTTAGTAGCCTCGGTTTTATCCTCTACACTTTTTGATACATGATATTCTCATTTTTTTATTTCTGTGCATACTATGGAATGCCATAGACTTATAATTTATACTTCTGAGGATATGATGATGCTAGACACTCCCCTGGGAATTATAACTGCTAGTGTGCGTTAGTGCATAGACTACCCACTTGAGGTCGGTGGGTGTAGTTTTTCATGGAGTCTCTATGTTTTTTAGATGATAGTATATGATGTCATTCTCATGATGGAATGGTTAGTTACCTTCCAGGACGTTGATGATTGTTATCGCAGCAGGATGAGTTTCACATCACTAGAGGGTGAATCTTTTCTTCACAAGGGAGAATGGGATGTCTAGGCGAGCAGAACTGGACCAGAGCATCATGGGTTTGGTGATGTTATGGCCCATATTTATAGCTTATAACTGGATGACCACGGGACTTCTCAGGTAAATTTTCCTCCAGTGGTAGATCACTTTCCAGATGTCTGTCCAAAAGATTTTCCAGGTTTGTCTCCGTAGCGAGAGATAGACATATCTATTGATCTTGTTCCAGGAGTGGCACCAGTGTCCATTCCTCCTTATAGAATGGCTATTCCTATGTTACAGGATCTCAAGAAGTAGTTGGAGGTGTTACAGACAAGGGGTTTCATCCGACCGAGTACTTATCCTAGGGGTTCGCATATCCTGTTTGCAAAGAAGGCAGGAAACACACTTAGGATTTGTGTGGATTATCAAAAAGTTGAACCAGTTTGTGGTCAAGAACCAATATCCAGTTCCACATAAAGATGATTTTGTTGATTAGATTAGAGCATCCAGAGTGTTCTCGAAGATTGACATGAGATCCGGCTACCACCAGTTGCATGTCAGACCTTTTGATATAGCTATTACAGCCTTCTGGAGGAGGTATGGTCTATATGAGTACATGGTTATGTCATTCGGTGTCATGAATGCACCAGAAGTTTTCATTGTGCTGATGAACATATTTTTCCATCCTTACTTGGATTCCTTCGTGGTGGTTTTTGTGGATTAAATCTTGGTGTACTCCCACATTCGACATGACCATGACACTCATCTTGAGATCAATTTGAGTACACTGAGGGAGCATCAGTTATATGCTAATATCTCGAAGTGCCACTCTTGGATAGACGAGTTTCACTTCCTAAGTCATGTCAACTCAGTGAAAAGAGTATCAGTAGACCCAGATAAGGTGAGAGCAGTAGTTACTTGGGAGCAATAGAAGAATGTCTTCGAGTTACAAAGTATCTTATGGATGTTTGGTTACTACTGGTGGTTTATACAAAACTTATCACACTTATCAGTTCTATTGATGGGATTGATTAAGAAGGTGGTGTAGTAAGTTTGGTCAGAAGCATGCGATTTAGCATTCTAGGAGCGGAATGGGAGACTTACTTCAGCACTGATTCTAGTTTTTCCGGAGCCGGGCATGATTTATACAGATTTTTGTGATGCATCTGGCATCATACTTGGATTAGTGCTTATGAAGGAGGATCGTGTTGTTGCGTACGAATCTCGGTAGTTGAGGCCACATGATAGGAACAATCCTACGCATGACCTGGAGTTGTCTGTAGTTGTTCATGCTTTGTGTTGTTGGAGACATTATCTTCTGGGAGAGAATTTTGTGGTGTATACTGAATAAAAGAGCCTCATGTACATCTTCACACTGTGTGACTTGAATCTGAGACAACAGAGGTGGGATGACTACCTATAGTATTTTGATTTCGAGCATGCATATAGGCCTGGAAAAGGCAGTGTAGTGGTTGACCCACTAAGCAGGAGGACTCAGTTACAGGCAGTTCAGGAGTCCAATAGTGATTGGCATCTTATGGCTATGTTCTCTAAGATTCATTTGGAGGTGCATGATAGACAGGGGCATGATTTTCTATATTCTGTAGTTGTTACCTCGACGCTTCTCGACCGAGTTCTTATGAGGCAGCTATCAAATTCTGATGGCCTAGTCCTGTGCGAGACTGTGTAAGGAGAGGACCCTCCTTCCGGATGGACTGTAATGGAGGATGAGATCTTGCATTTCAAGGGATGCATATGTGTTCCAGTAGATAAACACGATAATATGATGAGAGACATTCATTCCTCTGTTTTGGCAGTTCATCCTGGTGTCACCAAGATGTATCATGATCTACACCTTTAGTATTTGTGCCCAGGTATAAAGAGGGATGTTGATGGTTTTGTCATGATATATTCTACCTGTCAACAGGTGAAGGCAGAGTGCCAGCGACCAGCAGGGGTTTTACAGCAGCTACTCATTCCCGAGTGGATGTGGACTGATTTTTCAATGGACTTTTTGATAGGGTTACCGAGATCGCGTCGAGAGAATGGTGTGGTATGGGTTGTCTTTGATAGGCTCAAGAAGGTTTCTCACTTCTTTTCAATTAAGGAGACCTTCAATGTTGATGAGCATGGACAATTGTACATCAGTGATATTGTATTCTTGCATGGGGTTCTGAGTACTATCATTTCAGATAGGGACGCCCACTTCATATCGCATTTCAGGAAAGGGCTATAGAGGGATTTGGGTACACATGTACTTCTAAGTACAAATTTCCATCCCCAGAAAGATGGACAATTACAGTGCGTGATTCAGGTGATAGAGGACATGTTACAAGCATGTGTCCTTGATTTTTGAGGTTCTTGGGAGAGACATATACCTCTAGTGGAGTTTTCCTATAATAATATTTTTCAAGAAAATATTTTGATGGCACCTTGTGTTGGATGGAGGTAGGAGAGGCAGCTATAATAGGACCTCATCTTGTTCAGGAGACCACATAGTAGGTGGAGTTGATTTGAAAAAGGCTGGCTACTTTACAGTATCAGCAAAAATCTTATGTTGATCAACAAAGATGACCTCTACAGTTTAAGTTCGGGGATCATGTTTTCATACGTGTTACCCTAAGGTTGGGACAAAAGAAGATCATGAGATATGGTAGGATTTCACCGAGATACGTCTGCCATTTGAGGTTCTGGAGAGAGTCAGGCTGGTTTCTTATAGGTTGCAGTATCCTTAGATGTAGTAGGCTATGCATGACGTCTTCCATGTTTCTCATATTCGCCACTATTTCAAAAGACTCGCCCCATGTTTTTCAACCCGATGAGGTTGAGCTGGAGAACGATGCATCATTCAAGGAGCATCTTATCAGGATTGTTGATCATAGTGGAAAGGTAATATGTGGCCAGTCTATTCCTCTAGTACGGGTGATATGTCTACCCAACCGTGTACATGATGAGACTTGAGAGAGGGAGGCCAATATGCAATCACAGTGGCCAGATCTGTTCTAGTCTTCTTTTTCACCACCTTGATTGGGAAATTATGGGATGAATTTATTTAAGGGGGGATGTTTGTAAGAACCCAGACATTATTTTTAGGTTTGTTTTTCCTTTTTGGGTCATTTTTTAGGAAAACTGGATAAATAGAAGAATATCGAAATTTTATAAGAACACGCAGTGTACTTTATGAGTACACGTCGTGTACTTTTCTTCTGCATGAGGACGTGTGTTGTACATGTCCGGGACACACACACAGTGTGTAGCGGTGATGTGTAGGCCACTTAATTCAGTGTATGGAAAGGGCAAGTACACGCCATGTACTCATGAAGTACACATCGTGTACTTTTTTTTCTTTCATTAAATGGACCGGGGTCGGGGCTTAACCTCGAATACACCTTCTTCTCTAGCTTCTTCGACCGAGAGCGTCGGAGGAGGAAGAATCCTCTCTATGCCACTGATGTGTCTCTGGTTATCCAAATCAAATGTTGTCAGTTGCAATATAATAACATCGGTGAGTTCTTAGTTCTTCTTTGGCCACGTTTCCTGAGTCCTTCTCTTGTGAGAGTTATCTGAGGTTGAACGATTTCGATGTTTTTTCCAATAATCTTCATTCATGGCTGATTCATGGACTGAGGTTCAATTATATTGATCTCCTAGGATCTAGGTAGTTGTTTTGTTTCCCTACGTTGATTTTCTTTGAGTTTTTGGTGGAAAAGTGCCAAATACCCATGTATCAGGTATCTCAATTTAGATTTTTGATCCTATTTTGTTATCTTCCATAGATTTTTTATATTCCTGAGGTTATTAGATGATTAATAATTGATTTTTATCTTGTTTTATGATAACCCCTTGGTTGATTCCCATGTTTTGGCTATTTATCGTTGTTTGGCTTAGGTTGCGTGTGAGGAAGACCTTGTTACATTGATTGCTTTCCTTGATATATTTGATTTCATGTATTGACTATTGTTTATATGCTTTTGATTCATTGCAAAAATTATCCAAGTAGTTTTTTTAGATTACTTTGGGATGCTAACAATCTATTTTGCAGGACTACACTACTCCGGGTTGTGGGAACCTGGTGTGGTAGACTAAAGAGGGAATTGATGATCAAGGGATTCCCTAGAGAGTCTGTTATAAATTACTATCGTTTATAGGACCAAAAAGAATGGGAGTTTGTGCTTCTTTAGAGTTTCCTTTGATAAGTATCAAGAATATATGGGGAATTAGACATAAGTTCTTCCTTAGAGAGTCTACATCTATCGTTGCAAGACTGCAGGGGAATTGATGGTGAGAGCATCCTAGAGTGTATGTGCATTTTCATGTATAAAGCTATTTTCTGGATTCCTTGGTTTCTAGTTAAATTATTGTATTAATTTAATAAATAAATATGAATGGAGATTTGTAGGATTGTTTACTTTAGTGTACTTTTATTTTTCTACTGTATTTATTTCTATTTCTTTTTCTATATTTGTCACTGATAGTAGGGCACAGATCTTGTAGTGATTGCCTACTAGGACTAGTCTCACACCATGTTTCAGTCTTTCATTGCATCCCAAACAGGTTATAGGGATGCATGTGTGGAGAGGGATTGTGGCCCATCTGTTTCAGGTACATGATTGATGGTAGGAGCTGGAGAGCATAGGACCTAACACAGGGTTTTGATGCTACTAGAGTTTCTGTTTACATTTAGTGCTTTGTTCTCAGTTTTATTTCAGCACATTTTTGTGTTTTCTGCTTTCCGTAGATACATGTACCACGTTGCATCATTATTATATTATACATTTCTTTCACTGTTTATTTTCAGTTGTTCTATGTTGTTTACTACTTCTGATATTGACTGTTATATCATTTACCTTGTATACCTTACCAAATAATGGCATATTTTCCCCAATAACATACCAAGGCCCTCGCTGCTAGTTGACAGCCTCTGGAATTTTGGAAAATGCACTTGGGGTCATGTGGAAAACCAGGCACGAGGCACCAGTTTAGGGGCTCTGGATTCAGGTCGTTACAGGTGAATGTGGATAAAGGTAAAAATATTGAGGCATAAAAGAAGATGGACTAACCTTCATTATAGGAATATGAAATGTATAAAATGGATGAACACCCATGTATGTATAAGGAATATAAGTCTGTGGAATGATGTGAGTAAATGGTCCCGATGATTATAGATCCATGGACTATGAGGTAGTACTTTTTGGGGGTGCATAAGGGCAAGTCATATTCTCTCGAGTTCATGAACCATCTTCATTGAACTCAAGTTTCCTCCATGATGATTAATGTCCATATTAAATATGATTTGGGAAATGTTCATCAAAAATAAATCAATAATTAAGGGACTCCCAAGAACAATCATATTTTTTTCATGACAGCTTCTCAAATTCGGTTATCGTTTTTTTCCATTTTTTCTCTAAACCTCCTCCTAAGACATTATAATCTTTAAATTACAAATGTGATGTTTAAAATTTAAAAATATAACAAAAAATTAAAACACTATAAATATTCCAGGAATATTCATATTATTTTTTAAAAAATCACATAATCCAATTTGTTTTTTTCATTATGTTGTTTCCTCACAAAATGAAAACATTAAAAAAGATACTACATTAAAAGTTTTAAAAATCACGCACGAGGACATCATTATATAATCTATATTCTATGAAACAAGCAATTCTAGGAATTGTCTTTTATAATTTCCAGTTCACAATCCATTCTCACAATTGAATCATCTCTATCATTGAATGATGCATTTGACTAAGTACTGAGAGTTTCATAGAAAACATCACCATCATCCAATCATTCATAAAAAATGTTTTTGTGAATTACATCAACAATAACACCAAATTTTGGTTTAACGTGTCATTTACATAACATACTATTCTATCTTGTGATGTAATAATATAAGGCTCTTCTATTCTTAGCTAACATTTCATATCAATCACTCTAAAAAATATCTATATTAAAGCCTTGTCGTGTCATGGAATCAAACCACATAACTTTCATCATAGTGACATGAACACATGCATAGTAATCTATTAAAAATAATCTCCCAAAAACCCCATAATATGACATATTTTCTGATCAGTGTTTCTTGTCTGATAGAGTAGCATAAAAATCCATTATAATTCTTATCATGAAACCATCAATCTGTGTTGCAATATTTTTTTCACAACTATTTATAATTAATTTAAAACCATTGATAGCCATTGATTTATAATCATAGACCACATTGTTCGGACCAAACAACAATTCCCTTATTTCAGTAGATATATCATCCATCGGTAAACATTGGACCTAAAATATTTCAAGAACAAATATTGATCAACTACCATTTTTTGGTAATGTAAAAAAGAGAATTTGTTACCTTTGACTTAAACCTCATACGAAAATATTTGTTTTGTAATTACTCCCGCCTCTTAATAGATAATGAGCGATGTGATATTTTTAGAATTTCAACATGTTCTCTGAAAATATAATATTTTAATGATATTAATAAATATTTAAAAATATGAAAAAATATATATTTATTTATTTTTATTTACTTGATGTAATCATTAACAATTCTAAAGTTAAATAATTCTTTACAATATTCCATTTCCCTCTCATCCCTATTCATAGTAGACAACATGTATTATCCTGATATCCCACCCATTTTGGGTAGTTATTGAAATGTTGGCTCAATGGGATCATACTTCTCATCTTCAATTCTAATGGGCTGATTAGATCTCGAGGTCTCATTAGTCAAATACATTGAACCAAAATCCATGCATTACTGTGCTAAATAACTATTAACAACAGACCATTCTGGGATATTTTTATTCTTTACATATGATTTCAATGTAAACATCATTATTTCTATTAGATATATCTAGAGACTAGAATTGGGACCACCAAAAAAAACATCTGTTGGAATATGCATGGTCAGATGTAACATACATGTGAAAAATGAAATGGGAAATTTTTTCTTCATTTCACAATGAATGATTAGTGGATCTTTCTATATTCTCTTCGTTAGACTTTTGTTCAATCATTTCGCACAATTATCTCTAAAAAATTGATATAATATAATCATAGTGACCCTTACATTATGTGATAGTTAATGACTAATGTAAATAAGAATCTATTCCTGAAATAGACATTGTATTCATCTGTTTTAGGGGATTTTAGTTTCACATCTTGTGTATTCAGACATTTCAAAATGATACTCGAATAACCATCTAGAACCTTTAAAATTTCCATGAAGTGAAGAACATGTTTTTTATCTACAATTTTCATCATAAAACATGCAAAAGTGTCCTTCCACTAATTCTAACCAATTAACTCAGCATGATATCCTGGTTTTATTCCCGAATCTATTAAATCCTCACATGAGAACAAATAATCTTTTTTGATTCCCAGTACATTTAGAATTTTTAAAGGTAAAATTTTACACAAATTTTTCTCAATATAAATTACATCCAAGATGTGATTCAGTAATTTTGATGACCAATACAGAAACTCAAAGAATATAACTTTGTTTCTCCATTTATTTTTGGAATTCAAAAGAATATTATTCTGCTTAATGTTATTTAATTGACCCTTTCTATGAAAAAATTATAACTATCATGTTCTTTAAGGACTTATCCACAATATTCATTGAGGTATTTAATACGTCTCTAAGAAATTATCAAACTGTCTTTGAATTTTTAGGTATGGATTATCCATTTGTATTATCCATCGATTCCATATAAAACAAAATGATTATCAAAACATTAATCTCCTAGAACATGTATTTTTCATATATATAGGGAATGATAATCTCCCCTTCATACTCTAACTATACATCATTTCATATGGATGGAGATAATTTATTTTCCATAATAATGTTGCGTGACACATAATGTAATCCTTTTTAAATGCATCATATGTCTGCACCCCAATGGTCGAAAGCTCCTTAAAAACATCTATTAATGGTTGAAAATATATGTCGATATCATTTCTAGGATAATTGTGTCCAGAAAACAATATAATCATGATAGTAAGTGGATTTTTTATACACATCCATCACAGAAAATTATAAATATGATAGAAAAGAGGCCAAGTACTATGTGAAGTATGCATCTGCTGAAATGGGTTGAAACCATCACATGACAATCCCAATCTATCATTCTTGTGGGTTGGGTGTAAAATCAAGATGTAATGTATCAAATATTTTCCATGATAAACCATCAGTTGGATGACCTATATCATCATTATACTATTTTCTTCGTCTTCCTGCCATCTCATATTTTTAGACATTAGTTCTAACGATTCAGATGCATGTGAATCAATGGAAAGTCTAACATCACATTTTCTAGTACATGGGATTGAGTTCCATATTTATTAGTCTTCCACCATGATTTTCCAAATTGTTTCCACTCATTTAACTCAACATTATCAATCCTGAATGGATATAAATATTTAAGGAATGCATGGATTTTAGTACATGAAAATCCAAATTTTTTAACAAAATTTGACGCCATATAATATTTTTCAAGAAAACATGCGTCATCAGGTTACATGTCCTTAAAAAGATTATGTAGATAGTGGATCACAGTATTAATAAATCCATATATCATTTTATTTTGATAAATTCTTCTCAAAAACATTAGTTTGGTTATTTTTTCACATGACTTGTATACTGTGGTATTCCCGTCCTCTAAAAACACTCTAATATTCTCAATGTAATCAGTTTGATCATTAGATGAAAAAAAATTTCCTGTATTCATTTCCTCTCAATACTGGTCTACATAAAGTTCTGTCTTGAAAGAAAATTCAAACCAATCATCAATCAAAATTTCCATTCCAATATTTTTAGTGTAATCAACGCCATTCTCTATTTGAACTTTTTCTCCACCGTGCTATCAAACATGATATCCTTTTTGAAAATGGCTTTTAGTGATGTGGTAACTTACATCCTCACATGTTAACCATGTTTATCCAATGATATTAAAAATTTGGCATCAAATCAATCCACCACCTGACCAATTATTGAATGAAAAATAAATAAATATTCCCACTCCTTTTGAAACTCATCAGTTATCTGATAATCATCATTCATATATATTCAATCCATTACAATATGATTAATCAAACAGTTAGTAAAATTCATTCTTGTTAATAACAACATTGACATTTTTACATGCTTAAAAAAAGTAGAATAGGAGCTCATTCATAGTGTTCTATTCCTTACGTGTTTCATAAAAAATGTAAGTAAATTTCCGTGCTTAATGCATCCATTATAACAGTATATTATACTAAAGTATAGGAGTTATCTAAATAATAATAATGTAATAACTATACCTATATCCACAAATTAATAATTTTGATATGTTATGATAATTCATAATGAAATCCATTACTATCAATTATTACACAATGATAGGTAAACTTTGGATTGAGAGAAAAATTCGAGATTTCTAGATAATGGTAAATATAATTAATTATAAAATAATAATAAACAATGATTTATAGTATCTAAAAATAATATACCAAAATACATGAGATACATGTGGAGGTAATATTTTATATCCTAATGGAAATATAATATTATGTACCAAGGGTATCATTTATAGATACTTAAATAGTGGAAAAGGATTCAAATATTGGATTTGTGTACAATGATTCGTATTTGAATGATATAATTAAGTGGAGAATGGGGTTTACATATTAAGGATGGTTTTTCTATGAATATTGGGTTGTAATATATGTATAAGAGAGGGGCTAGTATATAGGGAGGGGGAGGGGCTGGGTAGGGGGAGGGGTGATGGGGAGGGAAGGGGGAAGGGGAGGATCATGGTAGGGGGAGGGGGATGGTGGTGGGAGGGGTTGGTGGGGGGACATGCTAGTGGGGTATATGGGGAGGGGTTGGGTAGTGGAGGGGAGGGGAAAGGTAGGCTGTATATCGATGTACCATAAAAGATATGAACAAAAATTATACCTAAAAGGATTCAATTTTTTGGGATCCTAAGGAAGATAAAAATTATGAGTTTGAATAACTATGGGATGTAGATTGACAACAAATATCCATCTCAATATCCTATCTCTATATCCATTTTATGAAAACCCTACCGACATCATCAAATAAACTACCAACACTTTATCTCCAAAAACAACTACTCAATTACCCATCCTCACTTCACTAATATTCAATAAAATAATGTTGGAATCACATAGACCTTATTCCCATATTCGGAGCTATAAAAACTAAGAAAATAAAACTCTTGATAATCCATGGATTAATACAAGTTCTAGGTTTTGAAACCTAGATCTTTTAGATGTCATAGCATTACCCATGCCACTAGGATTCTTTTTTTGTTAATAATAATAATAATAATAATAATAATAATAATAATAATAATAATAATAATGAGAAACAACCCAAGGTAAGAGTTGGGACACCAACTCATTCCCTCGAAAAATTTGTTATAATAGTAAAAATGTACAGATGAAAACATGATATGGATCATTCATACAACAACAAGAAAAATCCATAAAAACAATAAAATATTTTTGATACTAGAAATATGTAATCATCATTTATATCAGCCACTACTAATAATGAACTAATTAATATTTTTATGACATTTTCCAATGAATTTATATATCTCTGAGAACCTTTACGATTATGAGACCCTAATTTATATGCTATATTAAAATAACATAACCCATATATAATAATAGAACCGCTAGGAAAACTGTATTAACAAAATATTTTCCAAAAAAATATTAATGAATGTAATGACCTCCTACCCTTATCCATTAATATTATTTAATTCATCCTCACCTTGATCATCAAGTCCATCACATGAAAAACCCATATCCATAAAATCATCAAATCGTATATTTGAACACATACCAAAAAAATTTAAAACCTTCAAATTATAGAAATACTAATTAAACTATGTTAAAACATTGATTGAGAAAAGCATTTCCTAACTATCCTATGAATGAACAAATAATATATGAAATTTTGTTTGTAATAACATTGTGAAAATAAAATACAAACCATGATGCAATGAATTGGGTGGTGATATAAAAATAAACATTGTGAAATTGTAATTGGGTAGTAAACTTATTGAGTATGTTGATATAATAATAAAAGACTAGATTACAAAAGAATGGATGAGATGAAAATCTAATCCTAGATGACATTAATCAGTCTGGGAAATCACTAGTGGAGGGAGAGCTGAGAGGGGGGATATCAAGAGAGGTGAGGGAGCTGAGATTGGATGGGGGAAGGGAGGTATAGGTCGGGATGTTGAGGCGGAGGCCAAGTGGTTGAGGTTAAGAGAAGAGGTTACAGGGGGAATGAGATAGCCAGAAAGTTGTAGTCAGATGGTTGGGTGTGGGAGATCAGATAGGGGAGGATAGGCCCTGTAGGGGGAGGTCGAGGAGGGGATGAGAGGGCCAAGAGGTAGAGGTCAATAAGGCAATAGGTTAAGGAGTCAGGGGTTCAAGAAGTGGAACACAAGGGAAAAGGTGATTTAAGAGTTCATTCCCAACAATTACGCTATTGAACCACATTTTCAATAAAAATATGGCCGCATATAAACCTATTTCAACCATATATTAAAACTATGACAATAGATTTGTGTAAATAGGAATTATTTCTTTTTCTGACATTGATATAATATCAGTCTGTGTATGACTCATGTACCAACATTGAGCTTGGGCTAACAACTCGTGTACCCACATTCTTTTTTTTCTTGAGATACAACCAATTAACTACTTTTTTTCGGGTATGGGATACTACCCATGTACCCTCTTTCATTAAGTCTTGGGATATAACTTGTACACCATCTTTTTTTTGGAATGGTCTATAACCCAAACACCATATTTATTTTTGGGCAGGGGCTACAACCTGTCTACCCTTTGAGTTCATATAAAGAAAATCATTACCCAATGAATTGGAGGAAGATATAGGTCTCACCCAAAACATAGCTATATCATGCACACATGTGCCACTAGATAATAAAAAATTCATCATATCAAGACCGATAAAAAGATATAGGTCTTACAACCATAAAACAATGACCCATAAAATGAAATTGGTATCAATAACATTTCATCACATCCTAACCTATAGAAAAGAGATAGGACTCATAACTATTTAATCGATCTATTGATCGTGAAAAATAAATGAATTGCACAAACATATATCCCATGAAATAAATGTAGGTCTCACAAAGACCATGACATTAAGTGTGACCCATTCCAAGAAACTATATGAATGGAACCGTTAGAGAAATTCCAATATATTATGATTAACAACAATGGATGTCATCTGATATTGATTATAGTTTTGAAATATATTTCAAATACATTTCTTGAGAAATTTATCCTTTATTCTTTGACAAATATTGTTAATACATAAAAACATTAAAAAATCATTTTCTCAGAAAATTCCCTGAAAACATATAAAAAAGACATTAAAAAATTTTGAAAATATTTTTCTGTAAAAAATAATTTTAAAATAATTTTTTAAAAATTATGCATTTAAAAATGAAATGGAATCTTTAAAGGAATTATAGTTTGTAAATCCAAAAAAGTTGTATTATGTAATAAATGAACATTGCTTTTGCACCATAAAAAGGTTAGACAAAATTCCTTGTTTGTAAAGTGAATGTAATTTTCCCCTGAATAGATTTTTAAAATAAAAAGGAATAAATTTATTTAAAATCTTATAAGATAATGGTATAATATTCTTTGATACCCTTTTTAGAAAACATATATTTCTGACCGACGAAAAGGTAATGTAAGGATTTTCTAAAAACGATTTATTATCTATATTATGTACCAAAGAGTAGAATGTGGTACTAAAATATGATTATATAATGAAATAACAAAGGATAAGGAAACTAATGAATATTATGATATATGTATCAATATATTTCTTCAAGGGAAGAAATAACATAAACAATGTCAGAAAAGTGATGATATTGTCCCAATAAAAACGTATAAGTTGGAAGCTTGGGATCATACTCTCTATGTAAAAAATAGAAATTAAATTAAGATTAATATATAATTAAATTAATTTGATAAATTATATATAATTTAAAATAGAATTATATACACCTTAAATAAAAATTTAGGATCATAACAAAAAATGAATCTCAAAGAATGAAAATTGATACAAAATTGTTTTACTGATTTTGTAATATTTAAAACCTAAACCCATGGAAGAAGGATAATCAATTGGGAATTTGAATAAATTTTTTTTACTCATAAGATAAATATAATATAATAATGGGTATTGTATACACCACAAATAAGGATTTATTGGTGATAATTTCATGTGTCTCACTGAAATGAAAAATGAGATGAAATCCCCTTACCTTGCGTCTTCACTCTCTCTGTACTTAAAAAAGCTTCATGAATAATGAATATATGTTTTTATACATAATTATAGAATAATATTCTTATAAATAATAACATATTTGGTTTTTTATGACTTGATATTACCTTCTTGTTAATGATCATATGTTAATGTTTCACATCAGGTTTAATTCACCATGTTCTTTTCAAATGTCTTAATTTGTTAAATCTTTTTTCCGTAAACATATATCATGATTTCTAAAATTTAAAACATGATATAAATATAATTTATATGCATTATTTTTATTATAATAATCAATTTAATATAGGATTACTAAATGTCATATATCTTTCATGGAGACAGTATGATGTATGTACGCATGGACATTATTTAAGTCTTTATTGTCTTATTGAAAGAAAGTATGTAAATGACACACACACACACACACATATATATATTTATTTATTTTTTAAATATATATTTCTATATATATATATTTATATATTCCATTAGAATTATTATATCATATATACTATATAAGTTCATTAAACTCATCCTTAATACATTCCATGTGGTGTGTGAATGAATCACACTACATTGAGGGGCGTTAGTCGACACTTCCAGAAACGAGATTATCGTATTAACACGAAATTGAATGTAAAGGGATGTGTGATGTAAATTTAATACAATATATTAAATGAATAATAAATTTAATATATTAAATATTATAATAGAGTTTCCATCATAATGGAAACTGTGAATGGTGGTAAAAGATAAAAGAACAATCATCGTTTCAAGAGGCAGTAGTTCACTGTACACAGAAAAATATTGTTCAACAATTATTAGATGGAGGTGTGTGTATGTTTAGGTCATAAAATATTTCATAAAAACATTCTAGTATATTGAGGATAATTGTTTTTTAAACAAAAATGGTATAATGATATTTGAAGGTGTGAAGAAGGGAAATAAATGAATGGAGTTTGAGAGAATACAATATCTCTAATATGGGTATCTCTTTTTGGTTTGCCCCAAAAGGATTCAATGAGACTATTTATTCCCATATAGAGACATCAAGCTCTCTGATAGGTCTTTTGGGTGTCTACATAGTAAGATCGTGGATGATATTAATAGGTTTTTATAGGTTTTAGGAATGTTTATAGGTAGTGGAATTTATATGAAAAAAAAGACTCTAATTGATTTTTTAGAAACTAATTAGGTGTGAATATGTTATAACCAAACAAAAGTCAAAAAAACAAAAAAACATAATAATGGATGGATTAATGATGAAGTAAGGATAGATATTGGGTTTTGTAAAGGTTTCTAGGTCATATGTGCCCTTAATTGTATGTTTTAGTCCCTTATTAATCTTAATTAGCCCTTAACTATTGTGATTAATTTTAATCACATTTACTAATTACTTTAGTAAATAATTAACATGGAATTATTAAAATATAAATTTTAGAATTAATACACTGGTTTATGTCATATTTTTTAAATTACAAAAATAGAAGTAAATTTTTTTTGATTATTGCTAATCCCATTGATGGGATGAAACAAAATGGTTTTAATGTACAAAAATGTTTGAAAGTTTGTTAAGAATATTTTTATTATGTTTCAAAGTGATTTTTACCCTATTGAATTTAATTGTAAAATTATGTGTAATATTAATCTAATGTTACCTTATAAATAATGATAATACCATTTATCATTAATATTTAATTAGACAAATGGAAATTTTTTACTAAAAAGAAGTATTTTCAATAATCATATAAATATGAAGTTTCTCAGAAAATCCCAAAAACTTACCATAGAATAATTCCAACATTCTGAATTAAAAAATTTCTTTTATTTTATTTAATTAACTATTATAATTTCTATAAAATTAATTTTATTATTAAATTGGATTCATTCAAGAAAACAATATTTTAAACATTAATGAACTTTACCAAAAATATTATCTTTTAATAACGATATGTTTTAATTATATAAAACAAAAATTTTTAAAAACTAGTTATTAATAAATTTTATGGATAGGTTTTAATAATCTTATTAAAATAATTAAAAAAATAATAATCTTTGTTTTATAGAACCTCAGTGTTCCGTGCATCGTATGCCAAGTCGGTATTTATTGTTGTGAAAGCCAATTTGGTATTGTCTGTAACCAAAGCCATGTTTTTCTTGAATTTGAAATTAATGTTTGTCACTTTTTATTAATATATATATATATAAAGAACTAATTTCAGTTTCATGAGAAATGAAAAATAATTAATAGTTATATTAATTTAAAAAATAATAATTTTTTAAATTTCAGGGTGTTACAAACACATTATATGTTATATAGTGGATGATATGTAAACCATTACCCGCCCATTATAATAATCCATATCTATAATATTGATCACATTAGACTTTTTATTATCTATAGAATTAAGTGGAATCTAACATCGATCATCATCATCAGACTTTATATTTTACCACAAGTTAATTTAATAAACATTCTACATTTATTTCAAATATTGGAGTGTGGTTGGTGAATTTAGTTAATCTTGTTCATCATTCCCTTCATTGAATTGAAAAATCAAGTTAATTATGAATTCTTCTTCATGATGACCATATTTTCCATAATGTATAATTTTCTAGTCCCTTTATGGAAGTTTCCAATATTTTTTCATCTAGAAATTGAGTATGAATAAAATCCCATCTTTTTCAACACATTAATTTTATTATTATAATTTTAATTTATTTATTAAATTTATTGATTACCCAAACAATTTAATGTTGTGTAAATACAATATATATTTCTACATTTATAAACTATCCTATGATTTCACCACAGCTACTAATGTCTCTTATGGATACGTATATATAGATACATGATTCTTTGAAATTTATAAATACATCACACAAAAATTTTATGTTGGATGAAAATATGAGAACACTAACTTACTGGACTTTTAGAATATTACTTGTTGGTACTAATGGATTCATCATCCAGTATTTATAAGTCATGGAAATCATCCCCATTTTTTATGATGTAAATGGGTAATGTTCATACTAAAAAATAAACCCCATAACTAATCCAGACCAATGGAGTAAATTTGGTCCCATTCCATTATGTTCGTGATAATAAAACATCATTAATATCCATCAACAACCTAAAGATAAAAATCCAATATATTTCTTTAATATTTTGAACACTATAGGGAAGAAAATATCTTATTAGTGGTACTTATCCCTAGCTCAAAAATTATTTTATAAGATGATACAAACCAAATATGTTGGAAATTTTTACATAAAAGATTCAATTGTATGTTGTTCCCTCTTATCATTTGGAAGGACCTCATGATTCCTAAATTGAAAATCATTAATATTAATTTTAAAAATGTTTTTCATTACAACTATCATTAAATTAAATTTATCATGGAAAAAAATATTTCATTTTCTGTCATATTAATCATTAATATGGTTCATTCGTGTTCCATAAATTCAAAAAAACCAAAATGTATATTATTCACAGAGATAATCCTAGTGGGAATCATATAATCACGATAATCATTTATATGTTCTGTAAATAAAAAAATGACATTTTAATACTTCAAATATTATTTTTAACAATGATAATCCATTGTAAATATAAATTCAATTCAATCATGATATACTATATTTATAATGGTTATTAACCAAATATTATCTTCTTGCAATATCTAGTTAGGTGTGAATTCTTACATCCACTGATTGTGCACCAATAAAGAGAATGTTAATTACAAATTTACTACATTCATATTTGATTCACCATGGATTTTTTTCCATATCGAAATCCACATGATTTTAGAAAGAAAAAAACTTATTTTATAGAAAAAATTTATTGCATTATTATAATAACCAGAGTTTTTTATAAAAATAAAACTACATTCAATATCATATTAAACAAACATTGATCTTAGACAAAGCATAAAAATATTTTTATTTAAATATGACCATTATAATACTAATGTTATATTGGTGGGTATGAAATGTTTTAATGAAATATAAAATATATATTAACGTACCACTAAGTATGAATTTATTTATAAATAAATTTTAAATAATTAATAAATTATAGTAAAGTTGTATAATTATTAATATAAATTTTTTTTCAAACATTTTATTTTTTTATTTTGTCGTAATATATTATAATTAATATTTATGAATTATAAAAAATTTAATGTATAAAAATAAATATATTTTTATATCATTATATGAAAATTATCTTGGGAAAAAATTATGGTATTTCACTAGAATGAGTTATTTACATGATGTAATGAAAATTAATTATTTTGAAAATATTATGATATTTATCCATTAAATCATATTATTTAAATGAAAAATTATATTTAGAATTATTAATTATGGTAGAATAAGATCATTTGTATTTAAATAAATATAATTAAATTATATTGTATAATAATTTTTAGTAATTCTAGTTTATTTTTATTTTTATGGATAAAAAATAAGTTTTCTGATAATATTTTTTATCATAATAAAGTTTATCAATTATAATTATGTAAAATAATCCCTATTAAGTAATGATCTAATTTAAATGTATATATATATATATATATTATATTTATATTAATTAAAATTATTAAAAAGATAATATTCATAAATAAAGTTAATATAAGATCATCAATTTCATGGAAAATGTGTTTCTTCTAAAAATCCATTTATCATTGTATTTTTCATGTTTAATCATAAATTAAATTATATCACTTTTGTACATGGAATAATAGAAAATAGATTACATATTTAGAATGAAAGGTTAAAAATTTAGTATATATGTCCTATTTTTTCTTTATAAATTGTAAACATAATAAATTTTTTTTATTGCGTCAAATGTAAAATTATAAGGAATATACTATAAAAATTATCTATCCTAGTCTTTTTTTGTAATAGAATTCCAATTATAGTATCGTTTTATTTTTTAGTTTTATATAATTTGGTTAAAATCTATGAAAATAAAAACATACATTACCTGTATACAGTTATATATAATATCAATTATTTTACAAAAGAAAAGTCTTCAAATTTAATCATTGTTTCTTTTTATGATAAATCATCATAGTTTTCTTCAAAATCTCGTCTATTTTCCTACTCAACCTTAAAAACTAAAAAATATATAAAACATGTGATGAGCACAGAAATTTTATTAAGGAATATAAATAGTGATATTATATTGTTAGTTTAAAAAACATGAAATCCTTTGAAAAACACTTTCCTTGAAAAAATTACATTTTACCCATAATGTAAAATATCATAACATTAAAAAGATATATTTTTACATTTTAAAAAAATTATTCTCATAAAACTCATTAGTAAGAATAAAAAATTCAGGTAGGTACCTTGGGAGAACATTATATAGAACACTTATATATCCTTTACAAAACCATTAAAAATTGAATATTTATATGGTCATCATCCGTCTATGGAATACCCAATGTATTGGTTCTCAATATTGGAACACCCATCATTTAGTTTATAATGGGATCAACCAATTATATATGTTTGGACCCATATTTTATATTCTCCAAAAACAACAATATGTAATTAAATAATTCTTCATTTGAAAGTATCTTTTAAACTTATATGATAATCACTTTTTATTGTAATAATAACATTATTTTTTAAATTAACATTTATAACAAAAAAATATACAATTTTTTATAACCCATTTAAATAAAATTATTATCAATAGATAAATAGGTATTTTAAAAAAATTGTAAATCTAAAATTCGAGTCCAAAAATAAAATATTGGACATGGAATTTGAAAACAATCTTTTAACACATACATTAATAATATAAAATTCCTATTACACATAGTCAAAAAATTCTTTATAAAACACATAAGAATATTCCCTTTTGACTAAATATGAATTAATTTCTAATTGAAATTAAATTTCTTTTATATGAAAAATATTATGAAGAATATTAATATAGAGGAAAAGAACCTAATAAAAAATATTTAATCATTTTAAAACATCTTTTAAACCAATGTGTCTTACAATACTATGAAATATTTTAATTATAAAACTCATTAACGAATTACAATAAAGAGGAATTTAAAAAACATGATTATATAAAATTTAATTAAATAAGATATCAAATGGGATTTTTACCATATAATGTTCATAAAAATATGATAAGTCTCAATGAATTTCATTTGAGATGGTTTTTATTTCCTTGAGATTGACTCATCGCCTACATTCATTGTCTTTCTTTTCATTGGGCAATCTCCACAGATTAACATAGTAACACCTCTAAGGTCAGTGTTCTACACATCATAAATTCTTTAGAATTTGGGGAGTAATTTTATGAATGGATTCGATTATATATTATCTAATTTAAATATCTTTTAATGTATGAAGAAAAGATAATAATGATATCCCTTTTAAAAGATAATAGAGCAACAATGCTGGAATTCTTAAAAATATTATATTAATATATATATTTTTATTCCAAATACATCATAAATAATTTAACTAAAAAATTTGATTATTATACGTCTGGTTTTTTTCATACGATAAAAATAAGAAGGGTTTGGATAATTTTTTAGTAGATTTCTTTTTTTTAAACATTCTAACTCTTACCATGATTTTGTGTAATTTACAATCTGATGATTAATATAATTATAATAAAATACAAAACTCAAAAAATTGAGACATTAATGAATTTTTAGACTTATCTAAATCAGTAAAAAAAATTATGATTTTTATAAATATCATATTATTTAATAAAGAATTATTTATTTTAAAATATAATTAATGTCAGTTTTGAAAAAATTCATTACATATATTTTTAAAAGTATCATAACAACATTATATATTAGAACAAACTCTAATAAATCCATAATAAAATGTTAAAGGCATCCGTAAATATTATTTATAACATTAATTCATTCATATTAGGTTTATTTTAATAATTTTAATATCTTTTTCTTATATTTACTTTGAGTAAACAATTGTTGCATCCTCATTCCTTAAGTCATTAATTTAATTATTTATTCACTAAAATTTAAAAAAACTCATGATAAGGAAAATAAATTTTCCTTTGAAATTTATATTTTGTGTCAAACATATCCCCTATATAATTCCATATAAATAAATATATTATTTTTCAAAAACAAAAGTATGAATAATATTGACATTTCTTTGAATGTAATATTATAAATAACATAATATCTCAAAAATGGCTTCCAAAGGTTATGATGTTTTCTGATGGATGACTTTGGTCAACACACAATAATCCAATGAATATAGGACAAGTGTTAAGGAAATTTTATATCAATAATACTATTATATTTACCATTTATTACCTTATTTACCTTCAATGGTGTCAATATAAAATAATATAGTTACTATTGATATTTTTCCCAAAAAAATGACATATTCACTACATTTTTACATTATTATTACAAGCTGGGAATCCATTTTTAAAAATTCAAAATGGATAATTGGCCAAAATTAATATAAAATTTATCATGTTGATGGATTTAGAAAACGAGTTTCCAATCTCAGTGTGGAGTGCTGATGTCGAGCGCTGACAAGCGGCGATAGTCACCAATAATGAAATATCAAACATATCTAAATGTTTGACCTGGCACTGGGGAGATATAATGAAATGAACAGAGCTCTATTGGTGGATCATGTGGTGCTTTCTAAGGTAATGCATCGACATGAAGTGGAGGTAACCGAGGGTGAAATGTCCCACAGATTTGTGGGATCAGACCCAGCTTCAGTGAGATATATTGAAATGGAAACAGTTCTACTGTTGGTTCCCAAAAAAAGGCCTACCATGGTGAATTCTACATAGGTGTTAGTATATCTGAAGGTGATCAACCTATCTTTGTGGGCGTCTACTCGAAGGAACTACTCTTTGGTGGATGAGGTTGAGATTCCTCGAGAGAAGGATACCCAAAATTAATATTGGATGCAGTAGAGATTCAATATAAAATGATGGCTTAGGATGTAGTGACCAATTATGCTATAGTTGTAACACCCCGAGTAAATAAATAATATGAAATCTTTATATTTATCCATATTTTTGAATCAAATATTAATATTACTTTAAATGGGATGTTATGCTCGATAGCGTACCCAATACGCAACAACGAGTTTCATAGGAATCTTACATTGCACTCTAATAATAAAATAATATTATTATAAATTGTAGTTAACACATAGTCATTGTATTGTCGGGAAAGGATAGAAATAACTAAAATATAATTATATATGTTTTTAAATGTTTTTACATTTATCCAATAAAATATAAAGGCATAAAATACAGAAAGAATTCAATTTTAGGCGTATATGCCCTAGTTTTCACTAAAGGTTCACTTATCGCCTTTTGATGGAGAACCGTCATTAAATATAGTTTTGTTCACACTTACACATCCTTTAGGACCAAATAAAACTCTTCTTATGAATTGGGACATCAAAATTTAATTTGTGTAAAATTTTGGTATCTTTCTGTAAAGATCATTTTTTAATGAATAGTGTAAAATGTTGTATTTTAATTCAAAACCTATTTTAAATATAATTTATTTATATGATTAGATTATCTTTTGAATTGGTTTTAAAGTGAAATTAGAATATATTTTTACCATTAAATCCAATAGTGGTCGTTGGAATTAATTTCACTTTGAAATCAGACTTAAACTAGTGTCAATCATTTGATACATATTGTTTCATAAAACACGCTATTTGCTCTGACTGTGGGAATTTATTAATAAATTAATTAATGTGACTTATATGATTTGAATTTTTTAAAATAGACTTCATTTTTTGAATTAAGAATATCAAATATAGTTTAGGGTGATGTTTTGGTATTTTTCTGAAAAACTTCAATTTTTGATGAATAGTGAAACCACTAAGTGGTACTTATAAAAACTGATTTTCCGTTTTAATGAAATTTTGCCATCATTGTGTGTTTAATTTCAAAAATCCGACTTACATGGTTGTCATTAAGATGTAAAATGTGGTTCAATGGGATTAAAATAATTTTTTGGTGAATAGTAACTTATTAAGTTTTTAATCGCGATTAGAGGTAATTAGTGTAGTTTAAGGTAAGAATAATGTTTTAATACAATGAAATGACCTAGACACATGTCCTACCCTCATTGGATGTGTCATTGCCGACCAAGAAAATCCATGGGTCAACTTGGGGACCACATGGAGAAACTTTTGTTAGAAAATGACATAAATATCTTTTTATTTAATGTTAAAGTAAAAATGACACAAACAAGAAAATGTTTTACTAAAACAATTTTTACATGGGGTTATACAAGTCAGTGTTTTGACAATAAATAATCAATGGAAAGATAAAAAGATTTCCTACATAATAGTATTTGTTTTATAATTTTTAGACATTAAATAAATTAAATTATTTATGACATCATGATGATGCTGCGATGACCGCATTATTTAACGATTTAAATAAAATGGAAAGATAATGTAAAATCTAAGCCCTACACAAGTCCATAACCTATTGTATGTGCATATTTAGTAACCTTACCACCTTATACTAGAATTATATCAATGTGGGACCTTTTAAATCCGAAACTCATTTTCAAATAAAGTAACATTTCTTTACCTTCCAAGAGTGCCCCTCCTCTCCTCTTATAAAAGGCCTCCACCTATACCTCTTACCCACAATCTCAAAGCATTTGGCTCGGCCAACCCCTGCCCATTTTGTCTCTCCACATCCCTCTATAAGTCTTTTAGGCCTCACGTTGGGCTGAAGTATTCCCAAGTAAGCCTTTTAGCTCAAACCAATGTGAGTTACACGATTTTAAGGTAATGACTTCACTTGAGTCCTATTGTTTTATTTTGCCTCTCCAACCTCCTAAACACTTTTTATTAATTTCTTTTGTAACAACTACAGTATCTTCAATATACTATGATGTTTTTATAAGATGGATTCGAGCTAAACTTACACGCATCTACATCTAATGGTTAAAGAACATACTATTTCCTTGGATGGAGAATTTATGCCTCACGAAACAATGATTGTTCAACACTCATATAACACCTTCAAAGGCATCTATTAAGATGTCACTATATTTATATTTGATATATAATATTATTATGTTTTCCTTAAACTTCTGTATTATTCATTTTGAGCATACCTTTATGGCTTCCATTATGAGTAAACACAATAATTTCTGTTTAGGAAGTGCGGACTACCGCCCCCTCAAAGTGATTTTATTCGTTAATGCCATATGTGGGACGTATAAAGGATGGATTTAAAGTTATTATATATGATGTTATACAGGAATTATAATATACCTATATATAATTTATATTTCTTTCCATTAATGTATGAGATAGAAATGAAAGTAGCGTTCATGCATACGTACGTCTTACCGTCTCCATGAACGATGCATTTCATTTCTTACTTCTAAATGATTATATAATATTATAAATTCATGTATATTCTGGATATATATGATATATATGATATCCAAAGCATGAATATAATTCTGTATCAAATGAAAATTTGACCACACGAACAACATGTAATTGTAAGAAGTCCACTTTTGACTTAAGAACCAAATATCAACAAAACAAACATTATTATCTTAAATGATTACATAATGTTTATAACATGGAAATAAGTGATCTAAAAGGAATAATGAACTAGAAAAAGTTTCTTAATAAAGTTTAAATTAACTAAAGTTTATTATTCAGGACTTTAACAAACGATCAAGTCTAGTCGGACCTGAGGTAAGGGATCCTACTCCCCTCTTTCATTTTAAGTACACTCTTTTATGTCATTCCTTCTAAGCTCATCTTTCTTGTGATTGGGATGTTCTTTTAAATTACACTTAATGTAATTTTTTTTCATAAGATGAGAGAACCTATTCTCTCTCATCAGTCCATTTTGGAAGTTTTGAGTGGCGCTGTTAGGTTTACGAATTTTCGTAAGAGATCTAACCTCTATCTTTCTCTTTAAGTACTCTCATTTATGTAACTTCCTTTAAGATCCTCTTTGTTATAATGGGGGATGTTTGTTTCTATTCCTATTTCTGTACATTTTATTTTAATATGATGAGATACACTATTTTATCTCATCAATCCATTTTTGGACGTTTTAAGTGGCGCCGTTAGGCTGCCGAGTTTTCTTAAGGGATTTTTCATCTCACTTTTATTTCAGTGAAATTTATGCTACATTTGCCACAATTTCATTTGAGTGGTGTATGTAATGCCCATTATTATACTCTTTGTGTAATATAATTTCATTTATGGGTACTTACATATTCATTGTATGACCCTTCTTCAATGGGGTGTACATTTCGAAAGTTTCCCAAGTCGGTAAGGGGACCTTTCACCCTCCTCTTTTAAAAATACTTTTTTGTTATGTGTTTTAATTCACATACTATTATGTTGTGATATGTTCTTCTATATCTTTATTAATATATTATTTCCAAGTGATGAGATACCCTTTATCTCTCTCATCAACCCTTTTTGGAAAATTTTATGTGACGTCGTTAGGCTGTCGATTTTACCAAGGGAACTTCTTAACCCAATTTCAATTTCTTTGGGTTCAACATGTAGTTATTGAATATGTCATCAATTGAATATGTGGGAATGAACATTGATTGTTTTACACTTAATTTCCACTTATATTGGGTGTATTTATATTTTTCACACATAATTATGAGGTTGATTTACCTTTAATTTAAGGATACCTTCTTTATAATGGATTTCATCTCATTTTACATTTCTTTTGAGACTTCATTGTTGTTATGCACCAATTCACTCTTATATGGTGTGCATACTTTCCATTGAAATATTATATCATGAATCCTTTTATTCTCATGAAATTATAAATTTCAGATTAAATGTTATTCCGTAATTATTTGTATTCAAGAGTCTCTCATTTTGCTAAAAACTCTTTAACAAAAATATCGTTTTAAATGTTTTAAAGATTCATTATTCTAAATACTTATCTTCAATGTCCATGATTTCAAAATGGTTTTCAGTATTAATTTATATGGACATTAATGTTTTAAAATTATAATTCCATTAAAAGCTTCAAAGTGGTATGGGACACTTTGATTCAAAAATAACTTTTAAATGGTTTTTGAAAATTGATTGATTAATTCAATATCTGGGAATTACTTATTGTGATTGAAAATGAAATGTTGATATTAAAATTTTTATATTTTCAATATTTTATGTGTAATAATGGTACTTGGACATTTGACGGGTGGTGCCGTGAATAACAGGACTGGTGGTTACGTTATAACCTCCAATGCACTGGGTAACGTGAAGGAGTGAAACGTTAAGGTTTCTCTGAAGAGATTTTTGGAATATATTGTGATGGGTATTCCAATTGTAACCAAGAGGGTTACTTCCTACGTAAGAATGTTATGAATTCCTCAGGTTACCTTTTATGTCTTATGATTTCTATGATTTATTCATGGTTTGATGAGGTATGTTAAATTGCCTATGTTTTATGGGTAAAGTATGATTTCATTCTTATGTATATATGAACTCATGTTTCCTTTCCATATTTTTATAACCCTTACTGATCTTTTTATGCACGTCCCATGTTTTTGAAATGTTTTCCACAGGTCAATTGAAAGGTAAATGATGTGATGATAGTGTCAAGGATGTGTCAAGAAAGAATCCGTGTTTTATTTTAAAAATGTTTCCATTGATGGGAAGAAGGAATATTTTCTTTTATGTAACCACTTTGTTAAAATGTGGAATATAATGTAAGTTTCATGATCTAATTCTCTAAAAATCTAAACCTAAAAAGATCCTCAATGTGTAATCTTGTAATAACTCAATATTAAGTAAGGTTTAAGGCTGGGGCCTTATAGTTGTTATCAGAGGTCGGTTTAGATAACTTTAGAGGTTAGGGTATTCTTTAAGCATAAGTGACATGACCATAATTGTTAGGATTTCAGAAAGAGTCCTGGTTTTAGATAAAGTGAATGATTAAGTATATCTTAGTGTTTACCTTCCACATTAGTACATGATGGTTTTGTTGATATACTCACACTGACTTTTCTATTTTTAGTGAATTGATGGATCTAGCAGGCACCAAAGAGACAACAGGTTTGAAGGAAACTGTGGTGGTTCTCTGATTAAGATACTAGATAAAATGGGGGATTCAATGAGTAAACTCATGGTTGTTCTAAACCAACTATCAAGGAGTCATGATCAACCACTTGAACCTTGGTATGATCTGTAATGCATCATGTACAAGATGACCAATCAATGTGGAAGTTTCGGTAATAATTATAAAGGTAACCATTAGAGTTTATATGATCCTTACTTTTGAGGTAATTATGGGTTATTATATGTTATGATGGAAAATGAAAGGAATGATATAAACTTGAGGATAAAATATTTTATGATCAATTTTGAATATTTTATTTATTTTGGGGAATGATTTAAGAATTATATAGTTTTGGATAAAGGACAACACACAGACTGTGTGATAACTCGTCGCGTCAGACAAAGCTGCGGGAAACGAACCCACAACCAAAGTGCCACTGGTATTTATCACCTACCACTGGACTACGTGAAGTCCTTGGTTAGTTTGACTGATTCTTTTTAGTTATATGATTTTATGAATTAAGAGTAAGTTCATTTTGTGTTATTTATGAAAATTATTAACCTATCATGGAGGATATGTGATTAGGTTAATTAATTTTCAATACGAGACTTTAGGAGCAACTGATGTTGTTTGGAGATAATTGTTACGATTTAACTTGGAAGACTATGTGACCAAATCCTTAAAATATTTGGGTTTCAATCTTAGATTTGTTTACTTTGAAGAATTTTATGTACAAATTGTTTATCACATGTTCCTCGTTGAACTTTGGGTTATCTTGGACAAATTTTGGAGATTAAGCATAGATTTTCATTTTAATGGGTTTTCCTTTTCTGGATTATCTGACCTTGTACTAACCTTTTTGGTTTTGGTTTTGGTTAAAGCCTAAAGACATGGAATGTATATAGTTCTCTTTGGTGGATTAGGTGATTCTCTAGAAGTTGATAATAGTACTCTTAATGCGAACAAGTCTCCCTAAATACTCGTCTTTTGGAAAAAAATATGAGTTTGATTAAGGAATCTAGTAAAAGATGAAAGTCAACATGATAAGTGATTATGTTTCCTTATGAATAAATTCCTCAATAAAAAGTAACATAAAAAAAATGTTGTCTATTAACTTTTTCAACTGGGGAATCGAATACTGTTTAACCCATCACAAGTTTGTGATTTTCTTATGGTTAACTTTCTCCTAGACATGTTTGCTATCACTCTCCATCAGAACATGACCCTTTGTTTTCTCCTCCATATCCATATTTTCATACTTGGAATCCTAGTATGGGTTAACTCTGGTGACCTATTTACTTCTCTCCCTTTATTTTAAAGTGATTGTTTTACCGACTCTTGTTCCGATGTGGGACTTTCAAGGATGTTTCCAAGCCCAATTTTAAAATTACGAGGATGCAATTCCCAAAAGGGGTGAAGGATGTAACCCCCCAGGTAAATAAATAATATTAAATCTTTATATTTAACCATATTTTTGAATCAAATTTTAATATTACTTTAAAGGGGATGCTATGCTCGATAGAGTACCCAATATGCAACAACGAGTTTCTTTGGAATCTTACGTTGCACTCTAATAAAAAAATAATATTATTCTAAATGGTAGTAAACACATAGCCATTGTATTGGAGGTAAATGATAGAAATAACTAAAATATGATTATATATGTTTTTAAATGTTTTTACCTTTATCCAATATAAGATAAAAGCATAAAATACCGAAAGAATTCAATTTTAGGCGTATATGCCCTAGTTTCCACTAAAGGTTCACTTATCGACTTTTGATAGAGAACAATCATTAAATATAGTTTTTTTCGCACTTATACATCCCATAGGACCAAATAAAACACTTCTTAATAATTGGGACATCAAAATTTACTTTGTGTAAATTTTTGGTATCTTTCTAATAAAGTTCATTTTTTAATTAATAGTCTAAAATGTTGTATTTCAATTCAAAACTTCTTTTTAATATAATTTATTTATATGATTAGATTATCTGTTGAATTTGTTTTAAAGTGAAATTAGAATATATTTTTACCATTAAATCCAATAGTGGTCTTTGGAATTAATTTCACTTTGAAATCAGACTTAAACTAGTGTCAATCTTTTGAAACATATTGTTTCATAAAACACGCTATTTGCACTGACAGCGGGAATTAATTATTAAATTAATTTATGTGACTTATACGATTTGAATTTTTTAAAATAGACTTCTTTTTTGAATTCAGAATTTCAAAGATTTCTTGGGGTGATGTTTTGGTATTTTTGTGAAAAACTTCAATATTTGATGAATAGTAAAACCACTAAGTGATACTTATAAAAACTGATTTTCTGTTTAAATGAAATTTTTACATCATTGTGTGTTGAATTTCAAAAATCCAACATACATGGTTGTCATTAAAAAGTAAAATGTGGTTCAATGGGATTAAATTAATTTTTTGGTGAATAGTAACTTATTAAGATTTTAATCGCTATTAGAGGTAATTAGTGTAGTTTTAGGTAAAAATAATTTTTTAATATAATGAAATGACCTAGACACATGTCCTAACCTCATTGTATGTGTCATGGATGACAAAGACAATCCATGGGTCAATTTGGGGACCCCATGGAGCCACTTTGGTTTGAAAATGACATAAATATCTTTTTATTTAATGTTAAAGTAAAAATGTCACAAACATGAGATGTTTTACTAAAAAAATTTTTTACATGGGGTTATACAAGTCAGTATTTTGACAATAAATAATCAATGTAAATTTAAGAAGATTTCTTACATCATAGTATTTTTTTTATTATTTTTAGACATTAAATATATTAAATTATTTATGACATCATGATGATGCTGCGATGACCTCATTATTTAACGATTTAAATAAAATGGAATGATAATGTAAAATCTAAGACCTACACATGTCAAAAACCGATTGGATGTGCAGATTTTGAAACCTTATCACCTAATCCTAGATTTATATCAACGTGGGACCTTTTAAATCCGAAACTAATTTTCAAATAAAGTAACATTTCTTTACCTTCCAAGAGTGCCCCTCCTCTCCTCTTATAAAAGGCCCCCACCTCTACCTCCTTACCAACACTCCGAAAGCCTTTGGCTCGGCCAAACCCTGCCCATTTTGTCTCTCCACATCCCTCTATAACTCCTTGAGGCCTCACATTGGGCAGAAGACTTTTCAAGGAAGCCTTTTATCTCAAACCAAAGGGAGTTACGCGATTTTAAGGTAATGTCTTCACTTGAGTCCTTTTGTTTTATTTTGCCACTCCAATACCCTAAACTCTTTTTATTCTTTTCATTTGTAACAAATCCAGTATCTTAAATATACTAGGATGTTGTTATAAGAAGGATTCAATCTACACTTACAGACACCTACATCCAATGGTTAAAGAACATACTGTTTCTGTGGATAGCGAATTTCTACCTCACAAAACGACTATTGTTCAACACTCATATAACACCTTCAAAGGTGGCCATTAAGATGTCACTATATTTATATATGATATATAATATGTTTATGTTTTCCTTAAGCTTATGTATTATTCATTTTGAGAATACCATTATGGCTTCCATTATGGGTAAACACAATAATTTCATTTTAAGAAGTGCGGACTACCACCCCCTCAAAGTGATTTGATTCGTTAATGCCATATGTGGGATGTAAAAAGATTGGATTTAAAGTTATTATATATGATGTTATACTGGATTATAATATACCTATATATCATTATTATTATTTTCCATTAATGTATGAGATATAAATGAAAGTAGCCTTCATGCGTACGTACGACTTACCGTCTCCAGGAACGGTGCATTTCATTTCTTACTTCTAAATGATTACGTAATATTATAAATACATGTATATTCTGGATATATATGATATATATGATATCCAAATCATGAATATAATTCTGGATATAATGAAAATTTGACCACACGAACAACATGTAATTGTAAGAAGTCCACTTTCGACTTAAGAACCAAATATCAACAAAACAAACATTATTAATTTAAATGATTACATAATGTTTATAATATGGAAATAATTGATCTAAAAGGAATAAAGAACTAGAAAAAGGTTCTTAATAATGTTTAAATTAACTCATGTTTATTATTTTGGATGTTAAAGAACGATCGATTCCTGTCGGACCCGAGGTAAGGGATCATACTCCTCTCTTTCTTTTTAAGTACACTCTTTTATGTCATTCCTTCTAAGCTCATCTTTCTTGTGATAGGGATGTTATTTTATATTAATCTTAATGTAATTTTTATTTTCATATGATGAGAGAACCTATTCTCTCTCATCAATCCATTTTGGATGTTTTGAGTGGCGCCGTTAGGCTGTCGAATTTTCGTAAGAGATCTAACCTCTCTCTTTCTCTTTAAGTACTCTCCTTTATGTCACTTCTTTTAAGCTTCTCTTTTTCATGATCGGGGATGTTCGTATATATTCCTATTGTTATACATTTTATTGTAATGTGATGAGATACCCTATTTGATCTCATCAATCCATTTTTTGATGTTTTAAGTGGCGTCGTTAGGCTGCTGAGTTTTCGTAAGGGATTTTTCATCTCACTTTTACTCCCGTGATATTTTTGCTACATTTTCCACAATTTCCTTTGAGTGGTGTATGTAATGCCCATTATTATACTCTTTGTGTAATATAATTTCATTTATGGGTACTTACATATTCATTGTATGACCCTTCTTCAATGGGGTGTACATTTCGAAAGTTACCCAAGTCGGTAAGGGGACCTTTCACCCTCCTCTTTTTAAAAGACTTCGTTTGTTATGTCTTTTAATTCACACACTATTATGTTGGGATATGTTATTCTATATCGTTATTAATATATTATTTCCAAGTGATGAGATACCGTTTATCTCTCTCATCAACCCTTTTTGTAAAATTTTATGTGACGTCGTTAGGCTGTCAAATTTTACCAAGGGAACTTCTTAACCCAATTTCGATTTCTTTGGGTTCAACATGTAGTT
The DNA here is from genome assembly GCA_963277665.1 of Viscum album. Classification (NCBI taxonomy): domain Eukaryota; kingdom Viridiplantae; phylum Streptophyta; class Magnoliopsida; order Santalales; family Viscaceae; genus Viscum; species Viscum album. The sequence goes on along the minus strand of OY728119.1, from coordinate 1,358,998,214 downwards.
ATTGAATATGTCATCTATTGAATATGTGTGAATGAACTTTGATTGTTTTACACTTAATATCCACTTATAATGGGTGTATTTATATTTGTCACACATAATTATGAGATTGATTTATCCTTAATTTAAGGATACCTTCTTTATAATGGCTTTCATCTCATTTTACATTTCTTTTGAGACTTCATTGTTGTTATGCACCAATTCACTCTTATATGGTGTGCATACTGTCCTTTGACATAGTATATCATGAATCTTTTTATTCTCATGTTATTATAATGTTCGGATTATATGTTATTCCATAATTATTTGTATTCAAGAGTCTCTCATTTTTTTAAAAACTCTTTAACAAAAATATCGTTTTAAATGTATTAAAGATCATTATTCTATATCGTTGTCATTAATGTCCATGATTTCAAAATGGTTTTCAATATTAATTTATATGGACATTAATGTTTTAAAATTATAATTCCATTAAAAGCTTCAAAGTGGTATGGGACACTTTGATTCAAAAATATCTTTTAAATGGTTTTTGAAAATTGATTGATTAATTCAATATCTGGGAATTACTTATTATGATTGCAAATGAAATGTAGTTATTGAAATTTTTATATTTTCAATATTTTATGTGTAATGATGGTACTTGGACATTTGACGGGTGGTTCCATGAATACTAGGATGGGTGGTTACATTATAACATCTAATGCATTGGGTAACATGAAAGAGTGAAACATTAAGGTTTCTCTGAAGAGATTTAGGAAATATATTGTGATGGGTATTCCAAATGTAACCAAGAGGGTTACTCCCTACGTAAGATTTTTATGAATGCCTCATGTTACCTTTTATGTCTTATGATTTCTGTGATTTATTCATGGTTTGATGAGGTATGTTAAAGTGCCTATGTTTTATGGGTAAAGTATGATTTCATTCTTATGTATATATGAACTCATGCTTCCTTTCCATATTTTTATAACCCTTACTGATCTTTTTATGCTCATCCAAAGTTTTTGAAATGTTTTTCATAGGTCAAGGGAAAGGTACATGATGTGATGATAGTGTCAATGATGTGTCAAGAAAGAATCCATGTTTTATTTTAAATATGTTTCCGTTGATGGGGAGAATGAATATTGTCTTTTATGTAACCACTTTGTTTAAATGGGGAATGTAATGCAAGTTTCATGATCTAATTCTCTAAAAAACTAAACCTAAAAAGATCCTCAATGTGTAATCTTGTAATAACTCAATATTAAGTAACGTTTATGGCTGGGGCCTTATAATAGTGGAAGGATTTTCATCATCTAAGATGAAAAATTTATGAAACCCATTCATGTATCATTCAGGTATTTAAGTAGTTATTAATTGAAGACATTTCATATTTGTGTGTGATGGTGCATGTGGAATAATTATGAAAAAGTGTGATACTACCCATGTAGTTTCTAAAAGAGAAGATGCACATGATAGATTTAACCATTGTGACTATTAAATTATCACTAGACTTGTTATTCGTAGGGGAGGAAAACTTATGAATATTTAGGATTTATTCACTATGTAAAATCCATATTTGGGTATTTATGTTTGTCAATGTGTATATATAGGTTATGAGTTCTCCCCCATTATTTTCCCATTAGAGGATTCAAAATGAAGAACATTCTAGATCAGATCATTTGTGTTAAACCATGAATGGTTTTCATTCAATAATGGGAATTTACTTTCAATCCATTATTAGATAAAAAATACCATGGTTTAAGTTTAGAATTTAACTTTTGGCATTTACTTGATCATGTGTCATCCTATGTAATTTTTGTCATTTCTTCTTCTATGGGAATTACAATAAAAATTTATAGGATTACTAAGGAGTGAAATTTGGTCATATGGTAGGGTCTTTGTTGAATTTGATATATTTTTTTAATTGATTCCTAATATTAGTTTCTTTTCATTTGATGATGACATATCTCTAAAATTTAAATATGAAAGATTTCCATATTTCATTATAGATTATCATGTTATTGACAATGTAAAATACAAGTTCTATAAAAAATTTTATGCACTTTTTTTCTCTAAAAGGAATCATGAGGCCTCTGGTAAGAAGTAGTCGAAGAAGACAGTAATGAAAAATCACGATATTTCCACAAATGACATATGAATTTTTTTTTGATGTCGTTGTTCTGAATGTGTGGAAGATATTATGGTATACGAGCCTCAGGTGGCTCCACAAGTTGAAAAATGTGTTCTTTTTCATTAAATATATGAATGTAGGCCTAACATGATTGGATCTAATCTAGGAATGGCCATGAATTTGGTTCCAAAACATAGTGTTAATGCCCAAGCTGAGGGAGGAAAATACTCAAGAGTGGAGCTACATGAAATTGATCCTGGATTCGAGGGGAACCAAACTACATGTGATGGTCAAATATTTATATTATTACTGATTAAATTACTAATTAATGAAAAATACAAGGCATCCATGGATGGTGGGATGATGTAGAGGATGATTCCCAAAAAAACTAACCTATATTCAGACGTTTTCCAAAGGGAAAGACGTTGTCGTGGATGATGAAGGTTTCTAACATGTTCCTCATAGGAAATAAAGATGAAGGATATGATACTCATATCTAAATAGAATTATGGTCACTAGGTCCCATTGTCTTTTTGTATATGAATATGATTGTGATTGTGATTATGAGGTTTCCTATGAAAATTATCATATTTGACATCCTTCTTCATTTATTCTTAGAATGAGGGAATGTATTCTTGTATAAACTCATTCATCCTGATTTCTTCTTTTATTTCCTTTTATATAAAAAAGGTTTTTCCATAAACTTTTTAGAAGATAGAAAAGCAATTTTTGATTAAAATACAAAATATTTTTACTATTCATAAAAAATTTAATCTTATCAGAAACATAACAACAAATAATCCAATGTAAATTTTAACACTGTTCTTTTGAAGAAGAATTATTTTTTAAAAATATTATTTATTAAAGTGTAAAGAAAACTAGATTTAATGTCTTCCATTAAAAGCCTACAATAATTCATTTTTCGGAAAAAACATTTCCCATTTGTAAACATAGATTTATCCATATCCTATTTCATGAAAAAACATAGGATTATTTTTTAAAATTATATGAACTATATTATTAATATAGTTAATTAATGTAATCTATAAAGTGTGATGTTTTTTAATTAATGTTGTAATACAAAACTGTCCAAATTTAAATGGTTTTTAAAGAAAAACAATTTATTTTATTTGAAAATGGCTTTTATTTTCATTTATAACCAATCCCTCACCAAATAATTAATTATATATATATATATGTGAAACCCATATTTTGATACATTAGTAAATCATTTTCATTCCCTCCATTCTAAAAGCTATATTATATGGGTAACATTTAAATAATAATATTTCGTTCCTTATATATTCTCTATGTAGTGTATTATATATCTATCAAACATAGTTTTTAGTTTTTTTTACTTATGAGGTCACATACTACCCTAAACAATTGTATATTTCTTTCACTTAATTTTTAATTAGGGATTGGTAAATAAGGTTTGATTTTTCATAATGCCATTCTTGAAATCAAACATCACAAAAAATTATTAATGAAACTACCACCTTAAAATATACAATGTGAAGCATAAGGATGCTTGAGATAACACATAATATAGTTCCATGTTGGAAAAATGGACATTAAAGACTAAAACTAAAACATTCTGATGGAGAGTTTTAGAGAACATTGTGATGATAATTTAACAATCACAGAAAATGAAATAGTTTTGGGTTAAAAGGTAATTTATTTATTAGTGATAAAAGTAAATAGATGTTGTTTTTTTAAGATTCTCTTAATTAAGAAAAGTAATTCATTTAATTACTAAACTATGAACATAATAAAATATAATAATTTGACATGTTGAGTTTCATCCTTCACTAAATTTTCACAATAAAAGCATCTTTTTCTCCAAATTATGAGTAATTATATTGAATATTTCATGATTGATATACTAGAATCAAATTATAAAGAATAAAATCATAAAAAAAGATAAAATATGCATTCCTATTATATTAAGACATTAAACAAAACTGAAATGGTTAAGACAAGAATAGATAATTCTCCAAAAATAATAAAACATTAAATAATAAATACAAATTACAATTTGTAAAATTTTATATTGATGCCTAAATTTAAATATATAACATTCATATATCATTAAAATTCATTAAAAATATTTTTGAATAAGACTGTAACAAAAATTTAAGATTAATTTGATGACATATTCATCCAAATAACATCAATCATACACAATGTCTAATGTCGAAAATTTAATTTCCCAAATCATATAATCTCAACGACATAAAAAACATTTTAATAAAAACCACGATTCACAATAATTCCAAAATGATATCATATTTGATTATAAAATTAAAGTCAACCATTTCTCTCATTATATTAATTATCCTTAATCTTATTGGAATCCCAAAAATGGTGAACATATTCCGAAATAACATTAATCAATAAATCTCCTAAGAATTTTTTAATCCTATGGATTTCTATAAAATATATTTTAAAAAATGAACATAAAAGTTACACATAATATATTTTAATTTAGGAAACCAATAATATAATAAGGAAAACATCACAAAGATCAGTAGTAGGTTATACACTATTATCTCCCTTTAGTTGCGGGTTTAATTCCCACAAAATTGACATATGCGGTATGTTCTAACATTTTGTATGAGATTCCTTTTTTTAAAACTATATTATTATAATCTAAAAAAATTCAAATAATTTGAAAAACATCCAAAAAATAAAATTAATATTCCTTAACCTAAAACACTATTCAAAGCATTTAATTTTTCATCCCAGTATGTAATATTAGATAATTTCCTAAAAATAAAATATCATATAAACCATAAATATTATAAATACCTTTATAATTATGTCTACAAATGAAAAGAAAACTCTTTCTCAAATAAAATTTACACATAAAAATTTAAGGGTTACATATAACAAAAAATAAAAAGTATTCCCAAGTTCTCCCATTAAAAATAGAGTATTAACAATTTAAAAAAAATTAAAATCATTAGATCGAACATAACTCTTATATTCCTTATATGTAGACATATTAATCATTTAGAATTTGTAACGATGTTTCAACTTTTTTCTTTAGTACATATTTATTTAAAACCAAAATTTATTTAATATCCTTAGATTTAATAATGATAAAACATAAACTAAGAAATAATACATACCATTCTTATATCATTTTTTGTTTCCTCATTGTGAATTGTAATATAATTTGGTATTGCTAAATAGATTTCAGAATGAACCTACTGATCCCACTCATGACCCTTCTTTTTAATACATTGATTTTCATAATGAATTAAATCCCCGTATTTAAAAAAATCCATTAATAACATGGGAAATAATTGTTTCACTTTCATAGGGACAACAAAATGCTTCCTTTTTCATTGGAATATTATTTCGTTATCCCCTACTTTACCATATTTAAAATATCTTCCCATCCAGTTAGGAAATTTTCCCGGTTTTTATTTGAAAATTCATTAAAATGTTTTTCTTTAATATATTTATTTTATTATATTTGTTATATAAAAATCTACTAGTTTTTATTTCACTCTTATATGATGCATAATAAATCTCCCCAAGGTTCAACTAGTTAATCATTACACCTGATATTTTATTTATAATAAATAAAATAGTTCTCATTACAGCTCTAATTTCATTTGTTTTTTTAGTCATATAACAACCCCATTTTTCAACACATCCACTGTTAATTTGGTTCAGACTAGATCATACAATTTAATGAAACAAAAATGATAGTGTGCTAAAATAAATTATAATATACCATCATATTAGAATGATAAACACTTAAATATCTTCATTAGAGTTATCTATAAGTCAAAAAAAATCTAAAATATTTTATATTCTTTCTAGCATAAAGACTATTGTGGTTATATAAACCGTTTAACTTATGATTAATTTAAATCATAATTTGTAATGTTATCTATACCATCCTATGTTATCAACTATAATGAAACAACTCAAAAAAATAAATATTCTACTGTTTTATAAATAGAAATAACATTTTGGTAGTTTTTTAGTTTAGAGTTTTGGAGAATTAGGAAAAACTCATACAAATTAAACCCATGAATTAGTAATAGAAACTTATTCATTGTATCCATATTTTGTGAAAATATTATTTATAATAAAAAATGGGTATTTATGAGAATCCGTCATTGTTTTTTTCTTGATCTGATTCTTGTAGCAACTCTTTTTTAGACACATTAAAAAAAATTAACACAAGGGATGAGAAAAAAAAGTATAGTTAGTGACATAAAAATAGAAAGGAAATAAATAGTTCAGTAAAAAATAAAAACCCATGAAAATCAATTTTATTTAAAACATAAAAAATTTCACAAAATTTAAATATCATCAATTTAGAAATGTTATTTATTTTATAATTTGAAAAAAAATTAATTACCAGAAAACATAATTTGGAAGAATAAAAAATCAATGTAGGTTCCCTGGATATTCATCACTTAAAACGTATTCATAGCCATAATAGAACCGTAACAAATGGAATAACCATAAGTTCAAATTTTATCTCCATAGTACCCAATTCATTGAAGTGATGCCTAGGAATGCCATTTATTTAATCTATTACGGGCTCACCCGATGCTATCTAGGGAACATCTCTTTTATAATGTCAGTAACTGTAACATATAATAATACAAATCATAAAATGAAAAAAAAAACCTTTATACTTGTATAAAATTCACATTAACATATTAAAATACAATTATCTATCAAAATCCCATTTTGACACAGAAAAACACCATTATTTTAAAAAACAATTTTCAATAAAAAATACCTAATAGATAATGTGAATTTTAATAAAACATTAAGTTGTGCAAAAGAAGATAAAAATGATATAATGGTCATGGTGGTGGAAAAGATAATTTATTTAAGTATATTAAGAGTAGATAATTCTTTTTATAGTTTCTAAAAATGTTCTTGATAAAACACATAAAAATATTCCTTTTTGATAAAAATTTAATGAAATTCAAAATAGAAATAAAAATTAATTTTATATGAAATAATATCTTCAATATTGACAAAGAGGAATGTAATTTTAAATTTAATCATAAACCAAATTTTAAAAATATTTTTAAATAATATTTTCCCATTAAACATTGAAATATTTGAATCATATAACTCATTAAAAAAACACAAAAAAACATTAAATTGTATGATAATAGAGAAAATTAATGATGTAATATGTTGAAGGGGATTTATAAGAACATTAAAATGTTCATAACATCATGATATTTATCAATGAAAGGTTATTGAGATGAGGTCCCATACCTTGACCTAAACAATCACATATGTTTTTTATCATCCTTTTCTTGGGATTATATCATTTTATTAACACCCGGACACATCTTAGGTGATTTTTATTTCAAACATAGAAGCTCATAAAAATGTGGAAATATTTTTAGAAGGTATTTTGGTAGAGCATGGAGAAACCAAATTGGTTTTTAAGTGTAAATAAAATAGAATAATTTGTACCCTTTTATAAGAGAAGGGAGGGGCACTCTAACAATTCATCAAAATATTAAAATAATATAAATTAATTTTATATAACTAATGGATCTAAAATTATTTCTTTCTAAGATAAGATGTTTATTTGTCAAAATATATTCATTAAATGAATGTTATCAATATTTGTATTATTTTTTTATTCTTTATCATTTTATTTTAACCCCTATTTAACACTTTTAATACATACTGTGTATATCATGTAATTTACAATTTGAGGGTTAATATATTTAATATAAAGTAAAAAATACCAATAAATGAGTTATTAATGATATTTTAAAACATATCCTAATAATTTTGGAAAATTATGATATTTATATATTTTATATCATTTCATTAAATATTCTTTAATTTTAAAATATAGTTAATTTAAAATTTTACTCTATTCACTACTTGATTTTTTTTAAATATCAAAAGAAATTTAAATCATAAAAAAAATTTAACTGATTAATAAAATTTTAATGTTATAAAAAATATATCAATATGATATTAAATGTCTCAAATTATATATATTTTAATAAATTAAATACCATTTATTTGATATTCAATTAATTAAAAAGTAACTTCACCATCATTCTTTTATCCATTAATTTAATAATTTATTCCCTAATAATTAAAAATAAATTATCTTGATGATTATAAACATATTCTCTTTCAAAATATGATTTAATTCCAAACATATACATTATAAAAAAGAATAATAAAAAGAATTCATTTATTAAAAACAAAAGTATGGAAAATTGACTTTTTATTGAATATAATATTATAAATGTCATATTTTTTGAGAAAGTATAGTTTTAAACAATACATGATTTTATTATTAATATGCATGATATTTTTGGGATCAATACTCTATTACATTATGATGATGTTGGTGATCACAAAATAACCTTAATTGATTTCTAATGATTTTACTTTAAGTAAAATTTTGGAATTAAATATTTTATATATACTTATTTTTGGAAGAGCATTGAAGTATTTATACAGTGTAAAGCACGTGTTAAAGAGTTTGGAAATCAATTTAGCATGTTCTTGAAACACTGTTCATACCCTATATGGAGAAGCGCAACATATGGATGGAATTAGGTGTATACTCTAAGGTGATATCAAAAATGTTTGGTTAATCAACTATACGTTATAAAAAAAGTGTAGAAGAGGAAGCCTACGTTAGTAAGGAACCCTGCGTTTTAGATATTGAAATGTATTGGAGAAGAACCGTACGCATGTTTTAAACAATAAATTTGTTTCTCAAAATTATGGTTCATCAATCATACTTTTGTGAACAGCCTTATGTTTCATAAAAATTATGGATCATGTTCCTTACTTTTGGAATCTTATAAAATTATGGATCATTTATCATTCATTTCAATGTTGAAATGAAAAGTATGGATGAGAATACATACATTTGTATTCAAACTTATGTTTGAAGGATGCGCTATCGACCTTACATTTGTGATCCGCCTTATGTTAAAAAGATGCATGATGTACAGTTCATCTTTACATTTTGCGTTGAAAAATTAAAGATGATATTATTATGCAACGGTCTACAAGACGATTTTTAGGCTGATTTTAAGCTAGATTTAATGCTGTGTTTAAATTGTGTCTTTGACAGATTCAAATCCATTTTATCTACGATTCAAAGGATCAATTTAAAAAGGTTCTTTTCATACTGCATTTCAAGGGGATTTGCGACTGCTCTGTTAATTCAAATGATTGAATATCGTGAGTAACAAGGAGACATTCTTGGATCTAGATTTTTATAATAAGTGCTCATCGTTATTTTATTTTTATTTTAAATATATATGTGATATACACAGAGATTCTGTATACAAGAACTACTGAACAAAAACTAAAAATATATATTAGAAAAGGAGAAAAACATGGACTATCAAGATCTATAGATCTGCTGATTATGAAGATAGACAAAGAACTATTTATTGAAGAATATTAAACACGATAGAAGATTCACCTATTCAACATCACAGATATATTGTAAATTTACTGATGAATTTGAGAATTATATTTCTCTATGTATTACAACTGGATCGACTGAGAATGAAACTTACTCATGGATCATTATTTATGAGGATGATGATCCATCTTTTCTCAGTTGCATTCTGTTGCAATTATGAACAATGATGGTAAAGTATTTTCAATGAACAAATACTTCATTTTAATATTGATTGAAAGGATTTTTGTACTAAGATTTATAGGTTCTATGATTGAACCTAAAGACTTTGTTTTTCTATACATTGTAACGCAATAAACTGCTTGTAATCAGTTGTGGGATTGTCTATTGATAAGAGGACCAGATAGTGAATATCACTGACGTTGTGGAACAGAGAATTGGTAGAGTGGACTAGGGGAATTCTATTCCCTGATCCACTATAAATTGTGTGTCCCTTCCATTTAAATTTCCACTACATTAATCCATATGATAATAGATGAAAGTCAGAACACAATCTCACATATAATTTTTAAAAGACACAACTCCACCGCCCTCTAGTGTATATTTGGTATAACCTAATATAACAATTCGTATGAAAGGAAGAGCTTTCTGATAAATAATTATAATGATGAATGAGATAATACATATAGCATGTAGACTGATACAAGAGAGGGAATGTCTATGGTCAGAGCACCATACATAAATAATGAAAATTATGGATATTGGAAGTCATTAATGGTAATTTTCTGAATAACCTTGGATACAAAGTATATTCCAAGATTCTGACTCCATATGAAATACCAAAAAATCCTAAGACATGGAGTGCATCATCTGAAGTAGAATATGATATGAAATCAAAGAAAATGAATGCAATTATATGTGGTCTAGGACCTGATGAATTCGACAGAGTATCTCAATGCATGAAAAGATATGAAATGTGGAAATCTATTCTCATTTCTTATGATGGAACTGACAATGTCAGGAAAATGAGATATACTACTACTAAGCTTAAATTTTATACATTCAGTATTTTTGAAGGTGAAATAATTACTCAAATAAATGGTAGATTGATAGAAATTTTTCACAGTATAACATCTATGGGAGTCCTAGCCAAAAAATCTGATCATGCTTTGAAAGTACTGAGAGAACTACCTACTAAATGGAATGGAATATTTACTGCAATCAGTCAATCAAAACATGTCAATGATTTAACCATGAGAGATATAATTGGAACACATATGATTTATGAAGCTGAAATGCATGATGAAGAAAATCAGAATAACTTTATGATAATGTGAGAAGACACTACCTTAAAAGTATCGCCTCAAGGTAAAATCAAAAGGCTAAAATAATGAAATCAGTGGTGAAATAAAAAGTTCTGATTCATCAAATTCTAATGTAGAATTTAATCAATTAGCCAGAATAATTGGTAAATTATACATAAAGATGAAATGATTCATAAAAACATTCAAATTGGATAAATAGGAATTCATATGTTATGAGTGCATGAAAATTGGGCACATAAGACCTGACTGTCATTAATTAAAGGAAGACAAGAAGAATACGTTTTTGAAAAATAATGATTATGGGAAAAGAAGTTAAGAATGAAATGAAATATACATGGAAGGTATTTGAATACTCAAGAATCCCTTTAGAAGCAGTCATAGAAAAGGATGATGTAAATATGAAAGCCAATATGTTCTTTATGGCATAAACAGATGTGGTACAATCATATTATTCTTCTAAATATAATGTGGTCTCTAGTTTTAAAACATGATATTCTTAAGAAAAACATGCATCCTACTGCAACATGATTGAAGAAAAATATGATTCTTTTTTTAAGAAACATAAGTCATTAATAAACATTCACAAGGCTGTTTCAGGTAAAGGAGATACAATACTAAAACAACTAATGTAATTAAGTCATAAGTATAATTCAATTAAAACTAACTATACAGATTATTAATCAAAGGTAAAAACACCTCAAAATTATGTAGAAACATATAAAAGTGCAGCTATTATTTTTACAAAAGTATTAAATACATTAAATTAAATTCTTTGAATGAATGTGATTAAAAAGGAATGATATCGAAAAGATAGTAAAGGTGAAAATCCTAAACTGTACAAAAATAAGTTTGTGCCAATTACTAGAAAGGTAATCTGTAACTATTGTGGTGAAAAGGGTAATTTGTCTAAGAATTATTACTTAAGGAAACCACAAATAATTGGAATAAAAAAATACTTCGTATCAAACTATTTATATGATTCAATTGATTTTAGATAAATAAAGAAAGCCTAGATTCCCAGATCATTCCTAGCAAACACAACTGGACCCAACATAATATGGGTACAAAAACAATCTATTTAAATGACTTTTCAGGAAGCAAGTTACAGAAGCTAAAATGACATATGGTATATGGACAGTTTTTTCTCTAGGCATATGAGTGGAAAATCATCATTTTTCAGAACACGAACTCAAAAAGGTGGTGGACTAGTCACTTTTGGTGACATTGCCAAAGGCATGATAATTGTCATTGGAACAGTTGGAGATCCAGAAGCTATCTCAATCAGCAAAGTACATTATGTAGAAGGATTGAAACACAATCTAATAAGTATATCGTAATTCGTTAATGATTGTTATTCTTTTGATTTCTTTAAAAAAATTTGTTATGTTTTTAAAAATAATCTACCTAAATTTAGTGCACCTAGAAATGATAATGTGTATACACTGGACGTAAATTCTTTTTGTAAACAACAAGTATACTACTTAACTGATAAGATAACTGAATCCTGGACTTGGCATAGAATAATTCGATATAGAAATAAATATTTTTTACATATGTTATCCAAGAAACAATTAGTTTTTGATTTTCCTAGTCTCATGTTTTAATGTGATAGATTTTGTGATTCATTTTAACATGGGAAGAAGCACATATCATCCATCGAATTTGTTAACAAAATTTCTACATCTAATACGATAGAAAATACCCATATGAATTTGGTTGGACCTTCAAGAGTATCATGCTTGGTTGGTAAATTATATGTATATGTTTTGGTTGATGACTATTCTAGATTTACATGGATTTTTATTAAATTTATAAATGAATATATTAAATTATTTGAATGTTTTTGAAAATCTGTTCAAAATGAGAAATGTTTTAAAATAATTTCATTAAAAGTGATCGTGGTGGAGAATTTTAGATTATGGAATTCAATTTCATATGCTCAAATATGAGTATTAAACACACCTTCATTACACCGAGAACACCTCAACAAAATGGAATTCTTGAACGAAGAAATAAGGTTATTCATGAAATGGCTAGAACTATGCTAAATAAATACAATATTTCTACCAATTTTTGGTCAGAAGATGTAAATACAACCTTCTATATAATGAATAGAGTTTTAACTAGAAATTTTTTGAAAAATTCACCCTATGAACTCTGGAATAACGAAAAACCTATGTAAAATAATTCAATGTGTTTGGATGCATGGATTACACCTTAAATGCCAAAGACAATCTTGGTATGTCTGATCCAAAATCTACTGAAGGCATTTTCTTAAGATATTCTAATACTTCCAAAGCTTATATAGTTTTTATTAAAAAGTCAAGGATTGTTGAAAAAATAGTTCATGTGAAATTTTATGAATCCGGTCCCATTTAGAAAAGGACATATCGAATTGATTAATCTGACTTAAATGATAACATTTGACTTGAGAACCTAAATTATGATTTTGAAAAAGTTTTAAATAAAATTCAGTCCATTCTTGAAAAACATGACACTGAAGAACCTATTTGTGTACTACCTGGACAATCATTGACCATAAAGAACCACCAATTAGAAACAATAATAGGAGACTTAGGAATAAAATTAAAAAATAGAAGGAGTAGAAGAAATATTGTTGAGTTTAATTCTTTTCTATCTGAATTAGAACCAAATTCTATACAAGAATCATTAGATGATGAAAGTTAGATGATAAAAATCCAAGAAGAGAGAAACCAGTTCTATAGAAATGAAGTCTGGAAATTAGTTGAAAGAACAAAGAATTATCCAGTCATAGGAATGAAATGGGTCTTAGAATTAAACAAGATGATCAAGGAATAATAACTAGGAATAAATAAATACTAGTATCTAAATGATATAATCAAGAAGAAGGTATAGATTATGATGAGAACATTTCACCTGTAGCTATATTAGAATCCACTAGAAAAATTTAGCAAAAGAATATCATATGGACATCAAATTATTTCAGATGGATGTTACATATGCTTTTTTGAATGGTTATTTAATGGAGGTAGTTTATGTTGAGAAACATCTTCATTTTGAAAATTCACTGAAACCAGTTTTTTTTAAACATACTAAAGTTATTTGTGGCCTTAAACAAGAAACTAGATCTAGTATTAAATATTATTCCCAATTATTTTGAAAAATGATTTTACAATTGGAATTGCATATACAACACTATTTACGAAAACTGTAAATTCTAAAATTTTATTGGTTCAAATTTATTTTGATGATGTCAATTGTGGATCAAAAAATAAGTCTCATTGTCATGAGTTTTCAAATCTAATGAAATTTATTTAAATGATTTTGATGTGAGAATTAAATTTATTTTTAGCTCTACAGATTTTTCAAAAAGATTTTGGAAATTTTTTGAATCAATGAAAACACATTATTGATTTACTAAAGAAATTTTGATTTGAAAATAGTATGAAATATAAAACCCCTATGTCTACTAATATAAAACATGATTTGGATGAAACTGCAAAATCATTTGAAAACAAGTTATATAAAGGTATAATTGTTAGCTTATTATATCTTACTAGTAGGAGACCAGATATAATGTATCCAGTATTTCATTGTGCAAGATTTAAATCAAACCTATATAAATCCCATTTAATTGTTGTCAAAATAATTTTTTAGATATTTAAAAGGTACTGTTTTTCAATCTCTTCTTTATCTCAAAAATTCTTATTTTTAATTTAATTTATTATTCAGATACACACATTAGAAGTTGTAGATTAGATAAAAAATCAACTATGTAACATGTCACTTTTTAGAAAAATAATTAGTGTCATGGTCAATTAAGAAACAATACTCAGTTTCCCTATAAACATCTGAGGCATAATATATATTTACTAGGAGTTGTTATGCACTTGTTTTGTTGATGAAAAACACTCTTAGGGATTTTGGACTAATTTTTAATAGTATTCCTATTTTATGTGATAATACTAGTGCTATAAATATTTCAAAAAATCCTACTAATCATTCTTGGACGAAGAATATTGATATCAGATACAATTTTATAAGAAAAAATATTATTAAAAATGATATATTCATAGACTTTGGAAGTACTGTACTTCTATTAATTATGATTTTTAATAAACCACAACACACTAGATGGTTTGATTTTTTTAATGAGGAGCTCTGTTTATTTAGTTTTAAATAATGCTTTATTTAACTCAATTGATTATTCTATTTCAATTAATACTGTTTAAAATAACTTAGTAATTTTTTTTCAAACAGAAGATTTTATTTTATTAGATTTGTTTTCAAATGCATAAAATTTTATTGTTCTTAAAATTTATTTAATGATTATTGATGACACGGTAATCAAAGTTGTCAAAAAACTTTAGAATTTCAAATCATTTCATTTCTACCAATAAAACAATTACGAACCTGTTAAGCATTTCCTCTCTTTTTCATTCCAAAAATGAACCTTTAAAACCCTAATCTATTTTCAAACATTCATAGATTCATGAAAAAAAATTTCCAAATAAAAAAAAAATGATGAGGCTAAGACCAGTACATCCAAGAGGCAATGCTCAAAATGAAGGAAAACTTTGAAAGGAAAAAGTCATAGATCTGGAATGGTAATATCAGACAAACCAATTGTAGAATCAATATATTTCGTTTAAAAACACTGAAGAGATGTTTAATGGAGATCATATAGAGTTCCTATATGAAGTATAACTTCTTCATTTATTTATGTCTGTATAGTTCAGTCTGGTAACTAATGAGGATTAAATTGTTGCTACGATTGAGGATCGATATTTTTCAATCTCATCTATAGAAATTGCTCGAATTCTTAACTACACTCATGAAAGAGTTTTTAATTTTTATGTAAAGATTATTTGTGATTTTTTGCATAAGTCGGAATATATTATGTCCTTTTTGTTTGGAACTACATCTATAATGAAAATATTTTCGAAGGATTTGGAAACGGATCAGAAAATTTTGATTATGTTTGTGAAAAGTGGTACTGCACATAGAATGTCTGAGATGGAAATTATTCTTTACCCAGTTATGTAAATAATGTTTTTGTTGCTGATTTATATCAAATTTAACATTCCAATATTCAAGTTATGGTATCTTAGTTAATATTTTCAACTTGAGGTGGGGATGAACATTTATCCTTTTGGACAGTTCCTCAAAATAAACCGTTTAAGACAGATATGATAAGATTAGTAGATGCTCGAGTGAAACGTGACGATAGTAATATCTTCAATGATAGTACATTGAGAAAAATTTTATTTTTCTGGAGCACTATCAAAGGCTAGATACTACCTGTTAGGGATGAAGAGGATGACGAAAGTGTACAGGCACAACTAGCAAACTCAATGGAAGGACATGCTAAATTAGGAATCAGTGTTGTATCATGAAGACTAAGGTTTGTGGATATGGAAGTATCTGATGAAATATGTAAGGATGTTCATCAGTTCCAAAGGACCCGATATCCCAATCTTTTTAAAGATCCTACTATAAAATCTCATGTTTTCACATATGGTGATATTATAAGAAATATGATTGTGAGGGAAACTACAGTTGAAGAAATACTACAGCGAGGAGTGGCTCAAGATAAGGTGACTTTTACATTAGAGAAAAAATGATTGTCTCTGGAAGTGACCGAACAAGAAGATAAAACTAAAACTAAAACTGAGATATTGCCTCGTGAAAGAGAAGCTATGACCCGAACTCCAATTGATCAAGTCCAGGTTGAAAATGAAAATATGGTCTTGGAAAATCCAGTCATAAAGAAAGGCCACAAAGATGATTCTCATGATGAGAAACCTCCCGCACTTGGCTACCATGAAAATAATCCTTCTAAGATTCATACCAAAGTAATGAATGAAATTTTTTCTGTGGATGTGCTTGGGAAAGAATTGGAGGAAGACTCTATTGAAAAACATACTAAGTAAGAAGATAAAGGAAAATATCATGCATAGTCATTTCCTATAGTGATGCTTTATCATGTACATGATGAGGTTGAGAATAAAGCACATGGTGTCTCTAGTTCAGTGAATGGGGAAGTATAAGAGTTGTACATGAAACTGTCAAGGTTGGAATCTGAAAATGTTTCTCTGAAGTGAGCCTTAGAGAAAGAACAACTAAATTTTAAGAGAATGAATGCATGTACTGTTTCTAGATAGGAAGTTATTGTTTTTAATAAGGAAATGTTAAATTATGTTACAATGATTAAATCAAGGTTGGTCATGAAGACAGATTAACTCGAATTGAGATATTTCATGGAGTAACAATTTGCATCTATGAAACCTAGTGAGGCCAGAACATTAGGTACTTCACCTGATTTAATCATAAGATTTTAAGCAATTATAGTTCTCATGGAGAATATGAATGCAAGATTACATTACCTTCAATGTAATAGTTAACCTTGTTCAGTACAGTTATAAAATCATATTTTTTTAGTTGACCAGTAGACCTCAAGTGAAGAAAGTATTAAAATTGTACTATCTCAGTTCACAGAGATGATAACTCTGTATATGGAGAAGGATGAGAGGGTTCATTATTTTTTTAATTTAAATATGATCAAATATATTCATATGAACTAGGAGAATAGATATATTATTATCAAAATGGTAGATGGAATAATGAGACGGCTGATCAGTTGACAGAAATCATTGCAGTATTTCAGGGGAGATAGACCCTCTCTCATACCATTATCACACCATTATTCATCTATTCATCATAATTGTGATTTTTACATATTTTATTTAATGAATTTTTTTTAATTCTTTATTTTTTTTGGTTTCTATTTGATTTACTATCTCAATTTTGATATTCTACTAATCTATATTTATCTATTTACAAATGGTTACTAATAACATTTACTTATATTCCATGCTACATTAAATGTTTTCTATTCCATATTCTATAATTCATTTTGATATCACAAAAGGGGGAGAAATTTGGATAAACACTAAATTTTATTTTAACTACTTCACAAAGTACTTTAAATTTTTATAAATCTTTATTTAAAATTTAATAACGATTTTCTTATTGGGGTGAAATTTAATGTTATGATTAAGGATTCGATTTTTTTATAATTTAATGATTATTTTCTCTCTACAGTGTTATAAAATATATGTAATTAATTTTTTAAGTTAATTTCATTGATTATTTTATGGATTTTGTGATCATCAATAGGTTGGAGATTGTTGAGCAAGTGTTGTTTTTAACAATACAAGATTTTATTATTAATATGGGGATATTTCTGAGAACAATACTCTATTTATTAATGATGATTCTGTTGATCAGAAATACCCTTAATTGTTTTATAATGACTTTAATTTAAGTATATTACAGGAATTAAATATTTTATATATTCTTATTTTTTGTAAGAGTATTCATGTATATATACAGTGTTAAGGAAGTGTTAATGAGTTCTGAAATCAATTCATAGTGTTCTGAAAACACTGTTAATACCCTACATGGATAATCATAATGTATGGATGGAATGTAGTTTATAATCAAAAGAGATATTATAAAAGTATTGTTAATGAACCATATGTTATTGGAAAAGAATGGATGAGGAACCCAACATTATGAAGGAACCCTACGTTTGGGATACTGAAAGGTATAGGGGAAGAACCGTAGATAAATTTTTAACGTTACGTTTGCTTCTCAAAAGTATGAATCATCAAACTTACTTATGTTATCAACCTTACATTTCATCAAAATTATGGATCACACACCTTACATTTGGAATCTTATATAATTATCGATCATTTATCATTTGTATGAATATTGAAAAGAAAGGTATGGATGATCAAACTTACGTTTGTATTAAACCTTACGTTTGAAGGACGCATCATCAACATTACGTTTGCGATATAATTTATGTTCAGAAGATGCAATCTATACAGTTCAACCTTACGTTTGGTGTTGAAAAATTAAAGACGATATTATTATGCAACGATATACAAGGAGATTTTTAGGCTGATTTTATGCTAGATTAAATACTGTTTGTAAAATGGGTCTCTGAATGATTCAAATCTATTTTATCTTCAGTTCAAATGAATAATTTAAAATGGAGATTTTCATACTGAATTTCAAGGTGAGTTACGAATACTTTGTTTATTCAAATGTTTGAATATCGCGAGTCAGAAGGAAAATTTTTGGGATCCACATTTGTAGAATAAGTGCTCATTGTTATTTTATATTTATTTTAAAAATAGGTGTGATATACATATAGATTCTATATAAAAGAACTACTAAACAACAACAATGAATATATATAATATGGAATAATTAAAGACAATCAATATCTAAAGATCTTCTGATTACGTAGAGTGACAAAGCACTGCATATTGATGAAGAAGAATCATGATAGAATATTCACCTATTAGACATATAAGAACTATTTTGAATGTACTACAGAAGTTGTGAATTATATTTATTTATCTAATGAAACTAGATCGAATTAGAATGACTCTTACTTGAAGATAATTATTTCTGAAGATGACGATCCAACTACTGTTAATTGCATTCTGTTTTAATTGTGATGAAAAATTGGAAAGTTTTTTCAAAGAAAAATACTTATTTTTTTATCTTGAATGACCGGATTCTAATACTAAGCTATGTAGGTTATACGATTGAACAAGAAGGCTCTGTTTTTCCTTAGATTGTAATGGTGTCAACTACAGGTACTCAGTTTTGGGAGGGTATGTTGATAAGAGAACCAAATAGTGAAAATTACTAAGCTCATGGAGTAGAGAGTAGGAGGAGGGGACTAGGGGCCTTCTGTTCCATGAACCAGTATACATCATGTATACATGCTATTTAAATTTCCACTGCATTAATCCATCTGATTAAAGTTAAAGGGAAGAAAATGATCTCCTGATGAATTTGTAAAAGACACAATTCACCCCCTCTTGTGTATATTTCATATAACTTGATCCAACAATATTGTCATTGATGTGTCCTCATAAGGTTGTAATTTTTCCCGAATAAAGTTTTTTTACAAAAAATCATCCAATGATATTATGACTTGTTTTGGTTAATTTTATAATATTTATAATTTTATTTTTACCCTTAATGACCCGATTATGATGAACTCTGTTAACAAAAAATACTGCAGTTACTATTCATATTTTATCTCAAAAAATGGACTTATTCAATTAATTTTAACATTATAATTAAAAATTGTAAATATAATTTTCAAAATTCACAACACATAATTGGCTAATAATAATTAATGTTAATTTTGTTTTCCTATTAACAAAATGGGATTTTAATGTAAAAAAATTCAAAATATTAGAATGATTTTCTATCAAAATTCAATGTGAAATTGAATCCAATGGCCCTATTTAGATTATAATATAAAATATTAATCAAATTATACATTAAAATATGTTTAAAATTAAATCTAATAATATTAATAAATTAGAACAAATTTCAGTTTTCGATTAAATTATAGTATTTTTTCAGTCATCATCAAAAATTGTTTCATATCCTAAAAATTCCAAAAATTCAGTGAAAGTTAATTTTGATACTTCTTTTAAATGAAAAATTTTATTTTGTAAAATATGATTTATTAAAGTGTTAAAAAAATATTTCAAAAATGCTTGACATCAAAAGGCAATGAAACAACGTTTTTATAAAATTACATTTTAAGCATAAATCCATGGCTATTCATATATAATGTCTAGAAATCAAATATGAAAAATGATAAACCTTATATTGAATAGTATATACATATATACATTTATATATAAAATATAATAAATAATTATTTATTCTTTCAAATTTTCTTATAAAAACACTTGTGAATATTTAAATATATTTTTAGAAAAAAATTTCATTTTATATTCAAAGGTTTCTTATTTGAATTTATAATTAATTAGACACCAAAGAATTAATTTTTTATACATGTGTAAACCATATTTTTAAAATTCAGTTAATCATGTTCATTATGTAATGACCCAAAACACTATCAATGGAATTTATACCAACATATAATTATGTCAAATATAATAAATCATATAAAATCACACAGAGACAACTATACAAACATTATAAATGAATAAATACTGATATAAGGGGATTTTTCAGAAATTTAGTAATCTATACCTATGTAATAATAAAATGACCTTTGGAATATTAAAATAACCCTTAGGAATATTATTTCACCCAATAGAATATTAACATCACCTTAGAAATTATAAATAATATTTTGAAATCCTATGAAGTAAAATATAATATATTTATATCATGAAATAAGTATATTAATATTTTAATTATGATAAATTATGTATCAATATTTCTATAATCCATAAATATTAATTAAAAATTTTATGACTAATTAATTTTCTTAAATAAAATTTAATTTCATAAAATACACTGATAAATTATGATTTTGTTGTCCTATGACTATAAGATAATTTTATTAGATCTATATTTGTTGTTTCATGCATTCTTAAATAAGTTATAATTTTAAAATTTGTATTTTTTGAATGAATGCTGGTTTTAATTAAAACATAAATTTCTCATAATTTCAAAAAATATTTATATAAAAATGAGTTTGTTTTTTAGTAGTACACATTGAAAAATGTTTTGGGCGATGATTTTGGATTTTTATAAAATAATTGAAATTTTGGCGAATAGTGAAATTTATAATTTACAATATATGTTAAATACTTGTTTTATTAAGTCATAGATGATTTAAGGATGATGTAATAACATAATATATTACTTACCCTCATTATTTTAGTTTATTTTTTCATAACTCTTAATGTAATCATTGTCTTGAGACACTATAAAAAAATTGTGAATAAAATATTGACAAAATACCACCCTCCAACCCTATAAATACGACCACTCACCACCATTCTCCTCATACATTACATGATTTGGGACTAGTAAAAATTTTACCCAAATCTATTTTTAATCCATTACCACACGTCCAAGATTCCTCGATCTCATGAAATGACAAAAAAAATTCACCCAAGGAGGTTCTCATGGAGGACAAGATCAAGAGGTAAAAATCCCTTTCATTTTCATTTTAATATATTTTAATTGATTTTTCCTTTCTTAATCCCTCCATACCTATAATATCAAAATGCTCATGATAACTCTATTATATTTTATATACTATAACTATACCTTGTAAATTTTTGTATCCATCATCATAATCAATTACCTCTATCATTATTTTTAAAAATAAAATCATTACTCATTATGTGTAAATTTATCAACATCATGGATGATGAATTTTCATTTTACATTAAATACATAGAGACTATTCATAAATCCACTATAATGGTGGGAACATACTGTAAAATAATTTTTTAAACTTTTTATATTTTGTAACTAACATATATACAAAATAATACATAATGGAACATAACTAGTGTGCGATGTTCGAAAAACCAGACAAATCTAAATGACTACCACAAAAATTTTATCTAATTATTCCCCAATTTTTTTTCAAAATTATTTATATAACAATTTAAACCTATTTGTTTATAATAGTATTAAAAAATATCAATTTTGTATAATTAATCAAATTTTACATAAATTTTAACACTCATATTCAGGAGAACCGATCATGAATACCAAGGAAATGAACAACCTTGAATGATGAAATTTAACTATATAACATATATTAAATTCTACAAATCAACATAATAAATCTAAATTAATAAAAAATAAATATATAATAGGCTATTCATTTTTTAATAAATTGATTACATTTTATTATCCAAAATAAGTAATTAATGGAATCATTTGGACATAAGGTAATGTGATTTGAAAACCCAACTCCTTTTTTGGGTTTCATCCTTCAGTTTATTTATAGAATTTATGTATCTTGATTTTCACTTAATATTATTTCTATTTCATTCTAATTTTATTTCAATGATATACATGTCTCCAAAATAGTTTATTTAAAAATGCAATGATTTTTTAAAAATAACATTTGATATAAAAACATCTGTTACTTCTCTCAAAATTGTTTTTCGTCAATAAATATTGATATATAGATTCATATTCCTTTTTTTATATTTATTACACCATTTTTAATTAATTTACTCATTATAAAATGATTCTCATTCTTTTTCATGGGGATTTTTTTTCCATGATTGATGAATGTTATAAAGTGGATTCATGATTATGTAAATGGTATGATGGGATGTGTGATCCTATAATAGTATAGTGTGGGTAAATTTTATAATTTGATGGTTGTTCCCAAAATATTTTAGTTATCAAATGAATTAATGTAATGAATTTCCTAAGATACTATAAAATATGAATGAACATTAGGCTATAAATTTTCACAACTATGTGTGGTAGTAGACCTCTAACACATGATAGAACATTTTTATGCATGGCCACATTCCATGACCCAATCTAATACTTAATCAAATGATAAAGATGATAATCACATGTTAATGATATGATGATTATTAGTATTATCTCCCCATGTTAGGTTGATCCATGTATTTTTATAGCCTATTACTTAGCATTTAGCTCACCCCATTCTTTGATATATATCCTTATGTGATTACATGTAATAATGAGAACACAATTCTCCAAAAAGCTATAAAATAAGGAATTAAATAAATGATTATTTATTATTTTGTAAATGTTATTTACAGTCATAGTTTACCTAAGACACTAAACCATTAGATCCAATTTTTTTAACAATTTTATTTTTTAATCATTAAAATTATGTAATAATCATGTAAGAAAAAATATGGGTTTAATAGTAGGTATCATAAAAAGTTTTAGTTAATTTGGGAATTAAAATTATAGATCCTTCGAAAAAACCCTTATAATGAGACAAAGTATATGTATGTTGAAAAGAATACTTTGTATACATAGGGATCCTCAAGATATTCCTTTGTAGTTAATTTTACAATATAATATATTATTTTCAACTTATTGACTTATATATTGTTCTATCATTTTCAATTTTAGAAAATAGTGGCAACCAGGAGAAACCAGGCCAACTACCCTTGTGAAGACATTGCAGAAATTGTCTGAATGAAATCATCAATTCCTTATGATGTGGAGTTCAGAAATTCATTGCAAAACATACATTGATTTTGTAGGCTATAAAAAATTTCCTAATCAATGTAGAATATCCAACATCACCTAAGATGGAAAAATTGGATCATGAGTCATATATACAACCACAACCACCGAAATTTAGTGGAACGTCTTATCCACTAGTCATATAATATTAGGTCAAATCAATGGAGAATATATTTTATGTGCTTCACTGTTCTTATTTGTAGATGGTGACTCTATATATTTATTATATAGATGGATAGATTTACCAATGTTTGCCATTGATTATTAATTCGATGAAGAAAATAAATTGATGAGTGGTAGTGGGCCGAATTTAAGACATTATGTCTGAACAAATATTCTCCTCAAAATCATT
Organism: Viscum album; assembly: GCA_963277665.1. NCBI lineage: Eukaryota > Viridiplantae > Streptophyta > Magnoliopsida > Santalales > Viscaceae > Viscum > Viscum album. The sequence continues at coordinate 1,358,973,966 of OY728119.1, read as the reverse complement.
ATTAAATGATGGATATGGAATTATTTATGTTTATGAAAAAGGATAATGATTTTTTCATGGTCTAAAAGGAAAATTTCATACTGTTTGAAAGGTGTGCTTCATATTTTTTTATCACCACTGATAGAAAAATTAATAGATTATTTTATTGGTTAAAATAACACCTTAAGAAGACTCTAAAAATTAGAGACATTGAGATTAATGAAAATGTTGTTTGATGTTCTTTAAAAGTGCAAATCGAGTTTGGATAATGTTCCCTTTGATATGGTGAAAAGAAATAAAATATGGGAATTCAATATAGAGGATCTCATTAAAAGAGTGGGAAGAAATAACAAAAAATGTAATGTCAAAATTTGTGGAAGAGAAATCATGGGAATACATCAAAGTGATAAAAAATTTCTATAATTATAGGATATAATTCCACAAAGTATTGGAATTTTTAAGCGACATAAATAATACATGTAATACAATAATGAAATATATACCACCACCCATGGTCCAATGCTAAAAAAATAGAAACAACGGGAAATATTAATTCAACTTCACTAAACCATATACACATTAGGGTAATTGGTGTAATAATTCACAAATGACAATGGGTCATGGGAATGATTATTCCATCACTAATACAAAGGTGGAGAAAGAAAATGAAGTCATATAAGGTGCACTTTCTATTCACCCTAGAATAAAAAATGTCTTGTTTGATTTGTTTCTAATAATTAATTTATATCATGAAATTTTTCTAGAACAATTAAATCATATACCCAGGACCCTAAAGTAGAGATATATGTAAAAACACCCTATGTTGTTATTATTCCAACCCTAATGTTGGAATATATTCTTGTTCGTGAATGTGAGGTGATTATTCATGCTAATATTCTTGACACTTCCTTGTGAGGGAATTTGAATCTATATTGATGATGTATTAGATCCAGTTATATAGTTCACACATCATCATTCAAGAAGAAGATTTTTTTTTAATTCAGAAACACCCAATGATCATAAAAGAATGAATGAAAAATCATGAATCTTCTTTTTCATATACATTAATGGTGTGGGTTTTGATTCAATATGATTAATAAAACATTGAATAAATGGTTAAGTCAATGGAAGGAATCTACCAGGTCGAAATTCCCATTATGAGGGAATATAGTGATTTATATCCTAAGTAGTTTCCCGAATTTCTCCTAGATCATCTGGTATAGTTCTCAATAGAACTCATACGTCAAGATAATACATTATTTAAAGTAACCTACAATATGGCCCCATTTGTAGTTGAGGTGTTAATGAAATAACTATAATTCAATTTGTAAAATATGTTTATACATCTTAGTGCATCACCTTGGGGTAATCGAGTGTTCTTTTTCATGAAGATGGATAGATCATTGTGGTTGCGTATCATTTATTAAAAACATAACAAAATCACTATAAAGAACAAGTATCCTCTTACATTGTTTAATTAATTGTTCAATCAACTACATAGAGCTTATTACATCTCATTGGTGGATCTTCATTTTTGTTATCATCAACATAGGTTGATGTATGATGATATTCTCAAGACTACATTCCCTATAAGTTATAGGCATTATGAGTTTCATTAATTCCCATAGGGAATACGAATTCCCCTAGAATATGCATAGAATTCATTAACAGATTCTTTATAAACTACCTTTACAACATATTGGCAGTGTTTAAAAATGATATTCTCATATAATAAAAGATAATGAAGGAACATGAAGTACATATATGGATTTTAGTGGTGATATAAATGAAGATTAAATTGTATTACAGGTTCAGAAAGTGTGATTTGTGGATGAAACAAGTGCTATTATGAGGAAACATTATCAAAATTGATGGAATTTATATGTACCATTCAAAAAAAGGAAAATGTGGAATGGAATAGATCCTTTAGTGTCACAAATATTGATAGTTTTCATAGATTAATAGGATTATATTGATGTTTTCTAAGATATTTCTCATGATTTTCTAGCCCAATAACTACGAGAACCTGGATAGGGGTATTGTATGTCTAGAAAAGAAATTGATAGGGATTTTTCAGGGAGCTAATCGAGAGGCTAATCACTACACCTATAATCACATTACCAACATGTTGAGAATGTTTTTTGATATACAGTTATGCATCAATGAAATGGATTTAGATTATACTCATGAAGAATGATAAACTGTAAGACTATACCTTACAAAAGATGAATATCCATTAGTAGAACTACCCAACACATGATCTGGAGCTAGAAACAGTCATTTTTTACTTGAAAATATGGTGGAAGAACCTATATGGTGAAAATTATTCCATATATACCGATCACAAGAGCATAAAGTATATATTCAAACAAGAGGATATCAACTTGTGTTAAATTATATGGTTATATGTAATCAAGGACTTATAATTCTCTATACACTATCATCCGAGGAAGGCGAACATGGTATGTGATTCTCTTATTAGAAAAGAACCTTTTACTCTATCCAGGTTGTGAACTGAGAAATAACCTATATTCATGGATCTGAAATCAATGGATTTTGATATCATAACTCTATAAAATACATCATAACATGAAAAATTGATTGAATAACCATATATCCCAGAGAATTTTATGGGGGGTGAAGGGATGATTTGGAGTTACAAAAAATGTGAATGGATTAATGATAGGGATGATACATGAGTTCCATATTAATGATAACTACATGATTTAGAATGGAATGAGGATCAATGTACCATATCATCCATGTTTATATTATTTTAAAAAAATTATGGAGTTATTTTGAGACAATGTGTTAATACGACATTTGATTCTAAGGCACATGGTGCATCAAATAAATGTATGATTTATTTTTATGTTTAATAAAAAAAGTAGGTGACCTCAGTTTATGAATCATTCCAATGAGTGCTCAAATTTGATATTTGAGGGAATCGTTGTGTTCAGAGTAGCATGTATTTATTAGATAGGACCTATCCTTTACTGTTGGAGGTCGACTATAGAAAATATTTTTCAAATATTCTAATAATGAAAAAAAAACATATTTTTTTATAACATTTCATGATGCGGTATTCATTCCACGACACAACGACAATGTAGTTGTTTCCTTTCATAAACGAAAATGAATATCGATGTCACTAAGCATCAAAACAGAGACACTGAAATGAGATTATTAATTTAATATCTTGGTAGGAAAATGGGATCATATTCATGATCCCTAGAAGCTGTTGAAAAAAAATATAAGGAAAACATGTTGTCTAATCCCCTCATTGAAGAATGAAAAACTATGAAGGATTGATGATTGGATTCAGAACAATCATTGGAGGATTGAATAATGACATATTTAGGACTCATGATTCATCAATTATTGATCTAATCCTAGAGGTAGGGGTTTTATTTATATTCTATTTTATTTCCCCATTCCTGTTTCTAATGACGAAAATGAACCAACCCATGATTAGATTAATCCACAGTTTGATCATTTATGCGGGATGATTAAAAATACAATATTAATGTGGGATTTAGATATTTGTGATTTGTAATACCTTCCTTTTGATCCTTATAAGAATAAAATATCTGTTCTAACATAAACAAAAGAATGGATCCATTAAAAATATTGTTCTTGGTTCCTTTCCCATCCTCGTTCTTGAGTTCCTCACCGGTGAACCACCATAGTTGCGTCAGACTTTTATGGGTGGTTCTAAATGTGAAAAGAACACCAGAGCAATGGAAATGTGATCTTGAACCCAAATTAGTGAAGATATTGACCCAAGGAGTGAAATGGTGTTTCCAGTTTCATAAATGGGAAACGACAGCCACAGTGGCGGCCTGCGGAATGAGACCCTCCTGCTGCGGTGGATGGCAGCACCAGTGGTGGCGCGCAGTGGTGTGGCCACCCGGTAGAAGTGGTCATTGGATCAATGGAAATAAGTAGACACCCTCAGGGTATTTGTTGTGGGGCAGTAGATAGGTGCCACCAACAATAGGCCTCGACAGATGCGATAGGGGGTCACGTCACGCCGTGCCGGGACCCTATGACAACCACCGTATGGTGGTCACATGGAGTAACACCACAAAAAAAGTTTTGGGAGCCCCATATTGATGTGTAGTTGATAGAAGATCCACTTCGTCACTTTCAGTTTAACTGGTCCTCATTAGTGTACTAGGCTAGAGCCAACTAACCATGCTGGTAGTGGGTCGAGTCTAGTAGGGATGGGACGAACTCGACGGATCCATTCAGACCTTGTGGTTTATGTTGGGTCGGTGGGTTGGGTTAGACCCATCATTATATGTGTGACTATCGGGCCAAATCAGATAGGTTAGTTGGGTTGGTTCGGGCATGGTTTCTCCATCTAGGTCAGACTGAGCGTAGACCCCAGATGCCCCTTTTTACTAAAACTCCCATAACTCTAAAACTATGTGTCCATTTGATGAGCCGTTTGTGGAATTGGTACCCTCATGGTGAGGTGGTCGTTTTTAGATACTCAAAGTGAGTTTCGATGAAATTTTTTATATGGACTATTTTCTTGGAGATTTTATTCTCTCAGAATGAGAGTTCTATGGACAGAATCCTGCAGTTGGCTGCAACCTAGAAGATATGTGATTACATAGAATCTGTTACTGACCTAGAATTTGTTTCATACATAGACTAGGTTTATTTGCTAGAATTTATGTCTTACCTGTACTAGGTATCTTACATAGATGTGTGTCTTTCCTAGATTGAGTTGGCACTCCCCTATCCTACAAAGGTACGGGTCCTCTAGTCTTTGATGACACTTTATATACTACCAAAACTTCATGTCTCACCATCAATCAGTGTGTTTCCAACACTTCATGTGTTATAAACAACTTGAGTGTTATCGACACGATGTCAATTACCTACCCACCATGTGTTTCGACTAGGCAGTATTATGTATTCTTGCGATAATCCAGTTTACAAACCATATAAGTATACATGGTGTGAGATAAAAATAATGAATCTCTTGATTATTCTTCTTAGAGGCTACTGTCTATGTACCTCTTTTAATGACTTCTATGTGTAATTCATGGTGATTCATTTGTTGTATAATTCATGTGAATCCTTTATGGTATTCTTTAAGTGATTCCTTTGTGATAAAATTCATGGTATGTAACATTTTTCACTATTCTGTTTCAGAATTTTATCCAATCGCAACCAAAAGAAAGCGAAAAAAAGGATGTTCCAATAGTGGTACGAATGCCATTCAATACCCCCTTTGACATAAAAAAGGAACCTCAATGATAAAAAGGCACCATTACATAAAAAAGATACAATGTAAATATATCATGACTAGACCACTGGGGACCACATGGCTGGCGGTTACATGAGTATGACAAACTCAATCCCACATACAGTGGGCCATTGGATGGAGACTAGGGACAAGTGGGCTTATCATACACAAGTGAGGAATTATCCTAATGTGGATGTATACTCATAGACATCTCCAATATCATACAATATTGAAATTAAAGATAATACAACACTTAAAAATTGATTAGTAGCATCAGTCAAAAAATAAGAGTAATGAAAATGTGTTGAATTTGATAAAGGATCCAAATGCAAGCCCAACAAAAATTGGAATGGAGTCCAAAATACATAGAAGGGGGAGATTACAATAAAATGTTCCTATTATAATGACCAACAATATCCCTATCCAAATATGACCTTCGTGTTCTTCTAGTCCACCAAGAATTGCAACAAATGACTAGTCATCTATGTTATTCATGACTTATGTAGGTAGAGCCCATACAGTGGTGAGTATAATAATTCTTATTATGACACCTCGATTTCACTAAACATAAAGAATTATATATTTCTCATCTCATCATAAGAACATGTCTATTAGAAATATAATACATAAAAATACATAAAATGAAATAATATTGGTAGAATTTAATTCTCAATGTAGGTTCATAACCACAATTCAATCACACGAATATACTTGAAAGATTAAATAAACACTTTTCCTGGACAAATTACTCTATGTGTTTGATATCACTTATAGAGTCTATCTCAGATGTTGTGTTCCTATGTTCTCGGCGTGAGGAAGTATTGAAGGCATTGTTGAAGTGATATATATAAAGATGGTGGATCACACACAAGGACACATGATATTTTGAATATCCCATATATACTAACCCACATAGAATGGGATTGACACTCGTATATAGATAATCTTAATGATCACCATGGGGGGCGTCAAGAACTATATCTGAAAAAAGTATTATCTAGTGGATCACAATCATTTTTCAATTATTTCATATTATACACCATTTAGGGTGGATCAAGGAAACTAAATGTAATTTCATTGGACCATGCTGAGGAGGAAAAGGGAATCGAACCACCAATTGGGATGTAAACATCATGTACTAGTAGTACATGATGTTTTTCCTGAGTCCTAGGTATTATCTTGTTTTTCAGACAAATCTCATGTACTCAATGACATGCAGGTGTACACCTATGAAAGATCATTTATGACTAGTGTTTCTCAAAATCATGGTTGTGTCTATGTACCATGTTTTGATTGATACATCAATGAATGGTTGTGTACCTAGCCGTGTTTGTGCATATGTATAATCAAATACATAAACATAGTATCTAGAGATGGAAAAAATATCATGTGAAAAGTTTCACACATCATGGGATATTATATTTTCTGTAAAATCCCTAGAATCATCACTGAGGGTCCCTTACAAATAGTATTCCTAGGTATGCACGCCCTGAAATTCTAAATTCTCCAAAATCCCTTGGTTCACAACCGTGCCTCCCAATTCCATATCAGTCACCAAAAATCACATCCACATATCATGTATAATTCAAAAATATATCATTACTATCGCTAGATTCTGGAATTCATGATTATATATTATTGTAAAAATATTCATTGATATGCACTGTAATGACACCATGTTCTGTTCAAATGTTATCTAACAAAATCAAAATAATCAGTTTTCTATGATCCACCATCGATCATCATATGTCATTTATCCCCAATAATACTTGAAATATCATATTACACATGTAGTATAGATCTATTTCACTGAAAAAAGTTCATGTAATGATTAACTACCAGATACATGTCAAACTTTGGGAGAAGTAAATTTCTTCCAATAAACATGTGAACAAATGGATGAATAATAAAATAAATAAAATAGAAGAACAAACCTCATATATAATTTATTTTTAAAATATTCGTTTCTATTCTAATGATAAATGAATAATACAAAAATATAATTAAATCAATTAAAAAATCAATCATAGATGAACAAATCAATTCTTATTAGTCGAATTTACCCATGTTGAGAAGGGTATAAAATGGACGAATCCATCAAATACAAGAATCATACCTCAAGATTAGAATGGTCACTGATTATGAACATGTATATAGAGTCATTTTATGTAATATCCATATGTTCTGTTGGTGTACTAATTTCAAACACAAGATCTAATACAATTCATCCATGGCAGTTCTTCCACTAGATCTTTTATCAAATTACATGATTATGTAGATAACCTTAAAAAACTCCATGAGGATTAAATATGGTATGGTTATTTCACTACTATAATAAGAAAATATAAAAAATTTAATTAATTAATAAATTAATTAATTATTTATTTATTTATTTATTTTCATCTACATGAACATGTTACCCAATACTGGGTTTTCAAAGAGAGTCATGTCATGCATAGGGTAAAAATCATCTTTTTAACTCAATATTGTACTCAACATTACATCCACAACTTCTTTCGGTAGTCATTTAATTTTTATAGGAAAACTAAATGTTTGTGATATTAATATAAATATTATGTGTAAAATTTAAAATCCTATATAACCAGCTTCATAATCCTTTATAATCATATATAATGGATCCAAAAATATTTCTATATTTATTTCAAATAATTTTTTGAAAAAAATGGTCTGATTAAATTTTCACCATTTAGGGATTTTTGTCCTTAAAATATAAAAATGAATACTATAAATGTTTTTTGTATATATGTCACATATGGTTCTCCGACATCTATATGCTTTCATGAAGTCTCATATGCTTCCACAGGTCATTCACCGAGGGAAACTCTCACCCATATATGATCTTCTCATTCAGATAATCAGTCTCCACATAGTACCATGTATATTTTCTCATCCACAATGTACATCTACCCATAGTCAATGAAATGTGATGGGTCGTGAACATAACTATTCTTTTATGAAACATTGACAATGTTGTGTACCCAATCTGACAATGGTAGAAAATCATATTGATATTCCAACTCAAAAACATTCAAATATATCTGTAAAGGGATTATGTGTTTTAGATAAAAAATTATCCATGAACCAAATATCAACAATGAAAATTGAGATGATACTATCAACAACACATTGTGTCCCTCCCCAGACTCCAATTAACACCATAATCTATCAACTTCCAACTTATGAATACTATATATCGTATTCATATACTCCTTGGTGATCTAGAACATCCCTATCATATCACTCATCAACTATTATAACTTAAGTGTTAACTCCCCTGGATTATTCCAACATAGTGGTGATCTTGAAAATCACTTGTATATGTCCTTAAATGGAACAATAAAAATAGTGTAATGGAAGATGTTTTTGTATGAAAAATACACCATGGGTATCTTATCCTCCCTACTATGTTAAATTTGTAAAAATTAATCTTGTCAAATGTATCATTTATACTGAATGATTTTCTCATCCCTACTAACAGTCTTGAGGGGAAGTGACTCAAACAAATTCAATTGAGTTCTAATGTCCTCCTATAATATGCTATGAAATCATGAATTGAAGTTAGAATGGTAGATAAAAATTATTAATGAGAGTGCTTTGTGGTGTTAGAATATCTCTTAAATGCAAAAGAATCTTATGGCCTCAGCTGAACTATGAAATTTTTTTTATAGGATATTGATACCTTAGTGGGTCATTATACGATCAACCTAATGGAATAAAATCCTATAGAATTTTTTTAATCTCCACCAGGAAGCCTATAAATATTCCATCCCACATACAATATGGAACCCCAAGGGGTTGATCATAACCCACTAGAACTTGGTGCTCCTCCTTCACTTTCTAAAAATATAGACTTTAGGAGAAACACTCTAATAATAAATATATTATTCATGGAAACAATAATAAATTAAATAAGTTTTAAGTATATTTTTTGCAAACCTATATGTACCACCAAATGGAATGCACAAACCTCCCTCGTCGCAACCTACCATGATTTCACTAATATCAAAAACCATCCTCTAAAATATTAATTCTTTCCCTACCTTCACAAAATCATTCTGGATAATTTATAGTCGATATCCGAGTACACGCAATCTCAAAATCTTTATCTTCCAAAAAATCTTCCCTATGATGGTAAAATATATTTTTTCTATCATCAATTGATAATAAATTCGGCGTGAAGTCTTATCATATAATGGATAACAGAAATGAGACCAATGAATATGATTCCTTGGCTGGAAACTGAAAATATGTTCTCTTACTAAAATCATCTGTCACCATGTTCCCTACTTAATATTATTGTTATCTTGAAATGACAATATTAGAAGAACACTATCCATCACCTCTATATCATGTATGGATTATTATATGAGAATATCTATATTATAATCATATTTTAATTATATAGAATAAATAGTTCACCCATTAGTTAGGGCCACCACATCATCAATGTGAAGAATAATGCTACCAACTGTAGATAAATTTTCACATCGTTCTTCCCATGAATTATAATTTCCATAGGCCAAAATAAATCACCACCCGACTATGAATTAGATAAAAATTATTTCATGTACCTTAGGAATCACAAAACACTCTGTACCTACCACCATCGTCTTGAAATCTCAATATGGAGGTCTTTTTCATCATTTCCTTCAACTCTATAAAATATTTTTAGAACCATTGCATCCAGGAAAAATTATTTTCCTTCTACTTCAATTCACTAAAAGGTTTAAATATAATTGAGAATTAAGAAAAATATATTTTTAATATATTCAACTGAAGGAATTAATGCAATATGTTGACACACGTGGGAAGTGTCCATGATAATAGTTCCACAACCTTTAGTGGGTCCACTGTGATAACATTAACATAAAATGTTTTTCTTATTATTATTCCTCATGAATATAGAAATTAAAATTCGAGAAATTATCAATAATATAGTTCTAGAATATTAATTACTGAGGAATCCTCGTGTGTCTCATGTTTTCCACCTTGGACACCAATTACACAATGGCATTGCCGATGAAGTCTACCAAAAACTATCCTATTAAACAATAAAATATCTGGTTCACAAGCCTCAACAATATTGATGGTATTTTATTCATTACAATGGTAATCACCATGTACTAATAGTGTCTATATCATTATCAGAATGTTATCTTGTGTAATGCCTCATCGTGCACTTGATGATGGAAATAGTGTAATCTGATGTCAATATTCTAGAAACATAGTTCCCCTTACAATTGATTAATGTTGTGATCAATTTATTCAAGTGGATACATATTCTATGAATTAAGTTTATTTATGTGTCGATAATACAAGAATAAAATAAATTACCCATTCACAATAATGGATAATAACAGTAGGGTTTCCATGTGTAAAACATTGGTTCCATCAAAAATATAACATAAAACCCATACCTCATAATATTGATTTATCATACAATAATATTTTGGGTATTAATTGTTTATTTTTCGAACACATAGTATATTTTGAATTTCCATGTTCATAAATATACACCACATAAATTAATAACATATTAAAAAATTAAAATATTTCATAAAAAATGTAAGAATGTACATTAAAAATCATTATAAAAGATGTATACTATATAATCATAATCGTTAGTAGATTAAAAATCCTAGACTTTTTGTATCCCCAATGTTCAAACCAAACATATAGGATGTCATTAAACATCAATAAATACAATGATCACAATGATCAAAACCATCTATGTCTTCTTATCCCTAAAAGACTTCGATCATCCTCTTTAGAATTTGTAGTCATATTATCCCTATAATCCATCAATATAAAACATATACGGAAATAATATTATAGATGGAAAAGGTTATATGGAATTTTAAACCCCCACCCATATTTATTAGAACAAATACAATCTAATTATTTACAATGGCTGAGTAAAAATACATTAGTAGAGAGCATTCTTACAATTGGTTGATTCACAAATTCATCATCTCTCAAATTCTAAAATGAACCACTATTTAAAAGAACACATAAAATGATCATGTTCTAAACTTCTTGAAGATGTATGTAATGGAATTATATGAGATCAATATTTAATGTTCATTATGTTATGTAAATCACCATCAAGTGTTGTTTTGATAGCATCATCACACTTTTATTAAAATATTCAGACAAGTAGAAGTAATTATGACCATCCAATTATAAAATTTAATATTCTAATGGTATTGATTTTGTTTTTTACAATATATCAATAACCAAATTATTTTTATGGACAAGACTTTTTCAGACTGATTCACTAATATTAGTAATTACAATTGAAAAAAATTCATTAATCTAGAGGAATATAATTTTTCCATATGATAGAAACAAATTTTTTCACTCAAATAGTATTAGACGAAGTCTGTCTGATATATTATATTATTTTAATTCATTGAAAAAAATATTCAGTCTAATATTATAGACTAGGTCAATCCAATGGACTAAAATCATCTAGTCTGATGGAATAAAATATGAAAATTTGTTATAATAAAATTATTTAGAAAAATATACAATACAAGATAAATTTGATGGATTAAAATCAGTCTCCCTAATTGACTAATCCATATCAATAATATAGACTAAAATAGTGTAAAAAGTTTATATTTTTTAGTTTATATTTATTTCTATATCTGGTAGAAAAATGTTTTAAGCGAATACATTATAAATGGTTTTTGGAATATCATGTTTATAAAATATTTTTCATTTAAAAGTGTGTTTTTAATTTTTAAAATAAGGATATACATTCTAAAATGTATAAATATTAACTAAACATTCAACTCTAATTACGAACTACCTCATAGTTTCATTCAGATAACAACTATAGTAATATATTGGTTAATGGTGCCACAACTATATATGATCAGTACATGGATAAGATAACCAACCACAACACTCACAATAGGGATACAATTTACATGATCATACATCCCATTAAATTATTTATATTTGGGTGATATAGGTATCAGGAGGTCTGTTGATGAAGGAGTGGATGAGTAATAGATGAATTATAAGGTGTGGGAGGTTGCATCATAGAGTTGGGTGCAATGGTATATTGGATGCCTTTTGGAGAAGTGGATGTCCTTTGATGTAGAGTTTCAAGATGATTAGCCTTGGTAGCTCTTAAAATTATGTATTGTATATGGTGTGGAGGTGAGATGGGATATACATTCATTGAGAGTCTAGTTTAGAGGCCCTATAAATTTTTGGGTATTTATGAAGCGGACACCCGGTTGAATGGTTTTATGACTGAATGTTGAATTTTAATAGAATACCAAACTTCCCTGAAACACAGATATATTTATAGATGTTTATGATTCCATTATTGATTTTCATGGGGTTGTGGTGTGCTATATTTGATGTTCTATTTCATTAACCAAGGAAGGAATTATATCACAATGATTTATGAAAGTGATACAAAAGGACAATAGGTGCAACTTTTATTGTATAAAATCTCTTGGTATTGCATCACAGATTTGGGTGAAGGAATATTCTATATAGTATAGCTCATGGGTTGTATCATGGTCTATTCAAAAAAAATATTACATAAATTTGAAACACCCATTGAAACTAATAAATATTTTGAATATTTATTTGAATATTAGTATGTATAGTTGTCGTCATAGGAGGTCTATCATCCCCTTTTAAGTATATTATCCCCAAAATTAAGATATTAATTTATGGAAACAAGTTATGAGTTTTTTCTATAATATATTTTATTCATTTACTTTCTTATTTGGTTAATATTATAATCATTGTAATTGTTTCATAGGTATATTTTGTGAAAATGTTTATTTTATCTTCTGTTCTTGTTTGTTAATGGATACTTGGTTTGAACTTATTCATGTGGTCATCTTATTATATCATAAAATTATATAGAGAATTCATGAATCCTTGATTTATGTGGGTGATATTACATATCTCAATATTTTGTTTGATCTATGAAATTTGAATTCCTCAATTTTCCTTATATTGATGGTAAACATTTCCATAACATGATATTTAAAAATATTTAATTAAATTGAATTGATGTGATACATTCACAAGTATTTATTAAATCCCTTTTTATTTCCACATGATAACTCCTAAAACAAGTTAACATTTATGTTTTTTCTACTTTTTATTTATTTCATGAACCACTATTTTTTTTCTAGAACTCACCATTCAAAACAAATTAAACCTCCATATATAGATATAATTATTTTTGTGTAAATCTAAAAATTATTTGAAAATAAGAATGCATAAAGTAATAAAATATTATGAAATACCTCAATATATTTGAATATAAAATGGATTTAGAATTTAAATTTATCATCTACATTATATGGTGTGTATGATATTATACTGATGATTTTATTGATATTATAGGGTTTTATGACTATATTGGTGATAATTAGGATATACAATAATGTTGAATATGTGGCTTGCATTTTGTTGTAATTTTTTTTGTTGATGGTACATTTGTAGAGGTTTGTTGAAAATTGGTGTGGGATAGTGTAGATATTGTAAGACTAAAATTTTCTAGTTTCCTAGTTGTTATAGAATTTTATTTTGATGGATAAATTTGAAATCACATGATTTAGAAATAAATATTTGTGTTAGAATTCAATTTTCCCAGAATCTGTTGAAACAATATACAAAATATATGATCAAAAAATTGAATTTTTCTTTTGGAATTGTCTTCTATTATTTGTGGAATTGAATTATATTTAAAATTTAATAGGTTATTAAATTGTAAAATATGCAAATTATATCTATATTTAAATAAATAAGAGAATTATTAGGTTTTTTTGTTATCTTTTCTAGTGAGCTAATTATAGTGGTGGTATCTATTGTTGGAGGATGTTGTGGGGTAATGAGGTATTTTTTTGGGATATATAAGTGAATCTATTTTAATCTTTTATGTTGGGAATTTTTTTGGAACAAAATAGTTTTATATATTAGTAATTCCATAAATACCCCACATATATTAGAAAATCCTATTAATGACAAAATATTTTGATTTCCCTTGTCTTTCCCAAATATCCCTGTTTATGTGTATGGATGGATTACTACCCTATATTATCTCATCTCTATTTCAAACTAGTAGGATTTTTTTCTAGTTTTATGTGATGGTGGGGTAACCTAGTGGGTTCCATCATTGGAGGGGAGGTAGAAATGTTGATTCCTCTATGTTAAGGGTAACCCACTGTAGTGGATATATGATATGGATAATATTTGTGATTTAGATTCCCAACTATAGAGGGGTCAATTAGTGATAATTGGGATGAACTCCGAAAATTTTATTTCCTAGTTGATGATGATAGATTAGGATTCCAATTATGTTTTGGTGGGGGGGGTGGGTTGACTGATGATTTTTATGATTGAAAAATATGTAAGAAATGGCAGTATAAGAAAATTATTATTGAGCTAAGGGAGTGGAAAATGACTGGGGGACTAGTTTTGGAGGACCATGACTTTTATAAATTAATTTGATACCATTTTTAATAAATTTGATGAATAATTTGGTGATTGAGATTTCTAATGGTCGGGATGGGTTATAAGAAATTAATTATGGTCTTCTTAGTTCTATTATTCCTTCATTAGAGAATTATCTGGCTCTTCTCACATTTTCACAAGCATCTTTGGGAGTGATCCTACTTAGTATACTTGTAATTATTATCAAATATATATACAATATATTTATACATTTAAGGATATATTTTATATTGATTTATGAATTAATATTTTGGTGGTTGGACCGGGATTGACATTTCATTTGTAGGTTTTATTTGTAATTTTCGTTTGGAGAAAATTACTTGTACTCAATGAAACACATTATAAGATGATGTTTAATTTTTAGTTATTACATGGTGATTTAACAATGGCATATATTTTCAACCTATTATTTTATATGTAAATAAATAAAATTGTATGTTAGATATAATCAGTTCATATCTCTAACATGGGTCCTATTAGAGGTGGTCTCCAGGGGTCACTTCATGCCCTCATTGCCCGCCCATAAGGCATATTAATGTAAAGGGAATTGTGATGGAGTGGTCTACAGGGTTCACCCATAGGGTACTCACATTCAAATGAATAACTATTTATGTCACTAGGGGTGGACATTGATGAAATAAGTATTTTAGGGAGACACTAGTGGGTCATAGTTTCGAGAACGATTATGACATTCATGCTATCATAGGTGACTTTTTGGAACTGTGATGGTCAGTTGGGGGATAAAATTTTCACCATTGAGTCTTCATTTTTAGGTTTAGATGTGGTTTGTGAGACACTCTCTTCCATTTCAGAAACACTCCCTTAGTAATCACCTATATGATACAAGTGACGAAAATGTCAATGGCACAGTCTACCATTGTGCATGAAATGTTAATTTGATCCTGAGTGATTAATAACCAAATGGATTATTATTTAAAAATTTCTACGAGGATGGAAAATGAAACAGCTATGTTATGAACACATTCAATTAGAGAGAAAAATACAATAAAATTGAATCTAATTCCACAAGAATAAAAATAATACTTCCATGTAGACAAGGTAAATAATTCAAAAAACTTGTTGAAGGCCATAATATATGAGTAGTAATTGGATAGTGTTCGATAAGATAAGTTTTTATGTTATATAGAGATAGTGCACTACCAATATGGAATTATCAACATCTTCACAGATTTAGAAACATGATTTAAAATATAGATGCTCATGAAAAATTTGAAAAGATACAAAGAGATTATATAAAAGATTTAAGTAGATGATATATGAAAAAGGGACCCCCCTCTATAAATAAGAGGGTTTGGATACTATAAAAAATATCATAATATCACACCAGGTTACTACTGCTTTGTTATAACTTCTTTTATATTACTATACATTTTATTCTATATTTTTTACATAAATTTAATTTATGTATTCTATTAATCAAATTAGACACTCATTTTTCACAATTTTTAATTCTCTATATTTTCTCATTCTCATATTCAACATTCTTCCTCCATGGAATATTATTGCGGACAATAAGTGACTAAAAAGAGGCTTTTCCTCAGGGGAGGATAACTATTTCCTATATTTTAGTTTGAATTTCGAAATGATTTCAATTTATTGGTGGTGTAATAATTTCGATTATAAAATTTTACTCATTTTCCAATGCATCATATGTCATGACTTCATCAATATTATTATATATAAATATAATCCCTTTGTTATATTGAAAACACGTTCTTGACATGAAGTATCTAAGATATTCATTTGATGAATCAACATACAATGGAGTTGGGTATTAATGTTTTCCAAAATCTCGATTGAGGTGTTCTATAACATTGATTATAGGAGGTGGTGGAAAAAAAATTCATTGGAATTCGAGATAAAAAACTACTAAATAAATGGGTAGTAGCTCAAGAATGTGATATCAGAATTGAAAAAGTCATAGTGAATTTTATACATTTAAAAATAAAAAATGAATTAACCCAAGACAAATCCCTAATGTAAATGTTCATTTTTAACCTCCATTATGTTGTATAACATGTCAGTTTAGTTTATCATTCTTTCTCCTATCAATTTTCATTGTTTTTTAAAAATAAAAAATATTTATGGGTTAATTATAATTATTAAGTAAAATTTTTGGAAACTCATAAAGTGAGACAACCCTAGTTTTCTATCCAGAATCACTTTGAAAATTAAAATAGTATCTTTTTCCACATCCTATGACCAACATTGATAAAAAATTGTATCTATTATCTTGTAACCAATTAGATTCATTCTTATATTTATATTTTTAACCATATAGAGAGTATATACATTTTTATTAGTAATACAAATCATCAAATATTATATTTACATGGGGTTTTCAGATAATTAATACTATATATGGAATGATTACCACCAAGTGTACGAGTAATTAGAAGAAGTTGATAATAAAAAATCACATGTTAAATAAAATATTTATTACATTCAAAAACTATATAAAATGATAAAATTGTGTTTGAATATTTTTATGCATTTGACTCCACAAAAATATAATGTAAGAACCTTGTGTTCGATAGTGTGTATGACACTCAAAAACAAGAGCGTAATGTAATATCCTGAAACTTTATAATATATTTACTATATAAAATATATTAAAAATATTTCCATGCAATAAATTCTGAGTTATCATTCTATGAACATGAATTTGGGTTATCGTACATCATAATCTAGAACAACCTTCCTCTATAGCTTGTGTTACATGAAAATATGACCTTCTTCGATGGATTACATTGTACGCAATACCGAGACCTATTGAGAAAGAATCTAAAATTTAAAAATAGTTAATTAATATAATAAGATAAAAATGTTCATTTATAAATATTATTAAATAACATATGAAAATATATGATTTATACAAGTAAATCATTGGTTACAAATAAATTATAAACGAAGATAACAATTGAATATCAAAAGCATATTTGTATAGAAAAATATTTTTTTATGATCAAGAAGATATTTTAACATATGAAATAAAGTAATTATAAATATATTTTTATTTTAATATAATATATAATTTATTTATTAAATAAAATGTTTTTGATATTAATACAACATATTTTCTAAGCATATGATAGTATCAAACCCAATAAATCACATAAAACCCATTATTTTGGCATTTTTAACCACCTTATAATGGTGAACGCATTTTAAATCTTAATTTTTTCACTAATAATGATTTAATATGAATAAATAAACATAATTTATGAATTTTTAATTTCATAATTATTATAGGATTAATTTATTGGATTTTTCTGAGAAAAAATCATTTTTAACGAATAGTGAAAAATAATATGTTTTAGTTAAAAACAGCCTTTTGAATAAATAATTATTAATGACTACTTATATTATAATTTATTTAAAAGTATCATTGGATAAATAATAAATATATTAATATAATTTAGATCACTATAATCAATAAAACATTTAAATTTAATTTAAAAACACAATAATCTTTTGAACAATTTTCTACTAAAACAGTAAATCTGTCTGTCTATGAGGATAACATTAATCATAAATTTTACGCAACTAGGATTCTTATTTTGAAAATATGACATATAAAATTAAAATAAATATAAAATTTTTGTTATTATAATATCACCATACATTTTTACAAAAATGATTACTGAAAGTGATTAAAATTTATTATAGTAATTAATGTTTTATTAGTCATAAAAATGGAATAAAACCCTATGTTTAAAGGCCCAAATGACATATCCACTACTCAAAAACCCATTAATTTTAAGTATTTATGGCTTTAACCTTCCTTTAATGTGTTTGGGTGGTTTTTTTGTAAAGTTTGTTAGGTAATAACATGTTAACACATAACATCTTTTCAAAAATACCATGTGAGTCCTTTTCCTTCAATATAAAATTCACAAACTCTACCCATTCCTCACACTTCTAAGTCCACTTAATTTCATGAATTCCATGAGAAAATAGTATCAAATAATTACTATCCTTATTTAAGAAAAATTAATTTGGGATGAAAACTTCCAAAACATCCTTGTGGTTCCAGCCAAATGATGTTACCTGATTAAAAGGTAATATCTTTTCTTAATCCCTGAAGTTTTATTTCCATTCCCCATCCCCTAATATCACCTTATTCTACTAATGTATAACTAAAACATTATAATATATATAATACAATAATTTTGTGATGATATTTTTACCTAACCATATACACACACACACGTCTAATGAGTATCAAACTTAATGTTTCTGTTGATGGTGAACTACTATCATACAAAACTATGATTGTTCATTGTTTCATTACTGCCTATCATGGTGTCCATTATGATGTTAAATTTATTTATATATTTTATATTTTATATTTTTTTATGTTTTTATACATTTTTTAACATTTTATAATTCATAAATTTAGATCATTCCATTTTATGTTAATATGACAACATCATTTGAGGAAGCCTGCACTACCACCCCCTAAAAGCGATGTGATTCATTCACACGATACATGGAATGTATAAATTATGGTTATAAATAAAAATATGATACATAAATAACATATATATACGATATAAATTATATAAGTTCCTTTTTGTATATATATATATCATTATCTTTATTACCTTTTCACAGACATTAAAAGAGATAACGTCGTTCGTGGACGTGTGGACTACCACCACCTCGATATAATGTGATTCATTTTTCTCCAAAAAAAACTATATATAAGTATATATTAATAAATAATATTAATTCATATTAAAAATTGAAAAATCTATAATGATTTTATATACTTACCTTCTTTCTGTAATGATCATTTAAAAATGGGAATGTTACTCATGCATTTGTATGGCCTATAATATCAATGATTGTAACATTGGATCATTTTTGTAACCATATTTAATGATTTATTTTAAATTTATAATTCATGTAAAAATATAATAAATATTTCATAGTTATTATTTTGGGTATGTTTTCTAATGACCCCCATAGACCATAGTTGACCAATGATAATTGTTTTCAGAGACAAACCGAATTTAGTCAAAACACTCGATGAAAATATAATTGTTTATGTACATGTACACAACATGGTAATAAGTGAAATTGATGAAATTATAAATATTAAAAATAATATTAAGAATGTATAAAATTATCATATTTTCATTACACATAAATTTAATGGACATTCACTCATAAAAAATCACAAGGTATGGTATTCTTGTCTCATTTTCATTATGTGAGAAATACATAATTTTTCCACACATAATTACTTATATAGACATTACATACTATCACATTGACAAATAATATCATTATTTATATTATCTTAATTTTTTAAAAAAATTTATTTAACTATTATTAACATTATGTTTTAAAATCCTTTTTTACTATATTAGTAAAAGATTCTAATCTTACTATTTATATCCATGAAATAAATGTCATGTTCACTACTTAAATTTTTTGTGTGGTTCTTATATTGAAATTTTTATATTATATCTTGAATTCATTTTCCCTTCATGTTTTTTAATACTATTATTCAATATTATTCATTCTCTAGTTTTATGATTTAAAAATATTTCAATGTTTTATGAGACACTTTGGAATGTTTAAATATTATTTTCTTCAAGACTAATCCTACTGACCTCATAATGGAATTTCTATTCAAATAAATTATATGAATTTTTTAATAACTCCTTGAATTATCTTCTACTTATTCATGTCCATTTCAAGTGTTAGTACCATTTTTCCACTCATTGGTACTAGATGTTTTTGGAAAATGTTTTTCAAAAAACCAAACTTTAAATCTCTACTTAGTCAGAGAACCCATTTTATTCTAAAAATTATATTTTATTAAAAGTTTTTTATAAATGTTTTTAAATTATTTTTTAAAGGAATTTTAACCCTTTTTTCTTTAACAAATTTTTCCGAGGAATGTTTTCATTGTTTTTCTAATGAGGCATTTTCTATGGTTTTTAATTAAAATGAAATATTTTGATAGCTCGTATAAAATGTACAAATTCATCTACCATCATTTATTTGAGGCCTCCTCTTCATGTTTAAATAGTTTATTTTTAAATGGAAATTACATTCATAACAATTTAAATATATATATATATATATATATATATATTCTAAAAAAATATTTTTAAATTTCAATCTTTTATTTCATCAATGACAATGGCCCTCTATTTTAATCTACATTGGTTTGATGTATTAATATAATCCCTATTATTTCTAGTATGTTAATTAATTTTCCCACGAAATTATTCATCTTCAATTCCTTGATTTATTTTGTTGTCTCCATGAAATATTTTTTTATTATGATCATATAACTTTTAATTTCCACATATTATCAATTTTATTTTTCATGGATATTATTACTACTTGAACTGTATTCCATTTTACATTTAGTTCCTACTATAACACTTTTTTTATTAATTGGTTAATTATTAATAGATCTTTATTTCTCATTAAATATTGTTATTTGATATGTCATATTATTTATTTTTATTATTCAATATAAGGAATGCTTTGGACTGGAAATTAATGGTAGGACGCGAAAATTATATAGCTCTTTGATACATGGGAATGTTCTAATGAGTCGAATTACTGAGAAAATGGGTTTTTACACATAGTTTTAAACCTTCTTGTGAAACATCATGATAGTAATAGTTTTTCATTTGCATGAGACATTACGTCAAAAAAGAAATAAATTTCCCTCAAATTAGATTCAGTTATTATTCATCCATGAAATTTTTTGTCGATAAATCAATGGATACATTTCATTTCAGTTCATTGATTAATGGATTGTGTTTTAGTCTCAAACCATTAAATATTTATTTTTTCTTGTCTAATTATTATAATGGAATATGTTTCCAATTTTTACCATTCCATGTTTCTTTGTAATTTCATTGATTTTATCGATTTCTTGGCATTTGGGTTTAGTTATTTACATTTCCATTTTTACTATTTACATTGAATCAAAATTACATCCACTATATGTTTCCCTTAGTGAGAATTTATGCTCACCCTTATTATGTTTCATTTTCCATTAATCCAAGATGCAAAAAATGACTGATATGCATGAATATACTAGATTGATTAGAGATAATCCTCATAGTGTATTTGTTTATAAGTATAAAAATAATTTTTAATTAGTGCGTCCATTTATAAGACAATTCTCATTTGTTGTATGGTTTACAAAGAGTACTAAATAGATTAGTCCTTTAGGGATTGATTCCTTGTAATTATGCCAATTTATTTAGGAGTAGACCCTGACCCTAGGTTATACGGGGTTGGGTTGCTATAATTTATATAAATGGAAGATTAGTAGCAACCATGGGAACTAGATTTTTGAAAAGCTATATTATAAAATATGACCCTAAAGTAGACTTTTACGAAGTATAATTGAAAGCTTCATAGTATTGGTAATGTATAGATTTTTATGGACTTAGTAGAAATACATATCTATATAGATTTTACAAGTGGATGTGGTTATGGAACATATTTTCATTGGAGTAACAACTTGGAAAAGGTGTTTCAGGCTTCACTCGGGGTAAAATGGTACATGAAAATGGTCATTACTACGCACTTGGTTTGACACTCTTGGGTGATATTCATATGATAATATAATTTTTTCATTACAAACCATTATAAATTCTATGGATACATAATATTTTACATAGAATAACCTGATGGTTGTTTAGATTGAGGATGAGGTGTTGTTATTTAGAAATCCAACTAATAATATTGTAGATAAACTCTAGACCACAGAATGTTCTATATGAAAATGAGAGGAAAAATTATTTACATACTAATGTTGTATTGGAATCCATAGTTAAAATGATATTTAGTGATTAATCTAAATTCAAGGATGTCAATCATATAAATTTTAGAAATTATATTAATATGTTTATAGAAAACGATAACCTATAACATGGGGGATAACCAATCATATTTGGTGAGGCCGTGGGTATTGAACCCATGACCGAAGGACAACAATGGTTTTATGACAACCGCTAACATACACAATTTACTTATTAATTTTCATTTTTTTTAGATAAACAATTTAATGAATAAATATTAATTATGAACCAATAGTAACACTTTTGAAGATTATAAATTCATATATTAACCATATCAATTTTATGAGATAGATAAAGACAAATAGTAAGCCATTTCAATATATTATATACCATACAATGAATTATATGGGTTTTTAGTGATTTAGATATATAATACTTGTAATTGGTATTTAATTCTTTGGAGTAAAGGCATGGATTAAAATTTGGTCGATGCTAAACCAAATGTTAGGATTGTTCATATGAGATTGAAACCTATTATGTTAGAATATCATGTTATATTCATGGTTAGTAAAATCATTACCGAATAATGTTAATATGACTTATAAATAACTTTATTTTTCGAATACAGATATTTTTATTGAAATTGTAGCCTTCTATTTCATCAAATAATTATGGCTTTGAGGCCCTCAACATTCATTGATCATTCACTTGTTTGTGATTGATGAACTCATCCACTCACTATAAATATTTATTCATTTCCTCTAAGTATGTATCATTACGTTCAAATAATTTTCTCCTACATAGTGACCTAGTTAAATGGTATTCCATATGAACATTATACTTTCTATTCTCTCCTTCATATAGGATTTATTAGGAACCCTTATCGTAATGTGGGATTTCCAACATAGTATGTATAAAATAATTTACCACCATTTTTTATTTTAAATTAAAAGGACATAATTTAAATAAGGTGGGTAGATTGTTATTCCCCCAAAAAAAATTATTTACCGTATGCTCGAAAACATGTATAACACTTGATAGCAAGCATGTAAGGTAATATCCTGATGCATTATAATATAATTCCAATTTAATATATATTCTACATATATCAACACAAGAAATGATGAGATAGATTGTAATGAATACTACACAAGGTTACAGTAAATCCTATGAAACAATTACCTTCTTCAATATATTCTATTACACAAAGAATAGACCTTCTTTGATGGCTTGCGCTACACACAATATTGAGTCTTACTAAGAAACAATCTATAATTAAAACATTAATATTTAACATAATAAGATATAAAAATGTTGTTATGGATATTATTAACTATATTAGGAAAATATATTATTTAAACAACTAAATCATTGGTAACAATAAAAATTTAAATGAATATAAGGGCAAATTGAATATTAAAATCATATTTTTATAGAAAAATATTTTTTTAATGCTCGTGAAGCTATTTTACAATAATAATTAAAGGTAATTACAATTATTTTTTTATTTTATTTATATATATATGTTATATATATATTCAATAAAATGTTTTTTATATCCATTCAATATATTTGGTAGTCATAATAATTATTAAACATAATATTTCACATAAAAACCTATATTCAATCATTTTTAACTGCCTTATAATATACAACCTATTTTGAATGATAACATTAACACACTTATCAATTAAATTTGATCAAGTAAATATCATTTTTGATTTAATAATTTCATAATTACCTTATGATGGTGTTTTGAAATTTTTCTTAGAAACATCATTTTTTAATTAATAGTGAAAAATACTGTATTTTAGTTAAAAACTATATTTCAGTTTAAATAGTTGGTAACGATAAATTATATAATAATTTTTTTTAATGAGATGTTGGATAAATTATTCATATATTAATATAAATTTTTTCACTATAATTAATATAAATTTTAAATTTAATATTAAAAAATAATAATCTTTTGAACATTTTTCTACTGAAACCAATTAATCTGGTTGTTTACGAGATTAAAATTAATATTTCATTTCCCAATACTATTATTTGTATTTTTTAAATATAAAATATAAGATATAAAAAATATAATATTATTTTTTTAATAAGATATAATTTATTTATGAAAATAATGTTTAAATTAACTGAGTAAAATTAATTACAGTGATTAAGTTGTAATTAGGTTGAAAATGTATTAAAACCCTATGTTTAAGGGACCATATGAATTAGTAACATGTCCAACAGAAATTTTATGGAAATATTTCTTCTAGTAAAAATACATTCATGAGTTTGGATGGGTTTTTATGACATGTATTAGGTAATTAATTTATCACAAATAACTTATTTTAAAAAATACCCATTGGGAACTTTTCCATCCCTATAAAAAGCCAAGACTTCTACCCATTCCTCACATCTATAAAATCATTTATGTTCTGAAAATAAATTCCCATATTGACTCCCATAATTCCTATCCTTTAACTAAATGAATTTCTTCGCTCTGAAATGTTTCCTAGAAATCTATTTGGTTTATACCAAAAGTAGTTACCTTATTAAAAGGTCATGTCTTTTCTCAATCTCTATAGTTTAATTTCAATTATCTGACCAATAAAATATATTTATTAAATTATTTTCTAAAAACCCATTACTATTAATATAAAATTAATTTTTTCCTAAATTTACAGATTCCATCATCTAATTTTAAACTAACAAAATGTTTCTTATGGATGGAGAACTACTTCCTCACAACATTATGGATGTTCATTCTTCCATTATCGTCTCTCATGTTGGACATTATTATATATTCATTGTTTATATATGTTATATATGATATTTATTATGTACTCATACTTATTTTAACCTTTAATAATAAATATATTTAGTGCTTTTCATTTTATAATAATACAATCACATCGTTTGAGGATGTGTGGACTATCGCCCACTAAAAGAAATGCGATTAATTCATAAGATACAAAAATGTATTATTTATGGATATAATTTAAAATATGAGACATGAATAAATTTATATATTATATTCATTAAATAACTAAATTTCTATTTATATATATATCAATTTCTTTATAACCCCTTCACACACATTAAAAGTGATAGCGTCGTTCATAGACGTGTGGACTACCACCTCCCCGACATGATCATATTCCTTTTTCAACATATAATTATATATATGTGTGTATATGATTAAATAATAATATAATTATTTTATGATTATAATTTTTTAACATTTTAGTTGCTTACATTATTTTGGGAATGATAATTTAAAATGGGAATATTACTTATGCATATGTACGGCCTAACGTCTAGATGATTGTAACATTGCATCATTTTATTAACCATATTTAAGGAATGATTTTTAAAGTATAATTGATGTAAAAATATGATAGTTATTACATGGTTATTATTTTGGATATTTTATATATTGACCGCTATTGACCTTAGTTGACCAACAATTGTTTTTTTGACACCTATACCGAATTTGTTCAAAAAAACCTAGCATAAGATTAATTGTTTAGTTAGGTGTATACAAAACAAGATTAAGTGAAATAAAATTAATTATTGTACACCTAGTTACTTATATATGTTGTACTTACTACCACATTAAGTTATAATATAATGAGTTATATTATATTTAATGTATTTAAATGTAATATCTAAATATTATTACCTTTCGGTTTTTCTAATCCATTTGTTACTAAATTAGTAAGGGATTATCATAACCATTGTTTACATCTGTGAGATAAATTTCACGTTCAAAACATACATCTTTTGTGTGATGTATCTACTACCATTTTTATATTATATAATTAATTCTTTTTCCCATCATGCTATTTAAAAAATTCATTCAAAATTATACTTTCTTGGGGCTTATGATTTAATAATGGTTCAAACCGTAATGGGACAATTTGGAATGATTAAATATTATTTTATTGACACTAATCCAAATGACCTCTCAAAGAAATTTTAGTTCAAGTAAATTCTATGATAATTTTTCAATCAACCCTTTCATTATAAATTTTTTATTCATCACTATATTTATGTGTTTTTACCATTTTTTAACTCTTCGGTACAAATATATTTTTTGACAATGATTTTCTAAAAACCCAAACTTATATCTCTCATTAGTTAGAGAACATATATTATTATAAAAATAAGTTTTAATTAAAATGTTTAGAAAATGTTTTTAAATGGATTGATAAATAAATTATTACCCTTTTTTATTTTTCCAATGTTTTGATGGAATATTATTGTATGTTTCCAAATGATGCATTCACTATACTTTTTCTTACAAAGGGTATATTATTTTTACCTTGCATGACATATATAAATTCATCAGTTTCCATTTCTTTGATTCCCCCATTCAAGGTTTATAAGGATTATATATAAAATAAAAATATTTTCCAAAGGTTTTTCAAAAGATAATAATATTTCCTCAAGAATGTTTTTAAAGGATCATCTTTTATTTAATCAATTATAATGAAACACTATTTTACTCCACTTGGGTTTTTGGTATTGATACCATCCTTATTCTATGTCTGTATGGTGTATTATTCATATTTACAATGGTAGTATTTACATTAACTTCATTGATTTATTTGTTAATCACCTAGAAAATATTCAATTTCCTACTATCATTTTACATTGATTTTTCACTTATTATCCATCTAATTTTTTAGATATATTATTATTTCCTAAACTATAATTTATATTAAATAAAATGCCTACTTTGATAGTTATATTATTAGTTGGGGAATTTCTTATAATACCGTATTTATCAATCCAATATAGTTATTTGATAAGGAATATTAGTTTGTTTTATTTTTTAATATGAGGAATGAATTAGACTAGAAATTATGTGGGGATCCTTGGCAATATATATCTCCTTGATGAATTTATATGATCTCATGAGACAAAAAATTTCACAAACTGGTTTATAACATTAATTTGTAAACTGCCTTATGAAAGGTATTTACAGTTATAGTTTTTCATTTCCCTAATACATGATTCCCATAAAGAAAACAATTTCCCTCAAAGTAGATTATGTTATTATTCATCATTCAGATTTTATGTTGACATATCTATGTATAAATTTCATTTCAATTCATTAAATAATTGAATATATTTTAGTTTCATAACATGCTATATTTATTTTTACTTATCTAGTTATTCGATTGTAATGTGCTTCTAGTTAATACCTTTGGATATTTCTTATGTAAATTCATTCATTTTATTTCTTACAGGGCATATATGGTAAGTTATATACTATTCCATATTGAGTATTCACATTGATTCATTATTTCTTCTACAATAATTTTCCCATATTTGGAATTTGATATCACCCTTACGAGGTTTCATTCTCTAGTAATCCAATATGTATACTATGAAAAATATGAAGGGATATAGTTGATGGATTGTAGATCATCATCAATGTTTATTTGTATTGAATAATAAAATATATATTTTAATTATTGTATCCTTTTGTAATACAATTATTCTTTATGTATCTGGTTTACAAGGACTACTAAAATGATCGGTCCTTCACGGTTTTATTCCTTTCCATAATGAAAATGTATTTATTATTAGACATGGGCTATGGTATATATAAGTTTGGGTTTCTATAATTCATTGATGGAGAAACCTGAAAATGGACAAGAGAAATAACCTGAGGGGTAAAATTAGGAGATATGTTTATATTTTATATTTTAAAAAATATATATGAAATTGAGGCCATACAATAAATACATAAACAACCTAACCATTTTATAAACCAAATCCATGATTTCTATAAATATCTTGATTTTATGAATTAGGAAGGTTACTTTCCGGCTAAACAATATGTTTGACATAAACATGATTTTGATAACTTATGGAATTTGAGTGTGGTATAAGTAAAATTCTTCATTAATATCAAACGTATATGATCTAACACTACACAAATTATCATTAGTAATTGAAGAATAAGTATCCGCCCATATGGTCTAATTTATAGAGAATACAGGGAATCCCAACTATATAGTGCCATAAAAAATTCTAACATCAAGACCCACTTACCAAAATAATGGAGATTTAATATGAACCTACATAAGCATACGATCTTGGCTTAAAATCTATATCAACGAATTTCATTCATTATTATTTCTTTATTAACTCCACTTTTTTTTATTTTTTTCATTCTTTTTTCTATTGATTTTACATGAATGAAAATAAAAAATAAATAAATGAATCTACTGAGGGACTACTAGAAATTCAATAACATGTTGAACATGTTTTAGATAAAGTCCTTGATGATATACAAGTTAGCATTGCAATTACATAAACAGCTACATTTTCTGAAGCAGATATTTTTTATATTCATTATTAATGTTTAAATTATATCAAATTAAATTACATTATAATCTCCCCTTTGAAAATTCATCTAAGGAATCCCATATTGGGAAATATTGGAACATGTTATAGGAGGTATCACATATAGAAACCATGGAGGGTGATCTATAATTCATCATATCGACTCCATGAAATTTTAATATTATTACCAAGGGGACGAATTTGGTTTACTCTATTCATGGACTCCTCACCAACCAAGAATAATGACATGTTGAGTAATGGAATATATTGTGGAATAAATCCAAGAAGCTCCACTAACCACCAGATTCATGATATTTTTTGGCAGTTTTTTTCAATAGGTAGGAAAAATCAGGGTCCAGCACGAGGGAGTCAACAAATAATTTTCTTCACTTTATTTTAATAGATTTTCAATATAATTATTAAAATTTTTTTAGGATACATTAAAAATTCCATATATTTATATATTAATTCACATGTTATTTGTTTTAGATTTGTTCATTTACTTTTATAGGTCCATCATGACACTAGCTACACAAATAACAGCCAAGGGTATGATAGGATTAAATCCCTAGAATAAATAAGAGTCAATTCATATTTTAATTACTATTTATATAATTTCACTTCTTCTAAATAGTTTGTTTTAAGTTTTAGATTATAGAATCAATGTAAAACTTGTAATTTCAATCCCAAGCAATGATTTCTTGGTTTAATTTTCATATATATGGGGAATGTGTTATATTGGGCCCCTATGATTCCATTTTTTAGATTAAAGTGAAAATGATATTGAATTGTAAAATTGAGAAATGAATTATTAGAGGGGATTATGGATATTAAATTGATGACTCTAGATTGAATGTAATTTATTCATTCATGTAAATGAAACATCCATACAATCTTTTACACATTTAATTTCATAAATTCATGTATATTTATTTGATATTCTTTTTAACACCAAATTATATTGTTCAAAAACAAATTCCAATTATTTCATTCAGTTAAATATTCACAATTCCATTGAACATTGAAATTAGCTTGTGTTACATGAAATCACTAAGTTAAGATTCAATTTCAGGCAGAACAATGTTTATCTTTCAAGACCATATTCACACTTTAAATTGATTATTCATTACTCGAAGGATTCTTTGATTAGGTGATTGAAGATGGGAATTCATTTTGTGTGTTATTGTAAGAACCATATGGTATGATGTTTTGAATTTGAGGGGATAGGTAGTGGCCTTTTATATTTGAGTTGAGTGGAAAAATTGCTATTTTTTTAAATGAAAAAGTAGTACCCATAAATTTTACTTGCTAAAAGTGTCTATACTGTCTTAGTTTTTAGATTTCAACATTATAATTTGTGAATATGGAAATAAAATATTTTTAGACATGTTTTTACATCATTTTGACCATTAAATATTTTATATTGACACCCCAAAAAAGACATTTTATCTTAACCATTGTAATTATTTTTTACTGCATTATATAAACATTATGGTAAAAAAGTAAGTGTAAATAATTAGAAAATAAATGTTATATGTATTCCCTTAATGGAATCCTTTTATCAAAATTCATTTCAAATTATTTGTAAAAATAAATTTTAATCAAAACCCACAGTCATAAAAAACTGTGGGGTTTTTAGGAATTGTATTTTTGGCGAATTTTTTTAACAATATTTATAATAGTAAAACAATTTTTTAATTATAATTAATATTTAATTATATATAATCTATAAAGTTCATTTAAAATATTAATAAATATGGAATTTCTAAATTAATTAAAATTTATTACATTTATGCATTTTAAAATAGTATTAAGAAAAATACCTTTTTTTAACCCAAAATCGTTATTATAATAAAATAAAATAATAATTTGATTAAAAATATAATTAGTTTTTTAAATAAAAATAAATAATAATTAATTTAATTTTAAAAATAATAAATAACAGAGAATTTAAATTTCTTAATTTATTGATACAAATTGATTTTTTTTTAAATATGAATTTTTCATTGTTCACAGAAAAATCAATATATTATGAATTATCCCAAAATTTCACCCAATTTATATATTTGTATGTTAATTTAAAAACAATCATTTTATCAAATACATTAGCTAAAATATCTAAAATTAAAATGTAATATTTTTTATTGAATGAAATAAGAATCATTTATGAAGAAATCATATTTCTAAAGAATAAAATTAACTTACTAAAATTGATTGAATATTGGCTAAAAATAAATTATTTAAATATAATAGTCTATAACAATATATGTAACAATTTATTTAAAAATATTAATACCCACTAATTTAATTTCTATGTTTTAATGGTTGTATACATCACATGTTGTTTAATTTTCATATTGTGTGTGGAATGCATTGTCAAACATAATTATATTTTCATTAATCAATAGTTGTTACATCCTCCAGCCATTAAAAAATGTAATGCTAATTTTGTTTAAATTATCTCTATAATAAAAATTTTGTTAATTGAATATTCCATATTTGTAAATCCACATCATAAAAAGGATTAACAGAACAACTTCTTGATAAAAGAGTAAGGGAAGTATAAAGGTTATAAAGAATAACACAGAAATGGTTTCAATATAGAATAACATTGGTGGGAATGGAATATATAGACATGGTAAAAAATAAAAAATTCCAGATAATGATGTGTCTAAATTTCACCTATTGAAAATAAATGATACTTTTACAAAAATATGTATTTTTCACTATTTACTGAAAAGTCAATATTTTCTGAAAAATCACAGAAGTTAACCCAATTTATATATTTGTAAGGTAATTTTAAAAAATGAATTTCATTTCATCAAATAAAATTTGTATAATATTTGAAATTAATTTATAAGAAGTTTTATTTAATGAAATAATAATAATTTTTAAAGAGAACATATTTCGGAAGAATAAAATTTACATACTAAAATTGTTGCAATATTGACTAAAAATATATAATTTAAATTTAATAGTAAATATATTTATATTTGTTAGTTAATTTAAAAATATTCATTCCCACTAATCCAATGTCTATGTAATGATGGTTATATATATCGTATATCATTTAAACATTGAGTTGTGTATTGAATTCACTCTCAAACATAATTATATTATCTATAATCACCGTGTGTTACATCCTCCCCCCACATTAAAAAATTAATCCTAAAAATTTCTAAATAATCTCTTAAATAAAATAATTTTTATTTAGAAAGACAATTTTTTAATCCACATAAAAAAAGGGTTCACAAAATATCTTCTTAATAATAGAGTAAGTTAAGTATGAAGGTAATTTGGAATAACACATAAATTTTTTCAAAATAAAAAAAATGGTGGGAAGTTAATATGTGGACATGCTAAAAGTTTATAATTTCTAAATAATAAAGGATATATAATGTGTGGCTAATTTTCACCTATTTATCATTCAATGCTCTCATGTTATGCTAATATGTATATCATCACTCGGGTTGAATCTTCAATTATAGTACTATTTATAGAGGCATTTTTTTATTTGTATTTATAATTGGATGGTTTGTTTTTGAAGATTAATTAAATTGATTAATAAATGATATTGGATTTAAAAACGTGATAAATATTATTTTGATTTAATTTTTGATGACTAATCTTATGATATCCTTTAGCATTGCTACATATTGCAATAAATTAACCCACAATTCATAATATTATTATGATTTGAATTCCCATGTTTTGAGGCTTTAATCCAAAACATAACATAACTAGTGTTCCAATATAAATAAATAATTTTATGGTAGTTTTTCATGGTTCAAATAAAAATGAAATCCATACAGTAAATAAAACATGTCATTAATCCATGAAATTTTATATTTAACACACACAATATTAACATTAATAATATTTAATGAGGTAAATCTATCAATCACATAACATCCCCAAATTATGTCTCACACAATGGGCGATTTACTCATCCATTTATATTGTTATTAATATTTTTAACATTTTTTGGGGTTATAAGTAAAAAATTGTTACACCCCGACCTTGAATATCGATTATTTTAGTCATTTTATTCTTTATTATGATAATTAATATTATTATTATTATTATTCTTTTTATGTTTATTATTAATTAGGTTTTATATTAGGGTTTTTCCTTTTCCTTTTTCTTTAGTTTATTTTTTCTAGCTTCATTATCTCTTTTTCTACTTCTTTAATTCTTCCCTCTTCTATTCAAGTCACAATGGATACATCTTTTCCCCTCCCCTCTTCATGCCCCCCTTCACTATCAGCTTCCCCTCTCACCACTCCATCTTCGGTAGCCTGACACCCCCCCTCACTCAGCCCTCTTCTCAAATGGCAGTCCTTTGGGAATCAACCTCTTTGGGTGTGACAACTTTTCCAACCTCCCCACTCCTTCATATAATTCTATTCTCTATAAAAACCAAAGGATCACCGTGGTTTAATGGTCAGATCATCAAGTTAATCACTTTTTTTCTTCCCCCTCAATCATTTTGGTGTTTTCCATCCTCCATGTCACCCTGTTTGGACCAGCTGACCCTAGGGTTTTCCAAAAACCAATTTTCGACTTATCCCTTGTTCTCATTGAGTGAATATTGTCTTTGGGGACTCTTTTTCCTTCCGTGGAAGTTTCGTTGTGAACACACACCTTTGAGGTAAGCGTTTCCATCCTGTTTCCTTCCGGTGAACACCATTGGTTCTTAGATTACTTCAATTAATTTATAAATGTTTTGTTCACCATGTTTATACTCATAGTCATCTCAATGATGGTTTTCTCATGTTAGTATAAAATGTTAATAATGGTTTTCAATGTGATAATTTTTTTATGCTATGTTTCATTGATTTAATGCACAATTTTTTCATTTTTATTCTTTTTATATATGGTTTTCACCTTGAGGATTCTTAGGGATACTTTATTGTTTTGTATTTATGATAACATAATTCATTAAAAATATCTCTCTAATTTATTCTTCAATTATTTTTATTATTTCATGTATCAAATGTACTCAATTATATTCCATTTGGGTTTTAAATAGTGACATTATATGTTTTATGTCGTGCGAAATTTATTTCGAATGTGTTTTGACATGACTATATAATGAGAGAGGATTTCCTAAATTATATGGTTATGTTTCAATGTATGCATCATTAGGGTACTTCATGGAATAGTTTTTAGGACTATTAAAAATTCATGAAATATGATTCAAAGGACCTTGAGATGCATATGCATTGGTAGTGCGTTTTTAAAAATGGGTTTCATGAATTGATTAATTAGCGGTAAATGCATTTTAAAAAACAGTTTGTGTGTTTCTATTGGATTTTTTATGTGTCTCTAGTTGTCGACACACCCAAGGGTAAAGTAGGTGCATAGATGGATGTGTCATCAAAGGAAGGTGAAGCATTAAATTGATATTTATTTGAAATCATGTTTTCATAAATGGTTTTTATTTTCTAAAAGATGTTGGTTATGTTACATGAGCCTCAAAGCAGTTGGTGAGGTATCGTTAGGTGTATCCATGAGACCCAAGTTAAAAACTAGGTAGAGAAATATTTTCTGGCTACATTAGAAGTATTATAGCAGTAATGTAGTAGTACTCTAAAATTTGTTGGTATTGTAGTATGTAATGTAGTAGTTACTGTAGTTGTTACTATATCAGGTACAGTACCAGCTAGAAATATTCACCTTGGGCCACCGGTTTGGATTTGGAGTCCTTAAGGCCTTATATCGACACATGACATCGGGTCAGTAGGGCTTTCTGGCCATCTATAAGGCCATCAAGCCAGCACAAGGCCTTCGAGTCTCATGCAGTTTCCCCAGACATATTCAACAAAAAAGCAGTAGCCATATAAGAGGATTCAGAGTGGGCGCACTCAACAGAGCATAACCATTGGATTTGGAATAATGAGTGGGTATGGATACTCTATCAAGAAAATCATTTTCTTGTGTGGTACTTATAACAAGACAACCATACAATGTTGGAGAGCTACCATTATTCTATAGATTTTGTGGAGTGGAAGTTCCTTGTTGTTATAGTCTAGTTTAATTCACTAAGACATTTGGGTCATGTAATGTCTCAAAATCCTATGGGCCATTAAATCATTCTACCTATGGGCCTTCTAAGGGTTTTTTCCCTCATCCCTTGAATGGGGGTTTTTCATAAATCAATAAAAATGTAAGGCCTTCGGTCCATTCAGGATAAATGATGTTGGTTTCTCTAGGATAATCAATTAGAACATGGGTGGCTCCATGGTTGTGCGCACAAACACAGACATGGGTATGTATGTGTATATAAATATATATATATATATATATATATATTATTTGCAAAAATTCCCTAATGAAATAGTTAATATTTTTAATGGATTAAGGGAATATATATATATATATATATATGAGAATGTATGTGTGTGCTAATGTGGAAGTTATTCGTTGGATGTTTAAAGAGACGAAGTGTCTCGGCTTGGTCTACTTCTTTTTTGAGATTGGATTCCATATACATTTTTATTTAAATTAATTAATTATTGGTTTATTACATTTTCTCATTTATTTAATGTTTGTTTGAAATTTATGGTGTTTTTTTTGAATAATTACTTACTGTGAAATAAAGTAATAATCATTGTGTATTTGAATTTTATGAAACTATTTTATTAAATGCACTTAATAGGGTTTTTGGAAAATCCCCTTTGGCCCTTATAAATTTGGTTTATATTATATGTGGTGAGTTGGGTTTCTTAAATGGATTTCCATGTGCGTTTTTGGTTTTCAAAATGGTGTACGTGTGATTCATTAAGAAATGGTTTTCCATGAGAAAAATTGTCTAATGCCATGTTTGAACTTTTCTTAAATATAGTTATCTCAAGAATAATCTCCTTGGATGTTTTCCCTTATCTTTATTTGTGTTGTATATTATGGGGGTCTGTTGAATAAGACTCCTCTATGATCAAATGGTTGAAAGGTAAGGGACATATTCCATGGGGTGACACAAGTGATACATGTATTGTGTGTGTGTTTATATATGTGTGTCTACGTGATTTGATGCCTATTTGGCATCAGTTGGAGTACACTTTTGTTATACGTTGTGACATGGGGACCTGGTATAGTGTATCAATTTTCTATGAATGATTGATTCACAAGTTCAAATTATGCACTTCTAGTAGACCATACTAGAGAGATGTCTTTTTATTATTTCTATTGGATTGGGCCCCTCTACTAGGCAAGGTTGGTTGATAGTCAGGAATTATGATGTTATGACATCATCGATAGTATTCAAGCATTCGTGATGAGTCATATGTATAGTACGTTATAGACTATTCTTGAGCTGCTAGGTTCTGCCATGTATTTTGGTATAGAGTTGTCTGTCGTAGATGAATGTGGGGCCATGTTGGCTAGTAATTCACAAGATCTATTTTCCATTTCCCTTATTTTGTGGTTTCTGACCTTTATTCCTAGTGTGGTGCATCCTCATGTAGAAACTAATTTGTTGTTAGGAAAATGAGTACTGAAAGGAACATAAAAATGGTTTTATCATTTTTATATATTCATTTTTATGTGAAAAAAAAATTTCATTCTCTCTAAAATATTAATATATCTATCATTAATTACCACACAATTTAAAATGATGAAGGGAAATAGACCATGATTTATTTTATATAAAATGTTAGAAAACCTAGTTTGATACAATGTATTTCAAATATGAAAATGATGGATCATTTTTTAAAGGAAATGCGTATGGAAATAGACAGTTTGGGTATAACTACTTTGTTTTAAAACTCACGCCTATAGTTTCATATTTGTTTTTTGATTTGGTGGTTCTCTTTGCATGGATTTTATCACCATAGTGTGATGTTGGTTTAAGTTTAGTGGTGAAATGGGGGTTTATATAGAGGTATGCATAATTTTATTTCATTTTTAATTGTATTATTATATTTCAATTTATTTTATTCTTTACACTTGTAGTTTGATTTTTATTATGAGTTTTTATTGATTTCATATCATTCATTTAAGGGAAAAAATTTTCCCACTTGTTTAGTGTTAATTCTCACCACTAGTTTCCAGCTCGTGGTGACAGGGAATGCCCCTCAGGTTATGTTTTGGGCCAGCTCGGGTGACCAGATCAGGTTCGACCACGGTTGGATTATGAGAAAATGGTATCAGAAGAGGCCCCTATTATATGGGGTCTCTAGTAGAATAATATTAAAACTTTGGGGGCTCAAGATCTAGGTTTTGTGTTGGTTCCTGATAACCAAATCTCATGAAAAGACCTGAGTTACGAGGCATAGTTCATCTTTTGAGTCTTTTGTCTTTGTTTTGGTTTGAGATATGAAAATAGAGGTGACCCAGTGTCACGTTGTCACCCCACATGGAGTAGTGACCCATGTGGAACCTAGGTTCTAGGATCAAGTTCCTCTAATGTTATGTTTTACGTGGGGCATGGCTCACTACCATGTCTCCATGTTGGGCATAATCACAAGTTCCTCATTCAGGTTGATCACTGATAGTTGTACTTTGTCTCGGTTTTGGTTTGTTTCAGAGTGTTTTTTGAAATGTAAGTGAGATCTAATTTAAAGTTTATCTATCTCTAATTCATTAAAAACTGAAAAAAGGGGATTTCTTTCAATTTTTTTTGAAATAGGTGAAGTGTGTTTTTGTAAGAGGAAATGTTTCGATTTTGAAATTTTTGCTTATGTTTGGATTTGGTAACGGAATGAAAAGTTAAATCCTATGTATTTCGTAGGATAATTTGAAAATGTATGTGTGATTTTAGTGGAAAGGGATGAAGGTTTTTGTAGTGGTTCATAGGATTCCATGGTTACAGTTTTGGAATTTAATTATTTTTTTGATTTTTTCTAAAAAACACTTGAATGAAAAATGATTTCAGGAAATAGTTTTTCATGAAAGGTGGGTTTTGGTATTTTGAAAACTGTATAATTATTATGTTTGTATGTTTTTGAGTCACGAGTCTGTCACCATTGGATTGTGGTGTTTCATTGGTTATGTTTAATCTTTTTTGGGATTCAGAGTAGATTGACTTAGCTCGGGGTGTTTATTTAGATTGAGTTTTAGATTAATGTTGGTTTCGATTCTTTTTCATGTTCTAAAATGTCCACCTAGAAATCTACTAAGAATATGTTAATTATTCATGCCAAAATCTGGTTTCTATAAAGTATTTCATGTCTTATAAATTAATCAGGATTAGTTAGTGGTGGTGAAGTGGTTTGAGGGGTGTAGAGCATTTCTTCGGGTGCTAGGGGACCCCTATATTTATTAGAGTTCATATTATTTTGGTTTTATAGGAGGTTATAGCCTAGAACCAATAAAGGTGGATGACATATAATACTTTTATTTGGGATGATGTGCGATGCATTAAATTCATTTATTATATAATGGATCATGCCTGATGTGATTAAGGTGAAAATATATAAGATATTTTCTATGGTTTACAAGGAATGTGGTTCGTGAAGTCCCGTGTCGTCCTATTTAAGGGGTCGGCATGTGGAGCGCTTGAGCTTAGAAAATATAGCGCCACTCTTCATTCGTAATTGTTCGCCATCAGTCCAATAGGGTGTTCTATAAGAACAAGTTTATGAAGAATCCTTTTCATCAGTATCAAATTCTAGTTCTTCATACCACTTTCTGATGTTCCATATGTATGGTCAGTTCCAGCATTTCATGATGCCTTGTCGCATCTCTATAAATCCTTGTAATCGTTGTGGACATTCAAGTCACCAGGGAATGTTCTGTAAGAAGCACCATTAGAGGAAAGAGTTCTAACCAGGGGATGCTAGTGTCGGACTATGAGGAATAAGATGATTCATCCATCAGAGCCCCAACCCTATATCCTGGGGTGAATCTCTCACACATCATATGTTAGAGGCATTTGAGACCTTTTCTTTGTTCTTTATCTTTCATCTTGGAATAGAGGCATCCATGATTTCATTATTCTTGTTCTCTAGCTGTTGTATGTTCATATTTTTCGGTAAAAGTTCTTTTTCCATGATCATAGAATTGGTGTTCATCTGAATGTGGAATCTAGAGTATTTTTTTCATCTTAAAAGTTTATTTGGCCTTGTGTGGGTTGGTCTTGAATTTATTAGTGATCATTTGGAGATGTGATGTGTTGGTGAATTTTAGATTGGTTTGGGGATTTCATAGTTCGACGGTGTTGTTATAGGGTGTTCCTTTTTTTGGTGCCTTGGTTTTCTAGGTGTCCTTATAGCGGTTTTCTGTTTATGCCTCTGATGTCATCTTCAACTCATGTGGAGAAGTTGGTAAGCTCGGGTTGTTATTTCACACATTATCCCTCCTCAAGTTGGTGTTCATGGGTTTTAATGATTATGTGTTTTTCATGTTCATGGGGTGGGGAGAACTATCATGTGTTCTCCACTTATGTCATGGTTTCTTCGTTATCGGATATGTATGAATTGTGGAGTGAATGTTCAAATGTGTTTCTTAGCCTCTCTCGGTTTTTATAGGGCATAGACTCGAGTTTTGGTTATCATTTTCCTTGGTGACTTCTTTGGGGTAGAAAGTGCCTGTGGTTGGGATATTTGTCACATCCCAACCATGAATATCAAATAATTTAAACATTTATTTTATTATTATTATTATTATTACTATTAGTATGTTTATTATTAATTATGTTTTATAATTTTTTTTAATTTTCCTTTTTATATCTTTAATTTTTTGTTAATTATTAATTTCTTTTACTTCTTTTTTCTTTCATCCCTCTCCCCTTCATATTGTGCAGATTTCACATATTTCACCCATCATTGTTCTCCCGCCATCACGACTTTCTTCCCCTATCACCGCTCCAACATTGACAGTCTTACCGCCATCCCCCCCACTACTCGGCCCTCAGCTTGCGCAACAGTCCTTTCGCCATCATCCTCTTTGGGCACGACACCATTTTCAACCTCCATACTCCCTCAGGGCCCTCTCTTCTCTTGTGAAAACACTAGATCCCTCCACCCAACCCCTCTCCTTTTTTTGTGTTCTACTCATCGAGGTAATCCCACTTCTTCTACCCCAACCATATTTCAGCATTTTCCCTCATCTGTGTCTCCCCGTTTGGTCTGGATGAACTATAGAAATTTAGCTAAACGGATTTTTGTACTTCTCCCCTATTCATAGGGTTTACATCTTGTCTATGGGTCCTTGGTTTACTTTCTGTTGAAGCATCATTGAAAACACACACCTTTGAGGTAAGTGTTTCCATCCGTTTTCATTCCGGTGCAAACCATAGGTTCTTGGATGTCTTTAATTAATTTATAAATGTGATGTGAAACTTTTTTATACTCATAGTTTGAAAAATTATGGTATTTTCATGTTATTAGAATTTTTTAAATAATGGTTTTAATGTGTTTCTTGGTTTATGCTATGTTTGTTTAATTTAATGTCTTGTTTTGTCATAAAAATAATTTCTGTTTATGGTTCGCACCTTGAGGATTCAGAGGGAAACCGTATTGTATTGTTTTTATGTTAACATAATTTGTTCAAAGTAACCCTCGACGTTAATATTATACTATTTCTATGTGTACAAGTTTCATAATTTTGAATTTAAATTAAATTTGGGTTTTAAATAGTGAAATTAGATGTTTTATGTGGTGATTAATATATTTTGAAATTGTTTTTACTTGATTATATGGTGAAAGAGGATTTTATAAATGATATGGTTATTTTTTCATGTGGCATCATTAGTGTACTTCTGAGAAGTGTTTTTAGGACAATGAAAAGTGTGAGAAATGTTTTTCCAAAGACACTTGATATGTTAATGCATTAATAGTGTTTTTTACAAAGGGGATTCATGAATTTTTTAATAAATGATGAATAAAATTGAAAAATGGTTTTTGTGTATCACTTATAATTTTTGGTGTTTCAATAGATATTGAATCATCCATGGGAGCACTAGGTTCACACTTGGATATGCCATCAATGGATGGTGAATCGATAAATCTGTGTTTCCTTGAAAACTTGTTTCCCTAGATGTTTAATGTTTTCCAAATGATATTCATTCTTCAAGGTTAATTAATTAGACCATGGGTGGCTACTTGGTGGTGTCCACAAATACATACATAAGTACCTATGTGGGTATATATATATATATATCATCCATTCATATATTCCTTCATGTCATGGGGAATATGTTCAATGTATTAAGGGTATATGTATATATATATGTTTGAGAATACATGTGTGTTCTAGTGTGGGTTTTTTACATTGGAAGCTTCAAGAGCCAAAGTGTCTCAGCTTGGTCCACTTCCATAGTTGATGTAGGTTTACCAATGAATATTACTTTATAATAAATAATTATTGTTTTCCTGTATTTCTCGCCTTTATTTAATGTTACATAGAAATTTATGGGGTTTTTACTAATTTATTATTTTGAAATAATGTTTTACCCTCTATGTTTTTTAATTTCATGAAACTGTTTTATTAAATTTTTCTTATTAGTGTTTATATAAATTTCCCTTTGGCCTTTATAATTGTTCTTTAGATTTAAAGTGGTGATTTGGGTTTCATAAATGGGTTTCCATGTGCATTCCTAGTTTCCAAAATGTAGTGTGTGTGATTTTTTAAGAAACTTTTTGGGATGAGAAACATTATATGAGGCATAGTTGAAACTTTTGTAAAGAATGTTATCTCAAGAAAACTCTCATTTGATGTGGTATGATCTCTTTAGTTGAGTTGTATATTTTGGGGGCCTGTTGTGTAGGACTCCTTTGTGACCATATGGTAGAAAGGCAAGAGAAAAAGTAAATGTGGTGAATTGGGTTATGTGTGTCTTATATATATATATATATATATATATATATATATATATATGTCTTTTTGGGTGTGTGTATTTTATTTGATTATC
Source organism: Viscum album (assembly GCA_963277665.1). Lineage (NCBI taxonomy): Eukaryota > Viridiplantae > Streptophyta > Magnoliopsida > Santalales > Viscaceae > Viscum > Viscum album. The sequence continues at coordinate 1,358,932,190 of OY728119.1, read as the reverse complement.
TGTTAGCATCATTTGGCTCTACCTTTTGTTACATGTGTTGACCTGGGGACCAGGCATAGTAAGTGAATTTTCTGTGAATTATTGCTTCACTAGTTTAGATATATGCACTGGCTAGTGGCCCATAGTAAAACTAATATTATAAAATTTCCATAACACATGAAAAATTTATATTGGATGACTAAAAGTATACCCATATCACCTATGTGTCAGAATATATTCATATTATGTAATTTTTACCATGAAAATAATTTAAATATTATTAAAACCAAAGAAAGGGACAACATGTCACTCTCTTAAATATTTTAAGTATAATAATTTTTATTTGTGATAAACTTCATGAAAAATCGAAAATGAATAGTATCCAAAAATATAATAGATTTATCCACATCATTTAGATTTATTTATAATTTTTAGAAATTAAGTAATTATCATTAAAGGTGACACAATAGTGATTTTGAAGTTATATTTTTGATTGAAATATCAAATAAATTGTCTTAAAAATAATAAAATAAATATTATATGAACTATTTAATGTTCTCCACTAATATTCTATAGAGATATGGCATGTTATGAAGCTATTTAGTTTTTTATTTTGAACATATCTTCTGTGAGGAATTTATTTAAATTCAAATACATGAATAGTGTGAAAATTGACAATATTGTTATTTTATAAAAATAAAATAATTTAAAATTGTTTAAAAATCACAGAAACAAAAAAATTATAAATTAAAATTTATATGGTCTAAAATTTCATAAATTATCAAATTATGTAAAATATACAACACACAAGTAATTATTTATAAAAATTAAATATTTTTAATCTTATTACCACAATTAAAATTAAATAGATTGAATAAGGATAAATCAAGTTAATAATGTTTAAACTAAATTCCCAACTTATCTAAATTTTATTGGATGATGATATTACAACCCTATCTCATCTAATATTTGTATTTGAGTCAATTTGGAAGTTTTTATGTTGGGTTTGAATTTATTATAAATTAATTATTCTTATGTTTCCAAAGGTGCCCCTCTCCTCCCTTATAAAAAGGGAACCCCTTCCCTCTATTCTTCATAGCCTTTTGATCCTTGAATATTATCCAACCCCTTCCAATTACTCTTATAAACCACTCTAGTTATATCATAGAGGTTCTGGTCTTCTCAAAACACCATCTCTAGTTCCCTAAGAAGAATCTTAAAGGAGGTGCATCAAAGAAGAGGTAATATCATCAACAGGTTCATTCAAGTTTCCTTCTTCTTAAAATTATTATTCATTATTTGTTTCATTATAAATTAATAACATTAGTATCACTAATATACTGATATGTTATTATAAATATGAAACAACCACATTTCACCTTTTATCCATCCTACAGAAAACAAAATCACCGCGTGTGTGTACGTACAAAATACTGTCTCCACGTCGTGGGGTAATCTATTTTTCCACTATCACCTTACTTGGATGGTCATAATGGTGTAAATAATAACTATATATGCTTATTATTACATCATACTAATTCTGAGATATTATATCATCCACTCAAATTCTATTCAATAATTATGGGAATGATATCATCACTCGTGTGTACGTACGGACTACCGTCTCCACGAACGTGATGAGAATCATTTTCCATGATTAACAATTCTATTATGATTATAACGTATATATAATAAATAATCATGAAAGGTATTACATAATAATGATACTGTATTTATGTACATATATGTTTCATTTACTTAATTCCATTCAACAAGGAAACGAAAACAACGTTTATGCGTATGTACGGTCTACCGAATCCATGAACGGTGTATTTCATTTCATTCATCTATATATTATATATATAAATATATATATACTGAATATATATGATATATAAATAATGATTTAAGTTATGGAAGTAAGTAAATAATGATATAAGTAATAATAAAATCAATATTAACAAGTCCAAACACACACGATAAATAAAACGATTTTACCCAAGATGCTACTTTAACATGGAATTTACAAAAGAACGGGTAATATAAAGTTATAAATGAACCATATATGATATAATAACAATGAATATGATTATGTACTAAGTATATGACATTATTTAAATCATTATATAGGAATTTATGATACATACGAAGTATATCAGAACTAAGGTAAGGGGTAATTTTTAAATCTCATTTTTATCCGAGATTGCTTATACGTAAGTATTTTGTGAGGTTATATTTTTCATCCAGGTCAATAAATTTTTTTTCAAAAGGAGTTTAATATTATTCCATGTATGTTTAAATTAATGTTTACCCCTCTTTAACTTTTATATTATGTGATGGAAGGAATATTTCTTTTGTTTACCCTACGAGGGACTTTTTGACTTTTCTGGAAAATGTACGAGGAGAATGTGTTTTTTAACTTATATGACATGAATAGATTTTGACAGTTTTGTATCATCCTAGACCCAGCCAGCCACCCAAATAGTGCTGAACAGGTCGGGTGTCACTACCTTAGGTACACATCCTCTAAATGCCAATGTCTGCCGACTATCAGTGAGGGTCTATCCGGTATAGTGGGGAGGTTATACCCTCTCGGAGGATCATAATAAGTGTATTGGTCCATGTATAAAAGTAAATTTGTAGTAGAAATAAAGACTCAGTAGACTCAAACCAGACTCGTAGAGTTGATGCATAATCAATATAGATAAACATCGGAAGCTGTAGATATAGCAACAACATGCTAATAACATGTAACTACTTCTGAACAGTAAAACATGCATTCATAGAATGTCATACACAACTAAATATAAAAAGGTGCCAATGGATAACAAACTGCAACCACAATAAGTAAGATTGTCGATACAACAAAGTAAACAATACAAATTAAACCCATCTAGGCAAGACCTCAAGGTCCATACCATCTCCATGCAATAACTAACGCAGCCTAGCTCATGAAGCTGACCTCTTTCCTGCACGTAAATCCATAATGTCTGCACGTGTCCTGAAGGGCCCATGTAGGTTGTGAGACAAATCTCAGTAGGGTACCACCCAATGGTACATACCAAATATATGTTTTAAAGCAGTCATGTATTTACATGGATAGTATTAAACATTACAATTCTCAATTAAACACAAACTCCACTGGTGCTCAATAGCCACCATGGAGCGTCACCTGCTTTGGCCAATACCGGAATCTATGTCGTGTAACCTGGCACCACATGCCACCTGACACCTCCTGTATAAAGTACCGACATCCTGATGTTACTCCCAAAAATAGTAACCTAGAACCATGTGACTCATGACACCTAGTGTCTCAAGTATCGAAGTCTCGAAGGCATGCCCAAAAATAGTAAAACAGCACCATGTGCCTCCTGACACCTAGTGTCTCAAGTACCGACGTCCCGAAGGCTTGCCCAAAAATAGTAACCCAACACCATGTGCCTCCTGACACCAAGTTTCTCAAGTACCAATGTCCCTATGGCATTCCCAACCCTTGAAGGTTTATCACCTCCCACGTGGCTTTCTATGACAAGCACCCCCAACCAAAATACCTAACCCCAACTACATGGGCCTCTTCCCACACAAGTGGTCAAAACCACGTCATCACAAAGTATCTTTGTGTGAACACTACTCAAACTCCTGGTGAGCGGTAATCACCAAAATAATCCTAAGACCCCAGAATGCTTGACACATCATGTCCCTGCGACCATGTTGCTCAAGTCCGATGGCCTCGCCATCCATGTAACACGGGCCATGCCACAACCTAACAATTGTACTGCCTCAAGAAGACGTCCATGACGCCCAATCCTATGGTCAAAAACACCCATCGTAACCCGGGAAAATCCCCATCCCGTGATCAACATCACTCAAGCAAAAATGGGCCAAGCCCAACACAACTCAAAGGGTCCATGAGACGCAATTCAGCAATTGCATATATAACATATTTAAGTAGAAAAGATAAATAGGAAAAACGAAAATTAAACAACTGAATTTCACTAAGCATGGTGTTGTCCCATACAAGCACTTAAGGTCTTGCATGCCTTAAACAGATTCAATTATTCTATAACAAATTAAACTCAACAGTTTAAACAAAGCAGTTCATTTTATACCCATTTCGGCACCCCGACCAAAATTCCCCAAATGAGCAATGACCTCTAACCTAGCCATGCTCAATCAAAATTTGGTCGAGAATGCCTATAGGAATCCCTTGTTCCAGATAAATAATTAAAAAAATTAGACAGGCTTTCGCTCAATTACCCAACATCGCGCCCGGAGTCTACAATCCCCAAAAACAGCACGAAAACACAAAATGAGGTATGCACCACCTACCTAAGACTCACACGATGATACTCCTCCAGTAACACCCACCAATTCGGTCTAAAACGTGGTAAATCTACAAAATATTCAATATCGTTCAAACAACTATAACTCATTCTAGAACGAAAATCAGAAAAAACGGCCAAAGAGGAATTGAGGCCTTACGAAGGGGGTTCTAACGCACTAAACCGTGATCAAAACAGAGTTTGAACGACGATTCAGGTAAGGATTAAAAATTCGGCCAACTTGGGGGTGGAGGTTTTGTCCAGAACCTCAAAGCGAGGCTACTTCCTGATTTAAGAGAACAAAAGATAGTACACGGTGTGTACATTAGGACTAAATTCCGTGTGTAGTTCATTTAACTGTTCATAAGATGGAAGGATTCTGCCGACTTACATTCCGAACCTGCTGACATGAGTACACGGTGTGTACCTAGGGGTACATGGAATGTACTTGGTTCCTTTTCCTTTCCTCACCGACATACTCACATGCCATGTGTTTCCCTTAGACACAGCTAGACTACACTGTGTTTCCAAAGGGAACATGGTGTGCCCCTAGATCTACCTTGAAAACAGGCTTACACGCCTTGTATATCCCTCAAACACGGATAGAATACACAAAGTTTCCTAGGGGCACATGGCGTGTTTCTGGTTCACCCGGCCGACAGGCTACACGCCATTTTTGGGAACCACACGGTCGGGGAAACACGACATGTTGAAAACTACAAGCCGTGTAGTATGAAATTTCTACACGGTCACACACGGCACGTACCTGGCGATCACACGACCAACCAATCACATCCACATACATGGCGTGTACTTATTGTACATGGTGTATAGTCTAGAAATTTCTATAAACATCCAATTTAAACTACTTTCCTCATAAACAAGTCAAAAATTTAAACAGTGTCGGGATTTTGACCCCTTCCAAAAACCCAGGTTCTTACAGGTTTCATAAAGCCTTATTTTCTTGAAGCTTACTCTACAATTTTTCATGACTATTTTCAACAAAATCCTTTTCTTTTATAATTTCATTGAATTTTGTGAAAAGAAATTTTTTTAATAAGAAAGGATATTTTCCTCAAGAATTAATTTCTAGAGTTTTATCAAAACCATTTCTATATAAGATGAAATTATTTCAAATGTATATGTCTCAAGTATAATATCACTACGATATACATGGATTCAATTTTTTTTGTCATAAAATGATATCCATTTGTTTCATATGGATTACGTTATGATGGGATGAGGTTTATGAAACCCATTTTATTCTTTAGGATATGATGAATGATTTATGATTATTTTGTGGCACCAGAAAGAATGATTTCAATATGAGATGGGCACGACCTATATCTCCCTCCAATGAATTGGTTAAAAATTTATATCTCAGGATATAGTCATGGATGGAATGGTATGTTAATCTGGTTCAGTGATACATGACTGGAACTAGGAGTGAACTCGATTCAGAAAGTGACATTGTCCACTAGGATGGTCTTGGCAGCAATTCCGTGTCCACTATGAAAATAATATCACGTGCTTAATGGTTTTCCACAATTATATGTTTTATTATCATGGTATTTTATCATTATTGATGTTCGTTTATGATATATTCCTTACTTACTTCCAAGATTTATGTCTTTGCTCAAGATTTTGATGCTAATATTTTATATTTAAGTTTTTCCATTCAAATGTATGCAGATTGTTTTATGTTTTATTTGTTTACACTTACTGAGCAATTGAGCTCACCCTTTTTATGTTTTATTTTCCCCAGGATGTAAAGAAAGGTTTTATGTAAGAAAAAAGTGGAAGATCTTTATTGGAGATGTTGAAGATCATTAACCATGATTTGAAGATTATTTTTCCGAGTTTCCAAAGACACTAAACTATTACGGTCCCTGTGGGTTTTTTTGTTATGTATTAAGTATTCTGAAAAATTAATGTAATGTCCATGTGATTTATGTTTATGGTCTTTATAGTTGGTATCAGAGGAAAAGATTAGTTAACATTTGGAAACTAGAATGCGAAAACATTACTGAGATCCCTAGAGATATTTCTAGGGTATGTCTAGGGATGTCCCTAAGGTTATGTATATGTATAGGTTAGAGTCCTAGAATTATGTTGACGATCATGAATAACCTAGGGTTAACCTATGGTGTCATGGATTAATAAATGTTTGATATGTTAGACATCCCATAAGTGACTTTTTATGATTATGTGGTAGCTCGTTATTTTAACTATAGCATTCACCATGGTTTCTTGTCTTCTTCAATGGAGGGAACGAGACGGAATTAATTTAACATTGATTCCAATGTACAAATTAGTGACTATGATCAACTAAATTGTGTAATTCTTGGAGAGAAAGATATTGTGATAATGCTGAATCAGTCATCTCGATATATGATTTACAAGGTGAATTTTAGTTGTATTCCTAAGTCATCAAATAAGAGGAAGATGGAATCTTATGCGTGTTTGCATGGTGAGGAGCATATAGAGAGGAAGATTGAGATTTCTAAAGAAGTAAATAAGAACCTTGAGGAATACCTCAAATGGAGGGGAAGATGTTATCTATGTGGAGAAAAGGGTCATAGAGTGACAGACTGTTATGGAGTCCAATGTCTTATCTGTGAGGAACATGGTCATTACCCAACTCAATACCCTGACCTAAGAAGATACTTATGAATCGAGGAAGTACCTATTCCATTACAATCATTTAAGAGGATGGATTTAATGGATTATGTATTGGAATTAAATAATAATGTTGTTGAGGTACTTTTATAGTATATTGAAATATCTGTATATTTGATCATTGTAGTTTTCTAAAAGAATATGGTACTGGTAACCATGAAAAGTGATTGAAATATTTTTAGAACGAAAATTATATTAGCATAATGATTGAATAAGGATAAAATAATATGTATTATAGTATTCATGAGCTCATGACTGATATAAGGACAAAGTGATATCATGGATTGAGTATATAGATATTTTGGTATTTTAGAATGTGGAATGAGTTAACTTTTGAAAGCATTCATGTTTTCACTAATGTTAAATAGGTATTCATTTTTCAAAATAGCACATGAATAAGGTATTCACATGTTTGGAATGTGACCAACAAGATATGTCATGATAGATGTTGGTATTCACATGCTCGGTAGTTGAAAATTCTAGTAATTGTTTACATTACACTATGAGATTGGATAGAAGTATTATGGATATGTCTAAATATTGGAATTGATTATGTTGGACCTCAGATAGTATTGTTGAAGGCAACAAATTTTTTTCATTATTATTTTTGTAATGTTAAAATAGTGTAGTTTTAGAAAATAGACAACCTACAGGATGGGTGACAACCCCTCACGTCGGACAAGGTTGCGGGAATTAAACCCACAACTGAAGTGTGATAGGCATTTATTTCCTACCACTGGCCTATAAGAAGTCCCTGGTTAGTAGAAACTAGTTTTATTATGCTGTATTATTGATGAATTATAAGTCCATTTTTTTAATTATATACAATTAACCTCAACATAGATTGACTTATGTATATTTGATAACTTCTGATAAGCTTTTGTTTGAGACATATGGAATGACCCATCATTTAATCACATGATCTGGTAAAACTTCCCGAATGAAAAATCAAATTTATTTCTTTAAGATATGAAGTTGAAATTGTTCAAGGCACGAACACTATTGAGATTACACCGAAACAAAGTAAGTATTTCATGTAATTCAAAACATTCAACTTTAGGGAAATGATCCTGAAATAAAAAAATATTGTCCCAGTGCCCTTATATCTGATTAATTAGATGGTACCATAGATCATCACAAATTTATGGCTTTGTGATTGTTGGATTTTTCATAGCCATGTTCTCTAGCACTCTACAGTAGATCATGATGGTTAGGTTTCTCTTCCATATATATATTTTCACCTATGTTCTACTATGTGGAAAATAAGTGATGAGTTAATTTGGATAACCGATAGGTTTCATAATTCACTTTTTGAAATTATGTTTTAGTATTCTTTTTTAGGATGTGGGTTTCTATGAAATAAACATTCAAGTAGTATACCATTTATAACCCCGATGAATTTCGAGGGTGAAATTCATTTGAAGTGGGGTAGAATGTAACAACCTGAGATTTTATGAGAATTATTCTTTTTAATTTAATTGATGTCTTGTGTTGTATGCTACACCAAAAGAGGGTTTCACTACACTCAACCTCGACTTGTCTTGCATTACACACAATCACAACCTTCCTTTATAGGGTGTGTATATGCACTACCAGGTTTCACTAAACAACGATATATTGTCATAATGTTATAATGAACTAGCCGTTATGAATATTATTAACTAAATTTCTAATTTTATAACATTATTATTCATCTTAAACATTTTCTAGAACATGGTATGAGATCAAAATAAAATTTTCGGGTAAAATAAGTATTTTTCAGAAAATGATGTTTTGCCGCCTTTTGATGTAGCACCCACATTAAATATAGTATTTCACATGTCTATAAGTTCAATATTAAAAAATAAAATTATTATTTGGAATCAGGATATAAAAATTTACTTTGGGTAAATTTTTCGTATTATTTTGATAACATTCATATTTTAATGAATAGCAAAAACACGCTATATTTTAATTAAAAACAAATTTTTTCATCGAAATCATTTATATTGTTAAATTACAATATTGAATGGATTAAAATTATAAATATAATTCATTTTTACCATTTAATATAATTTATGTCATTACCATTAATTTTATATTGAATACATAGGTAAAAACATTTCAATCTTTGGCAATAATTTAGCTTTTAAAACCAATTTTCTTAACAACGGGATAAATTTTAATTTAATTACTGCAACTTTTGTGTTTTGAATTTTGAATAATGAATTTCATATTTGGATTTAGTGGATACAAATTATGTTAATAGTTAATGTTTATTTTTTGATATTATGAATAACAACTAAGGTAATTTTTATTTACTTCAGTTAAAGGTAAATCGAGTAATTAATGGTAAACCTAAGATTATAAAATTTCCCTAACACATTCCAAAATTCTATTGGATGACTAAAAGTAGACCCATATAACCTAAGGAACGGATTAGATTCATTTTATGAACTTTTTACCATGAAAATAATTTAATTATAATTAAAACCAAATAAAGTGATAACAAGTCAGTCTAATAAATCTTATATGTATAATAATTTTAATTTAGTGATAAAATTCATAAAACATCGACGATGAATAGTATCAAAAAATATAATAAAATTATATACATCATGTGGAATTATTTTTAATTTTTAGAGATTAAATAATTATCATTAACAGTGCACAATAGTGATGTTGAAATTATTTTGTTGATTGAAATATCAAATAAATGGTTTAAAAAATATTAAAATAAATATTATATGAACAATTTAATGTGAGATACTAATTATCTAGATAAATATAACATGTTATGAATCTATTAAAGATTTTATTTTGAACATATCTTCTGTGAGGAATTTATTTAAATTCAAATAAATGAATAGTGTCAAAATTGACATTGTAATTTTATAAAAATAGCATAATATAAAATTGTTGAAAAATCACACAAATTTATAATGTGCTCCACCCCTTCCCTCTTCTATTCATACATTTTTTAGCCTAGAAGCTTATCCAAACCATGAAAATTACACTTCTCATTTTCATTAGTTATATCTTATAGGTTCCGGTCTTCTTAAAAGACCAACTCTAGTGCCCTAAGAAGAATCTTGAAAGTGGTGCGTCAAAGAAGAGGTAATCTCTTCTACCGATTTTTCAAATTTTCTTCTTCTTCAAATTATTATTATTTAGTTGTATCATTATAAAGTAATAAAATAAGTATCAATAACATGCTGATATGTTATTATAAATATGAAATAACCCCATTTCACCTTATGTCCATCCAATAGAAAACAAAATCACCATGCGTGTGTACGTATGAAATATCGTCTCCACGCCATGATGAAATCTGTTTTTACACCATCTCCTTACTTGGATGGTAATAATGGTGTCAAGAATAACTATATATGGTTATTATTACATCATAATGATTCTGTGATATTATATCATCCACTCCAATTCTATTTAATAATTATGGGTATGAAATCATCGCTCGTGCGTACGTACGGACTACTGTCTCCACGAATGTGATGAGACTCATTTTACATGATTAAAAATTCAAGTATGATTATAAAGTATATATGATAATTTATCATGAAATATTTTACATAATAATGATACTGGATTTATGTACATATATTTTTCTTTTACTTAATTTCATTCAATAAGGAAACGAAAATAGCGTTCATGCATACGTACGACGTACCGTCTCCATGAATGGTGTATTTGATTTCATTCATCTATCTATTATACATAGTTATATATACTGAATATATATGATATATAAATCATGATTTAAATTATGTAAGTAAGTAAATCATGATATAAGAAATAATAATATCAAGAACAACAAGTCCACACATGTACGATAAATAAAATGATTTTACCCTAAACACAGCTTTAACATGGAATTTACAAAAGAACGGGTAATATAAAGTCATAAGTGAACCATATATGATATCATAACAATGAATATGATTAGGTAATTCGTAAATGACATTATTTAAATCATTATACTCGAAGTTTGGATACATATGAAGCATATCAGACCTAAGGTTGGGATAATTTTGCACATCTCATTTTTATCCGAGATTGCTTATACATAATTATTTACTAGGGTTATATTTTACATCCATGTCAAAAAAATGACTTTAATAATGAGTTTAATATACTTCCATGTATGTTTAAATTAATTTTTACCCCTGTTATATTTTTACATTGTGTTATGGAAGGAATATTTCTTTTGTTTACCCTACGAAGAACATTTTGACTTTTCCGTCAAAAGTATGAGTATAATGTATTTTAAAATATACGACATGAACAAATTTTTACGGTTTCATAAAGCCTTATTTTCATGAATCGTACTCTACAATATTTCATAACTATTTTCAAAAAAAATCATTTTATTTTATAATTGCATCGAATTTTGTGAAAAGAAAATGATTTTGAAGAAGAAAGGATATTTTCTAAAAGAATTAATTTCAAGTGTTTTATCAAAACGATTTTCCATATAAGATGACAATATTTCATATGTGTATATTTAAAGTATAATATATCTACGAAATACATGGTTTCACTTTTTTAATGATGAAATGATAACCATTTGTTTTTATGGATTATGTTATGATGGTATGAAGTTTATGAAACCCATTTTATTGTTTGGGTTATGATGAATGATTTTGGATTATTTTGTGGCAAAAGTAAGAATGATTTCATTATGATATGGGTGGACCTATATCTTCACCAAATTCACTGGGTAAGGATTTATATCTCATTATATAGACATGGATGGAGTGTTAAGTTAATCTGGTTTAGTGATACATGACTGGAACAAGGAGTGAACTCAATTCATAAAGGCAATTTGTCCACTAAGATGGTCTTGGCAGCAATGCCTTGGCTACTGTAGAAATCATATCACATGATTCATTGTTTTCCACTATTACATGTTTTATTCCTATTCTATTTTATCATGATTGATATTCATTTATGATATATGCCTTCCGTACTTTCATGAATTATTTCTTTGCTCAATATTTTGATGTATAGATTTTATATTTATTTTTTTGCATTCAAATGTTTATGGATTGTTTTATGTTTTATATGTTTACACTCACTGATCATTTGAGCTCACCCGTTTTATGTTTTCTATTTTCCAAGATATAAATAATGGGTTTAGGTATGAAAAAAGAAGGGTGAGATCTTTATGGGAGATTTTTAAGATATTTAACAATGATTAGAATATTAATTTTCCATGTTTCCAAAGACACTAAACTATTATGGTCCTTCTGTGTTTGTTTTTATTATGTATTAAGTATTTTGAAAAAGTAATATAATATCCATGTAAGTCATGTTTAGGGTCTTTACACGGTCGAACTGGGTAGGTTCATGAAAAATATAATAAAAATAATTTGACAAGATAAGAATAGTACAATGAACAAAGACACGATACAAAAAGTGGGGTAAACAATTGATTTTGATTGAATAAGAAAAAGGAATATGGGAATTATATTCAACACGATTTCATAAAATTAATCAAATTAATATTACATAATAGAGGGTGGATGAGGAAAATATATAATGAAGAATAAATGCATATTAAAACATTAAAACAACACAAACACATACATGAATAATGATTTAATAGAATAAAAAGTAAATAGACAAAAACATGTAGTAATCGTCTCTCAGGTAGCTAACATTGTTTTCAATATTCACCTAAGACATTGAAATTTTATTGTTCATGCAAATATGTTTTACAAATCACTAAAAATCAAACCCCATTTAGGGATATGTGTGGGATGTATTTGTTGCCAATGGTGGTGGATTCCATGCATTACAAAAATTCCCCACAACTGGGATATCCAGTTTAACCATTTATACATAACAATATAGATATATATTATTCTTAAAAGTTATTTAAATATATGTGAATGATTCAATATCCATATTTTTTGTCCAAAGGACTTTTGGGTTACAAATATATGTCAAATTTAGTAAAACATGTCATGTTGTCCATTTTTTATGTCGAAGTATTCCATGATCTAAATGTGATTGCATTTAAAGAAACTAATATTATCTCAAATACAAAACATTACTTATAAATACAAGTGATACTGCATCTTTTTTTCACACCACAAAATATCATATCAAATTGTAATCATTATTTGAAAAAAATACATTAATTGTGGATTGCTTGTAATTATATTAATTAATTGTAGGTTAGAATTGAGGGGGCCAGTTCAGCCCATTTTTTTGGACATGGGATTTAATATTTTTATCCTCTTTGTGTATGGAAATTTGAAAACATATTGTGGAGTTGTATCAAATTTTGACTTCTCTGATGTGCCTAAAAAGTTCAATATTCATAGCCAGTTCATTTTTAATCTCAGATTCTGTGGGCCCTCTTGTGTGGTCCATACGACCCTGAAAATGGAAGAATTTTCCCAAGATCCTGTATAATTAAACGTTTTAATTTGAATTATAATTTCTAAAAAAAAATAAAATAAATTTTAAAATTATTTGGATTGATATGATAAACACATTAAACTAAAGGTTAGTTAAACTAATTCAAACAATGCAATTTGTATATGTTTATAATCAAAACAAGAACATTGAGTATAAATTATTCATTTTAACTGATAATTATGTAAATTGAGTGATGTAAAATTATGAATTAATATATAAGAAAAAATTCCCCACACATATTATTATACATTTCCATGTGTATATAAAATATTAAAATATAACTAAATCAATTTTACTCACCAAAAAATATTAAAATTTTGTTTTCTTGGTTAACAGGATCTAGAATAGTTCTATGTTTTGAAAAACAAACCAAAAACATTTTAGATCATAATGTTTCAAGAAAAATCATTTCGAATGATAAAATTCATGAATGGGAAATGTGGGCACTCAAAAGTAACTCATCTCAGTATGATAAAAATATATTTATGAATTTTCTCTCATTCAATAACCGAACATGAAAATCATTGAGTTTGTAAGAGATATCATCATTCATTACCTATTCCAAAGTTCATAAGAATCAATATATTATTTTAGGGGTATTTAAGTGGCTAAGAGATAATAGGAAACATAATGTAAAAAATAGAGTAAAATATGTTTAAACACCAACATGGAAAAAGTAATGCAAAATATTTTAAATAAGACAAGGATGGTTTGTTAAAACACATATTTAAAATTATGTGATTGTGTGAATTAATACAAGAGATAGATAAAATTAGAGGGGAAAATTATGAAATCTATAAAAAACACTTCTCCAAATGTAATAAGAAAATAAAATGAAGTTGTTCATTTTTCCTTTTTTCCTTTTTTTAATGTTCAACACGAAACAAATCTTACACTCATATCCCAAACTCTATTTTATATCCCTAAAAAACAGATTTTAATAGTTATAAACTAATCAATTATTGAGGAAGAGTTCTTTTTTACCCACCCAAGACACATCCCACACTAGTTTTTCATTTATTGTATAATTTTAATTTTTATATAAGAAATTTAATTATCTTGTATACAAAATAACATAATCCTAAATACATTCCAAATTAATCATTGAATAACATCCTCTATCCCAAACTTAAATTGATGATTTTCCTCAATAATTTGATAACATTTTCAAAATAAAATAAATAATATCATAAATGAAGTCTATTCCACAAAACATAAATTATGACAAACTATGAAATAAAATTACATATAAATATTTGGTGTAGATGTTTTTGTGATTGAAATACATCTATCAAAAGAATGATTTCATAGGATCAATGGGTTTTTCAATGTAAGGGTCAATGTAAGGTTAATGGGAGGATATTTGACTATTTTGATTCTTATATTGTTCATAAAATGCCTCTATCATATTAATTTATGCTAATTATAGTTGTTTATCTAGATTTTCTAAAATATGATGACACACAATTTGCGGTGAAAACACAAAATTGGAAAATATGGCCATAGGATTATTTTTTATGAATGATTATATTTATCCCCACAATATGGGAAAAATATTATTCCAGATCAATCGTTTTTCATTCAAATTGTATTGATCATGATAAAAAATTAATTATCAAAGCCTATAATTAAAAAACCAATATTAGAGAAAAACGGTCTTTGGAATCCCCAAAAATTATGGAAAAAGATTCACAATTTAGTGGTCAGTGAATATGGAATAATTTCTATATATTTTATTTGGTTTCTTAGTTTTTTATTTTTCTTATTAAAACATACCCACAATAATAGAGAAAGAGAGGGAAGTTAGGGTTTGATGAATAAGGTGTTAAAATGAGATGAATGAGAGAGGATGCTGAAAATCGAAGAGATAAATGGATAGAGAGAGAGATATGGAATGAAAAAAGGTAAATAGGGAGTTAAAGGGAATGTGGAACCCCATGGTTTGGATTTTTTTAGTTTCTATCTCTATTAAATGATGGGTTGTTGGAAATATAAGTTTTTCAAATGTCATGTGTCATATTTGGAGATTCTTTGAAAATTTTCTATTACATAAGAGATAATAATAAACCATTATTCAAGTAATTAGAAAAATAGAAATTATATATCCATAAAAGTAAACGAAATAATAGGATTCATCCCAATAAGCACTATATTTAGTTTTTCTACATATTGACAATTGTAGTGGACTACACATAATCGGATGGTGGATACTTTATTTTCTCAAATCCAATGTGCATCCTGAATAAATTCTTTTTTAGGAGGCCAAACTCTTAATTGTATAATTTATTCCCATGCTTTTTATTGAGAATTCAATTCAAGAGGTGTTCAAATAGAATTTGTGTATCTTCCCCTTGTTTTTTAATTTGAGTAATGATGTTATCCAGATAGTTTTTGTCATTCAATGATTAATGTTTGTGGAAGATGGTTCAGTTTTTAAAGTAAATTTTTATATAGTTCAAATAATATGAAATGAGAGTATAAAATCCAAGTTATTTTTACTCATTTATTCATAACTTTATAAAAATGAGTATTGAGGATCAAAGGGGAAATTATATTAATTATCTATTTCCAGATCATTAATATCAATGTTGCTTTCTGAATTTTCAGTTTCCAACTCACCTATGATCACATTACTAATAACTGTAAAAATATCACAAGCATCATTTTGATTGAAAAAATATATGAACATTTTTTTAGGGTTCACCACATTCATAAGACAATTTCTAGAATCAGGGATGGAATATGTAACACCCTAAATATTTCATAGTAAGTTATTTTCGATAAATCCAAGATCTTACGCTACACACAACACTGAGTTCAAGCACACCACGACTTACCAAACTACCCGATCAAAAGTGGATATGAATACTGTTTACAAGATATTGAATTTTATATACACCATATTATTTTAACTCATGTACTATGTGTTTTTTAAACACACTAAAAAAAATATACATTTTTAGATAAAAAACGTATTTTTTTTAAAAATAAATTTTACCACCTTTTAATGGAGAATTATTTTTAAATATGATATTTGACCCCTTTACATATTCATTTTGAGAAAATAAAGTTATTCTTTAGAATAAGGTCATCCAAATTCACTTTGGAATATATTTTTCTATTTTTCTAATAATATTCATTTTTTATGAATAATATGAAATACTGTATTTTAATTGAAAACTGAATTATAATATAATATATTTATATGGTTATATTATATTTTATTATGGTTTTGATGTGTAAATAGATTATATTATTCCCCTTTAATTCAAATTTGGTCATTTGAATTAATTTCACATTGATATTATACATAAACAAGTGTCAATCATTTGATAGTTATTGTTTCTTAGAAACACAGTATTTATTGCAACGAGAATTCATTTTGAAATTAATTAATAGAACATATATATTTTTAATTTGGTAAAATATATATTAATTTTGAATTCAGAATATCAAATATATCTTGGGCTGATTTTTTGGTATTTTTCTGAAAAACCTCAATTTTTTATGAATGCTGAAACCATTAAGTAGTTGTTAAAAATCTGATGTTTTCATTTAAATGATGTTTTCCACTTCTGTGTATTGAATTTTTAAAATCTTAGATACATGGTTTTTATTACTAAGTAACATGTGGTTCAATAAGATGAAAATAATTTTTGGTGAATAGTAACTTCTCACTTTTAATTACCACGGTTAAAGGTGAATAGAGTAATTCAATGTAAAAAGAATATTATAATAATACAAAATTACATTAACACTTGTATTAACCTTATTGGATGAGTTATTTCCGGCCATGGACATCCTTGGGTAGATTTTGGGTCCTAATGGATCCACTTACTAATGGTATTGACACATTATTTTAATTAACTTAATTTAAAGAAGAAAATGACATTTAAAAACATCTTTTAGTATATCAATTTTTTCATGGGGTTATATAAGTCATATTTTTTACTATAAATAATCATTGGAATTATAAAAATATTCACAAATTATGGTAATTTGTTTATAATTTTCTGACATCAAATAAATTAAATTATTTATGACCCAATAATGATGTAGTATTTACCTCATTAATAAATGATTTATATAAATATGATTATTAATATTAAAATAAAAACACAAAACTATAAAATTATTATTGGATGATTTTATTTCGACCATGATTCGTCTTATGTTATACATAAATTAGTTTATGACCTTTATAAACTGTATATCACTATATAATAAAATATTATTATAAAACTTTTCCATAGAGTCCCTCCCCCCTTATAAAAGGACATCACTTCTAACACATTCCACACACCTCTCAATTCCCTTGTCACGTATAATCCCTACCAAAATAACCTCTTATGATCCCCCTATTCATTCTAGATTCCTCACCTTAGGCAGAAATCAGAACAAGAAGTCCTTTTGGTTCAAACCAAAAGAAGTTACCCAAATATAAGGTAACACTTTCTCATAAAATATTATGTTTCATTTTACTTCTCCAACCCCCTAAACACTTTTTTTACATAATTTTATAACAAAACCAGTATAAAAATATAATAGGATGTTGTTATGAGAATTTTTCGAATTACACTTACACACACCTGAATCTAATGGACGATGAATATATTTTTTCTTGTAGATATCAAAATAACGCCTCACGAATTGATGATTGTTCGATTATCTCCTACCACCACATGTGGTGGACATTATGATGGAACTGTATTTCTATATGATATATATATATATTATGTTTAGTTTTAAATTATTCATCTGTATTTTCTTTTTATATAATTATTTTATGGTTTCCAAAATGGTTAAAACACGATAATTTAATTTGAGGAAGTACAGACTACCTCCCCCTTAAAACTATATGAATCGTTAATTACATATGTCGAATGTATAAAGGATATATTTAATGGTATTATATATCATATTATATTGGAATTATAAAAATACTTTGTACCATTATCTTTTAATTTCATTAAAATACATAAAAGAAATGAAAGTAGCATTCATGGGTGTGTACGCCTTACTGTCTCCCTAAATGGTACATTACATTTCTTTTATCTAAATGTTTTGTACTATTATATATATATATATTTATTGGACAATATAAATATTATATTGAAATTATTTATATCTTTCTAGAGATAATGGTCTTTTGACCCTATGGAAAAATTGTAATTATAACAAGTTCATTTTTTACTCATGTTTAGAACATCGATAAAATATCAAATATGAACATGAATAATTAATTAATTTTTATAGACAGGTAATAAGTGATATACAAGGAATAATAAAAATTAATTTTTTTAATCAAGTATAAGTTAACTTTTGATTATAATTCTGGAATAACAAGGAACATACAAGACAAGTCGGACTTGAGATAAGGGGTTTCATATGTCACTTTTAATTCTGTGATATTTCCATTGTTCGCAACTTATTTAATGTATGTGGTGTATTGTGTACATCCATTTGATCTATATTATCATGATAGTTATTTATATTTATGGTATCGTATGATTCATTTGGTGGTTATTAACTTTTGGTCATACGACTTTATTGATCACACCATAGTATGGGTTTTTCATCTCTCTTTTTATTCCAGTGAGAATCACGCTATATTGGACTCAATTTTTTTTTGTCTAGAGTATGTAATTTACATGATTTTATTCATTGTGTAATTTACTCTAATTTATAGGTATTTACATTATCATTTTATGACCCTTTTTTCATTGGGTGTATGTTTCGTATGTTACCAAATCGGTAAGGGAATTTCAAATTTCAATTTCCACTCATTCGGATTTACGCATACATCATTGGAAATTTTACTCCATGATTATGTGTGAGATCACAATTTTTTACATATATAGTAATTTCCACTCCCATTTTTTTGTATTTACTCTTAATACACATAGTCACTCCATTGATAACTTCTGAAGTCAATGATTTGAACTTAATAAGAGTAATCTTTACTCAATTTCAATTCACTGGGTTAAACATCTATGTCACTGGTGTTGTTTTTACAAGAGTAGGTGTGAATATCCTCTGATTGATTTACACTTAATATCCAATCATATTTAGTGTATTTATATTTTTTACACATAATTATTTCATTGATTTATCCTTATCCTTGGGATACGGTCTTTATGAGAGATTTCATCTCATCTTACATTCAATTAATAAATGATTGTTGTTATAAGCCAATTCATATTTATTTGGTGTATATACTATAATTCTAAAAATTATATCTTGAATCCCTTTTTTCTCATGATATTATAAAGTTTTTACTACCTCAATTATTTGTTTTCAAGTGTCTCTCATTTGGTTAGGAACTCTAACTAAAATATCATTTTAAATGTTTTAATGATTTATTCTTATAAATCATTCTCATTAATTTCCATGTTTTAAAAATGGTTTTATGTATTTTCTTATATGGACATTAATGTTATCAAATTAAAATTCCTTATAAATTTTTAAAATTGGAATGATACACTTTCATTCATAAATCTATTTGAAATTGCTTCTTGATAAATAGTGCGTCTTTTAAATGTTTTCAAGAAAAAGGGAGATATTTCTCTCATATAGTTTTGATTATTTTTTCCTCTATTTCAATATAGTTCATTATTATCTATTGATGTTAATATATTATAAAAATATATTTCATATTTTATTGAATGAGTTATGTTTGACTTTGGATATTCTATTTTTATACCATTCGTGGATTATGGATAAATTATTGAAATTTTTTATGCTTGTTTTAATACTAATGTTTATGTTATGTTTAAAAATTTTCATATTGGGAATTCATTTGACTTATTATGTGATGGTTGGTGCCCACTATTGCTCCTTGATGCATCTGTAGGTCTAATGAGTCAAACTAGTGTATTGGCACAAGGATTTGAAAAAATATTATTTTTAGTCTTGGAACGAGGCCTTGACTATGTGGTTATGATGTCCGAGATTATGCATTAAATCATTATAAGATTAAATATTGATTTTTCATTTGGTTATTCGACTAGTATAATATCCCGGAATATGTTTTATTATTGAATTGTTTACTCATCTAATATTCCTCCCATAAAGTGTTCATGTTAATTATTTATAAAGGAATGCGTTTTAAAATATTCACCATGACTAATGTTTATGTTATCTTCTGATATATTTCTTACTCTTACTGAGCGTTTTAGCTCATCGATTTCTCTTATTTGATTTTCCCAATATATGATGAAGTTAGTTATGAGTGGCTTGATGGATTAATCATGGAATCTTGGATGTTTATAATGGAATAAATTAGTGTTGTTTTACTTTTCAAGTTGTATTGTTGAACTTATGTATGTATCTTGTTTCCAAGATTACTAAATTGATTGGTCCTTAGGGACATGATTCCTAGTAATCATTCTAATGTATTAAAATAACATAAAAACTCTTGGATTCTATGGTTATGGCATTTCAGTTTGTATTAGAGGAAGTTTAGTAAAAACCTTTGAAACTAGATTTAGATAAAATATCAATAGACAAATTATCCTATGATAGACATTGATTATTAGTATAGAATAACATCATAGAATATTAGTAATTTATGGATTTTTTCTATTTTCAAATAAGTATATCCATGTCTGGATATGAGCAGGTAGAGGCGGATTTGGAACATCTGTACTTAGGAGTGAAATCTCCAACAAGGAGTTTCGAGCATGACCTGGGGTATCCTGGTACATGACAAAGGGTCTTGCTGCACTCTTAGTTACTACAGTCCTGGGGGATATAATTAGGATAATTTAAATTATCCGTACAAACTGATTTAACGGATTTTAATATAAGATCAGAATAAATTACCTTCATTAATCCAAAGGTGTTTTGAATTGAAAATAAGGTTTTATGATATTCTCCAAATGGATTTATGACTATTTGTACACAAACAATGCTTTGTGGTTTTATTCAGTGGATTGATTTCAAGGAAGTCATAGTAACTTTGGGCATGATGTAAATGTTTTGAATGGTGGTGGATATGAGAAACAAAATTGAATGTTCACAAGTGTAAAATATATCAGTTTCATGTCGAATAAGCTTTCAATAAATATGATCAACAATATATATATTAACCAACTCCCAGACTCAACAAGGAAGTGGAATGTGGTGAATGATAAGAGTTACAGTAGTGAAGACCATGGAGAAAAGAAAGGTCGTTTATGATCATGCAGTAAATGTGGAAGGGGAAACCTAGGAAAATGTCTTAATGGTACAAATAATTTTTTTTTTTGGGAAAGAAGGACATAAAGTAAATAATTGTCGAGGAAAAATAAATAGTACTATGAAAGAAAATAAAAATGATCTTAAGAATTCATTTATGGTCATTTGATGTAAATGTAGAGGACTAGGCCATTACCCTAGTGAAGGCCCAATTCAATAAGATTACCTCTTGGTCAAGGAAGAATATATGTTGAAATAAATATATCTAGAAATGTTTAAAAAGTATTAGTGCTCTTTGTCGATGGGATTACTTTGTTAGAGTTTTATCTTGTATTTATAACCCTGCAGTTTCTCAAATGAAATTTATATTTGAGGAATAATTATATTTTCTCTTGTGGATGTAGTTATAAATAACCATATGTTTTTATATGATCATTTAGTTTGAGGGAATTACAAGTTATTAAATTTTGGAATGGAAATGCGAGGTATGTGATAAAATTTGTGATGAAATTATGTTATAGTTATTCTGAGGAATCTATCTCATTTTTCGGAATAATATTAAATTATATAGTGTTTTAAAAAGGAAAAAACGCAGACCATGTGACAACCCATCGCGTTAGACAAAGCTATGGGAATTGATCCCACAACCATAGTGCGATAGGGATTTATCGCCAACCACTAGACTACTTGAAGTCACTAGTTAGTGTGACTAATTCTTTTTAGTTAAATTATTTTATTGATCAACAATATGTTGCTTTGGGATCTTATGACTTATCAAATGGATTTAATTAGTATATAAAAATGATTTGGTGATTAAGTGATAAATGATCTTTTGTAAGAAGTTCACTCTCTTGGGAATACTATATGCCTAAGGAAAATAACATTTTATGGGATTTAATTTGAAGAGTAAAGGTTTTTTTTACATATTTTCTTGTGTGTTTATAGAATTTTTGTTTATTTATGTAAATAATTATCATATCCTAGAGAATATGTGATTAAGTTAATTACTTTTAATTATGTGACTTTAAGGGTAGTCGATATTATTTGGAGATAAAATCTAATGTGGAAAACAATGTAAGAAAATCCTTCTGAGTTTTGGGTATGAATATTAATTTGGATTATATTAAAATATTTTATGGACAATTGATTATTTAATGGTATTTATTGAACTTTGGGTATTGTTGGTTTAATTATTGAAATTAACATTAGTATTTCTTTATCTAATGTATTATCCTTTTTGTGGATCAACTGATATATTACTAACCATTTTTGTTATGGATAATATATAAATAAAAGGTAAATATATAGTTCATGCATTGTGGATTATGTGATTCTATATAAGTTGATTCTAGTTCTTCAGGCACTACCATGTCATCATTAATACTCATCATTTGGAGTGAAATATGAGTTTGTGTTTACAATTACATAAAAGATGAAACCCTATTTTTCCAGTATATTTTTTTCTTATTATATGAATAAATTATTTATTAAAATTTAGGGAAGTGATCTTAAAACCAAAAATGTGTTATCTAAATTATTTATGTTTTTTGAACCGATTATATTTTAAATCGTCACAGATTGATGGCTTTGAGGCCCTCCATTTTACACATGTTTGTGATTGATGACCCCAATCAATCATTATATATATATTTACAGTATTCCTCCAATTATGTGTCTTTTATTTCCACCAATGTTCTTTTAATCATGATCGTAATTTAGTGATGAATTTTTCATCTCCTTTTCCCTCATATTAAAACAAAATTTTATTATCCCAACTTCTGATGTGGGTTTTCTACAAAGGTATTTTTCTATTTCTAAACCTTTTTTTTCAAAGAACAATTTCAAATTTGGAGGATGTAATTTATTGAAGTAAGGGAGAATGTAACATCCCATGATTTCATAGAAATTTATTTTCATTAAATTCAATAGCTTGTGCTACACGCAATAGGGAGTTCGAGCACACAACGACTTACCAAACTAGCCGATCAAAAGGGCTTATGAATAGTATTCACCAGATTTTTAATTTTATATACTCCACATAATTTTAACATATGTACTATGTGTTTCTTAGAGATATTATAAGAACAAATTTAATTTTTCAGATAAAAAATGTATTTATCAAAAAATTCAATTTTTAAAGATTTTAATGAAGACACCTTTATAAATACAATATTTGACCCTTTTACATATTAATTTTGACAAAATAAAATTCTTATTTTAAAAATTGGCACATGAAAATTCACTTTGAATGGCAATTTTCTATTTTTCTAATAATATTCATTTTTTTATAAATACTGAGTAATAATGTATTTTAACTGAAAATTTCATTTTAATATAATTTATTTCAATGGATAAATTATATTTTAAATAGTTTGTGAAGTTCAATTAGATTATATTTTTACCCCTTAATCCAATTTTGTTCATTGAAAATAATTTCACTTTGAAATTATACATAAACAAGTCTCAATGTTTTGATCATTATTGTTTCTTAAAAACATGCTATTTGTTTTGACAACGAGAATTAATTTTAAAATTAATTAATCCAACTTCTAATTTTTGAGTTTGGTTAAATAGTCATCATTTTTTAATTTGGAATATCAAATATATCAAAGTTTTAATGTTTGGTATTTTTCTGAAAAACATTAATTGTTGATGAATAGTTATATCACTATGTAATAATTAAAAATCCTACTTTTTCTTTTTAATGGAATATTACATCTTTTGTGAATTTAATTTCTAAAATCTGAGATACATTGTTTTTATTGGTATGAAAAATGTGGTTCAATAAGATGACAGTAATATTTGGTGTATGTTAATTTTTTACTTTTATTTACCGCAATTACAGGTAAATAGGGTAATTCATTGTAATAAAATATTATAATAATACAAAATAACCATTACACATTTTCTAACATTATTTTATGAGTCATGTTCGACCATGGAAATACATAGGTCGATATTGTGGACCCATGATGCCACATAATAATGGTAATAACACTCTATTGTTATAAACATAAAGCAAAGACAAAAAATGTCATTAATATTATCTTTTAGTATATCAATTTTTACATGTGGTTAAATAATTCATCTATTCAAATATAAATAGAATTAGAAATCAAAAAAGATTTATACATTATGTTAATTTTATTTGTAATTTTTAGACATCAAATAAATTAAATTATTTATGACACATTAATGATGTACTATTTACATCATTAATAAATGATTTAAATAAATATGATTACTAATAATAATATAATATCCAAAACTAGTCCAATTATTATTGGATTATTTTATTTCAACCACGAGTCATCTTATCTTAGACAATAATTAGTTTTGGACATTTATATACCAAATATCACTATATAATAAAATAATATTTTCACATTTTCCTAAAGTGCCCCTCCTCATCCTTATAAAAGGAGACCACTTATGACCCATTTTACACACCTCTCAAGCCCATTGGCTCATCCAAACCCCACTATAATAATCTATCAAGATCCCCCTCTTTTTTTATATTCCTCACCTTAGGTTAAAGGCACTTCGAGAAGTCCTTTTTTACCAAACAAAATTAAGTTACTCAAATAAATGGTAAACTTTTCACTTAAATTATTTTGTTTTATTTTGTTTTATTTTCTTCCCTAACCCCCTAAATTGTTTTTATTACATTATTTTATTAAAAAATAGTATAATATATATTGTATGATGTTTTCATGATATGAATTTGAACTTAACTTGCACAAACCTCCATCTAATGGGTGAAAACATAATATTACTGTGGATGGAAAACTAATGCCTCATGAAATGATGATTGTTCGATCATCTCCTACCGCCTCTTATGGTGGCCATTAAGATGGAACTATATTTATATCTGATATATATATTATGTATATGTTTTTTTATTTTTATGTATTTTCCATTTATATCATTATTTTATTGTTTTCATTATGGGTAAAACACGATAATTTCATTTGAAGAAGTGAGGACTACTACCCATTCAAAATGATATGACTCATTAATTCCTTATTTGGGGAATATAAATGATGAATTTAATGATATTATTTATGAAATTATACTGGAATTATAATATAACTATGTATAATTATGTTTTAATTCCATTAAAATACAAAATAGAAATGAATGTAGCGTTCATGGGTGCGTACGACTTACAGTCTCCATGAACGTTACATTTCATTTCTTATCTCCAAATGTTATGTAAAATTATATATATATATATATATAGGAAATATAATATAAATATATGATATATAAATCATTTATATCATTATGGAGATAATGGACTTTTGATCACATGAAAAAATTGTAATTTTAACAAGTTCATTTTTTATTAATGATCTAAACATCGATAAAATATCCAATATGAACTCAAATAATTAACTAATTGTCATAGAAAGGTAATAAGGTATGTAAAAGGAATAATTAACCTGAAAAATTTTCTTAATAAAGTAGAAATTATTTTATTTTTATTATTAAGGATGAACTAGGAACATACAAGACAAGTCGGACTTTAGGTAAGAGGTTTCTAATCTCACTTTTAATTCTATGTGATTTCCATTGTTCCCAGTTATTTATTGCATGTGGTGTATTAGGTACTTAAATTTGATATATATTATCATAATGTTATTTATATTAATGGTATTTTGTGATTCATTTGTTGGTTATTAACTTTTTTTCCTACAACTTGATTGATCACAATGAAGTGAGGGGTTTTCACTGCACTTTTTATTCATGTAAGATTCATGCTATATTGGCCACTATTTCCTTTTGTGTGTCATATTTACTATCCATGATTGTATTCCTTGTGTAATATACCTAAATTTATGGGTATTTAAATCATCGGTGTATAACCTTTCTTTCATGCGGTGTATGTTTCTTAAGTTACCTTATCGTTAAGGTAATTTCAAATTTCTATTTCTACACATTCAGATTTACACATACTTCATTGACTATTTTAATCCCTGATTATGTGGTGAATAACAATTTATTATTTCTCTATTAATTTCCACTCATGTTTTTTTGTATATTCTATTTATTCACATAATAACTCCATTAATAACTTCTCAAGACATTGATATACACTCGATAAGAGTAATCTTAACTCAGTTTCTACTCATTGAGTTAAACATCCATGTCATTGGTGTTGTTTTTAAAAGAATATGTATGAATGTCCTCTTATTGTCTTACACTATATATCTAATCATATTTAGTGTATTTATAATTTTTACAAACAATTATTTCATTTGTTTTTCCTAAACCTATTGATACAATCTTTATAATGGATTTCATCTCAACTTATATTACACTGAGACTTCTTTGTTGTTATGTGCCAATTCACTTTTATTTGGTGTATATACATTAATTTTACATAGTATATCATTAATCCCCTTGTTCTCATGATGTTATAATCTTTTCATTACCTCAATTATTTGTATTCAAGTGTCTCTCATTTGGTTAGGAACTCTAACTAAAATATCATTTTAAATGTTTTAATGATTCATTCTTCTAAATAATTGTCATTAATGTCCATGTTTTAAAAATGGTTTTAGGGATTTATTTATATATAAATTAATTTAATCAATTTAAAATTCCTTTTAATAGTTTCAAATTGGTATTGGACACTTTTATTAAAAAATCTATTTTAAACAACTTCATGATAAATAGTGAGACTTTTAAATGTTTTCAACAAAAGGGGGATATTTCCATTATATAGTTTTGATGATTTGTTTTCATCTATATCAATATCCTTCATTATTCTCGATTGGGGTTAATCTATAATAATTAAAATCATCCATATTGTATTTAATGAGTTATGTTTGACTATGGATGTTCTATTTTTATATGATCCATGGTTTATGAATAAATTATTGACATTTCGTATGCAATTTTTAATATGAATGTTTATGATATGATAAA
Source organism: Viscum album (assembly GCA_963277665.1). Taxonomy (NCBI): domain Eukaryota; kingdom Viridiplantae; phylum Streptophyta; class Magnoliopsida; order Santalales; family Viscaceae; genus Viscum; species Viscum album. The sequence continues at coordinate 1,358,904,672 of OY728119.1, read as the reverse complement.
ACCTTTTCATATAATGAATAAATTGGACATAGTATGTTATGGGTGTAGCTCACTATATCTCCTCGATGCATTGGTAGTTCTAATGAGACAAACTAGTGTCTTGGTACAAGGCCTTAACAAAATCATATTTGTAATCTTGGCATTAGTCCTTAATTACGTGGTTATGATGTCTGGCATTATACATTCCATCATTAAGATATTAACTATTGATATTTCATGTGGTTATTCGACTAGTATAATACCCATGACTATGTTTTGTTATGGAATTATTTTCTCATATCATATTCCTGCCTTAAAGTGTTCATGTTAATTATTTGTAAAGGGATGTGTTTCTAATTATTCACCTTGCCTAATTTTTTGTAATCTTCTACTGTATTGTGTACTCGTTATGAACTTATGATCTCTCTCCATTCTCATGTTTCTTTTTCCCAGGATATGATGATGTTATATATGAGTGACCTGTAAGAATAATATTGGAATCTTGGATGTTTATAATGGAAAAAATTAGTGTGGTTATTCTTTTCAATTCCAGTTTTGAACTTATGTATGTATCTTCTTTCCATGACTACTAAATTGGTCGGTCCTTAAGGACTTGATACATTTTAATAATGAAAATGTATTCAAATAATGCACTATCTCCGATATTCTGGGGTCGGAGAGTAACATGAAATGTTCAATATTGGGAAAAAATTGAATAAAAATTGAGCATTCTAGTTCATTTTCCTCATTACCGTCCATGTTGGAATAATAGATAACATAGGTGATATGATAATACAAATTGTTTTCATGATCCATTAGATCATTTTAGTTTACAAGATAAAGGTCAACATTCACATACCCATTTATGACTTTGTTAATGAAGATAAAATATACACAAACTCATCTTTTGTTAGAACAAAAAACATGATGGATTAGGGTTCAGCACACTCTTAATGTGGATTCCATAATCATTTATATATAAAATAGAATGAATCACTGATGGGTAACAAATGGATTTAATAATATTTAATATGACTATTTGGTCACCAAATTACATTGATATGTTTCCATCATGGGTATGAATCTTAGTTTTAGTTTTCATGAGGAAAGATATTCCTAGAAATAGGGTTGATCGATAAGAATTCATCTCACCATCCCTTTTAATTATATATAAGTTAGCTGGGTAGATAATAATATTGACTCTAACGAAGACATCCTCAATTAATCCCCTAGAACTAGCAACACTATGATTGGATAACTAGACAACAACACTAATTACGTCTAAGGGACCCAGACCAAGAATTGAGGAGATTGATTTGGGTATTACATATATTGTGGCTTCTAAGAAAATGAGTGCATCATCAAAGTTGGAAATCCCTATTTGGCATGTAATAGTAAATTTCATTGTATCTAATCAGCATATATGTATGGACTATAGGGTTGAAACATTATGGATTCTCCAAATATGTCTATTATGGGTGAAAAAATCATTATGAAACTTTTCATATATAGATATTTGAATGATATAATATATGAGGAAAATGTAAACATTAACACGTCTAAAATGTCAAGCATTTCATTATCAGGTTCTATGGATTTATTTGGCATGTATATGGCCTGTGGAAAACGTATTGGTTTCCATAGAGAAATTCAAGGATGAAAGTGGGTGGATTCGATTATCTTTTTTAGACTTTTATATTTATCATTTTTATATCTGACCATTTAAATGGGAATGATATGATTCATCATGAAAAATATCAATATCCTTTCCCGATAAAAGTGAAATTTCACTTACATTACCATTGTCTTAGGCACAGGTCACTCTGGGAGTTATGAAGAATTGAATAGTTACTGCTGGATGCGGTGGGTTGTAAGTTGAATAATTTGGTTTTCAATGATTTCCATGATATATTGGGTGAAAGAAGAATGATATTAAAAAAACATCCCATGGTTTTAGGAGGGTAGATAGAAAGATTTTTCCTTTTTGGTTAAGGAACAAAAAAGATAATGTTGTTCAAAGTTACCATAACCTTGACCATATTGTAATTGGTTTCGAATACGAGGAGGTAAATAAGTGGGAGGGATTACCATACCTCAAGCAACTGTTATATATAAAAATTATGGGACCATGTTGGTGTTGTATGGATTTTCGAATAAACTCAACTAATAGTTGAGGTTATATTGTTCCTCTATGCATATGCATAATTGAGTTTTATTATTTAGATGAATCTAATTGTCATTATTAATGTTGTAGACATGTGTCAGTTGGATGAGAGGCTACAAAAAAGATTTTACATTTTTTATAGGTATGGGGAATAGATATTATAGATAAGATGATGATAGTGATTTGGTAGACACATCTATTTGATGCAAATGATCTATAAGGTCAACCATCCACTCAGTCATATGGGCTATGTGGATTGATTCTCTTGGACTTGTATGACATGAGAATATTATTTATTGTGGAATTATTTTGTGTTTTAATCAATGTTTCCTAAGAGATATAGTCTATCTTCAAGAGTTTTAAAGCAAGAGAACTACCATATGAAACATAAATCAGAGTTCAATCCATTGAAAATAACCACTCATTTATGTATTAGACCAAGTGTTGTTCATGGATTTTATGGGACGAGAATGATGAAATGGTTTTTGTGTACCTATCCTTATATACATAGAGTGATTCATAGGGGAATTTCTGGTTACGTCTTATTTCCATTCAAAAGAAGTAGTTTGAGACACATGGTATAATATATCTAAAATGAATATCTTCATGAAATTCCATTTTGTTATAAAATGATGTGTGAGATAGTAGATCTATGACATGGTGATTTTTAATAGAGTGTATAGGAATTAACAACGTTCTCCTTTTTCATCATAAAACCCTTGAGTTTCAATGGAAAAGAGCATCAATTAGATGTCCTTAGGATTAATATGTGGATCCTCTCTAACATTCCCCTGGAAATATTGTATAAGATGAATCTAATCCAATTTCAGTTAAAAATCAGCATCAATATTAAGATATTTAATACCAAGGGGTTAGTCATTAATATCAGGGTAATTGAGTTTATTATGGTTTTATTCCATGGGATTTTCCACATCATGTTCAACTAAATGTGAATTGAATTGTTCTTAGATGATTTGACTATCCCTAATGTACCCCTTATATTAGAAAACATTTATCTTGATTTTTATGTTAAAAAAATAGATGGATTGTTTGGGAGGATACGAAGAGGAAATATGTGTTGGGAATGGATGTGGTAGGTGGGTATTTATTATTTATTTTCCATTTACAATTATTATGACAAGGCATGTTTTTATATTTGTTTTTAATAAAATTTTTTATTTGGTTTCTATTTTTTTATCAAAAATAAAAAATTACGAACTACAAGAAATATCATCCCTAAAAATATCTCCATTTGAAGAACTGACTATGGTAACCTATCAATAATTCAATGTTTTAGTTCTATGCTAATGTGTATAGTGGAACATGTGTCAAATCCTTCGTGATGGGTCAATTTTTAGAGTTGATTGTTTTTTAATTCTTAGTATTTCTAATGGAGGAGAGTTATTTGAAGATAACAATTAAATTTATCGATAGATGATATTTGATTTAATAACTTGATAAATATTGCGGTGGGTTCATGATTGTGGATTTAAGCTTATTATATCATTGAGATTTTCTTTATATTTTATTAAATTAACACCCCATTCACAATATAATTTTTTTTGGAACTCCAATTTATTGAGGCCTTAATTCAGGCATTAAAATAACTAGGGTTCTAGTATCAATAAATAGTTTTTAATTGTTTTGTATATATAGTTCCCATTATCCATGGAATCGAAAAAATAAAAAACAAGTCATTAATCCATAACATTTTATGTTAAACATATCGAAATATTAACCTAAATAATATTCAATGAGAAAAAGATCTAAATCACTTAACATCCCTAAATTATGACTAATCAAAATCAATGTTTATTTTATAAATTTATTTTTCATTTAATCAAGTTTAGTTTTTTTTATTATGAGTATAAAATAGAAGAAAAATAATGGGATAAAATAAGATAGTCATTCCTAACACACACACGAAACGTGATTAAAATTAAACACACAATTCTTATTGAATAAGAAATTAAAACAAGGGATGATTTCAATTATTTATTTAAAAAAATTATGAATACTAATATAATATAATTTGAGTTGGTTGAGAATAATAGGAAATCAATAAGAGACATGGATTAAAAAAATTATAATAAAAACACTTATGAGATTACAAATAAAGAAGAACACAAAAGTGAATTGAAATAAACCATAGAAAAAAAGATATCATAAGTAGAGACATGAGTTTGAAAGATCCTCCCAAGATTTTATAATGCATGTTTTCATGGAAATATATACTTTTACGATTTGAAATGAAAACCCATTACAAGGAGAATAGGGGGACATACTTATACCCAAAGGTGATGGAATATTTTCATTCAAAACATGCCCCACAAATTGGCTGATGTATGTACCATTTAGATAGTTGAATATCAAGATATATAAATATTAAAGTTTTATAAAGATATTTTTAAAGATAAAAATCCAAATTTAGTGTCCAATGTGATTTTGGTTTCAATGTTAAGGTTTCGTTATTAAACCATTTGATGCTATCCATTTTTTTCAAACATACCCATGGTATAAATGTTAAAACATTTTAAACCATGATGACTACTTCAAATATTAATCATTTAAATAAAAAAAATGTTCTCCAAAATCATGGATTTCATCTCACAAGATATCAACTCAAAATTTTCATTATAATTGAAGAAAAATCAAAAAGTGTTTTTCTTATAATTACCAGACAGAATAATGAATTGAGAATCAAAGTAGCAGTTAGGTTCTTTTTATGGATTTTTGCCCGAAAATTTTAATACCAGTGGTTTTTTATATTCATGGCCATATTATGGTGGTGTATTAAATTTGGGATCCTAGATTGAGGCCAAAAATTATATCTTCCTGGATGGTTCATTTGTCATCACAGATTCAATGAGGCTTCTTATGTGGTCCCTATGGTCCATCAAATTGTCACATTTTAAAATCCTACAATCTAATGATATGATAGAACATTAACTAGGAATCTTAAAAATAATAATTACATATTTTGAATTTATATTTTAGATATATATAATAAAAATATTTAACAGGTGTATAGTTAAAAAAATTATAAAAATTCACTTTATGTATGTTTATGATCAAAACGTGAACATTGAATTTAATGTAAAAAATTTATTTGAGAGTTATGTGATAGAAGTAATGTTAAATAAATATTTAATATGTAATATCATGTGTTTTATAGATTATATATCATATGAAATTTAAGGATCAATACAATGTTGATGCCCTTAGAAGTATAAACAAATCTAGTTTGATAGAGGCTATTGATTTCATCCCAAATGATTTTAATTGGATAATGTTTTGTTTCATAATAATTTTTATAGGGTTTAATAGTTGCTTTACTATAATGATAAAAATTAATAAGTAATATATTTACGTGGGGAATATAATTTCATCTTTTTCTCAATTTCCACAACAATCTCATATTTCATTGTCATGACCCAACCCAATGGGGCTCATGTTGAAACTACCTTGAAGTCCCCTCAATAGGCTAGGGGATGAAGACCAATTTTTAATGGAATATATAACACAAGAGGAAATTTCTTAATGTATCTATACAAACATAGATGTCGATTAAAATGAATAATTGAAGATAAATAATAATTAAGAGATGCAATATCTAGAATATAACCATGATTATAAAAATCCTCTAAGATGTAAAAGAGTATGGAAGTAAAAAAAATGAAAAGAGAAAAATATATTCCCATCCTAATATATGTCCTAATTTGGAAATATTGGACAATAAATGTGTTGAGAGATACATACTCCTAATCTCTAAACTCCAACCACTATACATGGCCCAATACACAAGTTATCCCAATGCACATATACATTCACCACCAATTGATCCTTAAATTTCAAGAGACACAACACATGAGAGAAATGTTAATTTATGGGTGAATATATACATACCCGGTTGGATTACTGATAAGAAGAATTTGGATTGTTAAGATACATGATAGGAATAGATGGGTAGATTGTTCAACCCGATGTAAGAGAGTACAATACCAAATTACATTGGTATATATATATATATATATGTATGATCATCAAAAGAAACCCAAATGATAGATAATGTATATCCATAACACATCTTTACACAAAAAAGAGGGACATCAGTTTTGATAGTCTATCATTGATGCCTAACATCTCGCACATCTCCACATCAAAAACATTCATTTCATGCCACACCACATTAGTGGGTTTCACTATGAAAGGGCCATTATCACTATATAGAGGTTTATAATAAAAATATATATATTGGAGCTACATCCGACCCTAGTAGTAGTGCACCACTCATGTATTTACTAGAGGAACCATTCACATGACTTATTTGAGGGTTCCACTCTAGTAATCTATAGAGGGGTTATGAGGTATTTTTCTAGAAGGGTTCTACTATAGTAGTTCATGAACTATTTTATAATTCAAAATGACTGATCAACTAAGATATCATTTAGAGGACCCATTCTCATCCCAATTAAAGGGTAACACTATAGTAATCATGGAACAACACACTACAAATGCAGTATGGTGCCACTTAGAGGATAGGAAGAGAACCCATGCCCTATATCAGTAGGAGGCATCCACTATAATATTTTTTATAAAACCCATTCCCGTCCAAAATTGAGGGTTCCAAACTATTAATCAATTGATGACCCACCCCTTTCCTAGTAAGTAGGTTCCACTCTTATCTCTCTAGGGATACTTATAAATCACTATCTGATTCATGAATCTCCTAAATATGCATCACACATATAAAGTATTTAATCATAACTCAAAACACACTAAAAAAATAAACCATCCAGTTGTACATGAAAATATAGCTAGGATATGATACTCGGGTTCCAAAACATGGTCCAAACTAAAGAGATATGCGTGGTTGATGTTTTCTCCTAATGATTGTATGGGTAGACAACATGTATGGGGACCCACATGGAATGTGGCCCAATTTTGTATCCTAATCGGTTGCAAGATAGTACATAAATCGCTCCCCATGAATATATAAATGGTGTGTAGGGGGGATATACTATGATCCTAAGCCACCAAGGGTCCTTCCCGTGCTCAATGACCATGTATATGTATCATGCCCATTTATGTATACTTCGGTACACAACATCTTCCTAGTCGTTCCTATTCCCATATACTTTTGGAGTATGCTCCCTCTCTTCTTCACAATGACCACACAATGTGAAGAGTTTCACATTTCATGTGATACATTTCTCACCCAAATCCCTAGCTGTTATAGAAAATGGGTCACACAATGTGTGTTCTTCCGACTACACGATGTGTAGTTGGGAGTTTTTCACAATAATATATCATCGCAAAACAATTGTATACCAATATTCACTAGTTAAAATCTTACCTCATCATTGCATGAAATTGATAGAAATGGCCTCGATACATCATATTCAGTTTCCCATTTGATGAAAATGGAATTCAAGATTCTATGTCATTTCATGTATTCCATGAACACCAATTCCTTCTCCTTTCATCTATGAATAAGATTAAATTTCTTAAAATAGTTCACAAAACATCTACATTAATCTCAATTCAATCCATTATTTTCCATTATGTTCATATCACTTGAATATTTTGTGAATCTGGGGGTCTGATTAGGCGTTGTAACGCCCAGTAATGTGAAATTGTGATATTGTGCTCCAACGATGAATAACACAAATATTTAAGAAAAACATTCACATGAAAAAATAGTGAGAATATAATTGTTCATGTATTCAGGGATAAATGAGCACAATTACAGATATTTTGGGTTCGAATAAAATTAATAATTAATAAAACTAGTACACTAACACCTGAAATGTCTATCAATTGTTATAGAATTATTAATGGGACGATCAACCTCAATAACATTAATAAAATGTGGAATAAATTGAAAAATTTAAATTGATACCAAATTTTCTATCATTCCAAATAAAATAACGTGATTTAAATAGTATAGGAAGAATTTTTTTGTTTGTTGTGACTCATTCTACCTAGATTCATAGTCTCGTTGTAGTTAGATCCAAAATTTATAATATAAGGTCGATGAATGCCTCTCAATTATCCCTGGTGTTTTGTGGATAATCCTAGAGAATCATTATAATGGAATATTGATAAATGAAATAATATTTATGCTAATTAAGAATATTAATTAAATAATTTATTCATTTATTTATTTTACTAAAAGTACCCACCCACATCTTCTTTTAACTGAATACCCCACATCGACACTTTTTAGCTCTCCCCTATGGTAATCCTACAATCTAGACCAAATATTGATCACTTATTTATTATCCATGATTTCATTAAATATTTATCCCATTTTTTATAATAAAATATGTCTTTGTAATATAAAATAAATTTGTTATTTTTTATAATATTAATTTTCGATCATGTATGGCCTAGAAATCATATTATATCAGAGTTTTGGGCTCTAAAAATATATATTGAAATATTTAAATGTCACATAATGAGGAAATAGGGTCTCTACATCACTTCCTCCTTCAATATTTTCATTCCGAAGAAGAATTAATATATATTAATTTCATGATATTCAGCATGCATCTGGATCTCATCCCACATAAAGATCCCCTATGTGTTCTCATGCTACGAAAACACATAAATAAGAATAATGTCCATTCAATGTAAGGTCATATCCTATCAATAATAAATTTACATATGGTTATCCACAAAATTGGATTGATCATTGATGTCCATATATAACAATTCAGTATCATGGCTATGTTCATTCACTTATCTCCACAAATGCACCACATAGAAGACGACATGATCCAACTCCAACTATGGGGATAGGGAGATTTAGTAAACATCATTTTAAACCATTTGTAGTATCTTTAATGGCATGTTGTTCCTAATGAATAACATTACTCCCATGATGAACCTTATTAATCCTCATCTAGGGGATCTTCTTGGGAAAATGTGGTCTCCATACTCAATCTCCATGGGAATACAAAGTTGATCTGCATATGATTTTTGATAACTCTGGGTTATCATCATCCGCTCATTAATGACCTGGATCTTCTAAGTCATCACATGAAAAATCTTTAGACACAAACAATATGTCGAATTGATCTTAATTTAGTTCAAAGGTGACATTGAAGGTATCTCAAACATGTATTTGAAAGGTTTGATGCCTATGTTAGAGTGGAAACTATTTTTCACACAAACTCTACAAAGGGAAAGTGATATTCCCAAACCTAGTAGAAGTATAAATTGAAATCCCTCCCATTATAATCCAACACATTGATAGTCCACTTGGTCATCCCATTATCCTATGGCAAGAAGGAAGAACTCATCCACATTAGAGTCTCAAATTCCATTGGTAGACCTCTCCAAAACCATGATGTGAACCTTGCATCACATTTGGGAAAAATATTCATTGGCACCCCATGAGGGTGAATAATATCCCATATATACTTATTCATGAAACTCAACACTAAATATTTCTCCCAAATATCAATGATGTGTTTCAAAATCATGAGTCGACCAACTACAACCCAGATGGTGTCATCGACCTTCACAGTATGTAGAAGCCATGTGACATATTCCATGCATATAAAATACCATATCAACTCTAGTAACCCACGATTCTACAAGAAACATTCTAGAACATGGTCTTTAACCTTAGCCTACTAATAGTTGAGGAACCAAGACTCAAAATTATCCATACTCCATCTCATGCCATACCACTGAAACAATCTTTGAAGGCATATGTGCATCATCCCTACATCAAGATATACATCCAAAGGGGATTTTTGGAACTCTCATATCTCCTTCTATCACATCATTTCTGGGACCACATTCCAACCATAGAAAAGGATGATATGATTCCTTCCTTCATAAAATATATTAGGTGAATCACCTAAGGATATCTGGTCATGAAAGGCCAAATAGTAGATGTCACCCAACTCAGACTATCTCATAAACTAATAGTGTGAAGGATTCAACAACATCAAATGAATAAAAGATGCGACCTCCCACTCAACTAGGGTCAGTTGTAAGGAAGCCAACTGCTTAGAATCCTCCTACACCAATGGTGCATGGGAATTCCAAATAAGGGGGTATACTTCAATGTTTCCCTTTCTAATGTTTATAATATCATGAACTCATTATCCAATAGAAACTCTATTTAGCACAACTATCTTAGTTTAATATCTATCTTCATTGAAATATTCCAGAGTCCTGATAGTACGAGAAAACCAAAAAGTACTCTGTCAGAATATGGTGCCGCCATATCTTTTGTTTGAATAATACCCTTCCAAATATATGTTTTGGATCATGTAGTTCTTCGCATTAGGTATCTACTTCATCAACCAATGTTCCATAACTTCTTATATAAGAATCAATGCACATCTGATCCTAGATCATGAGGAATCCAATTACACTATCTACTATACTCCCTCATCTAGTAGACACAGCATCAGAGTTCTCATAAACCGTATCCTCAACTCCTAAAAGGCTATCTAACATAGCCTTGTAAAGGTAAACGGGTTCCCTTTCAATGTCTGACCATTTAAGGGGGATAAAATTCTAGAAAAATCTTCTAAAAATCATTGGAAGTGCCTCTATATGTCGAGAAAACTCTACAAATATGAGAAGATCATAGATGAATCCCCATAAGGAACATCATTGAGCATATTTGATTCCATAAATTAATGGGGATTAAAATGAAAATCACTAGAATGTACCACTAATGATTTTAGATCTATAACTTCTAATGCTTACCCAAAATCTAGTGTTCTAGAAGAGACTTTTAGATAATCCTCAAGTGGTATGTCTGATCCTCCTATGATATAGAGTACAAAAGTATGGAATTGATGAAGACAAAAAATATCCATGTACGACTGGAAGATTATGTTCATCAATGCCAAATCATGTAAGGAGAGTTAATCCACAAAAAAAGTAATCAGTAAGAAATCATACTATTCTTAGAGATATTTTAATGAAAACATTATAATATCAATATCAGGAACTCACCACTGGTCATAGGAAGACTAAAGATTCGATGATCGGGAACCATCTCATGCCTCGTAACTGGTCAAATAGGACATCAATCCATGAAAGGGGTACTTGTTCTTTATTATGGCCAATTTTAGGTGATGTTATTTTGTCCAAATCATCATGATCGTACTACCTTTTTTACGAAAAACACTTCATATTCCTAGAGGGAAAAAATAGGTCTGATGAGACCCTATATCTTTGGTCCTCCAACTACAAACACATCTCTAAAATCTCATTAGTGGCATCTAATATTCTATAGTTTATATCATAGTGGCCCTTAGATGAATGTCAATTAAAAATCTATATCTCACATTAGAGGTAGTCCCATAATTACCTCTAAGAATTATTCCATGACATCATCCAATAAAAAGGAATATAGATATAAGAAGACCCTACTACAAATAGGGAGACACATTCCAAGTGATGGGTGATGGGAAAAACCTTTCTTCTTGAATATCCAACTCTTCCATCCATGAGATCATTCATTCCCACAATGGATAATATTGTCCCATCATTTGTTAATGTGTCTGGATTGTCTGTAGTGACATTAATTTTTGGATCAAACCAAGGATAACCAATTCATACCAAATATGACATCATATGAATCGATTTTGACAACATAAATGTCCAACTTGAACTTCTCTACTATAGGATAGCTTGCACTTCCATCAGATAAAATATTTAGAAGAAACGTTCTTGGTAGGAACCTCTAGAATAATTTGTTGGGATAAAGATTCGATTAAGACCTATAGATCTCACACTTGGAGTGTAGTTATGAATGAATGATTCACACCTACATCTACTAATATGAATGAAAGAGTATAATAAATATAGAGTGTACCTCTAATAATATTGTGTGTCCCTAGGTTATATGCCACCATATCCTGTAGCTATCTTATACCACAACTGCCCACTCCCTAAGCATAATGTGGGATGCCTGGTGGTTATGGATGAATGATATCATAGAATCCACCTACACCCATATATCCTCTTCCTGGATATGAACCTGATCCTCTTTCTTCTCTTCCTCCTAGGGCCACAATGACCATATCTATGTAATCCCTGATCACTGTGTTGCCTCTTCTATAGTGGTCGTTCAGCTATCTGACAATGCTCCTCATCATTTCTGATCTGTCATTCACATGAAATTTTACATTACCCATCGCAATCATAGGACTTACCCTCTCTGGGATGCCCGAGACATATTTTCTTCCCCTGTAAATATGTGAAAACCTAATCCTAATATGATCTCTTCCTTTTAGATACAATCGATTGGTGCTTGCTATCTACTGTAAATTAATCCCATCTATAGCACATAATTCTATTCTATACATCCTAAAATACCTGGGTTTGGAATCTATCCCACGCCAAAATCCTATCGAACACCCTAAATTATGTGGGATGTCATAAAGATACTACACTGGTACATATATCTCTATGAAGCCTCTTCTCAAACATATATTATCATATGTACCCATCCCTGATCATGTTGAGGTAGTACCACATATATTTTTTGAACCTCACAACATAATCATAAATTTTTATATGACCCTACTATAGATCCATAGGCCCATGAAAGAAAAATGAATACAAATAGGAGGGGTAGTACTCTTCGTAGAACAACTGGTGGAAGTTGATCTAAGAGAGTGTTGCCTCATCATGGATTTTTGGAACAAGATACCACCAGCACACAGAGTTTTAATAGAATGGAAATCTATAATCACAACCACGTGACCTTTTAGTGTCTTGGTAAACCTAAGAACATGGACAACCACATCAAGACAATCCTTTGCCACTTTTGGAATTGGATTACTGTGGAACCTCAATGGACATTGATGTTGGAACTCGGGTAGATCACTAAACATGTTTGTGTCATAATCATTTCCTACTTGTATGATATATTTATCAATTGGCGGGGTCATTTATTTCTATCCACATAAAAGAATAATCTTGTAGGATAGACCCTAAACTGAGGTATCATTACTCATTAAATTATTATCCAGATTCAAATAGGTATCCTAGATGGATATCATTGTGGAGGCATCCTAAAAATTTAACCATGATGTACCATAGTTAGATGTGGATATATATATATATATATTCAATGGGGAGATAACTACAGATGAATAGTCAAATAATCAACCATGTATTATGTATATCCCAAAGATACAAGTAACCAATGTCTCATCATGACGAGTTGAAATATAGGTAGTCATGGTCCATGTGAATGGATATGTTAGATGTCCAATTTATATAGAGTTCGCTGGCCTATGAATTGCACTTGAGTCACATTGAACCTGCTATATTAAATCCAATCCAAATTCCCATAAGTGGACTACACAAACCATTGTTTGATCGACAAAACCACCTATGATACAATTATGTCACGACCTGACCCAATGAGGCTCGAGTTGTAACTACCCTAAGGACATGTCCATAAGAAAGGGGCTAGAATCCATCGTCAAAATGAATATCCTCCATAGGTGACCTTTTCATAATGTGCCATTACTCATACAACTAGACATAGCAACACATAAGTGCTTATGGATAAAACTAGAATGACGTAATATCTAGAATACAACCATGAATATTAAAATCTACTATTGTTTATAATAATACGATAGTGAAAACTGATAGTAGAGGTGAAAAAAAACATGACCAACTAAAAACATGTCCCATCACGAGAAAACTAGAATGTAAAAGTATTTAAGGTTCCTAGCTGATGATCTATATGCTCTGACTAGTATACATTATCCAATACACTAGGTATTCAAAGGGTCTTATGTAGTCACCTCTGAGTTGTTTGTCATCATAATATGACATAAGAAAGAAATTCCCATGCATGTGAGAGTATATAGAGATAGAGTAGAACTCCCCAAAATCTAATGGTGGATATGTAATATGCATGATAGGAATAGATATATGAATTGATATACCCAATGAAATAGAGTAAAAAATCCAATGACATGGATATTGATATTTATATACATATATATCCTCAAACAAAAGAAAACGAAATTATAGAAAATAAAATATCCATATCATATCCCATCCTAGGAAATGAGTTCATCAGTTCCAAGATCCCATCATCGATGTGAAACATCTCATGCATATCTCCATCATAAACATCCATGTCAAGCCACATCTCGCTAATGTGCTACCCATTTGAAGGGCACAATCTCTAGATTAAAGACCCATGTCTGCGTACAAAAATATGTTTCCAATCAATAGATAGCTAGAGGACTCATTCCCTATCTTGGTAGGGGTTTCCACTCATGTCGTCAGTAGTAGACCCATTCATAGTCCCGACTATATGGTTCCACACTAGTAGTTGGTAGTTGAACCATTCCATATCACAGAAGGAAGGTACCACTCTATTAATTGAGGAAACCTTCTTTAATATAGTAGGTGTGTTCCACATAGAAAGAAGACAGACAGACCATTCTCGACCAAGTTGGTGGGTTCCACGCAAGTAATCGAGGACCCATACCTTGACTATATATGATGGTTCCACTTAGGGGATATTTTGATGAATCGTGACCAATCATATTTATTGGGTGACACTCGTATAGTCAGTAGAGGTCACATGTCTAGCCTGTCTAGATGGTGCATCTCAAGTAATTGATCGAGGCCCATTCCTTTCCTTGTAAGAGGGTATCATTATGATATCTCTAAAGATCCTAATAGATAACATTCATCATCATTCACTATTAAATTAATTATCACTCGTAAATCCTCACATTGTTTTTCAAAAACTACTATTGTGGAAGCCAAAATTTTATATTCCAAATAAAAGACACTATAGGCTACTCATAGGCCATAAATATGAGTCCAAATGAAGGAGATATGAGTGTTTGAAGTTTTCTCATAAGGAAAGTAAGTGTACATGCATTGTTAGAGGACCCACATGACATGTGGTCCCACTACATCACCTATTTTTGTCCCTATAGTTACATGTTTCACATACCATGTATCCATCCATGGCATGGTGGTGTATCATATGGTGTTCATCAGCATCCTGGGGTCCTTCCCATGCTACTTGGTCGTGTTAATATATTTTTCTTATGTCTCTGTACATCAAGACATAGAGTTTTCTTGGACATTCCAATTCTTTTTTACTCCCATAGCACTCTCCAGGTTTCCAGAAAAATGGTCACATGGAGTTTGGGGTTCCCACATAACATGTGATAATTTTCTCACCAAAAGTCTTAGTTTTCCGAACCAATGTGTAACATGACATGTATTCCTCAGAGAACATAGTGGGTAGTATATATTTATATAAAAATTTATATCTTCAATCGTGATATATAGATTAATATTTAACACTTATAATATAATATCATTTCAATCCAAAATACATGGAAAGGAACCTAGATTCATCATTTATATGTATTCATTGCACATAAACAGATTTCCATCTCATTGATCATTTCTCAAGAACACTGCACACATAATCTATAATTTGATTTAAATTTGATAAAATTGTTCTCCTCCAACATAAAATAATCTCAAATATAGACCCAATTGATCTTCCATTCGTCACATGCAAATCCATCATTAATCTAGGGGTCTAATCAGGCTCATTCCCACCCGACAATATGAAATCACGACCATATAGTCCAATGAGGACTAAAAAGAATAAAGAAGGTAAATGCACATGAAATAGATGTGAAATGATCATTATATAAGTATTATTGTCCCACAAACAGTACTGAGGATATCCAAGTTCATAAAAATGAATAATAAATAAAACATGTTCACGAGAATATTAATGTATTAAAATTGGTGCTCAAAAAATAAAGGTATGATAATTCTAAACACATTTTGACAAATTAGGAAGAAATATGAAAATGATGTCACTTAAAAGGTTTTAGATCATAAATCCTAAAAAACAAGATTTCTAATTAAGTTGATGAATATATTTGTTCACTACATCATTATGTACCTGGATCCGGAGTCTCTTTATCATTGAATTTTGATTCACTGACATAAGGAAGTAGAATGCTACTCGATTCTCTCAGGAGTTATGCTGCTTAACCTAAAAATTACTCATTATTATATATTTATAGAAGAAATCCAAATTAGTTTAACTAAATAATTAAATATATTATTTATTAATTTAACTAAATGCATTCTCCCATAGTCGATTTTAACCGAACTTTCTAGTGCCAACACATTTTCAATCATGAATTCGTTAATCCACACATTTCAGACTCAACCATGGTTTATATTTTTAATCCAAGAATCCATTTAAGAGTGATCTCATTTTCTAACTCACCAAAATCTTATGGTATCTCTATTGTAAAATTTAAAATCTTCGATAGTTTATTCTTCACGCAATATCATCTATAAAAATATAATATAATAATAAATATGACCATTAGAATAGTAATGTGGCCATTATGAATAGTAATATAAGAAAAAGAATACTAAATTCATCTATGAATGTTTAAATAAAATATGGGAATATTATTAATGAAAATATTTTATTTCTATATCATGGATTATGTAAACATATATTTTTATAGATGATAAATTAAGTGTTTTTATTTGTGTAAAACATATTTTTATATTTGAAATATTATAATTAAAAAGATTATTTTAAAAAAAATTATCATAAAATAGATAAAAAAATAATTTTTTATTCACTTATGATTAAATTATTGTTATATTAGACCTTAACAATTATTTCAATGTGTAATCAAATAAGTTATAATTGTGAAATATTTTTTTTTCAAATATCAGATGATTTTAATTAAAAATTAAATTTCTCATATTTTGTAATTTATTCTATTAAAATATAGTCCATTTTCTAATTATAAATGTCTAAATATAATTAGTATAAATTTTTTTTATTTTTTTAAAATAGTTTATTTTTTTTGATTGGTGAAATTCAAAAATTACAAAATTTATCATTATAAGTAATAAATGAATTATTGAGTCATGGATGATGTATGGATGAGTTAATAACCTATTGGTTTGAATAAACATTAACTAGTAACAATATTTAGTAACTATAATATTCACTACTCTTGGTATTGATCCCAAATAAAAAATTGATGAATAAAATAATCAAAAAACACCCCCTCCTCTAATATAAATAGCACCCCTCACAACCCCTTCTCTCAGAACTCCAAATCCTTAAAGATTTCTAATATAATAAAAATTTAAAATTGAAAACATATCTCCACTATTTTACTATTTATATTCTCACCAAAAGACTTCTTCTAAGACCATTACGGTGGGTTTTAGGTAGTTGACAATCAATAGGTAAAACATTAGCTCGCTATTATTAAATTTTATTTCATTTTTTATCCTCAACTCACCTACCCTGTCCAAAGTTACATGTTAACACTATTTTATTTTATATAATATAATTGTATTATTTTAATGTTATATAAACCATCTATTATATTTTCTTCTGATTTTTATTCCAAAAATAAAACATCATTTGAAATGTGTTGATTTACCGCCTTCATGGTTGACTTGTTTTTGTTTTTCAATTCTGAGTACAAGGCTGGTCATAAAACCAATTTTATGGATAAAATATACATTAATATATTGAAATAAAATTATTTAATGTTCATTAAGTAGTGTATTTACATAATATTAATTCATAAGATATACCTTTTTGATGGTGATAAAAAATACAATAATAATCCAATTGGTTATTATTAATTATTTATCTATTGATTCATCCACATATGTAGATTCAAAATGATATATAAGAACACTAAATATCCATTATTTCATTTAATAACATATGATGTTAGTTATGGATAAATAATTCCATTTACATGATCGTTATTATATGCATTCAAGTGAACTAATCAATAAAACGAAGGAAACAAACACTCTCGAATAATGATATTGATTATTATAACTCATCGAAAAATTCTATAAGTGAAATTAAAATAATTATAGAAAATAAAATATTTGATAAATAGGATCTAAATTAAAATTTTATTGAATTTAATTTTATCATACATGACATTAAGTACAATTGAAGATCACTTCCAATCTTATAAAAAGGGGTTTCTGATGTCGCTACCATTTTTTGGGATATGCTTTTTTCACAACTATTTATCATGTGTGGTGTATTTATACTACCATTTGGCGTTTCATATCATTAAAATATTTAGTTTAATGGTATAAAAAGATTCATTTTATCTTCATTAATTTTATGGGGCATACGGTGTGGCTATTATCAATGTGGTAAGAGATATTACTTAAATCTCAGTTTTTCCATTGGATCATTATTTATCTCTCATTATATCAAAGTAATTATTTATTTTTAATTTATATAATTATTTTAAATTATATTTATATTTTCCAAACTCATGTATCCCTATTGTATAACCTTATTTGATGGGTAAATACTTGTTTTAGAAAGGATATATTCTTAATTCTTCCTGATAAGAAAGCATGATTAAGAAAAACTTTCTGATTTTATACCCAATTTCAAGGACACTCCATAATATATTATAAGACACCAATATTATTATAAAATAAATATTTTTATCATGATGGCATATCTCATCTTTTTGTTTATTTATGATAACAAGTAATAATTTCCATATTTAAAGACTCCTTTATGTTTTTATTTAAACTGTACAGGAGTAACCCATTTATAATGTTTCACAAAAACACATTTATCATGTTTTCAATTTAGATTGACATATTTTATTCCTCAAACATAATTTAATTTTACTAAACATTACATTACTAGGATATAAATTTTAATAATATGATATTATGATGAATATAAATGAATTTCTTAAAGAACTCTTCTTTACAAAGTATGAAAAGAGTATTTCTCTTAAGATTACTGGATGATTTTATTAGATTATTTTCATTTATTTAAAACACCTATGAGTAATATTATGATTTAATAGTTTTGAAATCATATTTTATCATATACTAAATTTTAATAAATGTTTTATGATGAGTTTGTCTATAGATCCATATGTTGAAACCATTCACCTCATTACTCTGAATGGTTTGTGATTATGTTTACTAGTTAGGGAATGTTTTTAATATTTCATATATATATATATATGTTGTTTATGATTCACCACATTCATATGAGTAATGTATTGGACATACTAATTGATTATGGGGTCCCCCTATAACCCCTCTATGAATCAGTATGTCTCTTGAGAAAAACCAAATATTAACTTCAGTAAGGCCTAACCATTTAATTTCAGATATTATTTTTTTCACAAGCTTGATCCATTTATTTTCAGATGTATTTTTAAGGCCTCTGTGATATGTTAAACAACTAAAAAAATATTCATTCCATGATTTTGATATTATTAAATCATAATCCATGAGTTTATTATACTTTTAGAATATTTATAGTTAGGTTTCATCCCTTGTAATTATTTGTATGGAATTAGTTATCCAGCATTTATTCCTTCTATATTATTCTAATGATTTTATCTAATGGAATTTGTTTTTATTTATGCACCTTTAGTTATTTTTTATGTTTATTTGTTATAGCTTCCACTTTACTTTTTATACCTACTATGAATTTGAGAACCCCAATTTCTTATGTTTTATTATTCCCCAGGCTGTGAAGAAGTATGTTAATAATGACATTCCTTGTTAATCTAGGATTTTATGGGTGACCCAAAAGAGTTTCAATGTTGTTTTTCCTTTAAAAGTTATAATGTAACAAATATGTTCTTATTTAATTTTCCAAATTAATTTTAATATAAGGTCATTCTGTATGTGAGCTCTTGTTCATAGTACCAATGTAATTTAATATCGCCCGATATTCGGTAACTGGTGTGGTGGAATTTAAAGTTTGTATTAGATGAATTTTTGTAGAAACCATCGAAAATAGTATTAAAAAATATATAATAAAGAAAATATCTTAAGGATATAATTTTTCTATAAGAATAAAATATCATAACAAAATTTTTGTATGGTATATATTTTGTGGGTCTTCAAAGAAATACATTATTATAAAGATACTACTGGTAGACATTATTTTGGAATAGTTATACATAGTGCCAAAAATCTAAACAAGTGCATCGAGCCTAACTCAGTATAACTTGGTACACAATAACATGACTTACTACACACTTAATTTGCAATTATCGAGTGATATTCTTTGGATAATTCACGTATTATTTAAATAAAAGTTTACTGAATTTATAATTAATAGTTCTCCAAACAATTCATTTTTATTATTATTAGATTAATTATGAATAAATTTTCAATTAATTACATCTGTATTTATTGTTCAAAATTAATCCCTATGATTCATAACCTAATTTAGTGAAAGGAATTGTTTAGAAATAGATCTTAGTTGAAGGAATCTAAGTTATATCAAAATTTGTATCCCATGTAGGTATTTTCCACTATGTAAGATAGTGATGACAGAGTAAAAATAGAAACTAGAGAAGAAAAATATATAACAATATTGGGAAAATAACATAGGTTATGAGAAACAACATTACAACCATGGAGTAGACCATTCAAAAACACTGTGTACTAATGTTAGAAAACTTTATGGGAAAACATCCACCATCATTTAATTAGAATATAAATAAATATTCAATTGAAGAATGGATATGTTCCTTAGATTAGAAATTTCCATCCTTGGGAATTTTGGAATGGATGAAGGTTATCATGAAAAGTTATTGTTTCTTATTTATAATGATCAATCGTTTCATTCATTCAAAACAAAAATTGGGATGAAGAAATAATGATTATGTAATGGAATTATTTTAAGGAAATTTTCTTGGAAAATTACATCCATGGAGAATATAGAGAATATATAGAGAGATAATTCATGATTCTGAGACAAAAATAGGATAAAATGTTGTCATATATGATTCCACCATTACCTATTTATCAAGACATGTTATGGATTACGTACATAATCCAACGAGCACGATTGATAAATTAATTTATGGGTCTAAACCATTACATTGAGGAGAACTATTCTCCCAAACATTCTCATCATATGAGGATATAATCTCATGTGCTATCAATATAGAGAAATAATTCAATATGTCTTATTACATTATGGGAAAAAAAGAGAATAAGTGGGTGGAAAAGAAAACAATGGATAAAGGGATGAACAAAAAAGGAAATTTTCCAACATTCAATACTTGGGGAAGGAAACACCTTTGTGGTAGCTTGAAAGGAACACGATTTTTCTTTATATGTGGTGAAAAGTTCCATAATGATCAACATTTCATGGGAAAGAAATAAGTAACCAATGTTTAATGAAATAATTTTATGGATATGGGACACTATGAAATTTATTTTCAAATTCATATAGGAATCCTTCCCCAAAACACTCAAATGGACAAGAACAAATATTGATCTATGGGGTTTTCATTGATAAGAAGTAGATTATTTCTATTATGATAAAATAAACTTGTCTTTTTTAATTACATTGTTAATTTATTTGACCAACTTCAAAGATCTCAATATTTTTAAATTTATTTTCTTCAATCTACATATCATCAATTTCTTGTGAAGAAGGAACATATTCCATAGACATTATATCAAAATATGTATAGGCATTACATGTTTAGATTAATTTCATTTTTACTAACCAATGAACTTTCTATTTTATGGATATAATGAAGAATTAGTTCATGTAATATCATGATAATTTTATTTGATGAATTAATTAATGATATATTCAAATATTTAAAAATATATGAAGACCATGAGAACTATAAGTTTTTTGTTTAAAAAACACTGAAGAGAAAATAGTGATATGGGATATTTATGAACGGTGAATTTTTTCTTAAAATTGTTTCATTTCGTTCTAATATTGAATTTATGTAATGGCTTACACCAATGAACATAACTACGGTATGTAGTTATATTGGTTCAGTAGGTTACTATATGTGTTTCTATAATAATTTTTCATGATTATTTAACCCTTTATATACTATTACTCATTAATGGATTATGATTATTTGGGAAATGATATTTTAAAATTATTTGAATAATTGAATTTTGGTTTAGTGAATTCTCTGATCAAGACTCAACAATCATGAAATTTTGGATTTTTTTGATAGTGATGAATCAAAGAAAGGACATCGTTGTTTTCTAATGCCGAATGATAGAGTTATTACCTATGAAATGATGTAGTTAAAAACTCAGGAATAGAACAATATAGCTCATGATCTTCAATTATAAGCTACAATATTTGATCAAAATATAAAGAGACATTATCTCTATAGTGGATAATGTGAATAACTAAAGATCAGAAGAGTTTTGTATATATATTCTCATATAAAAAACTCAACATGTGGAAATGGTGGTGGCATGCTCAACTTAAGGATTATGATTATTTAATACAGTACCTCCTATGTAAGGAAAATATGTTATAAAATTCATTGATAAGGAAGGATCATGGAGTTTAAAACAAAATGAGGGCTGTCAATGATCTTTTTTACATGGTTCTAATAACTATGGACATAGGAATTATCATGAAAGTTAAAAAATATCAAGTTTTCTAATTTGATTCCAAACCATCATCGTTCAAAAATATAATGAGTTATCAGTCTGGTGATGAGAATTCAAAAAATAAAATAAAAGCTATTAATTTTGGAAAGTTGACATACTTCATATTTAAGGAAGGAATTATGTAATATTTGAAAAGGATTTATTTTCCTTCAATATTTTAGATAAAAAAAGAATTATTGGATGATGATCATAGATAATATTTCACTATAAGTCCTACAATCACAAATATGTGAAGATATTTAAGGGAACATATATTGTATGATTATATAAAAAGTGAAAATATTGATTTTGTTTCATGGTTTTTAATTTGTAAACAGTTGAGGGTGGAAAGACAATATCCTAGAGTATTCATGCAACCTCTACCTATTCATATATGTAAATTGGATGAAATTGTAGTGTAATTTATCAATGATCTATTAATAAATCCATGAAAGTATGATACAATATGTGTAATTTTTTATCCACATACAAAATATGCATATTTCATCAATATAAGGAAGGATTTTCCATAGTAGAACCTTGCAAGAGTCCATTTAAAAAAAAAATTCTAGACATTATGGTGCACTTATTTGAATTGTGATTGATCATGATCCATGATTACCATTTATTTAATGTATAATTATTTTTAGGGCTTATGATACCGAGCCTTATTTTATTATTATTTATCAACCAAAAACTGAAAATAAATTAGAAAAGACAATCCCAACATTATGAACCATGTTGATATCATGACCACATGAATTTCTTGTCATGTAGGATCATTATTTACCATTGGTATAGTTTTCCTACAACAAAAATTTCCCATAAAGTATTGAAATTACACCAACTGAAGAATTATATGGAAAACGATGTAGTACACCAATATGTTTAGATGAATTTAGTGAAATGAAGCTTGAAGGCCTATATAGTTTAGAGTAAACAACAATAAAGGTAAATATTTTTCAAACAGATATAAATGAAGCCTAATATAAGAGAAAGATCTATTCGGATAACCGGTGTAAATATTTTGAGTTTAAAGTAGGAGGTCATGTATTCTTAAATATATCTCCATAGAAATGTTTTATAAGATTTGGAATGTAATAGATACTGAGCCCTAGAAAATTGAACATTTTGAAATCCCAGAGTGAATTGGTGTTGTGGCTTATCATCTAGAAGTCCCACCTAGCCTTTCTAAAGTTAAAAACGTGTTTCACGTCTATTTGTTATGGTAGTACATCCCAGACCCAATGTATATACTCACTTATAAAATAATATAATTGGAATGTAATTTATCTTATTGTGAATATCCTATTAGTATTTTGGATACTAAATAAATAGTTTTGAGTAATTGGATAAATTGGATGGTAAAAGTGCATTAGAAAAATTAAAAAATTGAAGAGGTGGGGTGGGAACTAGAGGAAATTATGATGAAGAACTACCCAAATTTAGGTGACAATAATAATATTTAAAGGATGGATGTTTTTAATGAGGATAAAATGTAACACCCCAATATCGTATTATATGTATCTTTCACATTTTATAATATTTTGTAGTTTATTCTTCATGCAACACCGATCATAAAATTGTAATATACTGTTAAATATAATCATTGGAATAGTAATGTGACAATTAGGATAAGTAATATGACTAATAGAATAATAACATCACCTATTAAAGTATAAATAAAATTTATATATCTTATTAATGAAAATATAGTACATTTATATTAATAAATAAGTAAATAATTTTTAAAAAAAATTTAAATTATGTTAGGATATTTTTTTGAAATATTAATCATTATATCCAATTTGATAATTAAAATTATTATTTAAAAGAAAATTAATTTCCTGATAATTTATTCCTTAATTATTATTTTATTGACCTATTATTATAAAATAATTTAATGAGACCATAATTAATATGTCAACATGTCATAAAAGTGGTTATAATTTGGAAAATCTGTATTTTTTTTAATAAATGATAATTTTAATTAAAAATTAAATTTTTCATATACAAACGCCAATTTTCGGTTTTACATGAAGGGAATTCTAGTGTGAATGAAATGAAACTTAATTCATATAATATTAAATGTGATAACATTAAAATGAATCCTAATGATGAAATTTCTATCAAGTATCTCGGGTTCAACAAAATTATCAATTCAACAATTTCTCTTGGAAGAGAAGACACTGCCTACGAAAAAATCATGAGGATTCTATGATTCCTACCTGATTGACTGAGTGGATCTTATGACTCTATTAGAGAGTCATGTGACATCAGCAAGATACCTATCAAATAACTCATTGGGAAACTGTTGATGTATGAACAAGAGTTGAAAGTCAACAAGGATGAAGAGGATGAACCCAAAAGAAAATTTATTTCATTTAAGACCATCACCTCTAAACACAATGAAAAAACATTAGAATCCTATGTATAATGTTCCAGTAGTGATCAATCATCACCTGATAGTGATGAGTATATGGCTCAATTAGACAGAAGGATTATGAAATTTTACAAGAATAATATCTTTTTCATAAATCAAAACATCAATGTAAGATATGATTAATAGGGAAGGTGAAAAAATGATAGGAAAAGATGTGACATGTCTGATTCGATGTTAGGCTATGAATGTATGCGAAAGGGATATGTAAAGGCTGATTGTCCTATGCTCAAGTATAAAAATAAAAATGAGTACAATGATAGAAAGTATAAAAAGGAAATGAAAGAAACTTGGAGTGCTTCTGAGGACAGTTCATGTGACTCAGACTCTTGACTTGATAAATTTGATAAAAAATCCATTATGTGTTTCACGAAAATAATATCGTAGGTAACACTAGAATATAATGATAAAAATTAAAATTATTTTAAAGATGAATGTGATTATAAAAATATGACTAAATATGAAATTTTTGAGTGTTTCCAATTTCATTAAGAGAATGATGATTCAATGAAAGATAAATTAATGTATTTAATTAATTAGAAAGTTCATACCTCAAATGTTAAATATAATTTTACTCTAGAAAGAAAAAATTGTTAAATTACTAAATGAAAACAATGAAAAAAAAGTTATCTGATCATAAATTGAAAAAGGACCTTTAAAGGTTTACAAATGGTAAAAATAATATTGTATAAATGCTAGGAAAATAGATTGCCCCTAAATAAACTACTAGTATTGGGTATCAATGAGGAAAAATAAATTTTGGAAAAACCAATTTTGTTTCTAAATCATGAACATACATCTTTACTCATTGTTCTGTAAAACATTATGTTATTTCAAATTATTATACACTCTCTTTTGTTCCAAGATTTTCTGAACCATATAGTTTTTATTTTTCA
This sequence comes from Viscum album, assembly GCA_963277665.1. NCBI lineage: Eukaryota > Viridiplantae > Streptophyta > Magnoliopsida > Santalales > Viscaceae > Viscum > Viscum album. Next base: position 1,358,878,700 of record OY728119.1, on the reverse strand, counting down.
ACAACATAACATAACGCTTATAGGAATCTTATAAGGCATATGTGGGTTCCTAAATAAATAGTCACTAAAATTCCTAGACCCAAACAAATATGTGTACCAACGTTTGTTTTTATTTGACAATTTTGTAGGAAAATTGATTAAAGGGCTCTTGTAAATGCTTTTGGTAACTAGACAGTGGGTGTTTAGGACACATGATAGGGGAATATTCATGCTTCAAGAACAAAAAAAAAGATGGTGGTCATGTCATTTTTTGTGACAATGCCAATGGAAAAATCAATGTCCTTAGCAAAATTGTTAACTCTAAATCAATTTTAATTTCTGATGTACTATTGGTTTATGGCTTGAAATATATTTTTATAATTATTTCACAATAATGTAATGATTTATTTAATGTTATATTTTGGAATGATGCTGGAAATATTTATATTTATAAAAATTAATTATTGGTTTCTACATTGAGAAATGAAAATGAATATTCTATTAACATAGATTATTTAGTATCAAAAATTGATTCAAGTTTAAGTGAATTTAATAATGAGTCATGGCTATGGGATAGGAGACTAGGACACTATAATATTTTCTCCCATATAAAGATAACTTGAAAAAGTTTAATCAAATACTTACCGAAACATGAGTTTCTAAATGATAATGTTTGTAATACTTCTAAAAAGAGAATGCAACCCAGAATTTCCTTCAATCCAACGAAAGAAGTGTCATCTTTTCATCCACCCGAACTGGTTCACATGGATTTGTTTGGGCCATCTAGAGTTTCTAGATTAATTGTGAATAACTATGTTTATATTCTTATAAATGACTAGTCTAGATAAACTTGTACATTTTTTGGCTTCTAAATGTAAAAACCTGCTCTCATTTCACCCAATATGCAAAAACATTAGAAAATTATAGTGGATTTAAAATTAAATCTTTTAGAAGTGATCATTCCCATGAGTATAAAAATAAAGAGTTTAAATCCTTTTTCTCACAAAATGGATATAGTCATAATTTCTCTGACCAAGAACACCTCGACAAAATGGAGTTGTATAAAGAATAAATACAACCTTAAAAGAGATTGCATGAACCATCATTTGTGAATATGACTTAATTATTTTATTAGGTGAAAAAGTTGTAAATATATCTCTCTAATTCATTAATATAGTGTTGATTAAACCAATTAATAAATGAAGTCCATATTAGTTAAGGAACAATTGAAAACCAAAAGTAAGATACTTCAATGTTTTTGGATGAAAAGTGTATATTCTTAATATTAAAGACAATATTGACAACTTTACAACCGAGAGTGATGAATTAATATTTATCTAATATTCAATCTTTATTAAAGAATATAGAGTATTTAAAAAAAGAACAAAATGTGTCGATGAATCTATCCATGACATGATTGATGAGACTGATCCACATGAGCCTAAGACCACTTTAGAGAACCTTGGGGATTATATGTCAAATCTGGAGATCAATGAAAAATCATATAACCATATTATAAAGGAATATTTGAAAACTTCTAGTTCTCGAAATTATCTATATTCAAGTTAGAATGATCCCAAACCTACTGATGAACCTGAAATCACTAGTCTTCTTTATCTAGAGCTATTATATCCCTTGTGAACCATATTTTATATGTGGTAAAAGAAAATTTAGATAAAGGAACTCAGAATAGATCATATATTCTAAATCAAGTTGAACGTTAAGTTTTCTTGTCACAACATGAACCTAAAAACATTAATGAGGCTATCTATGATAAATTTTCGGTAATGTTTATGCAAGAAGAACATAATCAGTTTGAATGGAACAATGTTTGGAAACTTGTTGATAGGCCTAAAGATGCATTTACCATATGAACTAAGTGGGTGTTTAGAAATAAGGTAGATTAATCTAGTAACATAATTTGAAATAAGGCTAGATTAGATGTACAAAGATACAACCTTGAAGAATGAATTTCCTATCAGGAGACCCTTGCACCAGTATCTAGTCATGAATCCATCATAATAATTCATTCTTATATTGAAAAAATAAATTTCAATCTATATAAAATGGATGTTAAGAGTGTATTTATAAATTGGTATATATTTGAGAATGTTTTTGTTGAAAAACCCACTAGTTTTAAAAAATTTCAATATACAAATCATGTTTTGAAAATATCCAAACTTTGTATGGTTAAAACACGGACCAAGAGTTTGGTAGGACAATTTATGTAGATATTTTATTTCCAATGGTTTTACAAAAGGAATAACTGATCCTAACATTTTTTCTAAATTGAATTCGTAATGAATTTGTAGTAGTTTAAATTTATGTTGATGATATAATCTTTTGATATTAAAAAAATAAATAAATTTAATTTTATGAAATGATGAAAAACAAATTTGAAATGAGTTTAATAGGTGAAAAAAAATTCTTGGATTTCAAGTCACTCAATATAATGATGGTATTTTTATAAATCAATGAAAATATACAAAAAAAATTATTATAAAATGTTTTGGTTTAGATAGCAGTAAAAAATTTGATACTCTAATTTGTAGTACATGTAAGATTGATCTTGATGAAGATGGAAAATCAGTTGATCAAACCACTAATAGAAGAATTATTGGAAGAATACTTTACTTAACTAATAGATAACCTGATATTATATTTAGTGTATGTATGTGTGATCATTTTCAAGTAAATACCAAGGAATCTCATTTAAATGCAATTAAAATTATTTTCAAATAACTCAAACTACACCCAATCTATGACTATTCTATCTCAGAGGAAAATAATTTGAGATAGGTAGTAACTCAGATGACGATTTCGATGGTTTTAAATTAGATTGAAAAATCATTTTTGGAACATTTCACTTTTTAGGAAAGTATCTATTATCATGGTGTAGTAAGAAACAAAATGTTGTTGCATTATCTACTACCGAATCTGAATACATAGATGCTCGTAGTTTTTGTGAACAAATTTTCTATATTAAACACACATTATTGGATTATAGATATCAACTCATGCGTGTAACTATAAATTATGAAAATAAAAGTTATAAAAAAATCTCAAGAATTCATGTTCATTACTCTAGAAAAAAACATATTGATGTATGAAATCACATTTTGGGAGGCCATTATCAAAAAGGTGATATCACTTTGGAATTTATTGTAACTGAATATAATCATTCTGATATATTAACCAAAACATTAAATTATGAAATAATAGATTACATCATACATGAATTTGGCATGATAAATCATAAGTTGCAAGTGCACTATTTCACATTTTACAGTTTCACGAGTCACTTTCTTAGAAGTACTATCTCACTCTCAAAATTCTATTATTGTCTTAATGTTTTTTTCTAATTTTTATGGTCTCATTGTTACTGTCTCTCGATTACAGTTTTTCACATAATATATCATACAATACTATTGAACTGTTTTGAAGCCACATAGTAGAGTTGATACATTGAAAGCCTATTACAGTCTCACTGTGACAACCTATTACGATCTCACTATAAATGTCTGTTTTGTTTCACCAGAGTAACACTTTTCCATTCAATTTAAATATTATTGCATGTATAACTGTAATTCAATATTTTATCCATTTTTTCCAAGACATTTGAATTTGTGATGCTTGTTAAACCTAAATGAAAAAAAAAATTAACTATTCTCTTCACTCGTGCTCTCTTCTCTCAAACCGTAACTCCTTAAACCCTTCATTTCAATCTCTATCTCTCTCTATCGAACCTTCGTTTATTGACCAGAATGAAACACCAATCTACATCAACTCTAGAGTAGTGCAGATGAAATATGAAAATAAAAGGAGCACCGATGATAGTGCCTGATGGGCCTTTGAATCTTAAACTTGTTGATAGAATAGTAGTACCAGAAATGGAGAGCATCCTTAATTGTTTGCTGTCAAGTAATTATTTAGTGTCAAATGTACTAAAAGATCCAGGACAGTTATCCTGGGTCACAAAAAAGAATAGGCCAGTTTACCTAAAGCAAGTTGTTCAATTCTATCAGTTTGTTCAATTCTATATAAATACAGAAGATGATTTTGTTGTATGTAGTAGGATCAATGGCCAAAGATGTGCCTTTTCACCAATGTTATGGGCTTCTTTCCAAGGGATTAATCATGAATGAATTTTTTAGGACTATCCATGATATCATCCTCCTCCCAGTGATATCTTTGTTTTAGAATAATCCTTTGGCAGTATGACTTGAAATAATACAAAGAGAAGAGATATTACTACTAAACAAGATGTTGAAACCATATTTTTGGTTATGATTATTCATAATAATATTTTTTCGAGAAAAGGAGTCTTTTCTACACTCAAATATCAAGATATATTTTTGATAAATCTTATAAATAATGAAATCATGATTAACCTATGAAAGTGTGTTAAACATCATATGTGTGAGTTGATTAAGGATACATCAATTTCTACATCCCTGTTATACTCTAGGATAATAACTTCTATGTTGTATGTTAAAGGAATGATTAGAAGAAATGGAGAAGTTATACTAAGGACTGTGAATTTTTTATCTCTATAGTTACAGTCAAAAGAATAAAAATCAGTTGGAATCCATGGAGGAAGGCTTGGGTAGAGGAAAATGATAGGGTATAGGAAATGTTTAATCTGGTTGATAATTCATCAAGGCCAAAGGACATCTCTAATCGTAATTGGGAACCAGATGAAATTATTGACTATACTATTGAAGAAAAATAAGAAGAATAAGAGATTGTTTTACCTACATGGGGAAATGACAAACATAGGGAAGATAGTGGACCTGTTCCTAAAGACATAGTTTAGATGGAAGTAAATATTCCTGAAAAAAATGATTTTTTGGAAGAAGAACCTAATTATAATGAAGTTTCTGTTGTTAATGAAAGGATGAAAGGTATTTAAAGAACTGAATCTATAAGAATAACTTTCTCTTAAGAAAGAAGATGATTTTTAGGAACATTTATAAGAATAAGGTAATCCTAATAATATCCTCTTTTCTAAGGAAAAACTGGAGCAAAAATTTCAGTTGTCTAGAAAAGAAATGGGTGAGGCTATTGGAGGTGAAATCATGGAAATAGATCAATGAACTGAATCTATTAGTCCTATGAGATATCCACATGTTGAGGGGAGCATCACCCTTGTATATAATGTTTTGATACTCCTAACCCTATTGATAAAATCACTTTGGACACTTCGTACAATTTTCCTAGCTACATTGATGTGAGTGATACCCGTGAAGCCTCAATTAAAGGCATAAATTGTTATATTGTTTATGAATTGAAACATGTATCTTAAATTGACGTAATATCTACAAAGGAACCTGAGTCCTTATCAACACCTATTCCTGAACCTTCAAAATAACATGTTATTATCGTGAGTCAAAATGATCTAAAATCCATTTAAGTTACTTTATAGGATTCAGTTGAAAAACTCTTGAACACCCACCCGGCTCCTATTAAAAACATGAGTGAAAGATATGACTCCCTTATATTAGAAAAGATCATATGAAAGATTCATCCATAAATTCCTCATGAAATTTAAGAGGTGTCAATTTAGAACAAACTGTTATGTGATGAATTCGATTGTCTTAGCGCTATAGATGTGGATATGCAGAAAGTGTTAAAAGGACCAGATCTAGTTGCTCATCCTTTTGAGGATGTTAGTACTCAGATTTCACATTAAGGTTTCTCTTTGGTTCAACCAAACAAAACATCCATAGTTGACAAGTTTTCTAAGAGAAAAAATGAGATAGTTCAAGACATGTGTGAGCATGTTGTTTGGTATCAACAAATTTATTGATGAATACATTTGGTTGTCTAAAGAATGTTCTAACTCATCTCAAATCACGCTTTATAGTTGTTTCAGCCCTTAATACCTCTAGGCAGTAACTTAATCCATTGACAGTGATCTTCTCAAAACATTTTTTATGGATGAAATTCAATCCTCAGAACGTGGTGTTTACAAGGGGAGTCTATCTATGGCTTTAAAAAATAGTTACAAAGTCCTTGATTTGGTAAAGACTCATTCTATTCTTTAAAATGATTCTCATGAAGAAATTTCTAAGAAGGTGGATTTATAATTCAATAAAATTTTATCTATGTATGATATGAAAATCCATTTCATGTACCTTGTAAAGAATTTGAAAATTCCACCTGCCACTCATGCTTTCAACAGTCGAGTTCAAAAGCTGATATATTTCACTCATTTTTTTGGAATCGTTCATAGAGATAAAAGAGGATTTTGAGAAAGTGATGAGTTATTGTTGTGAAATTATTTATGAATTCATCAAGTCACTGAGACCTTTATTCATATGCAGTGCACTACTGATGTGGATCCTATAGTTGAAACCTTGCGACCATGTTTTCCTCCTTTTTCATCTGATACCTTTTCCTCTAACTCTAGTTTTGTCTCTTAATCTCTTAGTTAGATAAGACATTTTATCCTTGTCCAATAATTTCCTCAGTCTTCCACCAATCCTACATTGGCACCCCATGTTTTTCAAGGCTCCCTCTCCCTTCTATGATAGTTGGTCCACTCCCATCCCAACACCAACCTCTACTCCTGTGACTTTTATTGATGCTGCTACCAAGGGCAAAGAGAAGACCTAAAACACTGATGAAAATTGATATCTACATTTTGATAAGGATTATTTTTTTTTTGTATAATTATTTTAATGACACAAAATTATATATCTAATTCACAATGATCTTTTATTTTATATTATCTCCTTTACATGTGTACCATTTTTTATAATCCCAAAATGGGAGAGACATGTACACTAAGAGAGAGAAAACATAATTAGAATACATAACTCACTCGTATGATTTGTGATAATTAAAAAGGAGGAGATTGTTGGACTCATCATATTTTAATATTGTTTTAAGGTTCATAAATTATTACTCATTTTTAAAATATCCCATATCTTGTGTAGATATTCTTCGTTTCATTATGCTTCAATATAAAATTTCTCAAGATCATGATTCTTATAAATTGTTAATGATTATTATAAAATATCTGTAATCTTTTCCTATATTGATTTATTTTATTAATGATTAAGTATAATTTATTCTGTGGATATTAATGCTTAAGTCTGAAATCAAATATTTGTCTAATTATGGGAAATCGTGAGTCTGTTAGCAGTTCTGTTTTTATGTAAAAGGACCCAAACACCGTGACAAGACACCATGACCCAAACACTATGATCCTAACACCACATCTTTACTAATGGTTCCTAATCTGAATACAATTATGCCACCATGAATGTCTCACTCATCAAAGGAAAATAAAAAGACACCATTTTTAGTGACACTGTTTCTGAGTGATACAGTTTGTAGAAAGACTGGGACACCATTCTTTAATCTATTTTACCATTTTCAAATTAATTTCTAACATTCATATTTGTGTCTTTAAAATGAGCTGACATCATTAATATTTCTTTTTAGACATATCACATGATTTTACGAGGTATGAAGTATTGTATACATGAATTCTGTTGGCTCCAAAATATTCACTCCAAGAATAAAATGAAAAGCATGGCCCTGAAAAAAGTGTGTGTTGTAGTGTGAAGCAGAAGTGAGAGCATTATTGAAAATTGGACCGATATATACAACAAGAGGTGTCTAAAGAACACAAGAAGCAATATTGAATCAAAAAATCTTCTTCACAACAACTACTACATGACAAAAAGGATCTTGATCTAATTGGATACTAGAGAACCCGACTTTTGATAGTATGTTTCTTGCATGAGGAATCGACACTTGCATCTACCTCATCCTAGAAGTCTAGAGCTTTAAATAATAACACTAAAATCACTTCTAACCATATCAATTCATCTATTCCCCATTGTGAATTGTTTTATCTCTTGAGTAGTGTGTGTGTATCTATATTAAAAACAAAAAATGTATCCTTCATTCAAATTAAGGATACAATATATCCTTCCTATCATATCTTTTTACACTTTTTTAATCCCACAGAATAGTGTGGAAGAGGTACTTGTGTGATCTAATAGTTTTTACACACGAAGAATTGCGAAAGAGGTCGGGTTTCCTGGATAGTCTTGTGAACTACTGTTTACCTCGATCAAGGGTGTGGATCACGTTTATTAATATAATATACATGGTGGAAAATTATTACTAACTTGATTGGATTAGGTCTCACCATGAGACTGAACCACTTGTTTTTTAAGGAGTGTTGTTTCATTTAGTATGTCTCGGTTTTACTGTATTACTCTGAAATATCTAGATTTACATTGATAGTTACTCCTGGTTAGAATTTATAATTTCATTCCTTTATTTTAATATCATCAAATGTAATATCAATTACTCATATTATGGTTTCTATGAAATAATTATTCTTCTGAGAATTTTTTTGAATAATCAAACTTTCATAACCTTATTACCACCATTTATTGGGTTGAATTTATTTTTATTGGGGAACATTTATAATAAAAAAATTTAAAACAAATTTTTATAGATAGTCAATTCACCACCACCCCCCTTGATGAGTAATCTACTATAACCAACAACATTTAATGCTAGTAATAATTCTATAGAGATTCAATTTTGAATAAAAATATTTTTCAAGTGCGCCACATTAAAGAATCAACACTTTTAAAAATAAGTACAAATATTCTAAATTTTCCATCCAAACAAACCGTATGACGATGGTAATAATAAAACATATATTGAGAACAATAAAATGAAAATAATTCCTACGAACGAGCTCATTGTAGGTACCTAGTACCTCATATCATTGTGAAACTAACCTTCACAATATCTGTTCTTGTGGACAAGATTTACTAGTAGAGTGCATAACCACATCCTAGTGGTTCACCAATATCATCCTCAATATCATAGTGTAGTTAGTGTTGTTATAATAAAAATATCTACATGAAACTAAGGCCAAACCCGATGGGATCACTAGAATAATAGTAAACGTCCACCCAACTAGATACTCGGGTTTCCCTCTTGTTCTCAAACATGTCCAACAACCCATGAAATATAATTTTCATGTGAAAATAGCACATACACATATCACATTCACCAAATATCCCACATTTCTATCACATAAGTCACAAAATCCCCTTCTCCATTCAAATTGATTTTGAAATCATACTCATACAAAAATAACCAACAAAACATTCACATATCAGTAACACGTTTTGGAATCATTTAGAAAAATTATAAAACATTTCTAAGCTGATACACCTAACAGAACATCCCACACACACATTCCACATATACACTTTTTACCTTCAAATTCATTTTATTATTATACTCACACGAAACATACCAAAAACATATATCACTCCCACATCACAATTTAATAAATCAATTTAGAAAATTACAAAACATTCTCAAAACATTTTACATAACAACTGACCATTTTATCTTTCTAAATGTAATTCTTAAAACATACACCCTCTAAACGAGTATATAAAAATTCTTTTTCGCACTTTGTATAACTCATTATACATTTTTAAATATTCATAGAACACATTCAAGAAGCATGAAAAGGTTTTACACCTAGAAACCAATAAAAACCCATCTTATAAACTCAAATTCACACTAATATCCTACTAAATCAAAATTTACAGAAGAAAAAACATTTATTAAACAAAAATTATTTTATTAAACAAACCCAAACATTACCCAATGAGTTACACATGTAAGACACCAAATTTGAATCAAAAGTGGTAATATTAAATTAACTGCATAACAAATTCCAATAAAAATGGATTTCAAAAATTTCACAGAATATAAGAAGCATTCAATAAAATTAAATAAATCATGGTTACTCAGCAAGAAATTAGTACACATGGAATCACTAACTGAAACTATCAAAACTCTCATAATATATGTGTGAATCATAAAATGCTTCACCACCGAACAACGTGGAAGTTAAATCAATCCCTAGACCATATTATTTAACCACAAAGACCCATGGTTAAATTATATGTAGGATCTCTAGATGATGGACACTTTAGAACTCATAAAATGGTAAATGATAACCTATGTAATATTATGAAATCAAATATAGAAATACTTACTTACATGATTTTGATGTTTCCCCCTTCAAATATCCATTAAAATATGAGTCACACGGGATGGTTAGAAATATTGGAGGTTGTTCATGGATGCAGGACATGAAATGGGGATGAAATGTGTGGATTTTGGTTTACTCCAGATAGTCAAAATGGGAATTACAAATTGTTTTTAATGACCTGGACACCCTTGCAGAGTTTGGATGCCCAGTTTAATAAACCATTAGGTATGTTATAGCCACCCAAAAACATTTAATTGTCCTCAAATTTAAAGGGGGTTCCATTGGTGGTAAAATGGGAATATTTATTCCAATTATAGGGGTGAAAAATTCCCAATACATAGTATTATTTTCACCCAAAAACTCATTCAACTGATGGGTACAAACCACCTTAACAACTTACCCCATAAGTTGTTCCAATATGACTGTCACTAATCCAACTCCAAAACAAAAAAAAATTCATACCATCCCTTTGACAAAAATAGGAGTCCAACTACCATACAATACCCCCACGAATAAGGTCATAGATCATGAACATAGAAGACAACAAGATTTCAAACCCAAAACACTCGAAATCCAAGAGAAAGCTAAGAACCAAATGATTATTTGAATGAAAGTATGGAATTGAAAATACGTGTGTAAAAAATATGTAAAAATAAAATATATACATATATATTCTTTAAATTCTTAAATACATCAATCAATGAGAGTCAATGGTGGAAAATGAATGTCATTTGTTCCTGAGGTTGTAATGAATCACAAAAATGAATGATGATTTCATATCACATATGATATAATAAGAGATGTATTTATGTGATGAAATTAATATAATAATATATAAATATATTTTATACACTAGTTTTTTAATATGAGAAAATTTTAATATTTTCTAGGATGTGTAAGATGACGTTAAAAAAGTTCATTGTTATGAATTTTCCTTCCTCTCGAACCACCTCTTTAGGATAAAACATAATGTATTCATAGAATGGATTTATCAACAAAAAATGATTATATGACATTAATATTGAATTTGGGAGATTATATGACTTTTAATTAGATAATAAAAAAGTGTTTTAAGGCATGAATAATAGATTATATGGGTGTCCTTTTATATTTGAGGTGAGTGGTACACTTCTAATTTCTGAAAATAAAAAGGTGCACCCACATTTTTATAATGCCAAAGGGGTCCAAAATGGTGTATAATTGTGTATTAGAAATTTTCTTGTCTAAATATTGACCTTAAAATGTTTTTATACATGTTTTTATGACATTATCTACGTATTGTTTCATTATGACCAACTAGTGTACCAATTTTTTTCTTAATTGTGGTAAATTATATATAATGTTTTCAAAATAATTTATGGTAAAAAAATTAAATGGCCTTATTAAAAAATTTAAATTATTATTATTAATAATATGTAATCTATTTGAGAAATATTAATTCATATAGTTATTATAATTAAATTTAAAACATAACCCTTAAAATGATGAAAATGTGGGTTTTCAAGATATGCATTTTTTGAGCAAAAAATAATTTTATATTAGCTCAATTACTAATGATTATAAAATTATGAATGTTAATTATAATTCTTTATAGATAATATTTTAATTTCATTTAAATCATTCTAAATTATGTATCATCTAATTAATACAAAAGAATAATCATAATGCATTTTAAAATGATTTTACAAATAATCCAATATTTAACCAAAAAACCAACTACTAATAAAATCTAATATGAATTTGATTAATAATATATTAAATTTATTTAATATAAATAAAAAAATACTTTAAATGTAAAATTTATCAAAAAATAATGGTCTATTTAAATTTCATAATTTATGGAAATTAAATTACATATTAAAAAAAATTGCTATTTTCACTTTTCACTGAAAAATTAATTTCTTTCAAAATATACTAAAATTTCACCCAAAGTAAACATTTATATTAAAATTTCAAGAATGAATTTTATTTTCTTTTAAATAAATTTTTTAAATGTTCCAAATATTTATTATATTATTTTTTCATGAATGTAATAAAAATAATTTTTCAAGAGAACATATTTTTAAATAACAAAATTTCAGTCATAAAATTGATTAATAAATTACTAAAAATTTATCTCTAAAATATATTGAGAATGAAATGTATATATTAATATATTTCAATAATTGTTTAATAATATTCTTCACAACCAATTTAAAGGCTATGTTATAATAATTATATATAGTGTGGGTCCTTTATGCTCGGTGTTGTATGTTGAACATGCTATAAAATGTGGTTTTATTTACTAAATTCTCAGGGTGTTATATAAACTATTATTATACCTTTTTTGATATTTTTTTTAATCTATTTTTCAATTCCTCCCCAAAATGGTGATGTTTTTATTCAAATATAACTCTTATATTTTGGTACACTTATTTAAGACTCTATATTGATTATCCCTAAATGAGTTTCCAGAAATTTAGAAAAAATAAAGAAGAATCATACTAAGTAACTTGTCTTGCAATGTGCATCATAATGTGGTGAGCTTGCTCTTTTTTTGAAATATGAATAGTCGGTTGATCCATATCTTACAGATGTCATTAAACATTTCCTTAGTCCAACCACTATTACTATGATACAATTTTTTATTGGTTTTGCTATATATTTTTAATGTTATGTGAATAAATTATATTAATAATATAATCCATTCACCATGTTAACATGGTGGGAGAAATTGTTCTATGTACTAGTGAATTCAAAGAATATTTCAATGAATATAAGAGAAGAATTTTTAGTGCACATATGCCTACACTACACTATAATGGAGAATACTTTGTGATCTATAGTGATGTATTAAATAACGGACTATAAAAAATTCTAATCATAGATAATATAGTGACAACTTATGCATATTTGTAATTGATGGTTAAGGATAAAAAATATCCAAACGATGAGTTGGATGTAAAATGGTAATTTTTTAATTAATGATATGGATGTATTTTATCTATAATTAATTGTGTGGTATATATATCAATCATAAAATATTAAGGTATATATTCAATCAAAAAGAGTTAAATATGAATCAAAAAATATAGTTTCATATGATTGAATTTTGATGAGTACTCAATACATTATCTCCCTAGAACATTCAACTTGGTTGATGAGGCGTTGAGTGATAATATATAAACTGGATAATATATGATGAGGAACACAAAAGATTCAATATCTCTTGATTTGAGGCATATAGATATGGAAATAGTCAAGGAATTTATAATATATTATCTTACTAAGATTACATAATTTATTGAAGACTTATTTTGATTTAAGTGTTTAAATACATTGTATGTAGACGATATTGGTGAAATAATGATATTGGGACATGATATAGTAGTGGAAATGGCATTGAAAGTCAGGGACATTCAAAAAAATATCATGAAATCTCATAATCAAAATAAATAATAATAATGATTATTTTTGTTGAATTATTAAAATGTAATTAAGTGGGAAGGAAATATTATATATTTCTCTATTTTGTAATTTAATGATATTTAAAAAGAATGAAAAATTTATCACTGTGCTTGTTTTCCCAATTTAGATTCATGATCATTTAAGGATAATATATTTTCTCTTGGATGACCTACCAAACTTATATAATGTTCATGATATGTTCCACATATCTCTCTTGAGGAAGAACCTACTAGATATAACCCAAGTAGTAAAATCATAGGTTTTACCATTGGCACCTAATATTTTCCATGAAAAATAACATTTATATATCATTTAATATTGAGATATAGTGAAATTTAATAAGACTACTCACTGTATTAGTGATCTATGGTGGAATAAAAAATTGAAAAAAGCTACATCATAACTAGATAATGTGATGAGGTAGATTTATAATCCTTTTTTTGAATTGGAGTAATGTAATTTTAAAGGAAAAATTCCATTAATGGGGCTGGAATGTAACAACATGATATTTTATGATATGTTCATATTAAAAAAATTAATTTCATTAATATGTTACGATATACTAATAACCCAACTATAAATGAACTATAACATATTTTATCATTATGCCCAATAAATTTTATTCATAGAGTGAACATAATTAACTAAAATTTGAAAATTATGTCAGAACATTTTAAATTTATTAATTGTATTGACATATAAATTTTCAATTATTTAAAAATTCCATTATATTCATCAAAGATACATTTTTTCTCCAAGAATATATTTTACAAATTTTTTTAATAAAACATTCAACAAATTTTTTATAACCATATACAATTTATTGGAAAAAATTAAATTCATTTTTTTAAAAAAAATAAAAATTTTGTCTTAATGATTTTTTAAAAAGTTCTAAAAAATATTTATTTTCTGAATAATATTAACAAATTTAATTTTTTTGTATTTTTTTCATTCAAAGAATTTTAAAAGATCTATTTCACTTTATTTTTTTTTAAATGGAATGATTTTTATTTATATAACTGATAATATTATTTGTAATATTATATTAATTTTCATTATTTATTTTACATTAAATATTTTTACATAAATAGTTATTTTGTTTTGGAAAACTTTTATTCAGTGCATTTGTAGGTTTATTTTAAAACAGATTTCATCAACTTACATAATTATAATCAATGAAAATAGACACTATATTTGGAATTATCATATCCACCATTTTTAATTAAGCCCCATTTATTTTTTGATCAACATGAAGAGTTACCATTGTGATTTTTGGATACCATAGTAATAGTAAAATCAATTAATTTTATTCAAAACTAAATTTATAAGGATTAAAATTCCCTAAGATAATTCATTTATTTAATTAGATGTTTCAATTTCTTTTATAATCATACAATCATAAAACATATAACGTTTTTTTAGATTTTAGGTTGAGTGTTTTCATTTATAATAATTAAGAAAAAGGTAATGTAAAAAATTTTCACTTTCTTTCAATTAATATCTATAATATTTTCTGATAGTGATAAGAGATACATATATTTCAATATGAATAGTTATTTTAAGGAAGAATTAATTTTTTTTTAACTTTTTAGTTTTTTAAAAATATATATTAATGAAATAATTATCTTGAATACGTAGGAAATGATGACAAAGTTCATGTAAAAGTGGAAAAAAAAATTGAGTAAATTATTGAAAATGGCATAAATTAAAACCTTTTTGGTATGTTATAGTCATCCAAATACATTATTGATAAATAAAACAAAATTTTTAATGTACTAATGGTTTATATTAAAATTACATTTGTATAATATTTTTTTCAAAGCTAGTTTAGATAAATATTTTAAAATATGACATTAAATATATTTTTAAAAAATAAAATTTTTATTAAATTATTGAAAAAACCTGAAAATATTTAAACGGGAAAAAATATGTTTATAAATGATCTAAAATTTAATCTTCATTCCTTTTATGATATGTAAACTGATAACCCTTTAATATTGAAAATGGTGTTACCACGGTTATGGTTAAAAGCAGATAAATAACGTGTTAAACGAAATGAAAATATTTACAATGGCTCCAAACACATTATAAATTTCATAAAATGATGAAATTTATACCATATACTATTTTTCTCTGAATTATTTTTTATTTTGGAACATTATACATGAGAAATATGTTATTTATATTTATATATTTTATGTAATTCCAATTATGTCCTTTGACTACCTTATAAAAAGTCACATATTATCTCAATTATTTACACCTCTATTATACATATATATCATAAAAATTCCACCAAATTCCCCTATAAACATCCTTATACAATATTTATATATGATTATATTCATAAAATACAATTCAAAGAGTTCGTTAAAAGCTCAAATGGATTCATACCAAAGAATATATAATCATCCAACATGACCTATTCAAATTTATTTCTTCTAATACATCATCTAAAACTATAATATTCATCATTAAATAATTATCACATATCCAAAAATAGTAAATTTTATTATTATTTTGAATCCAATTGTATTAATGTTTGTTCCCTTAAATGGGAGGTGAAGGTATCACTCATGCTACATGTGGACTACCACCCCAACATAGGGATACAGTTCACATTCCATCACCATCATTAATTTATGGTAATTATGAAGGGTTTTTAATTTAAATAACATTTTTAAAAAATAATTTTTATTCTTGAATTATAAAATCATATCTACCTTCTTGCATTCGAATCATTTGGAAAACTGTAATTTTTCTAGTGCGTATATGTGGTCTACCACCTCCACAAAGTGTGTGATGTACATTTCATTTATTCAATATATTATAGGTAATAAGGATATGTTAAATATATATATATAGGTATATTATATTATTTTATATTTAATCTATAAATATCCATTGTTATTTACCATTAATTCATTACGTCTATCCAAATGTGAAAACAATTTTTTTATACGTATGACCTACAATATCATTGAGAAGTGTAATTCATTATTCTATCTCAATCCTTTATGGATGACTCTAAATATAAATCTAATTAATATATATATATATATATATAAAATAGTTATATAAATATTATAATTATAGATAATATGGAAACATGATTATTATTAAAATACCATAACTACTGAAGTGACATTCGGAGGAAAACGAAACAACTAACACGGAGAATTAATGATTTTTTATTGAATCAGTAATAAATCGAAGTTGAAATATTATTAGGGATTTATTAATTAAATTATACATATGTACATGGATTTGGTATTTTATTATAATAAATTTTCATTTATTATAATATAGGTTACATTGATTTTATAAAAATCATAAACTCCACCTTATGGTTTTATAAGATATTATCATTTTTTACAAGGATTATTAATGATTAATTCTCCAATGATGATATATCATCATATACCTATCCATAATATGATTATTTTTATTCTGACTTGGATATTTTATGATATTATGTGTTTTCCTTTTATATTCATCTCTTACTGTAATCAACATACCGTAATAAAATTTTAAATGAAAATTGACTTTAATTAACACTTCGCTAAAAAATATTTATTATTAGACCTCATTATTGTTTAAATATTATTTCATGAATGTATTTAATAATCACAAATGAATTTTTAAATTCATTTTTATACATGTATTTAATTGAACTAAATGCTGTAAATTTAATCATCTTATCATATTCAAAATATGATACTTTTTACTATTTTCAGGAAATATGGAATCGAAATTGTTTTAGCATTCAGGTGTTGAACAAAATTTCCCCCTTATTGACTGTTTCATTATTTTAATATTCTATTACATGTTTAGGAGGTTCATTATATGAAATTTTTTTGGTAATATATATTGAATTTTCAAATTTTAAATAAGTTATTGCAAAGTGAAAAGATTATTTTCCCCAAGAACATTTCATGTCATGTTTTAAAAGAACGTTTCATATAAGAGGACATATTTTGATGTTACTTAGGCTTTTCTAGGGATATAATCTAGTGATACCATCATTATTTTTTTTCCATATGTTTTATTATTATTATTAAAGTTTGTTTATGAAATATCATCTTTTCCATAGGGTATGCTATGATGGAATGTGGAAATGTTTATGAAACCCATTTCATATCCACATGTTAGGATATAATGAATGATTAATGAGATTATGTAATATATATATATATTATAATCAGTATGTTATGGGTGAGATTTAGAATATGTATCCTCCAATTTATTAGGACTATATTGATATCTCATGAGATAATATGAACTATAATGGAGAGTCAAAAAAATTCAATAAGGGACTTTGTCCACTATAATAGCCTTTAGTGTGAACCATGACTATGGATATGATGTACTGATTAGTGAACCCATTACACTATGGTATTCTTGTAATTAGTCCCTTATTAATAAAATGATTTTCTATTCATATGTGTATACCAAAACATATGTATAATGAAAATGTTATCACTTTATGGATCACATTATTTTATTACATTATTTGCTTAATCTTATGAACTATCAATTTATATAATTTAAATCAAGATTGTAATCTATGAATTATAGAATATGATACTGAATTGTTAAACACAGGTCCCCATACCCCAATGCTTACATTATGTATAATTGATAACCGATATCACCCTTCCTCAACAACATTGAGGAACTAAAATCACCCTTTATAATGTTTCATATCCCCATGTTATAACAAAATTATTTATGTAGATTATGTCCAATAACTTAAATTGTGGGAAGATATTCACTGTTGATTTTGATGATATTTCATAGAATAATAAGTTTATGTATTTAGTATCCAATTTGACTAATTCATTATAGTATCGTCATGGGTCATATTATTATGTGAGGAATCATCATATATTTTAACTTAATATATATATATATATAAGGATGAATAATTAGTTTTGAAATAGAATTCATAATTTAAACATAGAAAAGAATCTTTGAATACTAATTCACTATACCAGAGGTCTTCATGGGTAATAAATTATTGTAAATACAAAATTTTTAGAGAAAGGTAAAGATTATTCTATCACTACTACTGATGTGGAAAATGAATATAATGTACTAAAATATACACTTCTGATTAACCTGAGAATGGAAATAGTTTTATTTGATTCTATTTAAATACATTACATTAAATTCAATATGATTCATAGAACTGATGAATCACATTTTGATACATTGAAGTAGAGTTATCCCTAAAACAACTAGTTGTGTGATCATTGAAACCCATGTGTCAGACCCTTATCATGTTTGAATATATGGGATCATTCTTATATCAAATATCATAATCCTCACATTGAGGTAATTTTTAGAATCATTGGGAATGGATTTCAATTTGTTATATGGAGCTCAAATCAACTATTAAGAAAAATAAATATCCTTTGAAATCTAGAAGTACCCCTTACAACTGTACAAATTTAAGGAATATCATTAATCTTGTAGAGAGAAATCATCAATGGAACGAGTGATGAATCCTAGGGAATAATACAATCATTCTCAAATGATGGGGATCCATATATTCAAGATAAGGTAATGTATTTATAGAGGGTTGATTTGAATCATCAATTAATGGTGATAATAACACTGAAATTGATGTTTCAGGAATTCAAAATCGATAAATATGGTGCCATTCAGTTTGTAACTAGATATTGTCATCTTTCATCACCTAATATGAGAATTCATTTATTTGATAAATCTTATATATTTTCTTTCTCCAACCATCTAGAAGTACCAAGATGAAATGATATATTTAATAAAACGTCTGGAAAGACATCTTGGGGGAAGACAATATAGAAAACCACCAAATGCTTAGTATGTCGGTATGTTAATGAAGAGATATAAAAGTATAGTGGGGTGATGAAACCATTAGCTATACCATTTATTAATTATATTACATCTCTATATATATATTATGTAGTCTCCCAAATATATCCAATGCAATAAATGTTATTTGGGATTTGTTGGATCCACTCACCAAGAATATATACTCTATCCCAACTCAAAAAGAAACCATTTTTGGTCAAAAAACCAAGATATAAATATAAGAATTAGTGGTGTTGTATGTGGGCCAAAATTTCCTAATTACTAATCATGATATGAGGTTTAATTATAAATTATGAAAAAATATTTCAAATAATCTAAACAATAATTTGAATTTCATTATGTGTTATTCCCCTATTATGCTGGATAATAAGATAAAATCATTGAAAACATTACGAAACATTGAGAGATATTATAATGGTATTTAATGGTGGGGGATGGAATCAATATATCCCATTAGATGGGTTCTCAAAAAAAATATCACATGAGTTTTAAAATGACCCCTTATGAAACTATATAATGGATTCAATATAGAAGGCTAACATGTCAAGATACTGTGCGTGAAATAAATCTTACTGGGAAAAATATTGGTGTTGATAAGATAAATTTTTTTAATATATAAAATATTATATAAAATAATATCAGAGTTAATTGAAGTTCTATGTTGACAACCATTGAAGGGACCTTGAGTATGATGTAACAGAAAACAATTTCCTTCAAATATCACTATGGAAGAAAGGCACACTATTGATAACTAAAGGAAATCATTCCCTTGGGAAATATTTTATCATTGTGATCCAATATTATATATTATAATTGGATTTGAAGATACAGGTTCCTCAAAATATGGCTATCATTTATCATGCCTTTCACATATCTCATTAGGTGTACTACACAACAAATCTCAAGTATATACTAAATATGTATGTGGTTCAACTAGAGAAATACCTATCTTATATATAGTATCTAGTGATGATCATAGAACAAAAATAAAATGTTCAACATAATAATAGATCTCATATTAGAAAATGAACTCTAAATAATGATAAATATGAAAAGTCAACACGGTACCCTAATGGAAAAATGATACAAAATTACCCACAACAATTCTAAAAAATAGTATATGTTGAAAAATTAGCTATGATATTTATAAATTGGGGAATAATGTAATTAACCAAAAAATTATATATGATATTTTTTATAATAAATGTTTGTTGTATTATATTATATATTTTTACATAATTACAATGTATAGGAAAAAACTTATGTCATTAATCGATATCTGTTCATTAGACAACAACAAAACCAATTAAAAATAAACATATTATAATAGGTAAAAATATATTAAATAAAATTACTAGAATTCAAAAATTATGATTATAATAATAAACTAGAAGTATATGTCCCATGAAGAACAATATAGAAATAAAAAAAATAATTTATAAAAATCAACATTTTATAATGGTAAGATATAAAACCTTTATGGAATATTAGGGGAAGGATGAATGACGTATTGAATAAAAAATTATATGAATTAATATCAATTTTGAATAAATAAAAAAACAATAAGAATAATATATCGATCGTTAGGTATAGAATCCTGATAATTGGAATAGAAAATTGAAATCAACACAGTAAGAAGTCATTCAAATAATATTAATCCAATGTTATTTAATAAAATATAATATTATATTTACACAAAATAATAATCAAGAATAATAATGCAATGAAAATCTAATAATATTATTAATAATATATATTTCATTTTATTAAGAAAAAAGATTTTTTTAAGAAATTAAATAAACTTTTTAGTGAATACTTATTTGGTTAAATGCATTACTTTTTTACCACCATTGCATCAAAATTGAATAAGGGTTACATTTTATTAATTTACTAAAATAAAAATATTTTTCTTGTGAATAGTAACAGTATAGTTGTATATAAAAGATATATATTAATTACATTATTAATTATGTAATAATGACATAATCAATAATACAATTTTAGGCTCAATTAAAAATTGATTAATATTTTTAATTAATCATGATATTAAATGTTCATACATATGATGACTTCACAATGACAAAAGTCTAAAGTATACTATAACAAATAATTTTTTTACATTAGATTTTAATAAACTAATTATTTAAGTTCTAAAGGTCATAATGGTGTCTACAAAAAATTTATTCATATCAATGTTATAATTTAATAAATTTCACTGTTATAAGGATTACCATTTAAATAATATTTTATTCAGAATTGATACAAAAAACAACCCTCTCACCAAGTTTAAATACCCATGTAAAACCCATAATCTTATAGTAACCGAATACCACTCTCTCCCCAATTACCATATTTTATTCCGTATATCATCTTTATGTAATTTTTTTAAACTCCAAAAAATCAAGAATTTAAAATTTATAGAAATGGAAAAACATCAAAAAAAATGTAATGCCTTTCCATATTTTTTTCGTTTTCCTTTTCTAATTATCTAACAACGTTTTAATTTAAAATATAAAACATTTATTAATAAATATATATCATGTTAACATTATCTTGATAATGAAACTGTATTAGAGGAAATTAATTTTTTTATATAAACATTTTTTATATAATTTACTCTTTTTTATAATATCCCTTCAACGGTCGGTTAACCACCAATGAGGATGTTTCAAACTCCCAACCTATAACATCGATTATGATAGATTATGATAGATTATTATATAATATTTATAATATATAAATATATAAATATATGTATTTATAATCATATAATGTAAATATTAATATTTTATAAATAAGATAATTCTATATAAATAACTAATAGAAATATATAATATTTTTCAAAAACAATATAATCTCAAAATGTTTTTCCATTAAAAAATGTTAATAAATAATATATCACAATTAATATACTTGTATAGTGGTGAAACAATTAACATATTTAACTAAAAGAACTATATTTTAATAATAATAAATTAATTATACAATAAATGGAATGTGATAAAATAAATCAGTATTTAATCTTTGGAGATTCTTGAACCATAATCTCTCACTTTGGGATATTAAATATTTCACATTATATTCAATATGTATATTTGTATAAAATAATTATGATGGGAATTATCTTTTATTTTTTTTACTTTATGTGGATATAAATTTTTCTACTGTGATATAATAATTTATAATTCACTTATAAATTTTTAAACATTGAAAATAATTTTCCAAATCATCTCATTGCATACTCTTTAGTTGACTATTATTTGAATAAAAATGATACTTTATAAAAAACATTATATCCTTTATTCATTATTGAACAATAAATGATATTATATAAAATTTTATATATGATATCCTTATGAAACCCACTCCTCTCCAAGGGTTTATCTCATGGTTATGATTTTTTATATGTTCAATTTACTTTTGAATGCTTGACCGTGGTCATTATATTATACAATGGTGGGGAAATTTATATATAACCCTCTAATGAATTGGTTAATGTGATATATCACATTATATTTTGGGTATTATGTGTGTAAATGGTTTTATCTTGGTTTTATACTATGAAGACATGATTTATGATCATAATTTTTCCGTGAATATGTTGCCAAAATTGTTCATGAATATTTTTAAATTTCAACACTATGTTATGATTTTTCATTATTATGAATATTCCACATTCCATGAATTTTTTATTGACACCATCATGATTATGATGATGATACTATGATTATGATATGACAATGATTATTATGATTTATTATATATATGTTATTTATTAACATAATTTTCAAGAGATACCAAACCTTTTGATCGAGTAATGTTTTAATAAAATTTTCTTTATCTTAAAAATGATTTAACAATCATGTATAAAAAACATTTATTGTTGAAATTCTATAGTTTTGATTCAATAAATGTTGCGATGTCATCCCACTAAGGAAAATACTCAAATTTTTTCTACAATATAAGTGTTTTCATCAACCTTTTCTGTGAAATAAGATCCTAAACCAAGAATGATAATGAGATGTTAAAGAAAATATATTATTAGTTAATCATTAATTATGAGAGTCCCCTCATGCCCCTCTAAAATGTTAACTATGCATCCTATTTAAATATTTATATCAGAAGAAACCTTATTCTTGGACTAAAATATTTAATTAATGACATGAATATTTTAAAACACATTTAGATAACAACTATACCATTATGTAATTAAACATAAAATTATGTGATTTTAGTTTATTGTGATATAATAATAAATTATAATATGTGTCTCCTATAGTTAAAAAGTTCCTTACCTCTTTAAAAAATTATGTATATACTCATTATACAACTCAAAAACATCAAGATATTTTTTACACTTGTCCAATGTATCACACCTTGGTCTGGTAGACATAGTCCTACCATGCTCATGCTGTTAAAAACATCAATCCTAACATATATAAAGTTATACATGATATATCACATTTCTAATTTCTATGGTAATAGTCATATTGTATCTCTCTAGCTACCTCTATTTCCCTCTCTAATTTTTTTACAGGTAATAAAATTGTGGAGAGATTTATATCACATAAAATTAGAAATAATACCCATTTTGATAGTTTAATAATAAATATCTTCAAAATATTATCACTATTTATATACTGACATAGTCTACGTATCATGTTAGATCAATTAGGGGTGATATTGATATATATAATCTATGATGATTATTCAATTAAATTATAATATAAATCTTTTTTAAATAACACATTAACAAAGTAAAAGGCTGGTGTCACATTTACCATCCACATAAAATCATTACCATTTATAAATAAAAAAGAACTCAACACCACATAAAACTCTTGCAAACATTGAATTCGAATACATTCATTATTAAAACAAATTCACATATATATTAAAAAAATTTATGTTACACTATATTATTTCTTCCTTTAACATGTACGTGGTTCCGTGTAACATACATACCATATAGTCAACCGTTAGTGTAACGACCCCTTCTGGTTATTTTATATTGATATATTCTGTAGTATTTTTTAAGGTAGATCATTTTGAAATAAATATTACAAATAACATAACTGTAGTATGAAATAATGTCAATTAAAATAATAATAAATTTTAGCATAAATACAAATATAAAGGTTTTATCAATTCCATTTCCTATTTTTGACATAAACCGTTTATAAATAATTCATTTTTTTGTGTACAAACATTACTCTCCATGTATAGTTTGTTCAAGAAAATTGAGTTCAACCCATGATTATTTAAATTAATTAAAAGATATTCCAATAACTAAAACTAATTTTAATATTGAATTAAGTTCATAATCCATGGATTCTTGTTTATATTAACATTTTGAGAATCGTAATACTTTATTTTAGTAAATAGGTAAATTATCATTAAATTATAATGGGTGAGAATACTTGGTGACTATAAAATCATTTCTCAAAATTAATTTAACCTATATTCTTCCACAACATATTATTTTTGTATCTAAAATAACTTATTTCCCCCATACGTGTAGATTTTTTTTCGTTTTCAATATATTTGGTATTGAGACACATAAATTCATTTATGTCCACAATTTTTCAATTATTTATTTTTAGATGTGATATATTTCTCAAAATATGAATTGTCTTGTAAAAATTTCTTTTCCATCAGAGGGATTTAATGGTAATATTCTCAATTTCCTAAATGGTATGCAATAAAGATATATATTCATCCTCCAGAATATAGATCTTTACTAGGAATATCATTAAAATATTTCCCATATAACTACACTATAACATCCATTATTTATTCATGTACATCCCCTTGTGAGTTTTCCATCTAACCAATTTGATTTGGGGTTTCCTTAGTTTTTAATCATTTGTATCTATGACTTTTTTAGTGATAAAGATATTTTATCGGTGGAAATAACCTAATTCTTGGGGATTTGTGTTTTTTAAATTATTAGAGTGTGACTATAAACATGTACAATGTGCATAGAATGGGTTTACATGAGTTATAATTCTTTGGAGGTTATTCGAGCTCTTCTAAACAATTTTTGGTTAAAGATTCTTAAATAAAATTTAAAAACCATAAAAATGTGTTCAATTCCATATAACTATTAACATAAATATTTCTTAAAAGGGATATAGGGACTGAAATAGTTTATTTCATAGTCTAATTACACATAATGAATCGACATTACATGACATGTGGTAATAACACAAAATTTAATCAATTAAAATTTCATTCTTATAATTATATTATGTCGTATATGTCATATAAAATCAAAACTTTAAGGCACTAAAATGTATGTAAATGAATAATGAATGAAATAAAAAGTATTTATAAATAATAGGGAACCAATTCTGATGAAATATTCACTTCATCCTTGAAATAGTAATATCACCCTTAAAAATAGTAATTTTACTAATAGAACATTAACCTCACCTATTAAAGTATGAATAAAATTTATGTATCTTTTGAATTAGATTATTATTTATTTATTTAATCGAATTTTTAAATTATTTTTTTAGAAATGAATAATTAATTGTTGGTGTTTTTTTATGTAATAAATATTTACATAAAATTGTATATTTAAATTATTAATTAAAATAAATTTATTTACATAAAACATATCCAATAATTAATAATTTTATTTCATATGATCGAAAGATAATTTCAAGATATCATAATAAATTTTTCAATGTGATAATAAATCTATTAAAATTTAAAAATCTGTATTTTTCATGTAAATGAGGATTTTAATTAAAAATTAAATTTCTCATATTTATAACCTCATTTTCCTAAAAGGGGGTTGATTTTTTATTTATATAAATAATATAATTTTTATGACTAATATTTGAGATTTTTTAAAAAATACTTGAATTTTTTATGAATAATTAAATTCTATAATTTATGATAAAAGATAGCTACATTAATTATTGGGTTATAGATGATTTACGGATGATTTATGAAAAAAGTATCAAACTATCAATAATTATTTTAAAATATTTTGAAATAATTCTTAAATGGTTCATTGTATTGACAAAAAATAATCAACTAATGAATAAAATAGAAATAAAACACTCTTTTCGACCCCTTTAAATAACACTATCACAAACTCATCTCCTAATACCTTCCAAAATTTTATCCTTTTCCAATTTCAATACATTCCACTTCCCTATTATGTCACCCACTTCTATGATCATTTTTTATCATCAAATTTCAAAAAATCAATTTCTTTTGGAGGTTCTCAATGAAATGGAATTCAAGAAGTAAAATCCTCGTTATTGTCTTTCAATTTCTTTTCAATTTATATTATTTTATTATTATATCCTCACATCCCATTATCCAAGAGTAATGATAACTCCATTATCCTTTATATACTAGAATTTTATTATTCCAAAAGAATAATTGTTCGTTATGTTTTAACCATTTTTTAATGATACGAAAATATCATTTGTGTTTTTCCGATTTACCACCACTATGGATGATGTGTTTTAATTTTTCACTACCACCATCAAAGATGGTCATAAAAATATAATTACCATTGAATAATTTTTTATTATACATATTATTGTTATATATATTTTTTAATCATTATATTAAAATTATGTTAAAAAATTATATTATCTTATAATGGTTATAAAACAGCCAAAAATAATTAAATATGTTTCCTTGACGTTCAATCAATTAAATATCCTAAAATAATATGAAAAAATTATATAATAGATCAATAAAACCATTATATGTTCATTCATATCAATTCTATAGAATCATTTTCATTTTACATGAACTTGTATACTCATATACAGACAAACTCATCATGAAAACCATGAAAAAGAACACTAAAAATTGATAAAACGGAACTCTATAACTCATAAAAAATCTCATAATGGAACTTAATATTACTATAATCATTAAAATTAATGTATAAAAGTTTATGGATTTGTTTATTATGAATTTAATTTTATTATTCATGACATTAATGTGAATAATGAATTTATACATATGGTAAGGGGATTCTTGAACCCAACTATCATTCATTATGTTTTCCCAATTTTACTCTATTTTTAGTGTGGGTGTTACTATAATATACATTAAATATCATTTAATTTTTCATTAAATTTTATTTTTTGTTGTTTAATTGCTTATAATCCAATTTTATGACACATGAAATGATTTTTCCAAAATAAATCTTATTTCAAAAATACACCATTTACTTCTCATGAGATTTTTTCTCATTCACCCAATAATGATAATTATTATACCAAGAATGTTGTTACATATTTATTTTTGGAACACCCATGTCTATTTTAGAATTTATATTTATAAAATGATACCAATTTCTTTCCACGGGTTATGTAATTTTCAAAATCGATATACATTCTATATGACATCCATGAAAATGTAATTATTAGGATGTAATGGGTGCACCGAGAATTATATAGCACATGTAAATGTTACAATGTGATAAGTGCCCAATGAATTATAATTTTCTCCAATTAATTGGGAAATCTGTTGTATCTCATGAGATAATGGGAAATATGTGTGAAAAAGATGCTAGATTTGGAAACAACAATGTGTGGTGATAAACAACTAAAAATGATCTTTCATTTATATGCATTTCCACAGTCCATGACATTGTATAATACATCCTATCGTGATTATTATTATGATACATTACTTATATTTTGATTATGATAATTATTTTCACCCATATTCCATGTCTCTTATTTACACACTTATTGGGATTTTATCTCTCCACATCTTTAAATGCATATTCTCATGAAAATACTTTTACTAACGAGAAATCTAGGGCTAATAAAAAGATATATAATATATAATTAAATAAATATATATGTTTTATTATGTAAAAGGTATGTCTGATCCTAATTTTACCATGATTCTAATCCTTTGAATCCTGATTTTGCATCATTATTATGTTGATTATTTTTAAATTGATGAAATAGTCATGTAAAAAAAGAAGTGTCACTATATTTTATATTAGATCATATAATAGTTAATATGGGAAATAGGATTATAGAACCTTAGTGATAACCCTTAATATTATAATAATTATATATAATCACCCAATAATAGTTTTTTAAAAAAATTAAATATAGGGATCCCATAATATAGTCCTTTATAGTTAATTACTCAAAGGAATAAATTATATATTCATGATTTATTTACACATATTTTGTTATAACATTTTAAATTTTATAAAATTGTGTGAAATAAGAGAAACTAGGAAAACAACCCATGAACTAGAAAATGTTGTTTCCCAAAAGAATTACCAATTCCTTGGGAGGTGGAGTTCAATGCATACCCAGCTTTCTCAAGCCACCAAAAATAAGAAGAATAATTTGGAACATCCCCCCATACCTAAGTGGGTTCGGATAGATATATATCCATTTATGTAGGAAAGAACCACTAGATTTTTGTGTATCTTCTGATCCATTATTCATGTAACCGTGGTTTAT
The DNA here is from genome assembly GCA_963277665.1 of Viscum album. Taxonomy (NCBI): domain Eukaryota; kingdom Viridiplantae; phylum Streptophyta; class Magnoliopsida; order Santalales; family Viscaceae; genus Viscum; species Viscum album. Next base: position 1,358,849,888 of record OY728119.1, on the reverse strand, counting down.
CTCAATTGAGAAGATCATTTCTATACGTTGCTATTCTGAGGTAGATAAAGTGACTCTAGTTTTATATCACCAATATGGAGTGGTCATCAAATGGTGTTTGTTGATTATGAACTCCAAGATGATGGATGAAATTGAAGATATGGGTTGAGAAAACAATAATATTATGTATCTTGTTAAGGATTTCCCTCATACTATTCAAAATAAAATAGAGACAAGATTCAAAATGTTGAAGAAAATGGATTGTGATATTTTCATGACCGATAATGAAAGATTTACAAGGATTACATGGTATATTGTGGGGTTTTTATCAACAATGATTGAAAAGTATACTGATTCACTAGTGGTTTAAAACCTCACCTTCAAAAGGGTCTACAAATCCAAGACTTTGGGAGTTTTGGAGAAGTTGATCAATATTATATCAAAGAGAAGATGTTGTTTGGAGAATGAACCCTAATATATGGTGATAAGAAAATAAAGATGGAGTTTCATGATTTTGAATCTAATGATAAATGATGAAATAAAACTAAACCAACCACATGTATATAATGTATGAAGATTCATCCTTGGAACTTCCTCAGCGGGGTGGGGAAATGCTATATATGTGGGAGATAAGGACACTAAGATTATGAATGTCAAAGGGAAATTAGGAAGAAGGAAAATGTGGTGTATGAATGGAAAAAACCAACCATGGTATAATGTATCAACATTAGGAATAAATGGAACATTAAAAGCTAGTTCACTAAACCAAAAATAATCGTGGGTAATCTGTGTCATCATCCACAAAATCTGATGGAGAAGGGGAACAATTATTCCATCACTACTACTGAGGTGGATCCCAAAACTTTTGTGGGTACAAGTACACTTGATATTCATTCTTTAATACATAATATATTATTTGATTATAGTACTGTACATTATTTCAAATCATTAAAATTTTGTAGAACTGTTTAAACACCACAACCAAATATATAGGTATTTCTATATTTGAGAAAAAAAATTTAAAAATTAATGAATCCAAATTATATAACTCATATCTAGTTAATGTTCAGGGAGAGATCCTACAATATAATATTATACTACATAATTTACTAGACTATTATTCTATATTTGAAATGGATTGGGTATCTTTATACAATTCAAACATCAAATTTTGGGATCGGGAGATTACTCTTCACTATCTTGGGCATCTACAAATTATATACAAGTGGAAGGGGAAGATTAATATTATTTAAATAAATTTTTTCATGTGTCGATATTATATCATTGTGAGTAGTCATATCTAACTTAAATGATTTATATTAACGATAGAATCATGCTCAAATACATGACTATTATTTGAGAATACACTGATGTGTTCCCTGATGAACTGACTAGTCGTCATCCAAATCCAAAGGATGAGTTCACAATTGATCTTATTCATGGATTTTGTCATATATAAAATACACCATATATAATGGTAACCATTGAGTTGGAGGAACTGAAGAATAATTTACATGAAAACATGGAAAATAATTTTATTCTTGTTGAGTGCTTCACCATCATGTGAACTATAGCTCTTTGTGAAGAAGAAGGATGGATAAATGCATATCTTAATTTATTATTTTGTACTCAATAAAATCCTAATAATTAAAATGTATCCACTATCAAGGATATATGTCATGTTTGATCAACAATATTGTTCAATGTTTTTCTCTAAGGTGGACCTTTAGTCAGGATATCACCGGTTAAAGGTGATGAAGGAATATATTTACATTACTACCATTCAAAAATGATATGCACAATATAAATTCATCATCATGCCTTTGAAACGAAGTAAAATAGAAAAATATTCATGTATAGAATGAATAGAGTATTTATAAATAACGTTGACAAATTTTTGGTGGCATTTGATGATGTTATTTTGATATACTCCATGAGTAAGGGGAAATTGAGAAGAATTTGAATAATGTTCTAAAAAAAATTTGAAGTGATTTATATTATCTAATGTATATTAAATTATAGTTGTTTTGTAGGAAGTATCATTAATGTGGTATTATATCATGAATAATGATATATTTATGGTTCCTTCCATGGAAAAGAAAATTAAAAGGTGGCATAGACTTGAATCTACAATGGAGATCCATAGTTTTTCTAGTATATCTAGGTATTACTAGAAAATTTGGAGGAATTACTAAGGATTTTCATAACCACTAATTATGCTGACTCAGAGAGTTGAAAATATTTTATAGACTATTGAATTTGAATATTACTTCAATAAGATAAAAGAGAATCTTATTATCATGCTAGTACACAAACTCTAGATGAGTCTTGAAATTTTTATTGTATAAAATTATGATTAAAAGAAAAGATTATAATATTTAATAATGATAATTGATAAAGTGGTAGCTTATGCATCAAGGCAGTCCAAAATTCATGGACAAAAAGATTCTATGCATGATCTGGAGTTGGTAGTTTGGATCATTGCATTGAAAATATACTGACATTATCTATATTGGTTGATGTTTGAAATATATAAATATCATAAGATCCAAAAATATATATTCACACATAAGAAGAATAATATGTTACAACGATGATGGTAAGAGATCATCATGTATTATTCCTTCTTAAACCACTACAATCATCGAAAAGAAGATAGAGGATAAGATCATCTAAATAGAAAATATCATATGGAATTATCCATGATGAGAATTGAGAAGGATCCAATAATATTATATTTGAAAATAATTGACATGAAAATCATTAAAGAGGGAACATCACTAATATTTTATAAATGATTTCTCAACTATCCCTCATGGAGAATAATAATGGATTCTCAAATAAATGAATTGGAAATATCGAGGAGGTAGAAGCTATTATAAAGGGGAGATCGACATACATTAAAATTTATGAGGGGAGAATTTTAAAATTTGATGCATGATTATGTGTACCATATAATCCATATATAAAGAAGTATCTTTTTTATGATGTACCTAGCTCATCCTTCTATATTCACCATAGGACCACAAAGAAGTATCACTATCTCTGAATAATCTATTATTTGGAAAAAATAATGAAAGAGGTTTCTAAATATATATCGAAGTGCCTCATATGTCAATAAGTGGAGTATTACTGAAAAGATTCTAAGGTGAGGGTGAAACCATTGCCCATACCAACATTTAAATGGGAAACCATCACACGGTAATTTTTCACCATAAATTTGAAGACATCTAAAGCAAACAATCCCATATGGGTTATTATGTATTGTATTCTAAAGATAGCCCACTTAAGTACAATTTGGGAGGCCGTATCACTAGATCAACTAGAATGTATAAATATAATAAAACTGGTTATGATGTATGGAATAACACTGTCTATTGTTTTCAATCGAGATATAATATTCTCATTGAGGTTCTAGAGAAGCCTCCAATATTCTCTAAAAACTAATCTGGACATTTTAATAACCTATCATCCTCAAACGTATGGATAATCTAAACGGACTATTCATAGATTGGATGACAAGTTGAAGGTATGTTATATGGACGTAAAATAAGGATGATATTAACATCTTCATCTTCTCAGGATCCCTTAGGAATATAGTTTTCACTATATCATCCAAATGGCTTAATTATAATCCATTTATTGGAAAATATGTCGAACACCATTGTGTCCAGATGAAGTCTGTGAATGCAAGATTATAGGACCTGAAATATTTTATAGAATTGTGTAAATGGTGCAAAACAATTATCAACATATCATTGAAGTGAAATTTTTATAGAAGAGTTATGCATACAATCGTCGATGGGAAACATAGTTTATGGTTGGAGACATCGTATTCCTCTACATATCTCTATGGAAGTGGATCATCATATTTGAGAAGAATGGAAAGATTATTCTCAGGTATGTCATCCCCTTTTGGATTCTTTATCAACTCTAAGCTATGGTATATATACTATAACTTCCACCTACAGTGTCATAAGTATTAGATATATTAAATGTTCCCATATTAAAGAAGTGAATATCGGGTCCATCACATGTACTAAATCCAGAAATGGTATTGTTGGAAGGCAATATCTTTAATGAGGAGCATCCAGGTAAGATCATGGACCATATACATAAACTTATATGGAACAAGACTACAAACCTGGTCAAGGTATAATCTCAAAACCATGTGTACGAAGAGGAAACATGTAAATCAGAGTATGTGATGTGGTAGAAATACCCTAATCTATTTATGTAAATAATGTTTAGGGTAAAATTATATATTGTGGGAACAATGTAAAACAATTAATTTTATAAATAGAAATTTTCATCAAATAATTATGTTATATATTATAGGTCTCCTAAAATAAAAAATATAATATTATAGAATCTTTATAAAAGAATAATTAATTAACTTTGAGGTATTAAGAGATGTTAAGGAACCTATACTGATGAAAAATAAATGTGAACATTAGAATAGTATTAAACCCCTTGGAATAGTAATTCAACCAATAGAATAGTAACTTCACCTATAAAAGTATAAATACAATTTAGGTATTTTATGAATTAAAGTGTTTTGTATTTAATATATGTTATAAATACATTTATTTTTGAAAAATGATAAGATAAGTGTTAGAATTTTTGTAAATAAAAATTATTTAATTACAATTCAAGGATTAAATAATTAATTGAAAATAAAATTAACATGCATAAAATTTATTCATAAATCAAAATTATTTTCCTTATGAATATAATATATATTTATTCGACATTAATTTTTTTCAATGTGTTATAAAATCATGTATAATTTTAAAATTTGTATTTCTTGAGTAAATGATGAAAAAAACATTTATTATCTAAAAATTTATTTTCATTTAATGAAGTATATTTTTTAATTATACATGATGTAAAATAGTTATGGTGAATTTTTCAGATTTTTTCAAAATACATGATTTTTTAGTGAATAGTAAAATAAGAAAATTTATTATAAAAGATAAATGCATGATTTGTTGAGTGATATATGATATATGGATGTGGTACAAGAAAAATTTATAACTCTCATTAATTAATTTAATATATTTATTGATATGGATCAAATATGTACATTCTTGAGACAAAATAAGATGCTAATGAATGATATAAATGTATAACACTTTTCTCCTCCCCTATAAATACCACCTACACCACTTATTTAACTATCATATTTACACTATTGAGACTCATCCAGTTTCTATATAATACACAATATAATCCCCTCCCTCTTGGTTTGGATCCTCTGGTACCAATAAATGATCCAAATAAAATTTCTTAAGGAGGTTCCCTAGGTGTAGAAATACAAGAGGTAAAATCAACATTCTTCTCTTTTAATTCTTTTCAATTTCATTTATTTTGTTATTATATCCTAACCTTCCAATATCAATGAGTAACTATAATTACATTATCTATTATATAATGTAATATTATTATTCTCATCGAAGAAAATCATCTTCATGGATCTTCCTTTTTTTCAAAACATGAAAATATCATTTATGGTGTGTTAATTTACCACCACCATGGATAATGTGTTTTCAATAATCACTACCTCCTTCAAGGATGATCGTAAAACCATAATTATGGTTAATTATAATTTAATTACACATATTATATGTTAAATAATGTTCTATAAAAAATATATAAACAAGATGTTAAAACAAATGATATATGCTTATAATGGTCAAAAAATTTACAAAACTAATTAAATCAGTTTCATAAACATTCAACATGAAAATTAATTCTAATAAAATATAAATGAAAGATATATATGAAACATTCTACTTATGTATGTTCAATAATAACAACTATGGGGATCCATTATCAGTTAACATGAATAAACATGCTCCTTTACAAGCGAATTGTTCATGAAATCCAAATAATTGAAAACTCTAAAATGATAGAATTAAACACTATAATGAATTGAAAAACTCAGAAATGAACATAATTAAACTATAATGAATAAACTGAATGTATAAATGGTGGTTTATTTTTTAATTACTTAATTTAATTTTATTATCTATGATTTTAAAATGAAAAAATCAATTGGATAGAAGGTAAGGGGATTCTCGAACTCAACTACATTTCAAAGGGGTTTCCCTCATTCTCCCCAATTTCAGTATGGATGTTGCTTTAATGTATATTAAATATCATTTATGCTTTACATTAATTTTCATATCTAGTATATATATGCTTCTAATATGATTTAATGATAAATGGAATGATTTTTCCAAAAGAAATATTATTTCAAAATTTTAAACATTTTCTTCTCATGATATTTTTTATTATTTACTCATGATTGAATATTGGTATACCAAGAATGTTATTATTTATTTCTTTTAGGAACTCCAGTGATTATTTAGTAATTTATTAATTATGAAAATATTCCAATTTTCTTCCATGGGTTATTTTATATCAATGAATGATATAGATTCTATGTGGCATGGAAGATAATTTAAATTTTATGATGTGATGGGTGTTCCCAAAATTATATAATGCTAGTAAATGTTATGATGTGATGGTTGTTTCAAGAATTATATAGCACACCAATGCATTGGTTAATGTGATTTACCTCATGATATAATGTGAAATATGTGTGAACATGATGCTATCTATGTTCATACCTATGTCTGGTGTTTAACCACTAAGACATGATGTTTGATTTTTTTGTATTTCAACATTTATAGACATTATCTAATTCTTCATATCGGGATTATGATGATTATTATTATTATTCTCACACATAATTTATGTTTCTTATTCATCTTCTTACTATGTTTTTAGCACAACCCTTATTTTGAGGTATATCCTATAATGAATACTTGTAATGAGTTGAACATGGGGGGAAATGAGAATCTAGAGAAGAAGGAATTAAATAGATGTTTATGTTTTATTATTTAAATTTTTTGTATGGTCCTAATTTAATGAAGACATTATACCATTTTATCCTTATTTTTTAGCACTATTATGTTATTAACATATAAAATTATATAATATCCATAAAGTAAAATAAGGTTCATTATACATGTAAATTTTTTTCATGATTGAATTCACCGAATGTGTTTTTTTTGACAAAACTCATAAATACGAAATTCTTGATGTTAAATGGTTCTACAGACCATGTAATTCTCCCAGACAGTAGTTTTAAGATGGTTATATCGTATAATATTCATTCCAATCATTTTATCTATCCTCTCTCAAACCCTAATTAAATTATAGAATATATTATAGCTCCTAACTCTATTTTGGACATCTTGTTCTAGCAATAAATCACTATTGAGTTGTTTTCATAGGTTTCCATTTCTCTTATATTGTTCATATTATAGGGATGGATATATTATAACATCAATTTATTTGGTTTCCTGATACAAAATATGGTTGATTTAGGTTTCTTCTTATGATATTTTAAACCCTTGTTCTTATTGTAATTTAACATTCTGAGAGTTGTATTGATCAATAGATAATGGTTTTGTGAATAAAACCAAACCATGTGGTGTTTTTAATTTCAATTACACGAAATATCATGAATTTCCCTAACTTAAGGAGAATAATAATTAATTCAAAAATTAATGATGATAATTAATGGATTATATTATTTCATTTATCCTATTTGATTACATGATAATGATACTTGGATTGTAGCTACCCATTGGGTTTGATAACGCGTGATTAATATGAATTTTTCTAATGGCTCTAATTCTGTTAAGCATGGTATGCGAACCTAGATGATTTCCTAATACAAAATCACATGGTAATTTATTTTTTATCTAATTTGATGTATATAATTTGATTAAAAATTGATTGTGCAATTGAATTAAAAATTATCCTTTTCATAATTTAGCATTGTGTTATTGGATATGATATTGTGATATCCTTTTTGATATGGAATGTTTTGTGTTTCATTCAATAATAATTATATTGAATAATTAGAACATTTCATGTCATTGTTCATATATAAAGGTTTTGTCCCAGTTTCATGTTGTAATTATTATATAGAAGTCTTTGGCATTTTTCATACGTTAATGAATATATAGAAATCATGGTCAGGTTGATACTAAAATTATTATATTTATGGCTTTGATCGGATGATGAAATTATTATATTTCACCATATTCTTGGATGATGGAATTATTATGCAGAGGGCTATGCCTAGTTATATGATTATACCATGGTTATATTTTTATCACTAGAATGGTTGTGTACATGGTAATATATATTCTGGCGTGGTCCCAAAGTAGGTTTATTGTTCAATTATATTATGTTTTGCTTAATTATTTGGCATATTTATCACATTATATCATGCACTTATTATCAAACTGGTTTTTATACATGTTGGTGTTCACCATATGTGTTTTACTCACTCCCTACTTGGGACATTCTATGGTAGCTGAGAAAATAACAAGTATATATTTTTGGAAAATAGAAGGGGACCTTTTTTATGATGTTATCTTGATGGATGAGAACATTCTTTGAGTCATGACCAACATTGGGTTCCTGAATGAGGACAATTTAGTTTATATTTTTTAGAATTGTTTTTAATTTTTGTATGAAATTTAGATATATACTATACTACTAATACATGTTTAAATATTATTATTTGATTGTTTTGTTCCACATTTTACATCCTAGTTGTAAATTATACTCCTCCCAATATTTTTGTTACAATAATATTTATTTATATTATTTATTTCCACTAAAATGATACCCTAAAATAGTTGGTATAGTCAACCTGCTATACTCGTCACACACCAGCTACAAGTCGGTAAACTATAGTGTATATGGAGGTGTGGTTGATATATCATACCGCCTTATTATTACATAACTTTTCATTACATTTTAGAAATTGAGGACCATTAAAGTCCAGTGTCTTGGAAATCAAGAAAAACAATAATTGAAAACATAAAGCACTCTTTTAAATCCCTCTAGAAATCCTCTTGAAAAGCTCATACAATGTAAAAATACTTCATCTCATAACCTTGAGACATACATCAATGGAATGGGAAACCAGAGAGCCCAGTAATGAATGTAGAGTAATCAGTTTACTTGGGATATCAGTAAAAACGTGATGAAAAACATAGACCTGAAAAATATAAGCAGATTAATTTCATAATGAAAATAAAACAAAACATAACATTAATATTTGGCTGCAACATTTAATTTATACAATCATTAACATAACACCAAGGTTCATCCCCAAGGTGTCATAACAATTACCAAGGTTACTCATCAAGGTATCGTGAAACTTATCATCTCTAGAGATTAAATTCATTACTCAAGGCAATGGAATGATATAATGGAACACCATTAATATGTATTTATTTTCATTATATCCACATATATCATAATCATACATTTAATAACTAACCCATAAAGAGTAAAAAATTGGGTTTCACTTCAAAATTCATAATGCTTTAAAAGTGCTTAAAAAATGATAGTTATGTCATTTATATCCCAGGGATAGGGAGTGAGGGTTATATGTATTTAAATTATAGAATCAAATAGATCAATTTTATTTCATGAATAATACTATTAGAAATAAAAATAAATTTGGGTATTCACATAAATAAAAGAAGATAATTTCTTGAGAAAGACGGAATTTTTGAGAGGAAAATTCTATAGCATAACAGCTATACAAGTTGTTTAAGAAAATCATGAAAAGATAATGGGAAAGGACCATGCATTTAGAAATAGATCATAATACAATATAGGTACATATTCACATATAAATATGATAATGGAATGGATATTTTAATGGCATACCACATTAAAATGGAAACATGAATGAAATAATAAGATGCAATTTCTGTTATAAAAAATTCGGCAGACAAATGACGTCACTTAAAATTCAGAAAAATAATTTGATGAGATCGGAAAGGGTCTTTCATCATTTGGAAAATAAATGTAAAACAATTATGATATAGAATAACATACCTCCAAATAATAAAATGGAAACTAGAATACATAACATAAATGAAGTCATGACATAAAAGAAGAGGGTGAGAGATTCCCTTACCTTGAAGTGTAACATCGAATGCATAAAGGTTGGGACCGTGGGGGCATGAGGGCACCTTGGGAGGATTTCTTGGATGGTTAAAAGACTATAAAATCGTTGAGGAGGATTTTGGAATGAAATTAATGTGGTAATTTCATGGTATTTAGAGGAAAATTGAGGGAATATATAATTAACTTCCCACGGACACCTCCTCGATGGTATTTGAAAATACTTGGGTATGACCTTGATATTTTCTAATGGTATTGGCCACATGGTACACCTCATAGAATATATTACTATTCACAATTCTACCAGAATGAATATAACATCATTACATCATTATTACATCATTAATGATGTCATTAAACACCTAAAACACAAATCTATATTTTAACTACTCACCGACAAAGAAAAACATTTTATAAAAATATCATAAATTTACCGTAACCTAATAACAATCATCTAAATAAAAAAAATCAATTTTATGAACATAATTTTCTTAATATTTTTATTTTTTTAAAATGAAATAATTATTTATTCAAAACAATGACTCTAAAACTATAAATTATTTTGTATCACCTTGAAAAAGTAATCAAGTTCCCATAAAATTATAGTATAACCATAAGAAAATAATGTAACATATTTTAATTACATTTTATGAAAATACATTTTTATTTTAAATTATAAAATTAAATATAAAATTGTAAATAAAATATTTCTAACCTATAAAATTTACAAAACATATACTATGATCATTTTTTCACTTCTGAGATGTCTAAATTTTATTTATACATTCATGGGTGAAGTTTATATTTTTTGGATGATTTATGATATGTTAATATTTATAAGGGTATGTTACTATTCATACAACACTATTTACTAAAAAACAATTTGATTTTATTAGTCTCTAAATTTTTTACCGGTCAAAACTGTAGATAACCATTTCATGAAAATAATTTAACATTATTAATTAATTAATGTTAACATAATATTTTAATATAAACTTCTTCAAAAATCATCAATAATATTTATCTTATATTTATCTAGAAATATGAAAATAAAAAAATTTATAATAATAATTAATAATAATTTTATTTATAAAAATTGATAACAAAATGAATCTAATGCCTTGCTACATATCCCCTTATAACACATTCATAAGACTTACATGAAAGGTGTGTTATGGTGATAGAATCTTGGGTGGCTCAGATAACATTTCCAGAGTGGTTTTTTCTACCCGCTTGAACTTCTCCCTTAGGCGATTATGTTCAAGCTTCACAAGTTGAATATCATCTTGGTCTTTTTCCAGAGAAAATCCCAGATATGATACCTACATCCCAAGATCTGTTATATGGGCTTTATATGGCCCAAGTCTACAAGATGTGTCCATTGAATCTTATTTCTGTATTAAGTAACCAATATCACATGTATTTATAAAAAATAATTGTAACATTAAGAGTTCAGTTTCCAACTATCATATTGACCAACTGTCATATAACAGTCAAAACCCAACAGTATCGCTTCATTAATTAAATGATATAGTATTGTGTTTTATAAAATGAAATAACACACAAATTTAGGAAACTAATATTATTCAAAAGTACAGGTTGGTACTTTCTTCCCCCTTTAGAAATTTAGTCATCAAAATTTTATCACATACCGTAAGAAGAGAATGTTTGTGGGTACTACTACCTCATAGAATCCTCTGGTACCCACGTGGCTTCATCACATTTTTGGTTCCTCCAAAACACCTTTTCAAGCTGGGTAGTCTTGTTGTGTAGAACCTTGTCTTTACAACACAAGATCCCCACCGACTAATCCTCATAAGAGAGGTCATGTTCCAATTGTACCACCTTAGGATTAATTACATATTAAGGGTCGGGTATGCACTTTATCAAGAAGGGTTATGTGGAATACATAATGAACATGTTCATGATTTGGAGGAAGTGCAAGCCAATATTCCCCTTCTTCTACATGACGAATGGTTTCATAGGGGGAATTTTACCTAGGTTTGAGATTCACTTTCTTTCGAAACCTGATGAACCTCTTCCATGGTGAAATTATAAGAAATAATTTGTAACCAACATCGAACCCCAAGTCCCTTTGATGGTTTTCAGCATAGATCTTTTTCCGACTCTGATAATCCTTAATGTGTTGTTGGATAGAATGTACTTTTTATATTATCTCCTGTACAAGAATAGGCCCAAGAAGATATCTATCACTAGCTTCATGACAACAAGTAGGAGTTATACATCACATACCATATAGATATTTATATGGACTATTTGAATGCTCGAGTGGAAGGTGTTATTGTAATAGAACTCAACTAAAGATTTATGTTGATCCCATCCACCATTAAATTCTATTAAGAATTTTATCGGCATGACCTTGAGTATTTTAATAGTCCTTTCATATTGGTCATTAGTTTTCGGGTGATAGTCTATACTAATATTCGATTTTGTGATTAAAGAATGTTGAATACATCTCTAGAAGTTTTATTTCAACCTTAGATCGTAATCAGATACGTTAGAAAGTAGAAATCCATGCATCCATACCACTTCCTTCACGTAAATCCTAGAAAGATGATCAGTAGAGAAATATTCCAAAATAAAGATAAAATGGGCAGTCTTTGTGAGATAGTCCACAATAACTCATATCGAATTGTTTCTTTTGGAAGCTCTCATGATAACAATGATGAAGTCCATAGTGATATTGGCACACTTCCATGCTGGTATGGGTAGTTGAAGCAATACCCATTTAGGATGTTTTCACTCTTCCTTCACTTGTTGACATACCAGCACCTTGATGTGTAGTCAACAGTCTCGCTTTTCAAATTATCCCACAAATAATGATAACGAAGGTCCCTATACATTTTTGTGCTTTATGGTTGTTTAGAGAAAGTAGAGCTATGATCTTCATCCATCATCTCCATCTTTATTTTCATAATATATGGAAGACATATCCTTGAATAAAATTTTAGTACACTTTCTCGATCAATATTTAACTCATGAATCTTCACATCCATCACAACCTTAAATTTCACCTATAACAAAGGATCTTATTTCCTAGATTTCTTAATCTTCTCTTGTAATGATGCCTGAGAAATCATTTGGATAAGGTTTGATGGTGTCCCTTACCTTATAATTGACATGTATATATATAGTAGGTCATTGATCAAAAGATCTCATTGAATCCTAATCATGGAAGGATCAACTAGATCTTTCTTACTTAATGCGTCAACGACTTTGTTTTCTCTTCCAGCATGATAATTAATTGAACAATCATTGTCTTTGAGAAGTTTCAACCATATCCTTTGTATCATGTTCAATTCCTTTTGTGTGAAAATATACTTAAAACTTTTGTTGGTCTGTGTATATAACCCATTTATCCACATAAATGTTGTGCCTCATTATCTTCATAGATAAAAACTACCGCAACAAGCTCCAGATCATACGTAGGAAAGTTCTTCCCATTAGTTTAACTGTCTTGATGCATAAGCAATGAAATTTTCATTTTTCATGAGGATACACGTAAGACCTTTCATAGATTAATCATTAAAAATAATTAACATTATTCACAGGAGGATTGAGTTAACACTGGTGCAGTAACAATCTCTTATTTCTCTCTTAGAAACAGTCCTCACAATTCCATTATCCATATAAGAATGACCCATTTCGAGTTAACTTGGTTAATGGATTAGAAATTTGTGAAATGTTTTTTAAAACCCACATATAATATCCCACTAATCCAATGAAACTATGAATCTTAGCTAATTTTTTACGCTGAGTCCACTCCTCTACAAATTTTCTCTTTGTAGGGTCAACACTGATTTAGTCATTTGTAACAATGTGCCCTAATATTGCAACTTTCTATAACTAGAATTCACATTTTATAAACATGCCAAAAATCCTCTCCTTTCGTAGTGTTTTCAAAATAACCCCTAGATGATCCTAATCCTCCTTCAAATTTTTTAATATATCAGAATATCAGCAAAAAAATTACCACAAAGTTATCTAGGTAGTCCTTAAAGACAATTTTAATCAAAACCATAAAAATAGTAGGTTCATTACTCAGTCTTAAGGGTATAACAATAAACACATAATTCCCATTTATTTATCAGATGGAGGTTATCAGAATATCTATATTATTGACCCTCAATTGATGATAAACATATTGAAAATAAATTTTAGAGAATAATTGATCCCCACTAAGATGGTCAAATAAGTAATTAATTCATGTATGATGGTATTTTTTCTTCATTGGGATCTTGTTCAGTTCTCTATAATCAATTCTTAGCTGCATCAATACATCCTTCTTATTCACAAAGAGAACTAGTGCTCCCCATGGAGACACACTCAATCAGATAAATCCCTTCTCCAATAGTTCATAGAGTAGTTTCTTTATCTCCCCCAGATCCACATTTTCCATCCTATATGGGGTCTTTGATATAAGATGGGATCCAGGTATGAGTTCAATGGAGAACTCTACATCTCTTTCTAGGGGAGGTCTGGGTAACTCCTCATGAAATACATCAATGTATTCTTGGAAGATGGGTAAATTTTCTATACATAGACACTACATTAGTTGTTCTTCAAAAATCAACTCTATTACTAAGGATATAGGAGGTTCTTCTAGACCAAGATCTAGTTGAGGTGTCCCTCCATGGAAGATAACTATAGGTATTATATACCAAACTACTTAAATTTCCTTTATTATACATTTAATATTAGCATTATACTTTGATAGCTAGTCCATACCTAGTATAATGTAGAATTCCATCATGGGAATGAATACTAGATTTGTGATAATATTGTGCTCACAAAAGTAAATACTAGATTTTATAAACATTGCTGATTCTTGGATAACCCAAACTGATGTCTTGACTGCTAAATCTACATTTAGAAAATCCAGGGTAGATTTTAAATTCATTTCAAGTGTGGAGAAAATAAAGGAATGTGTATAAATCTAATTAAACAAAGTACTTGATAGATTTGAGAGGATAACAAGAGTACCTTCCACCACATAATTTTTCACATCAATTGTAGACGTAGTGAATGCAAAAGTACAATCATGCTCCCTTTTCCATTGTTGATTCCAATGGTGATTCCTCTCAACTGTCCTTAAATTTGGATAGTGATTGGAAAATTTCCTATGTTGTCCAAACTTATATAATTAGACATCAGTTAGTACTTCCACCATAATCACTTTGTCTTTAGTGTTGGGAATTTTTGGATTCACCTCACTACGACAATTCTACACAATTTGGCAATCTCTACCACACTTGAATAACATTCCTCTACCAAGAAGTTAGTTCCTTGAATGCTTCTTCCCATATTTATTACACATGTGACATTGTAATTTATTTTATCCTCTTCCCTAATTGAAGCTCCTCCCTAATATTGGCTCTATCAATCTATTCATGTCATGGTATTTAAGAGAACATTGTGTCTTACCAAACTCCAGTTCGGCTTTCATCACATTTTGCATGATCTCCCAATATCTATCATAATATTGGATGGCTATATTATTCTGCAGATGTGGTCTCATCCAACCGAAGAATCTATCAACCATAACATTTGGATCCATGAAAAATATAGATGTGTAACATGAATGACTTGTGATGTTCATATCATATATTCCCATAGATTAATTATCCTTCTACTTCTGCTCAAGACACTCCTTCTACATTCTTGTTTTCATCAATCGAAAGATATAAATAATGAAAAATATCTCTTTAAACTCTTTCCACTACAAAGATTCAACATCTACTCTTTTCCTTGTTCTTTTAATTAGTTCCCACCAATAATCAGCTTTTCTCTCTAAGTGATAAACATCCATGTTAACCATCTCTTTTTCAAAACAGTGGAGCACAAAAAAAATCTTCTCTTTAGGGATTATCCACTGTTCAGCAATCACTGGGATAGTAGATCCACTGAATGTTGGTGGCCTTTGACACATATATGATTCAACATAAATTTTTTCCTTCGTGTTGGGATCAGTCTATTAGCTTGATTCAAGTTATTTCCCATAACATGAGTCTGTTGGTTCATCATTCACATGAGTGTTTCCATTTCAGCATCCATCGGTGGGCCGTCAGTGCATGGTCCATTTTTTTCACCATTTACAGTATTCCTACTATTTACTACCATTTTATAAATTAATAAATCATTAGTGAGAATATTGTTTCAATTATGAATCGTTTAACTATAATGGATTTTATGTCTTAAAACAACATTCTTTAAACAATTACATTTTTCTATTAATCCATTATAATGATTCTTAAAAAGATTATGATTAACCAAACATATCCCCTTGGAGTGTCGTAACCAAGAGTGCAGAAATTCTTGTTGTCATGTACCAGGATACCCTGGGTCAATCCCAATAGTCCTTTTTAGATTTTTCACTCATAGGAACATTTCTGCCAGAGGATCCTCTACCAACTCGTATCCAGACAGGGCTGCATTTTAATGATAAAGTACATACTCAATTCTCACCAAAATACCACGAAGTATTACTATATTTAGACGTTTTTATATGGTTCTTCCTAATTTATTCAAATCCGAAGTTACATAAATAAATAATGTTTCTTTTGAGACTAAATATGGCCTCCTTCCTTATTATTACATAACATTTAATTATAGTTTAAAAATAGAGTACCTATAAAGTCTTGTGTCTTGGAAGTCAGCAAAAAAATACATTAAAACATAACCACTCTTTTAAATCCCATTTAAAAGAATCTTCAATATTTTCATACTATGTATAAAAACTACATCTCATAACCTTGACACATAATTCAAAGGAATGGGTGAGCATAAATCCCTGTAAGGAATGAAAGGTAATCAGTTTATGTGTGATATCAAAAAGAGCATCATGATAATAATAATGACATGAGAAATTGAAGTAGAGGGATTTCATAATGAAAATAAATTGAACTATCAAATTAATATGTGGATAAAAAAATTAATTTATAAATTCATGAACATATCAACAAGTTTTATACCCAAGATGTCATAAAAATTATCATGGCTATTCACTATGGTATCGTGAAACTTGACATCTATTGAGATTAAATTCATTACCCAATTCATTAGAGATCTATCAATGTGAACCATTAATATATAATTATTTTTATTTGATCCATATATTCCAGACCCGCACATTTCATAAATAACCCAAAGAGAGAAAAATAAATGGGTTTCACTTCATAAATTGTGACCTTTTAAAAGTGCTTAAAATACGATCATTATGTCATTTATAACCCATGGAAAGGGACTGAGGGTTATATGTATGTCAATTAAAGAAAAAAATAGATCAATTTTATTTCATTGTGAATTGATATGAAAATATGTTTGGGTAATCACATAAATAAAATAAGATTATTTCTTGAGAAAGAGAGAGATTTTAAGACAAAAATTCTTGCAATATAACGGATTTACAACATGGTTTTAGGAAATATTGAAAAGAGAGGGGGAAAATAAAAAAAATAGGAATAAATCACAATACATTATAGGGACATAATTACATAGAAATAATATCATAGTATAGATATTTTAATAACATAAAACGTAAAAAGAAAAATTGAATGAAAACGAGAATTTGTGATTTCAGTTACGAAAAATTCAGCATCCTAACGGTGTCACATAAAATTAAAAAAAAAAATTTATGAGAGAAGTAAGGTTATATCATAATTTTTATAACAAATAGACTGATATAATGATATATATGAACATACCCTGACATAATAAAATAGAATCTAGAATCCATAACATAAAAGATGTTATGACTTAAAAGAGGAGGCTGAGAGGCACCCTTACCTTAAAGAGTAACTTCTAAAGAATAAATTTTGGGACCTTGGGTGCATGAGGGAACCTTGGGAGGACTCCATGTGTTGTAAAAAGATAAGAAAATAGTTTTAGAGGATTTTGGAATGCAATTAATGACGTAATGGCTTAGTATTTATAGGGAAAGTGAGGGAATATTTAATAAATTTCCAAGGGACAACTCATCAGTGGTATTTTCAATACCATGGGAATCCCATGGTATTGCCCAATTGGGACACCTCATAGAATATCATACTATTATAAAGTTGTACATAATGATTACATCATTAATACATCATTATTATATCATTAATGATGTCATTAAACACCTGAAACACAAAATTTTATTATCACTATACTCCAAAAAATAAAACATTTTAGAAATTTCTCATAAATTTAAAAAAAACTAAAATCAATGTTCTAAATTAAAAAATGAACTTCATTTTTTGAAAATAATTTTTTAAAAATTTTTATTTTTATTTTTTAATAAAATCAATATTTATTCAAAAAAGAAACTCTAAAACTATAACTTAATTTATAACAACATAAAAAAGTAATCAAGGTACCATAAAATTATCATATAACATTAATAAGATAATGATAAAATTTATGATTTCATTTCTTGAAAATGAATTTTCATTTTAAAATATTAAATTAATTATAAAATTGTAAATAATATATTTGTGGCCTCAAAAATAAAAATACATATACAATGATCATATTCTCACTTATATGATGTCTAAATGGTATTTATACACTAAAGGGTGAAGATTATATTTTTTGGCCAATTTACTCTTCATTTCAATTCATGAGGGTATGTTACTATTCCAACATAACTATTTACATAAATTAAAGTTGATTTTACTAGACACTAAATTTCATACTGATCACAACTATAGAATACCATATTTTGAAATTCATTTAACATTATTAATTATTTAATGTTTAGATGAGTATTTTAAAATACCCCTATTCCAAATTCATCTATAATATTCAACCTATATTTATCTGGACATCTGAAAATCAAAAATTTTAACATTACATGAAAATACAATTTTAGTTATGCCGAGGGATTAAAAAAGTATCTAATGCCTTTATACATAGCCCCTTATAACACCAACATAGGATGTAATTGAAAGGTGTGCTATGGTGATAGAATCTTGAGGCGCCTCAGACAACATTCCCGGAGTGGTGATTTCTATCATCTTGAACTTCTTTCTTTCGTGATTCTATTCAAAAATGACATACTACAGCTCATCTAGGGATTGGTCAAGAGAAAATCCTAGAGATGTTACCTCATTACCATGCTCTGGAAGATGGGATTCAAATGCACCAAGTCTACAAGATGAGGCCATCAACTCTTCTGTTTGGATTATTTAACCAGATCACTTGTATATATAAAAAATAATTCTAACGTTTGGGGGATTAGTTTCCAACAGTCATATAATAGTTGAATAACAACGGTATAACTTCATTAATTAAAATATATAGTTTTTTAGAGTATAAAATCTAATAACAAAAAAAAATTGAGAAAAAATATTATTCAAAAGTTCGGGTCGTTACACATTAATTCCCATAACCGACCTGATTTGGCAACAGGATAGAGTTCCAAATCGAGGGACATTACAAATTGGTATTATAGGAAGTCAATTTTAATTTTTTTTTCTATTGTTTTACAATTTATAAATTGTATAAAGTAGACTACTATATCTTAATACTATGTAAAGTGATTATTTATGATATTAGCTGACCCATGTATGGGGTAAAACATGAGAGCCAAAGAATGGGAATAATGTTCATGGTGTTCACTTAATATAATTGTTTTTATTTAACCTATGGTGATTTACCTATTTTTTATTTTATTTTTTATTCTTATTTATAGTCATGGACCTTAATAGTACGAGATTATTATATTTGATCCATGATAGTAAGATAATGATATATAATGACATTAATTCTTCCCAATATTATCATATTTATTTCAAGGGATATATATTAATATACTAATTGTAATATTATACCCATATAAAATCTAATTAATTAATTGATTTTTTATTTCATACTAAAACACACATCAGTAATAGTTATATAGACCAAGAGCTTGTGTGTTTCTATAGTTGTAACCTTATTAAGAAGAATTTGTTTTTTTATTTTTCCAGTTTTTGATGGAGTGTGTTTATCTTATAAATAATTTTCCTCCTAGTATTCATTGAGATTACTAGTAAGAGAGTGGAAATAACATGCCCTAAATACATCTGATAAATATTGTAATGCAGCTCTTGAGGATCAAATGGATTATCAACATTATGGAAGCTTATTGAGGGAAATGTGATCAATGGAAAGGAAGACTATTCACATTGTTCCTTCAATGTATGAGACGATGGAGAAGTTCAACCTGCAACATCTGCCTAAATTCACTAAGGATGTAGGCACCCAAGTAGTTGTGTTATGGATTGATTCATTTCATTAGATCTTGATGCACATCAAGATAGCCAAATATAGGATGGTAATATTTTTAAATTCATATTACATGGACTTTCAAAGCATTGGTGGGATTTTCTACAGAAATATGGGTAGAAATAGGATTTTCCCTATAAGGAAATCATGAAAGTGATCTTGATCCAATTCTATCTATAAAATTTGAGGTCATAGAAGGATCACAATTTAAATAACCTTATATAGGAGGTTATTCCAGTGATGGATTGTACAAGATAATTCTCCAACCTAGAAAACATTCTATCATCTTTATCCACATATGATATATCAATGGAGATGATTTTTCTATTTGGAACTCTCAAATATATCATGTAACAATTGAATGTATTTTTATTGATAGTATTTTTATATGTGATGAATCAGGAACTCTATATGGAAGGGAATCTGAGAGAGGACCTATGTAGTGGACAAAATGATACTTGATGGTGAACTATGATCACATATTTATCTAGATAAAATAAAAAATATGAATGTTATCACCATGAATGTAACTGGATCATCAGTCAGGATAGTGGGAATCCATATCAGGATTGTGGTCCATTGTAGTTATATTAAACTCGAATGTTGGACTACAATAAGATTCAGTATCTGTAGCCTAATTTTGAGATCCATGATTTTATTTAGATGGGTCATCATTAGAAATTTCATAGGATCTTCTCAGAGTATAGAAATAGTTGTTCATCTTGAAAGGCATCAGATTATAGGTAGGACTCAACTACTCTTCTGCAGACATGTAACTAGAAATGTATATGTTTGTATCATCTACATGTTATACACACTACTCTAATAATTACGGATGCAAGTCCTTCTACTATAAGAGGTACCAATACAGTATCATTTACCATTTCAATCATTTTTTTGATATATGAGAATCATAATCCTTTTTATGATCACTTTTTTAAACGGTTTTGGATAACACATGGATGTATATAATGGTTTTTCATTAGTGAGGCACCCTCTGAAGTGAATTGTATAAATATCAAACATTACAAGGTATGTTCTCTAGATATTATTTTTTACCATTTTTTTGGGAACTGTTTGTGTTAGAAATTATTGTTATCAATTTGATTCTTTTTTTCAATTCATTAATTTTATACCATGGTCGTATTTTTTATTATTAGGGGAGAGATACAATATTATCTCCATAAGGCAGACATTATTTATACAAGGGTGTGTGGGATCTTTAGGTTGGTCATTTGTGAACGTTTTAGTGCAGATTGGATTGTATCATTTACCAAATGTATATGTTTGTATCATCTACATGTTATACACACTACTCTAATAATTACGGATGCAAGTCCTTCTACTATAAGAGGTACCAATATAGTATCATTTACCATTTCAATCATTTTTTTGATATATGAGAATCATAATCCTTTTTATGATCACTTTTTTTAAACGGTTTTGGATAACACATGGATGTATATAATGGTTTTTCATTAGTGAGGCACCCTCTTAAGTGAATTGTATAAATATCAAACATTACAAGGTATGTTCACTAGATATTATTTTTACCATTTTTTTGGGAACTGTTTGTGTTAGAAATTATTGTTATCAATTTGATTCTTTTTTTCAATTCATTAATTTTATACCATGGTCGTATTTTCTATTATTAGGGGAGAGATACAATATTATCTCCATAAGGCAGACATTATTTATACAAGGGTGTGTGGGATCTTTAGGTTGGTCATTTGTGAACGTTTTAGTGCAGATTGGATTGTATCAAGGATCAAATAGATATAATCATTCTAAATTATGGTGGAATTTATCATGTTTAAATTCCTTTAGTGGAAGACTATATATGGGATGAATTTTTTTTGATGAGTTCAATTGACTAATGATAGTGTTATAGAACGAGTTCATGGTCGAGTTGGCGTTAGAAGAATTTCCATATTTTATTCCACATATAGAATGGTTCTAGTAGAGGTACAAAAATTTAAAGATCCATTGGATGCTCTATAATCCAATGGTTTGATACATCCTAGTTTATCTCTATTGGGATCTATAGTGTTTTCAATGAGATTTATTAGGGTACCATGAACTTATGTTCTGATATTCATATATTGTTATAGATTATGGTAAAGAACTGGTATCCCATAATACATATTAATTATCTCTTCCGTGTGGTGGGAGTTGCTAAGAAATAATATAAGATTGATTTGAGATCAGGAAATCATTAGTTGTGGATGTGAATATCAGACATAACTCATACTCCATTTAGGGGAATAAATTTTATATATGATTTTATAGTAATGCTATTTAGTTTTATGAACTCACCATTAATATTAATGACCCTAATGAATTGGATCTTTCAAATTTTTCTGTATCAGTTTTTGGTAGAATGTTTTCTTCAAAATATTAGTCTAATCCTACTCTGAAAAATATCATACAAAACATATTGACATTATATTGATTATATCAATATATAATCATATTTATACTAAGACAACCAAATTCATTTCATTGATTTATAATGTACACTTGTTGAACAATGTTATCTATGATGAAGTAGTATATGTGTACCTAGGAATGTTTCATTTATTATATATTAGAAGGGGCAAAATAATGTCATTTATAATTGGTTGTTTCTAGGATTAGTAGATTTTTTTCAATGCTTTATTAGAGGATTTTTCCATCTCACAGAACTAATATTCACGATCACTAACAAAGTGGTTGATTTCGAATTATTATATTCTATAAAGAGGTATTTTAATGAGTTGAATGAAAGGTAACTCATCACCTATATTCATTTTTCATGTGTCATGTAAATGATTAACCATTTATTTTGAAAAATATATTGTTAGACATACAGATGTTTTAATTTATTTGGATATATTGATTGCTTATGGCTCTAGATAGATGAGACCACAAGGTAAGAATTATCCTACTCATGAAATACAGTTATAATTTGTGGAATATTCCGTAATTTGATAGTGACAGAATATTCTGGATGGTTAGTTTGTGGTGTAAGTGAACCATAAGAGACTGAGGTACATATTTTTTCTATATAATATTAACCTTCGGTAGAGAAGGTGGATCAAGTTTCTTCAGCCTTTTGACTTAGAGATTCCTTATAATATAAAAATGGGAAATTTCATTTGTGATTAATGAGAATAAAGATACACAAAAATATAATTTGGGGAGTCTTTTATGTAGTGTTAAATGTTGATACTCTTTGTTGACATGCATCTATATGTTGAGTATTCTTATACTGCGTATCTTGGAAATAAACATCTATTATACTCTCACTTATTGACCGGATAAATATATGTATGTTATCCAATCTAGAGGGGATTATTTTAAATGACAACATACAGGGTGGGGAAACACTTATTGGATTTCCTATTAGAAGTTTATGTTATCATTTATTATAACGATGAGCATGGGTTTCTATGGGTTTATATGAGTATATTATTAAAGATTTTCCTTCTTAAAAAGGGGATATACAACTTATTTTGAAAAAGATGTTCCATAAACTAAATAGATAGTACTTGTGGTTAGAAATGAAGATGTAGGTTCCAGGCTTCATGCTGAGATGTTTCACTAGTCAATAGGTGAAAGCCTTGAATGAGAGGCATGTTGTGAAATTTCACCATCATCCAATTCCATAGTGAATATGGGATAAAATAGAAATAGATTTTTTGAGAATATTTCACAGGAAACCCCTTAAGAATGTTGTAGTATTGGTGAACTAGGATCAACTAATAAAGGTATCCCATTTCATACCTATGAAAGATTACATCACTGTTATTGATCTAAGTTTTCCTTACATGAATGAGAGTGTAAACGAAAATGGTTTTTCTTGGAATATCATTTCTAATAGAGACCCTAATTTAATGTATGAATTATAGAACGGTATTGATAAGCCAATGAAATTATATGTTATTTTGAGGAATACATATCATCAGAAGACTAAATATAAATCTGAGTGGACGATTATCATAATGGGAGCTTTTATTTTTGATTTCCATGGTTTCTCAAAGATACGTTTAGTATTAGTTGTGATTTTAAAAATAATATCTTCCATAATGTGATCTATATGGAACTATTTCGGGCATTGAATGGAATTCCATTTCATTCTATTATTTGCTAGATGGAGGTAGGTGAGTCAACACTTATTGAACTATATCCGTTGAAAGAAATGTATGAGAAGGTTACATTGATCAAGAGGTAGTTTGTGACCATACAAAATATGTAAAAATCTTGAATTGGGCACTAGAGATGACCAATTGAGTTTGAACTTAATCATCATGTTTTCTTTCCTATATCACATAGCTTGGGGAAATTATGTTTCATGAAATAGGGAAAGGTAGTTCCTAGTTTTGTCGAGCCATTTAAGATAATATAAAGTGTCTATCTTGTGGGATATTTGTTATCCACTCAATAACACTATAATTCCAAACATGTCATTTATCATGTGTTTCAGCATTAGAGTTACCATCCTTACAATTCTAATGTGATAGATGTAAATGAGAAAATGTATTGTGTAGATGCATCAGTTGAGGATCATCTGATTCAGATTTTAAACTGTATTGATAAGTATCTATAGGATAGGATTACACACTTGGTATGAGTGTAGTAGAGTCATAGTCATGTTCAGGAGAATTCATTAGAGAGTATGTCTAATATGTGATCACAATGTACATACTTGTTAGCTGAGATAACATTATGACATTTAAATCATATTAGAGATGAGTTTATATAATTGTTTGAGGTTGTAAGATCTCATATTTTTCTAGGTATGTCCCTATTTTCCTTTTTTATAGAACCCATTTAATTTCGATTTTCTATTGTATTTGATCCTTGGTGGATGAATCTTTTTTCGAGATCGAGAGATTTTATTGGGAAATATGGCCTGAAATTTTTGGTATATATGCCTATATAAATTAATAGAGTCCATGTATAAACGTTTTAAATTAGTTATGATGGTTTTTCAGGATTTATAATTCTTTATTTTTGGATCAAGATCTTATATAGATTTTTGGGCATAAAGCAACCTCTAAGACATTTACAAACCATGTAAATGTGTTACATTCCATGTAGCTAAAACTATATAGATATCGTGAAAGGGTTTTAGGGTTTTATCTAGTATATTATATGAACTATATACAACCTTGGAATTGATGTTACATGATGAATATTCATTAAGAATAGTTTAATTCAATAGAGGTGAAACAAATTTTAGATAAATTCTTAAATTATAAATACGTAATGTGAAAGGGGTTTATATGATGTATATTTCTTAAAAAAATTGGTTTTATGATGGGAAGAAATTATAATTTTCATTAAACTCACTACAATTTCACTCTCTCATGACCTAGGTGAATTATCGTAAATTTTAGTGCATTTTTATCTATCCTAAATATCACATTCAAGCAATCGAACTGATTTGAGTGGTTTCACATAGTTTTGAATTTCCCTTCTATTAGTCCACACTGTGGATGGAAATTTATATGGAATGTTTATTATTCACCATATTTATCTTGATCATATTTATTTATGTTTTATCTTGTAATATTATTCATCTTCGTTCTTGAAGGAATTTATTATTTGGAGATTTTCATTGATTTCCAAATAAAGGTGGGTGTTTTAAAACACAAACCTATGTCATATTTAGTTATCTAATATAAAACATATCACAAAGTGTGATGATATAACATAAAAATATAGTAATAAAATGATTAATGGTGATAAATCATTGATTTTAATATTTAATTGCTCCATGTTCAACCAATGTTAATTCAACCTAGCTTGTGACATTAAGTTGACTGAGAGAGGAATTTATAAATAAGAATTTGGCTAATGGGTCTATGTTTTATATCATTATATGATAAAATTAGAGATTTCATAAAAATATTATGTTTATCAACATTTAATGAGATAATTTGATATGTAAAGTAATGTTTAATTTAATAGAAAATGGTAATTTTCATAATAAACCATTGAATTTTTGGATGTGATATAATTTTTGTTAATATCCTTATTGTTGTGGTATGTGTTTTATTTAATTTTGAAATTATAATATATAAATATATTCCTTGTTTCGTATTATAATTTTTATATAAAGGGCTTATCGAAGTTTCATTTTGTAATACTTATATAGTGGATTTTATCAGTTGCATGTTGTAATGCTTGTATAGTGGGCATGTCCCAGTTTTATATTGTACTAATTATATAAAGATCATGGATTATATGATGCTAACATAATTATATAGATTTCCATTCATAGATGTTGAAATGATTATATATTTTTCTATTCCATTATAATAAAATTATTATAATTACTATTAGACTAGTTATTTTACATTGTGTTTTTGACCTATTTGGTTTTATACAAACCCTATTTTTGTTGGTGTTTGGTACTAGAGCAGATTTAATAGATTTGGGTTTGGACAAGGGAGAATGAACTTGTTGTGTGGTTGATCTGATTTTATGGAATGTGGTTTATAGTTCTGGTAGACATGGGGCTTAAACTATGGTTTTATGAGTTTATTAGTGTCATGTGGTTTTTTATTTTAATTATTTCTGTTTGAAATTAAGTTATTTATCATTACGTTATTACATGGTTCACAATAATTATTTAACTGATTGGTACATCATTTTACTTCCAATTAACTGATACACAATTTCTTTTATTTATATTAATTTTACATTTATTTATATGATTTGTTTCCACTAAAATTTTACCCCAAACCAGTGGGTATAGTCTATGAATGTAATGACCCGTATAAAATTCAAGGAAATTTTATTTTTCTTAATATGATTTGGAATTTTACAAGAATTCATTTTCTGACGTCATGTGATTCAGAGGCCCGGTGTGCCCAGAATCATTTTCTGAAGTTTGGCTCAGGTACGTTCAGTGAACGAACGAGTGGGTTTTTCTAACTTTCGAACCGGTGCTCAGAATCGTATTCTGAGGGCACCGGTGGAATCGCAACACCGGTACATTCTTAGAAACACCACTTCTGGAGTTCCGTTTTCTCGGGTGTGGTTTTAAATTTTTAGAGTTAAGTGAAGAAAATAAAATAAAGTGGTGCGACAACTTTATTTTATTTTACATAAAGACACTTAAATATACCTACTCTAAGTTGAAGCGGATAGGGTGGAACCCAAAATATCCTACCGTCTTGGTAGGATATTTGTGAGGTGGGGTCCGCATGAGCCCCACTTTTTCTTTTCCTCTAAGTAACGCACCTGCAAAAACCTCCTTTTATTGAATGTCAACTAAGAATTTTTCTGGTTTAGAAACACCCCATTTAATTGGGCAGTTAAATTGTAACAATTAATTCTTTGAATTAATTGTTTGTTTCTTATCTTTTTTTTTACAAATTCTTAAGTTGATTATAAAATAAGATGAAGACTTATTTTATTATCTTGATGTTGTGTTAAACCTTTGGAGAATCTCTAAATATCTTCATCCTCCTTCGCGAAGAACGCTAAGAATGTGATGAACGCATCGTCGCCGACGAAGAACGCCGACGATTCTCCTTCCACGACATTCTTCTACGACCTACCTTCCCGGTGACAAATCTTCGATCAACTGCTTGAGGTAGGAGATTGCGGATCTTTTAAATTTCCTTTGTGGATTTTATCCTCAACATGGATTTAATTTGTGAAATTAAATCTGTGTGTTTTCCTTAACCCTCAGAGATCGTCGACGCAACGCCATGTACCACGATGACGCGGCGCCCCTTCCGTGACGTGACGATCCACTTCTTCCGCGACGGTCAATTCCGCGAAGAACTCATGTTCGACGACTACTACGAGGTAGGGGTTTTATTTGAGAATAATATTTAATACCATGTTTGTTTCCTTCTAAAACAATGAACTCGGATCAACTCATCATCAAGTTGATCCAAGATTGTTTTTACCTGCGGGACGAGAACTTTTATTTACGAGAGTTTTTGTTTGGAACTAGGTTTAATTTTAAATTATTAAAATTGTTCCTTGTTATGTTTTCATGTGTTGATTATTATTCCCAGTTGTTATCACCTAACACGGAGGGTGCGGGCCAAACTAACACGGCCCAACAACCCTATGCAGTTTTTCATTGATGCGTGGTTTATCGGTGTTTAAAAAATGGGATCGGAATGGCGAATGGTGGCCTTTGCAGCAATGTTCGGATCCCGGGAGAGCCGTAGGAACAAACAGCAGGCAAAACGGACCACCAGAGCGCATCCGTTGGTCCGCAGAAGTTCCCATCGGCGCTCAGCGCGCCGCTGGGAAGACCCGTCGCGGCCGCACGGGACCGCGTGGAAGGGACAATGCCTTTTGCCGTGTCCAGTGACACGGATCAACCCCCACATGGGGCAGTGTCTCTCCTTCACGCGGGGGTAGTGCACCCCCGCCCACGGCTCGGGCGTAATAGCCGAGCCGACCCGCCGGACCGGCCGGACCGCCCCGTCCGGGTTGGTCCGGGCCTAGACCCCTGTTTTCAGACCTTTTTGGTCATTTTCTCATAACATGAGCTACATGACTCCGATTGATGCACCGTTAGTGATGATGTGATACTTGGATCTAGACGTTCGTTTCGGTATATCGTACTCAAGGTTTCAGAGTACTTTGGGCTTGGCCGAGTTGGTTCGTACACAAAAACAAATGGGACCTCGGAGTAGAAACACTTATATCTTAAGCCCGGGATGTCTGATTGGCATGTCGTTAACTTTTTTGAATTCCTCTAAGTGATACGGATCTTTGGGCTTACTCCGCCCGAGGTTTGGATGTAGGTGGAGTACGGTCGGGTTGGATTTTCCTTAAAAACAAACTGGGCCCCTGGAACGAAAAAGCCAATAACTCTCAGAACGGGCGTCCGATTGACATGCCGTCTATGATGTTGAGTTCCTGTTGACGACACAAAACTTTTGGATACATAAACTCTAGACTATGTGTCGGTAGATGTATCAGCCTCTCGGATCATGGTGCAGACCCTCCCTCCCGAGCTTACTGTGTGCGGGAACCCTAGAGCTGGCTGCGACTTCGGCGATGAAGACTATCGTACTGGAAACCTATGTGGGTTCGACCATGAAGACTATCATACTGGAATCCAATGTGGGTTCGATGATGAAGACTATCGTACTGGAATCCCATGTGGGTTCGACGATAAAGACTATCGTACTGGAATCCTATGTGGGTTCGACGATGAAGACTATCTTACTGGAATCCTATGTGGGTTCGACGCTGAAGACTATCGTACTGTAATCTTATGTGGGTTCGATGATGAAGACTATCATACTGGAATCCTATGTGGGTTGGATGATGAATACTATCGTACTGTAATCCTATGTGGCTTCGATGATGAAGACTATCGTAATGGAATCCTATGTGGGTTTGACGATGAAGAAAATTGTACCAGAATCCTTTGTGGGTTCGACGACGATGATTACAGTGCTTGTATCCTACGTGGGTCCCAGTAATATGAATCAATGACTACATCTGATCATATCTCTTACTTTACAAATGATGTGTACCTATGTGAGATGATTCCTCGGTTACTTCCTATGTGGATTTACGTTTTGCTTTCCTGTGTGGATTTACGTTTTGCTTTCGTGTATAGACTGGGTTGTACTTGGGCTCTGATGTTGGAGCCGAGCGATAATTGATGACTTAGGTATATGTATGGGAATATACCTAAGAATGTTCAAATGTTACTTCGTGATTGTATAATCCATTTGTGTATTATCCTTTGTGGGTTCTGGGAGACCATCAGGGGTCACGGGGTCCCTACTGAGTAGCTTATACTCAGCCCTGCATGGGCTATGCCCGCACTACCTTGTGATGGTTGCAGACGAAGGACCACACTGATCGTGGTTGGGTCTTGCGGAGTAGGACGATACCTGGTGGTGGACAACTGGGCGGGACGTACTCAGAGTGGTCGGCTGGACCCGAGGAGCAGTGGAGGATATCTGTACCCACTCTTCAGGTGGGATTTCCAGTGGACAGCTCGACGTTGCGGCTTTACTTTTTAGTTGTTGTTTTCCCTTCCAATTGTACATTACATTCTATTTGGTTTTGTGTATTGTCCCACAAACTTTTCTGCACTTACTATTGAACTCAATTTTTACGTAGTGTTTACTTATACTACTTTCTTGCTCTGTGGTGTTTTTTTACTTTACAAAGGCAATGCCTTCCCTATTTACGGGGATTTACGCCTTGTTGCTAGTCGCTATCCCCTGGCCTATGGAAGGCGGGCTTGGGGTAGTCACGGCATGGGCACCGAGGACGGGTCGTGACCAATTGGCATAAGAGGAGTTCAGTTCTACCATATAACTTGGGACTCTGATCTTTTTCTATGTGAAGTAATAGTGTTTTGCGAATTGGGTGTGGTTATCAGTCCAGGGAGTCCAGTGTTGGTGCGGCGGCCGACGTATCCGTACACCAGGACCCTGACTTCTGATTTCCGACTTAATGCACGAAATCATTGATTGTGTGTGTGTGTTTCAAGTTTTATTTATGATTATTTTTTGTCATCTCACTAGGTAAACTGTTCTGACCATGGCGCACTTACATCCCTTTCAGGATAGCCCCACGACGGCAGCCAGCTAGGGTTCCAAGATTTGAGCGTGACGACAGCCCACCGAGCGATGAGGCCTCAGTATAGGGCCCTCTGATAGCAGAGGCACTGGCGGTACCTCTACCCGCTGAGCCACCGATTCGCTCAGCCCCATCCACTGACGATGCATGTCGCCTAAGTGCACTGCATGAGTTCCAACGACAGCGACCGCCCAGGTTCCGCGGGGAGACTGATCCCCAGGAAGCTGAGGACGGTCTGGTGGCAGTAGTACGAGTTTTCCGGTTAGTGAAGACACCATCACATATCATGGTGATCCTCACAGCGAGCCTACTGCATGCGGCAACACGCCGATGGTAGATCTTGATGCTCCAAGTGCACGATGAGGCATCTCTTCTCTGGACGGACTTTGAGAGCCTCTTCCGCTCAAAGTTCGTCTCAGACACCCTCCGCGCGGTGCACATCCTTGAGCTTCTTCAGCTGCGAATGTGTATCTTGACGGTCGCCCAGTACTCAGCGAGATTTACTGATCTCTCGCACTACTGCACCGATATAATACGGGATCCCTTCTTCTAGGCGCGGACATTCGAGTAGGGACTGAGGCATGAGATCAGGGCCTCGATGATCTCCCTCAACATTCTTTCGCAGGAAGAGGTGTTGTAGAGATCCCTTTTAGTGGAGAGTTTCCTCGTCGAGCAGGCACCAGCGGCAGGACCCTCCGCAGGACGACCCGTAGCGGAGTCTTCTGCAGCTGGAAGTCGACAGGTGACACAGAGGTCCAAGTGGGCCAGACCTTCAGATGGGTACTCCCAGGGTGGTGATTCGGTTTTGTGGGGCACACGAAGGAGATTTAGCTACTCGAGGAGTAGGAAATGCTACACATGCAGTGGGCAATGTCACATGGCTCGAGACTGCCTGACATGTCCTGCTAATGGACAACAGGTGTTAGAGGGACCTCCCATGCATACATTCTACCATGACGGTCTGCAGGGAGCAGGCAGGCGAGGCAGAGGAGCTGGCCGAGCAGCAGGTGGTGGATGACTCTTTGAGGCCTTACCATCACCACCACTTGGGATACCACCCCGACCGTAGGGAACATGTGGACATGGAAGAGATCAGCTTCATGCAGTTGAGGCCTACGATCATGGTGCTCTGGGAGCAGATGGACAAGAGTGGGACTAGCTCCATACCTGGAGACTTTTGTTCATGTTTCTTCTATCTCTGTTAATGTTTGTTTGATGTTGCTTTGTGTCTTTGTACTTTGAGCTGGAGTAATAAAAAGACACTTTTCCTGTGGCGTTTACATTCATGTCTCCTCTATTAGTTGTTACTAAGAGGTTTTAGTTTAAAAACCTTTGACTTGACCATCACTTTGAGATACCTACTGGAAGAGACCCAGTGACCACACACTGTTGCCGACAGTGTGACTCAACCCTTGGAGGCGAGAGTAATGGTTGGATCCCTTGGTAGTAGTGTCGAGGCCTTACGACGTCATACTTGGTATGGAATAGTATCATCCATGTCAGGATTGACTGTATTAGGTGAAGAACGTGGTTTATCCAGGGGATGAGACCGGATTTCTCTTATCGACAAAGAAGAAATCACAGCAGCTCCTGTAGGACCAGAAAGGTCCAAGTCATCTAGGAGCGGATGAGGACAGCTCAGAGCCGACATAAGTCTTTTGATGACCGGAGGGGGAGTCCACTAGAGTTCGAGGATGGAGACCACGTCTTCTTGCGGGTCTCACCTCTACGCGAGTTATGGAATTTTGGCCGAGGCGGCAAGTTGTCTCCGCACTTCTTTGGACACCTCTAGGTCCTCAACGGGGTAGGCGAGGTGGTTAAACACTTGAATCATCCACCTCAGTTGAACAAGGTGCACGATGTATTCCACGTATCTCATCTGAGGAGATACGGGCACGACCCGACGCATATCATTGACCACATGCAGCTAGACTTTGATGATGAGGAAACTTTTGTGGAGGTCCTGGTGGAGATTGAGGATCGACAGGAGCGGGTTCTATGTGGATGATTGATCCCTCTAGTGTGCATCAGATGGCAACACAAGAACCTCCAAGAGAGAACCTGGGAGCAGGAGGCTTAGATGTGTGCTCTGTACCCACATTTGTTTCCCTAGTTTAGGATGTATCTTTACTGGGACATAAAGCCCTGAGGTGGGAGTGAGGTAAAGACCCAAAATAAATTCAAGGAAATTTTTTTTCTTAATTTTCTTTGGAATTTTACAAGAACGCAGTTTATGATAGCACGTGATTCCGAGGCCCGGTGTGCCAGGAATCATTTTCAGAAGTTTGGCTCAGGTACGTTTAGTGAACGAACGAGCGGGTTTTTTCTAAATTTTGAACCGTTGCTCAGAATCGGATTCCAAGGGAACCGATGGAATCGTTGCGCCAGTACTTGCTTAGAAACACCTCTTCTAGAGTTGTGTTTTAACGGGTGTGGTTTTTAATTTTTGGGGTTAAGTGAAGAAAATAAAATAAAGTGGTGCGACAACATTATTTTATTTCACTTAAAGCCACTTAATGCTACATAAACTATGTTGAATCGGATAGGGTGGAACCCAAAATATCCTACCCTCTTGGTAGGATATTTGTGAGGGGGGGGGGGGGGGGGGGGGGCGCATGAGCCCTACCGTTTCTTTTCCTCTAAGTAACGCACCCGCGACAAACTACTTTTAATGAAGGTCAACTATGCGTTTTTCTGGTTAAGAAACACCCCATTTAATTGGGCAGTTAAATTGTTACAATTAATTCAATGAATTAATTGTTCTTTTATTATCTTTGTTTAACAAATTCATAAGTTGATAATAAAATAAGATGAGGAATTATTTTATTATCTTAATGTTGTGTTAATCCTTTATAGAGTCTCAAAAGATCTTCATCCACCTTCGCAAAGAACGTGATGAACGCATCGTCGCCGACAAATAACGCCGATGATTCTCCTTCCACGACGTTCTTCTACGACGTACCTTCCCCGCGACAAATCATCGATCAACTGCTTGAGGTAGGAGATGACAGATCGTATAAATTTCCTTTGTGGATTTTATACGCAACATGGATTTAATTCGTGAAATTAAATCTGTGTGTTTTCTTTAACCCTCAGAGTTCGTCGACGCGACGCCGTGTACCGCGACGACGCGATGACCCTTCCGCGACACGTCGATCCTCTTCTTCACCGACCGTCAATTCCGCGAAGAACTCACGTTCGACCACTACTACGAGGTGGGGGTTTTATTTGAGAATAATATTTATTCCCATGGTTTTTTCCTTCTAAAACAAAGAACCCGAATCATCTCATCATCAAGTTGATCCGTGATTGTGTTTATCTGCGGGACATGAACTTTTATTTATGGGATTTTTTGGGAACTAGGTTCAATTTTAATTTATTAAAATTTTTCCTTGTTATGTTTTCATGTGTTGATTATTATTCCCAGTTGTTATCACCTATCGCGGAGGGTGCGGGCCAAACAAACACGGCCCGATAACCCTCTGCTATTTTTTGTTGATGCGTGGTTTAACGGCGTTTATGAAATGGGATTGGAATGGTGATTGGTGTCCTTTGTAGCAAAGTTAGAATCTCGGGAGATCCGTAAGCGCAAACAGCAGGCAAAACGGTCCACTGGAGTGCGTCCGGTGGTCCGCAGATGTTCCTGCCGGCGCCGGCAACCGGAGGCGGCGGCGCCCGGCGCGCCGCCGAGAAGACCCCCCGCGGCTGAAGCCACGATGGCAAGGGGCGGTCCCGCGGCCGTGTGGGACCCCGGGGAAGGGACGCGGCCTTGTGCCGCGTCAGGTGACACGGAGCGGCCCCCACGCGGGGTCGCGACTCTCCTTCACACGGGGGCAGCACACCCCCGTCCGCGGCTCGGCCGTAATAGCCGAGCCGACCCACCGGCAGGGACGGGCCGCGTCAGCCGGGTCGGACCCGGACCCGGGTCGGGTCGACCTGGTTCGGGCCGACCCAGTTGGGGTTGGGCCGAGTCGGTCCGGGCTTAGACCCCCATTTTCGGACCTTTTAGGTCTTTTCCTCATAACTTGGGCTACATGCCTCCGATCGATGAACCGTCAGCGGCAATGCGATCCTTGGATCGAGACGGTTGTTTCGGTATATCACACTCAAGAATTCAGATTACTTTCGGACTTCCCGGGTTGGTTCATACACGAAACCAACCAAGCCCTTGGATCGGTAACACTTATATCTTGAGCCCGAGACGTACGATTGACGTGCTGTCGACTTTGTTGAATTCCTCTAAGTGTGGTGGATTTTTTGGCTTACTCCTCCCGAGGTTTGGACGCAGGTGGAGTACTGTTGGGTTGGTTTTTCCTTAAAAACCAATCGGGCCCCTGGAACGAAAAAACCAATAACTCTCATACCGGGCGTCCGATTGACGCACCGTCTGTGATGTTGAGTTAATGTTGACAATACAAAACTTTTGGATACATCAACTCTGGACTATGTGCCAGTTGATGTATCAGCCTCTCAGCTCGTGGAGCGGACCCTCCCGAGCGAGCTTGCTTTGTGCGGGAACCCTAGAGCTGGTTGTAACTTCGACGATGATGACTATCGTACTGGAATCCTATGTGGTTTCGACGATGAAGACTATCATACCAGAATCCTATGTGGGTTCGACGATGAAGACTAGCATACTAGAATC
The DNA here is from genome assembly GCA_963277665.1 of Viscum album. Lineage (NCBI taxonomy): Eukaryota > Viridiplantae > Streptophyta > Magnoliopsida > Santalales > Viscaceae > Viscum > Viscum album. The sequence continues at coordinate 1,358,814,415 of OY728119.1, read as the reverse complement.
CTATGTGGGTTCGACGATGGAGACTATCGTACTGGAATCCTATGTGGGTTCGACGATGAAGACTATCGTACTGTAATTTTATGTGGGTTCGATGATGAAGACTATCGTACTGGAATTCTATGTGGGTTCGATGATGAAGACTATCGTACTCGAATCCTATGTGGGTTTGACAATGAAGACAATTTTACTGAAATCCTCTGTGGGTTTGACGACGATGACTACAGTGCTTGTATCCTACGTGGGTCCTAGTAAGAAGAAGTAGTGACTACATCTAATCATCTCTCTTACATTACAAATGATGTGTACATGTGTGAGAAGAATCCATTGTTTCTTCCTGTGTGGATTTACGTTTTGCTTTCCTGTGTGGATTTACGTTTTTTACCTGTGTGGACTGGGATGTACTTGGGCTCGGATGTTGGAGCCGAGCGAGAATTGATGACTTAGGTATATGTATGGGCATATACCTAAGCAGGGTCGAATGTTACTTCGTGATTGTATCTTTCCCTTGTGAATTATACTTTGTGGATTCTGGGAGACCATCGGGGGTATCGGGGTCCTTACTGAGTAGCTTATACTCACCCCTACACAGGCTATGCCCACACTACGTTGTTTTGGTTGCAGACGACAGACATCATTGATCGTGGTTGGGGCATGCGGAGTAGGACGGTACCTGGAGGTGGACCACTGGGCGTGACGTACTCGGAGAATTCGGCTGGATCCGAGGAGCAGTGGAGGGTATCTATACCCACCCTTCAGGTGGGATTTCCAGTGGACAGCTCAATGTTGCGGCTTTACTTTCCAGTTGCTATTTTCCCTTCTAGTTGTACTTTTCTTTCAGTTTGGGTTTGTATACTGGCCCACTTACTTTTCCGAACTTTCTGTTGTACTCGGTTTTTACATAGTGTTTACATCTACTGCATGCTTGCTCTGTGGTGTTTGTTTACATTACAAAGGCAATGCCTTCCCTTTTTACCATGATTTATGCCTTGGTGCTAGTCGCCAGCCCCTGGCCTATGGATGGCGGGCTTGGGGTAGTCACGACACAGGCCCCGAGGATGAGTCGTGACAAATTGTTATCCGAGGAGTTCAGTTCTACCACAGAACTTGGGACTCTGATCTTTTTCTATGTGACAAAATAGTGTTTAGCGTATTGGGTGTGGTTATCAGTCCAGGGAGTCCAGTGTTGGTGCATCTGCTAACGTATACCTACACCATGACCATGAATTCTTATTTCCAACTTAATGCAAGAAAACATTGATTGCATGTGTGTGTTTCAAGTTTTCGTTGTGAATACTTTGTGTCAGCTCAGTAGTTATACTGTTCTGACTTTGGTGCACCTACTTCCTTTTCAGGATGGCCCCATGACGACAGCCATCTAGGCTTCCAAGAGTTGAGCGTGAGGACATCCCACCGAGCGATGAGGCCTTGGTACAGGGCCCTTTGATAGCAGAGGCACAGGCGGTACCTTTACCCGTCGAGCCACTGATGCTTCCAGCCCCAGCCCCTGATGATGCATGTCGCCTTAGTGCACTGCATGAGTTCCAGCGCCAGCGACCGCCCAGGTTTCACAGGGAGAATATATGTATAATGAAAAATTATTATCATATTTTATTCCATGTTATTGTAAGAGTATCACAAGAGAAGCAACTTTTAAATAAAATTTCATTTAAAATATAGTGGTATAAAAATCTCACCCAAAAATTATCTAGTAATGGAAAATTTGAATTAATTAATTCTCATGCTAATATTAATGGTGAAATAAATATAAATTAACAACAACAAATTAGAATTCATTTCTTCGATTTTTGGAATGTCTAATGAAAAACTTCCTTAAAAAAGAGCTAACAATTTTTTTCTTCAAAATAAATGGAATTAGAGGAATAATGAAAAATATAAATAGTTCTATTTAAATTTTAAAAAGTAATAAACTTTTACAATAAAAAATATGGACAAGTTAGAAAAATTATCATTGAAAATAATTGGAATTATTTTTAAAAATATATTATTTTTAAAAGATATAAACAATCGAAGGATATTATTGTCATGTAGAGAATTAATTAGCGAGAGAAAAAGATGGAATACCATTTGAAAAATATAAATGTTAGATTAAAATAAACCAATAATATAATGGTAGGGGATATAGTATTTGACTAATGAAAAAACCATTAAAGAGATAACAAGAATCAAACATTATGTAACGTAAAAAATATAGATACATATAATATTATGTTAGTGGTTTTTTATATAAACCATGTAAAATAGGATAAAAGATAAATAAAAATCACGTTACATAAAATGAAAATTTAGATGAAAAATCATCACCTCTGTAAAAAAACAATTGGTGAATTCTTATAAAATAATGTATTATAACATTATTTTAATTAAGTAAAATATTAAAAATATTATTCCAATATATTTAATTTTTTAATGTCCATTGTGTACTATATGTTGCTCATTTATATAGTTATTCCTTTCCTCCAATACTATATTTTGATTGGATAATTCTTCAATGCATTCATAACTCTGTTGACCAGGTTCAAAGGTGTTAAAGAACAATTTCATTATCTCTATATTTTCAAGGTTCAAGAAAAATATTTTCTATATTTATTGAATATATATTTTTAGTAATAATTAAAAATATAAAATTGTAATAGTAATTTTTTCACATTCATTTATTAAACAAATTATTAATTAATAATATTGAATAAAATCATAATAATTTTATTAAAATAATGAAATTACTTATAGCTTAATATAATATTTATTTGAAATTGTTTTTCTATAAACATCAATGTTATATATTAATAGAATATTTCATATTGTGTTTTAAACCAACCTAATCAAAACGATGAATGAATAATTAGATAATTATCATTATGAATTGATTTTATTATTTTATAATAATTCAATAATTAATAGATTATCTAGAAACTCATAATTATTGTATGACATTACCATTATTAAAAAAGTATTAATGATTAATTATATAATGAATATAACACAATTCATGTGAATGGTAAAATTGAATAATATAGGTTTGTTTAATAATGAAATAATGGAAAATTATATTCTAATTTATAAAGAAAATATTAATTTTAATAATTATTCTTGGTTAAAAATCATTTTCATATAGTGATGGGGAATATTTTTTATGATATATAATAAGATAATATAGATGATTTATTTTAGAGAAGAAAATAATAACATTGATAAATGTGATCTCCTACTCAAAACCTCCTTGATTATAATTGGATTTATAAAATTATGGGGGAAAAAATATTTATAGATAAGAATGTACATATTTTGGATTGAAAAAATATTTTTAAATCATTTTCCACTAATATTTTTTAAAGTATATTTCCTTTTTATAATATTTTAGATAGTTTTCTTTATAGAAAATAGTAAACATAAATAGACCATGACTGAAATATTATATTATAAATAACACAACTATTTGATTGGATGGTATGAGTTTTTATAACCAAATTATGAAATATATGAATAAAGTGTTTCCTTAATATGAATGTATTGAAAAGTGATATAAAAAATGAGTACCCAAATTAAAATTATTTGAATAAAATCATTTAATGTTATGATATAAATAGTCGTTGATATTTTATTATGTATCATGATCACTAATGAAATTTAAAATAATTGAAATGTATTTATAATTAATGAGTAATAATGTAAACATCATTCAGTAATATAATATAAATAAATACAATTCAACTGATTTAAAAAAATTTATTTTTTTTAAAACTATTTTTAAGTTTAAAATATATTTATATTTTAAAAATATAAAATAACATATATTGAATAATGATATTCAGGTGTAGATAATATTTGTAATTAATTAATATAAAATTAGTATAATTATGTTCAATTTATTTATTAATAATGTATATTCATTGTATATTTGAAAAATGATATTTTCTGAAAATTGTTTTCAACTCATTTTTTGTGTTTATTTTTAAATTATATTTACTTGTTATATGAATTGAATTATATAAAATTACATCCTTATTTTATATAATATTTAATATATATGGTGAAAATATTAATTTATTTAGTGTTATTACTTAATAGTAACCATGGATAAAACTCATTAATATGTTAATGGTTTAAAGGGTTCATCATTGGTCAAGGTAATGAGATAAGATTTAAAATAACCAAAAAACCATGTCTAAATCTTATTAGATAAATAGAATTTGAGACTATATAACCATATAATAAAAAAACCTCAGATTATTATAAACAATAGAAATTAATGGTTCTTTATAATAATTTAATTTTTTTAAAAAATATATCTTTGGATCTACCCTTACTTGTAAATGGGATCCTTATATCCTATATTTGGAACAAGTTATTGAGAATCATAGATCAAAAAAATATTTGAAAAAATATTCTGAATTTCCATATACATGTTATAGAGGAATATTTATTGTTAAAATACCATCCCAATGGTCTGTACAAAGATATCCAAAGGTTATTCATTAAAGAAGAAAAAACTTGTCTTTGCGGAATTCTATTAATGTTATTTCATTAACTATGACCTAAAAACATATATAAGAATCATATAATAATTACATAATAATATTTAGTATTCTCAAATGTTAATATTATAATGTTTAACCCATTCTATTTCTATGTTATATCTAAAGAAATATAGAAATGGCATTTATCTCTACATTCACCACACCACCCCAGCCAAGAAACACGTTTCATTTTTCATCAGAGTATCTCATGGATGGTAATATAGATGGATTCAACTAATATATATGATTTTCATAAAAAAGAAAAAAAAACTTTATTTATTATCTTCCTTCTTACCCTTTCATCCATTAGCAAATGGTAAAATTGTATGTGCCTATATATGGACTACCGTGTACATGAAGTGATGTGATTCGTCTTTAATTTCCATATCACATGGATGGTAATAAGGATATATTTACTTATTATATTTTATATTTATTATATTATAATCCATTTATAGTAGTTATTTATTATTTACCATTAATTTTTGGTCCATTTAAAATTGAAGACATCACCCATGGGTATGTTCGAACTATAATCGCCATGACGTCATTTAATTCTTTTTATTCACTACCCTATGTGGATCTCTATAAAAGATTTTATCATGAATAAATTTTTTCTTATTTATTTATTTAGATTCTAGAGATGATGAAATAAAAAAAATTACATTTAATGTATACATCAAATAGAAACATTCATGTAAAATAAACACATTTTAACCAGAATAGTTATACAAATGGATTTTTTTAGTAAAAATATATTTTGATATTATAAGATATTGATATATAGTGTGATGTATATATATGAATATTTTCATATAAAATATTTATAAAAAACCAATATATAACAAAAATAGTATTGAATACATACAATTTATGATGGGACTTGATGTAAATGTTTCTAATCTCAAATATATTTCAACGAAAAGTTTTCCATAATCACTACAATATTTTTTTGTGGTGTATATAGTTTGGATAAACGTTTTTTATGATTCCTATAATGAAAATTATTAATATTTTTAAATCCATCTATAGTTATATATAATATAATATATTTATTTACATATTACCAAAACTAGAAGGGTTCTTAACATAATATATTTTTATTTAGATATGTTTCATGATATGTATAAATAAATGATTATAATTAGTATATACTACCACTTTGATATGTTATCTCATAAATATTATTTATTAAAAATACATAATGATTAATTAAATGTTATTTCATTCAAGTGCATATTATTCAAATGTAATCAATGTAATAATGGTTTATCATAAAATCTATTTTCCTTTTAGGATTGTCTATATAAAATATTATTTGGGGGAAATTCTATGATCCATGATTAGAACACAGCTTTCATGACCACCTATAATATTAAATAAAATTATAAAAATTTAAACCTATGGTCTACTAGATATAATTTATACCCAGTAATAGTATAGTTGTTGCATGTCTATATGTCTATTCCACTAGGAAAAGGCTTCTATATTTAAAGAGTTTTAAAATTATAAAGATTTATTAAAACTAATGTAGCTAAATGAATATATTGATCTGGATGGATATATTCAAAAACTAAACATAATATTGATAGAATGTATATTTAATCCAAGGATGATTATTCTAAAAATAATGAAATTAAAAATTATTTGTGAAATAAATTACACTAATTAGTTGTTGTATATATTGAGTTAAGTTGATTTTCCACTCAGCCTTAACTATAACTACCTTATATATATGAATAAACTCCTGATATTTAATATAACCAGCTTTGGTGCATGATGTTTCATCTCATTATGGAATGAGGATTTATGGTCTACCCTAGCTCTCATTCTCCCCATAACCCCATTTACTTTTTTACCCTAAATTCCATCACTCTCACTAAACTACACTGAGATATGATATTGATAAAGAAAAAGTGATAATAATTAATATTATTATCTTTTAAGAAAAGATGAATTCAAATACTGGATACTCATATTAATCCTCAACTCCCCCATCTCCCTTGAAAGCTATCCACTCATAATCTCTATCACTAACATGAAGTAATTATAGATAACGAAAGAGTGAATACAAACCTTAGAATCAAAATTTTTTCTGAAAATAAAACACTCTTGTATTTCTATTATAACCAATATAGGATTTTAGTTTTATAAAATGAAAATATCAAAATAAATATAATACTAATTAAACTAAAACCCTTGATATTTGATGTTTAATACCCCTAATTCCACCTTCCCATTATATTTTTTATGTTAATATTTAACATTGATCCATAGTGGTATAAATTCATAGAAGAAGAAAATATCCCTTTAGATGATAATGTCTAAATATACACAAAATATACTCTATTTATTTATTAAGAGAGTCTTCATTATATATATAACATTTTATCAATATTATATCTTCCTTAATCTTCACTACATCAATATATATTATTATTCATATTAGGTAATATAGGATGATAATCATTATAAATCCCCCTGAAATGATATATCATTTAGCAATGAGATAATGAAGTGTTCTGAATCATTAATATCTACTATCTCATTTTCTATTTATCACTAATATAACAACCAATGATTTTTTTATGTACCATATTTATATTCTATATATCTTCTTGAGGTTATCAAATATCTTTCTTTGGATATATTTAATTATCAATATGGTATAGAACCTATACTAAAACTTTATAAGAATATATATTAAATATGTTTAATAGATGGTTTACATACTATAATTAATTTCCTAACATTTATTGAAATATTTGTATTTATTTATGTCCACAAATAAATATCATTTTTCGTCTATATCACTTTATTTTTAGGTATGTTTACACATTATCTTTTTTGGAGAGGTCCACATAGGTATGATAATTCATTTACCTCAAATTTTTATAACATTATTGTTGATAAATTCTTATGTGGATATATCGATATTGGAATAGAATTTATGATGAGGACATGACCATTGTGGAATACATCATAGCCTCCACCCAAGACCAACAAGATTGTTTGGATAGTCCACATTGTATCATGTTATCAATTTATGCAATCTCTATTTAAGATTAGAAAATCAATACTACAAAATTATAGCTCTCTACAGTATAGAACACAGCCTATTGTATAGCTCCACCATTGTTTTATTCTTAAAGCATTATATGTAATATATAATATCAAATGTTTTAGAAAAATATGATTAATTCTTAATCCCTTATCCTAACAAATATACAAATGAAATCATTTTTTATTTTATATGTAACATCTTTTGTCAATTTTTAATTTATAGTGTGTCATGGCATAATGTAAAAACACACGATGTGATGTAAATCATTATTTCACTCTCTAGTAAACACTAAAAGGAAATTAAAACCCTACGGTGTTTCGATTGTTGATTTTTTCATGCATCCAATGATATATATCTCTGACATCCATGGTGGATAGTTTGGTGTAGGAAAAATCAACATGGAACAATACATGTGTGTGTAAGAGGATGTGATTCTGATTTAGATGGCACTTTTAGTGTAAGTTTAATTGACCCCCAAAAAATCTAAGTGCCACATAAGAATATTTGATTAGTGTATCTTCCATAATAATTTATCCTTATTCATAAGAATCATGGAAAATTATATAGTGGAAATGACGGTCTCAAATATAGCGTTTGTTTCACCCAACACTAGTGAATCAATCCACTCACAACCATAAAAACTCTTCCCTCATGTGATTGTATATACATACTTCTATGCTCTCTGTATGACATATGTGTCATGATCCAAGTGGTTCACTATCCATGAGGGATTTTTTGGAGAGCTACCCCTCATTGATTTGAAATTTTTTCTCCCATTATTCAATGAATGGTAAGTGTTAGCCTAATTTGTTTAAAATTTTATCCCTTTTTGAAAAGTTAATTTTCAATTTTTCATGTGGTCTAAAATAAAAAATACAAATGAAAGATAATATGATCATTTTCCAATAACCTAATAAAAACCAAAACATATTCTCCTCATAAAAAATCGCATCCCTTCCACCAAGGGAATCCGCTACACCAACGCATAATATTTTATTAGAAATAAAAACAATGAGTACTATATAAGTGGATATAATTGTCTTGTACTGTGGATCAATCCAATCATAACTCATTTATTTTTTATAAAAAGTATATATATGATCAATGTAAAATACAGGACACAATTATATAAAATAAATCATTAAAAAATTTCCAATCATATTAAATGTGAATTCTAAAATTAATATATTTGAGAAGATAAAATATACGTGAAATTTGGTATCATGTATCATGTTCTCTCACAAAATATAAACAGAATAATTTAAAATATTTTTTTACAAGTCCAATTAGGAATCAGAAACACATAATTTAAAATAATCACTCTAACAATTTAAAATACTAATAAACTAATTAAAATGAAATTAAAAAATTTAATTCATAAAAAATGGAATGAAACATTCATCTATAAAATTTACAATCCTCTTTGTATCATGATTCATGGAATCAATATTCCTATACATCGTTATACTCATTAAATCACCCTTATTAATCATTCAATCTCGTCAAATTTATATTTAAAACATGCAATTATAAGGATCTTAATAAATCCATTATCAAAGATAAATTTTACACAAAACATTAATTTGTGTGATGGTATATTATAATTAAAAACCGAACATTATATAAAAAATAGGAGAGAAAATTAATTATAAAAATAAATTAATTTATCTCATGAACATAAATATAATTTCTAAATTTTCCATAATATATTTTTTCCCTATAGTCCTAAAAAAATTAGTGAATGTTCAAGGTCTATTGAGATACTTTTCAAAAAATTTAGGTGAGAGGTTTCTCTACATCCCAAAATCAATATCCATAACATGGGCTTATATAATACATCCAAATTAATAAAATAAAAATCGCATGTTACCTCCTATAAAATGATTTTATTAATGTAATTATCCTTCAACATACCTCTTTTACTTTCTAATAAGATTATTGTAATGATAAAACCATCTAATGTTGGAAAAATTTTACCATTGATGTGTTTCATGTGTATCTAAAATAATTTTACTCCTAAATAAATGATCATTCCCTTATTATGTAATGTACCTAGTAGTGGACATCCCCGAGGATTATAGTTGGTTCTCATAAGTTATACATACCTTTTACCAGTCTAAATTTTCCTCCTTTGTATGATATACAATTCAAATTATGTAGTTTACTCAGATAGTTCACTATAAATCAACTCATGGTATTATTTATAGAAAAACAATAGAGGTAACCAATATCTAAAAAATGTTTGGGTAGTAAGGAATAACTTCTATCCTATCCAAATATAATACCCCCTTTACCCTTAAACTCATTCTTATTCTTTATTATGTTTTATTTCAGATATGTCACTTTTTTATTTAATGAAGTTGTTATATCTTGCACTGTTTATAATGACCCCTGTTTTTCATACTTATTATATATGAATATTCAATATAATTTATAGATTCATACCTTATGACCACAAAATTTCAGATTCCATCGAAACATGGATACATACCTAATTGGTTCGTAAATGATCTACATCATCTCCTACATAGTTCTTTTTAACTAGAACCCACCATAGGAACATAATAAATAAATACGTTCCTCAATAATGGGGATATATAACATAATAAAGGGTTGGATTATATGATAATTCTGTGTAATAAATAGAGATATCAATGGTCAAATAAATACATATTTGAAACAATGGTTTATGAAAATGTTTTTATTAATGGAAAAATATACATTTTATATTAAATATCATAATACTATAAAAATACATAATGTATGGTAGTTCATAAGTATTAAATCATAATAGATGCAAATAATATGATCCATTAGAGCATAATTTTGGAATAATTCCTAAAATTGTTGTGTACACATAACCATGGAAAATAATTTCCCTATCATTCATGTATTAATACCATGACTGTCTTATTGGATTGGTTTCACAACTCATAATATCTTACAAGTCAAGGATCACTCCCAATTTAATCATAGTAGAAATAATCCCTTACTGAAATGTATTCAACACACATTCCATTTCTATTTATATCATGAGATATCATTCTATACCTAAATAGTTTGTAGACTATATAATTTCAGTCCCATAAACAACATATTGAAAATTGTATATATGTGTCCCATATGATTATTAAAAAAACATCAAATAATTTTCCACATAAATGAACATTTCTACCTACAAAATTATCTTGAAATAACCCATGTAAATTCAATGGGTTGCAATAAAACTAATCATTATAATCCTAATTCATCCATTGAATGATTAAATAAGGTATCGTAATATCACATCCATAGTAAATAATAAGAAACATGAATTTTTTCTGTATTTAATAAATATATATACTGTAAAATATATTTTAAACATTATTCGATAAAATAGAATTTCTATTTTAGAAATAATTTATTAAATCATAAAAATTCCAAAATATTGTGGAGAACAATTTCATTATAAATATGATTGGAAACATCTAATGTATTATTAAAATCATAGAGAAGTCATAATATAGAAAATTTATTTATTGTAGAATATGCTAAGACAATGTTTCCAATAATTTTTTTGGTTAGTATTATAAAGTTCCTTGTTTTAAAAAACATAATAATATTACTTATATTCAAATTTTTTAAATATAATTCATGCTTACAGATGACATTCAAGATTAATTGGATAGTATAAGAATAATAATTATAAACGTTTAAAAAGTACATGGAATAGAAATGGATTATGAATTCAGAAAAAAAAATATGTTATAAATAAAAAATTATTTCTATATCAAAAAATAATAGTGAGAGTAAAATTAAAGGAAAACTTCTTTTCTAAATAAATAACCATAGGAAATGAAAATGAATTAGTTTTATATAGCTTTGTTAATGGTTTGAATCATAAACAACATAGATGAAAAATATGAAACATCAAATATAATGAAAATATATCGATTCATGATATAACAGGTCCAATGTGTTATATATACACCACATAAAATACCATAGGCTCATAATATAATTTATTTCCCAAATAAGAACATTGAACATGATAAACCTTTAACGTTTTGGAAACATATTAATCACAAACCTGTGAAATTGAAAACCTCATAGGAATTTTATATTATAATAATTTATAGAAAAATTAGCTTAAAATAAATTCATAAGAAGTATATACATTCCAAAATAGAAATATGTGGTAAATATTTCATCTATCTCACAGATAAAAAATTTAGATGAGACACCCTTACATAATGATTGAAACATCACATAATATTTTTATATTCTTGAAGAGTAAAAAATGATTTTTATTTTATTTATTAAAAACCATTTTCATTTTTATTTTTCCTTTTACCATGTAGTAATCAATTAATTTATCAATTAATTTTTCTTCAGACAATTTTTTTATAATAACCTCATATGTCAAAAATGTATTCGGTAGGTTAATTATAGCCAATGTGGTCATTATTTAATTCTATAAATAAAAAAATCATTAAATAAATATAATTTTTTATATAAATTATATTTAAAAATACCTTACATTAAATATGACTATGAAAAATGAACTAAGATACTATCTTGGAGTTGTTATGTCTTACCTATGCATATGTATGGTTACAATCAGTCAAATATCCTAATTTAAAGTGGGAATGTGTAATATTATTTGTACATAATGAGAATTATATCCTTAATTACTTAATTCTTCATCATATACACTTATATGTAAAATTTATATGATCTACAAAATCTCATAGCATCGTGGATGCGATAATCCACATGTACAGATGAATGACACTATAATATTTTGATGGATGAATTAGTTAAGTAAATATTTTATATATTAAATTAATCTGATGATAAATATTAAATGAATATTATATATATATATATATTAAATCAAAAATAATTAACAATCTTTTTTAGAGCTGATAAAAAATCAATTATATTGGTTTGCAAGGTGGTAGTCCACCGAACACATGAACGATTGTCTCATTTCAAATATGATGGGAGAGGAAATGTTTGTAAGTAATTATATTCAGAAAATAAAATATAAATAAATCATAGATTCCAATTATATTATATTGTATGTGTTAAATAATATTTCAATAATGTGGAAGAATAAATAAAAGATGCTTAGTTATTAAAGATTCTGCTTCTTTAGAGAACCTCATTATGATTGCACCAAAATACTCCAGAAGAGGGGTTTTAAATAAAAAAATAGGATTTTATGATATGAGAATGTAAATATTGAATATATTTATGAATTATTTGTATAAACAAAAAATATTTATAATTGTAATGAAAATATGAGAGGAGGTGCTGATTTATAATTGAAAGGAGGGTCACTTTGTTTTATTTCATAAAATATTAAATTAATACAAGTAATTTTTTTTGAAGTAAGAATCCAATCAAATATAATTCAATTATACAGTGAGTATGTTTTATTGTAATATCTTTAATAATATTTTAAAAGTATTAAATTTTATATTCCCCCTTATATATTTTTTTAACCTCTCTTCAACCTTTATAGTAATTATTGTGATACTAATGTTTTTGCCTTATATGTGTCGGGATAGTAACTACAAAAGAAAAATTGATCAATGCAGGGAAAATGGTTGATATTATTATACATTTACATATCATGTGTCTAAATATAGTAATTTAGAAATTTTATATCATTTTTAAAAATAATTTTATATAAAATATCATTCATATTATTTTTATAATAAATTATTTAAATTGACTTTAAAAAATGAATGAAATAAAATTAGATTATAATAATTTCACACATCTCTAAAATTTAATTTTTATTGAATAAATTCATTTAATTAAATACTTGTTTAAAATTATATTATATTCATTATTTTTTGAAACCATTTATTTTACTTCTTAATTAATTAAATAACTTTTGTGGGAGCATTTTCTGAGAATTTAGTGTAATTATTTCAATTATAATAATTAAAAATATATTATCTTGATAAAAATAATTTTTAAATAAAATTACTATTTATAACCAAGGATATGTTTTTTATATCCCTATCACATAATATTATAGATTTTTAAAAAAATAATGTAACATTCTTGTCTTCATCTTCCATTAAAATGTAATTAGGGAACCCATAAACTGAATACTGGGAAGAAGCCATATATTAATTAAATTGAATAAAAATATTGAAATGAACTCACAAAATATAATAAATTCATTTTAATGGTTACTATTTAGTCTTCATCATATTATTTTAAACCTTAATTAATAATGTGTTCATGTACTATGGGAACAAATTATACAATGGTTATTATTTATAATAATTATCAATAATTGTGACATATTTTAAAAATATGAACCAAGTGATTTCAAATATCCAATAAATTTTTCATGATTAAATTCATAAAAATGAAATAATTATTTTAAAAATAAATCCAAAAATTGTGATGAAAAACAATTTTTTTGAAAAGTATCTTTTTAAGTATCATTTTTTTTGTCAAATTCAAGTATAAGAATATTTCCAAAGACAATAGTTTTATATTTGTTAATACAACATGTTTATTAAATTTTTAATTATAATCCAAAATATAATTTTACATTGTAAATACATTAATGGAAAATACAGTTTTCAATTTAAATCAATAATTTTATCTATTTACTGGTAAGTATATCTCATCAAAAAAACCCAAAATTTGCCAATGACATTATTTTAAATGATTAATTAAAAAATAACATCATATTCTCAAATAAAATTTATAAATTTTTAATAAATTATTTATATAATTTTTAAAAAAATATAAATACAAAATTTAAGAAATAATATTTTTATTGAAGAAATAAAATCATTTAAAATTTATTGGTATTTTATTGAAATTTACCCTTAATTTTATATTTAGTAGGAACATTAATTATATTTAACATATAATCTGATCTTATTCGTACCATCCAATTTAATATACAATTTATTGAAGTCATATTTAAATAAAAATAGTTTGAGATTTTTTTAGGCTTAGTGTTTCATGTTGTCTACACTATTGAATGTTTTTTTAATCTCAATGTGTAACATTAATATATCATTAATAAATTAAATCCTTTTAATTTGAACATTACCTAATAAATCTTGTGTTTAACATTTCTAAATTCATTTCATAAAAAACCATATCATAAAAGGGATTAAAAATATTTTTTCATAAGATGATTTAAAGGGAAATCATATGATCATCTCGAATCACACATAAATATGTTTCAAAATTGTATATAATTAATAGGAAGATAATATAAGGACATAAATTAAAATTAAAATTCCAAATAATGATGGTTTATAATAGAGGTAATTTTTAATTAAAAATTGAGTGATCTAGATAAATTTTACAACCATGTATCCATAGATTGATTTAGGGTGAAAAACAACATATATTCTTCATAAATGAGGTTAATATAATAATATTTTTTATTCAAGATCCTCTTCCCTGAGTGGAAGAATTAATTACCATATATACTATGAACATAATATAATATACTTACATGATATGTATAATTTCATCCCTTAATCAATATCCATCATAATCTCATTTTTTATTCCTATAAGATGCGTATTGAAGATGAATTTCTCATGATTGATGCACAGAAATAAACATATAATGAATCACAAAATCTAAAGATGGAAAACAAGTTGTTCCTTCTATCTATAAACATTATTCAACACAAAAAATCTTACTAGAAGATAATTTTTTTTAATTAACTATCATATAAATAAATACAAAATAAATAAGTAATGATTCCATAATGGTACTCAAATTACAACATAGACCCCTCAATAATTAATTATCCATAAAATTAATTAAAATATTACGGACTAATATTTAATCCCAATAATTATGATGATTTGATCACATAAAAATACATGAGAAATTTAACATTTATCCATAAAAAAACATAAATCACTCTTAATATTCAATAAAAATGTTTATGAACAAATTATATAATCATCAAGAAATGACAATAATTTTAAAAAATTAACTCAATCAATATAAATGCACATTAATTTCATATATTATTCCAAATTATTTTTTAACATTCTTCCATAATTAAAATATCATACTTTCTAATTTACCAAAATCATATATGGTTCTAAAAATACTGAACATCATTAGTTCTAATAATAATCACCTAATCATTAAATCAATTTTCAATATCATGCTTATCTACATGATAGAACCCATGTTCCAAAAATTGACCATATTTTTTATATATAAATTCATTTAAAATAAAAAAATGTATACCAACAAAAAAATTATGTTGTCGTTATATATGAGTTTCACCCTTGTTTCCCACTATTTTTTTCTTCAAGTGTTTCGGCCTTAATGGATGTGATATGTTACACTTTTATAAAAGCAATATTACAATAATTCTTATAATTCCCCCAAAAAAAATTCTAAACACGATTTAAAATAAAATTAAATTAAAAAGGTTATAAGAACCCCGAAAGATATCAATAACATTTAACATGTTAGATTATTATTACTATTTCTTAAATAATACCTCATATTTAACAAAAGGGTCAAAAATACATTAACTAAATAAAACATATCACAATATCTAATTAATCACTTAAAAATCTTCTCACTTAAGACCTCAAATGGAGTTGCATAGAATATTGAATAATGACCATCCTTAATCACATATATATAGTATAGTATTGAAAACTACTATGTTAATCATAAATGAATAAATATATTTTTCCAAAATATACGTAACAAATAGATGATTTTTTATTCATATAACCAATATATATTTTTTAAAAATACTTCTATAAAATAGTTCGGATTCCCTAAGAATAATGTTTTTAACCCATTCACATTAGTTATTTTTATGACTACGGTTATTACTTTTTCTCTATGTTATCCATTAAAATATTAAACTAAATCAGATAATTTATAGGTTCTCTATTTTTTCAGCAAAAAACTATAAATGGGTCTCAGGGATGAAATTTATTTATTTTAATTAAACTCTTAACTTTTCATCCAAAATTAAATATACAAGAACATATTTTCCACACATCACACATTTTTCTTTTTGTCTATGCTATTTTCTATGTCTTCTCGTTCCAAATATCTTGGATGAATATAATTAAGCCATATTTCCCCCATGGTCTCCAACACGAAATATATTAGTGGACCCCAAACATTTCTTTTTAGTAATTCTAAGTGTTTATTAGTCTATATATTAATATTCATATTTCATGATATATCATTAGAAATAATAAAAATATATTTCACCTCAGTTTTCATAATATTTAATATCTCATAGAACCATGTTTTTCTTTTATATCCACCATTATCATCATTTACCCTCATTTTATCTATTGACTAAAAAAATCATTATGTGTGTAAAAAAATCAAACATATAAAATATAATTTAATGGATGTCTAAAATATGAAAAATTAATTTCAATATAAAACGCATTATTTTTTAAATAGTTCATTCATTATATGTATTTATTCAAATCCTTCATGATGTTTTGTAATGAAAATATGAATTAACCAATGCATTTCCCATATGAGTGTCAAACTGGCAGTGTGGTAAAGGAACACTCACCGTGCACTAGAATATTTGATGAGATATACTATACCAACACTTTTTTGGTATATCACACCTTGATTCATGTCTTCAAAACCCATGTCCAACTATAGTATATATATAGGGATGCATTAATAATAAAATTATATAATGTCATTAATAACAATGCTTTGTGTTCTTTTTTTATATATAAAAATATCACTCTTCTTTTCACAAATTTTCTATGATCCTAATATACAATGTGTGAATAAAGCTATCCTCTAATACCATAAATAATAACTATAAAATCACTTATATATATCATATTTTTATATGAATATTCAATAAATTTAATAAACGCATGTTTAAGATCCAGGAATATTTATTGTCTTGAGATATATGGATATATAAAAAACAATATCTTAAAATTTTTACATCATCTCCCACTTAATTAATCAAATGTATTTTTCATTAAATACATAAAATTATTAAAACATTATGAAAGGAAACATATGAATCAGTGATATAAAATGCTCGATATAAGAGAAAAATTGAGATACCAGTGGTCACATAAACATTACATGATATTTAGGGAATGATAACAAGACCTTATAATTATTAAATCATATAATTCATATAAAATTCCTAATCTTGAGTCATTTAATATATCATGATTGTTCATAAGATATGAATAATAGATCAATAAATGAATAAGATACAAGAGATAATAACATTATAAAAATACAGGTGTTTTGGAATACACATTAACATTGAATATAATGCCCTTAATAGTATATTATTATTTCCAAACTATCATAGTTGATTGGGTTCACTACTCAAAACATTATAGTTGTTAATTTTCACTCCAAAGACTATCATAGTGGATATAGTACCTATATAACTAGGTCACACCCCACTCCAGTTACATTTTTATAGTGAGATAGAAAAAATTACTAATTTATTAGAGAGATATATAATTTTACGACCACCCATCACACAAAAAAAATATTGATGTGTTACAAATGATAAAATAACATCCATCTTATTATAACATGGGAATAATAAATGGGTTTCATAAACATTTCATAATTCCATAACCAATGGAAAAATAACGAGCCTCATAAAAAATCATATCATCCTAATCATAAAACATCTAGAGAAATAATAAGGATTTCATTATTGGATGATATGCCCAATAAATATTAATAAGAATTAATAGTTATTATCATTGACTAATAGTAATATTTATAAATTATAATTAAATCATCATTGGGGAAAATATGTTTTATATTTTTGTATTACATATACAAAATATAAAATTTTCACAAATATCATGGAAAAAATTTATTTGAAAATATCATTGGAAACATGTCAATGAAGCATAAAATCATTTAGTGGTCATGATTGTTGGAAATTCTCTTCAAGATTAATATATTAAGAGAGTAATTCCTTTTATATATTTGATGATAAAATATAATATACTTCAATCAAAAAAATTCATGAATATAATTCTAAAATTTATTTAAGAAATCAAACATTGGAAATTTTTACATTAAAAATTAATAAGATACTATAAAAAGACATTATGGAAATCATTTTAATTAATACATTAAAAATACTTTAAATTTGAAACGAGAGATAAGTATATTCAATTTTCCTCGAAAGTATTCTTTCAGTATCATGAGTTGGTAATGATATAGAGATGAAATGAAAACAAGAAATATTAAGAAATAACATGTAGAGAATAGAATTTTTGGGATTTTTTAGATTGTGGTTATATAACATTATCAATGGAAATTCAATCATAAAAAAAAATTAAAATACGATAGAAACCTAAATACCTTATCACATTGGTAATATTTTCAATTGTAAGCCCCATGAAATAATACCTTCACATGAAACATTAAATATCATGATCATAATACTATTAATTATATATTATGTCAAATGGGCTATATATACACCTCATAAAAGATGATAAGGGAATAAAAAAACATATGTCCAATAAAAGATAATTTTATATGATAAACACCCAATGATTTGGTAATATATGAATCAAATCATCAAGAAATATATGAAGGCATTAATATTTTTGAATCAAAATAGTTTTCATAAAAATATTAAAAAAATACAGAACTTGGATTTATAGAAACTATAGAATAGAAAAAGTTTGTGAATATTATATATTTCTCACAGAAAAATTGTGAGATGATATAGCATGATCTCAAGTTACATTAATCATGTATGATCATTATCTACATAAAAATAATAATAATATCATAGAAAATTACATTTTTATGAACTATTTTTTCATTACTATTCCTTTTTCCATATTTTATTCATTTAATTATTCAATTATGTTAACATCAGACATTGGTTTGATATTCGACTCATATGTCCAAAATTACTTCAACCGTTTGAGTATAGAAAAAAGAGGAAATTATTTTCCAATATCCAGAATAATATTAATTACATTATTATTATTATTTTCAATAACGTATACATTAAATACATGGAATTACATATGGTTATGAAAAACAATTTTCATTATAATCTTGGTGATAATATGTTATACGTATGCATGAGTAATAAGAAAATGTTTTTTAGATCATGATTGAAATAGTATAAGATGTTTTTTATCTTAGAAAATTGATAATTATTACATAAATATCATATTATTTCTTAATAAATCATATATTTAACTTCCATGTGATATTTGAATGAATAATTAATCACATCACATTGTGAATGTGGTAATCTATACGTACACACCGAAGAAGTTTTCATCGTTCAATTAGTAGAAAATGAAATAAACTATATAATATATATTCATTTTAAAATGATAATTATGTAATGGATAATATATATGTATATATATATTAAATATATCTTCATAAACAACCATGATAGTTGATGGTGGAAAATTAATTACATTAGTTCCCTAGGCAGTACTATGTTTGTTTATAATAACGATAAATTTGTTTCCCAAATAATGGAAAAATATATGTATGATGATTATTACACTAAATTAATAATATATAATTATATGGAATATATATATTTTACTATATTTTCTTCAAGGAATAATATTTAATGGATGTGGATGAGGTTACATAACAAAAATAGTTAGTTAAGAAACGTATTTTTTCTTCGGATAACCTACCATGGTTTAAAACAAATTCCTTCCCAATATGGTTTTATAATGACAATGAGGCATATTCGATGTGTGAAGGGAATTTATCATGGTATATTCGTATGTTTCATAACTAAAAAATCTCTTTTTATGTCTTATAAATAGAGGAAATTGGTTTCTCTTTTATAACCAAGTGGAGGGGAGCATTTTGAATTTGATAAAATATTTAATTAATATAAATTAATATGTTAGGAAAATAGGATAAAAATTATATAATTAATATATTTAATGATTATGAGTCTAAATATTGTCATCCAATATAATTTTAACAAATTTTGATTATTTTTCTATATTTATTACTTTATTTAGACATGTTTTAATCTATTTTTTCCTTTTTTAGTTACAATAATATATTTACACATTAGAGGTCATGATATATAAAAAACAATAATTGTCTATGAGTTGGATCATTCTGATATTTTCAACAATATCCCAATAACTGGGATAAAGATCACATTTTTTTAAATTTTGTATCATTAAATAAAATATTAATTATGATAAATTATCATTAATGTTATCTTTGTAATTATTAATATAATTTGTCCCTGAAAATAGTATAAATAAAATTGAATCGGAATATAATACCTTTAAAAAACATTATAATTATATATTACTCAAAAAAATGATCTACTATAATTTTAGTACTAATCCAAATTTTAATTTTAATTTTCAAATACATAAAAATAGAATTCATTTATGAATTAAAATATTTATTTTCCAGTTTCTGTTGAAATATTAATCGTTTTATAAAAAACAAAAAAATTCACTATAAACTAATATTGACATGATGAATTAAAAAATGGTATCCTTTATAAAAAATTATATTTCATGTAGTGACAAGATTACTTCTATTATTCAATAACCAAATGTTATAAAACACGTTTTTGAATAAAAGATAATTTTCAAGAATCACATGACATTACACAAAATTGAGTGATTCTATCTTTTGACAAGGCAATCCCTATGTGTGGAATTTTAAAATCCACCCATAAGGTAAACCACCTCCCCATAAATATGTGTCTCTAGAGGGAAA
Organism: Viscum album; assembly: GCA_963277665.1. Classification (NCBI taxonomy): domain Eukaryota; kingdom Viridiplantae; phylum Streptophyta; class Magnoliopsida; order Santalales; family Viscaceae; genus Viscum; species Viscum album. Next base: position 1,358,793,067 of record OY728119.1, on the reverse strand, counting down.
CACAACTGGGAATGAGCAATATAAATCCATGTTGGAAAAGAACTATGGTGGGTGATAACCTGATTGGTGATGGCTTGACACCTCAATTTTTCATCAGGGGTGGGTTTTGAATAATTTTTCAAACCCCGTAAGTAAATGGGAAACCCAACAAGATGAGTGGGTCCTGGGGGACTCATAAATTCTCTCAATTGTGTGATCCTATGAATCAAATTCTACACGTCTAGAAGAAGAGCATTATTATGCACATCTCGTTCACTATTTGGCCATTAACAACGAAACACAGAATGTTGAGTGGGTTATTACTATATATATATATATATATGAAGTTTGTCCTTTATATATATTTAATGAATAATTTAATCCTATTGAGACATTCTAATTAAGATTATAGGTAATAATTTTCATAATCAATTAATAGCATTTCATTATTATTTTAGACTCGGTGTAAAATGTAATATATTCTATAGAACATTAACTTTTTTTAAAACAAATATTACGGTGTTACACAATAGATTATTTATCAATAATATTTTAGTTTTTTTATTTTAGATTTTATATAGGTATTTATATTCTTCATTAGTGTGGTAATCATCATTAGTTCCATTTTTCATTCCCTCATATTTCTTATATATATGTCCACTATGTGTATTAATTTATTTGTCACCACAAATTACATGAATTAGAGTAATTATTTTAGAAATGGGTGAAGTTGAGTTATGCATGGCTATACATGATACTCTAATCGTAGGAATTAGTATTTCCACATTAGTTTGTTATTTTTGTGATAAAATTCAATATTGACTAACCAATTTGATGTGGGTTGTCATTCTTTATTATAACTGAGATTACAAAAAAATAAAAAAAATTAAATAAATCAAAATTTAATTAAAAGTAATCAAGAATTAGAAAATATTAAAGTGTGAGGGTAATGTTTTTGGATAACAATTTTATTACTAAGAACCTTTTAATTTAAAATACTGTAAAAAGAATTACCACAACACTCATGTTATTTAATAATTTTGTACGATATCAAATAATTAATAGTTTATAACCCAAAATTAAAAAATAGAAAAAAAAATTATTGGTAATGTAGTTACAATTCCCAAGGCCAATGTCATAATAAAAAACCTCATTCAAATCAAAAAGTAATTTATTTTTACAGGTTTTATCAAAACTAAAATAACCTAAATACCTTATATTTTTTATTGATAAAGTTAAAAAATAATATGATCAGAGTGACTATAGGTTTTATTGAATCCAATAATGAGTTTTATAAAAAGGAAATAAAGGAAATTAACATTTGAAATAAATTTAAACCATTAGACATGAAAAATTGTGGTGTAACCAAATTTTCATGATAACCTAAACTATAACAACCTAAAATTTATGGATCACCACTAATGGATTTGTATAGAATGATTAGGTGATTAATGATTAATCTCATGATGAATGGTAGAGTTTATAGCAGATCTCAATCTTCCACTCCCATATACAACATTAAAATTTTTCACCTAAATAAAATAAAACACAAAAGATGACTAGAAGAAGACAATATTGGTTAATATAATATTGGTAATAATTAATAAGATATTATCCCAAGACCTAAATAGCTTCCTTTCCACTTAATCAACTTCACCATGTACCAAAAAACCTTACCATACATAATTGATCTCACTGATGTGAATAAATTTGAAATCATGGAAGTGGGAATAAAAATGTTAGATCAAAAATATATTTTCATAAAATAAATACAACTCACTTTTATATCTCATAAAACCAATTTAGGATTCCAGAGTAGCAAAATTAATTTTGAAAAAATTTCAAAATATATCGTATCCAATAGAATTTAAATGTCCAATATTCCTTCATCCATATTTTCATTATAAAGTGGACATCAATATTCCACCTCGGTCTTTCTCTATATCCTATGTTAGTATATGAGCCTCTCTTACTAGATGAAAACGTCTCTATATGAATCACTAATTCCTAGTCTATTATTGAGATAATTCTCTTGGGGTAAAAATTTTAATATATCATATATCGTCAATTTCATAAAAACATGAGTTTTCAATATTAGATATGTCAGTTTATCCAAGTGTATTATCCAATAAAATCACTGTTAAATAATATATAGTTATATTCATGAGTTACATAACATTTTTCAATTATGTATATTTATTCTATCTACATCTATTTATCTTAGTTATATCCTCAACATGAAGTTGTTTTTCTCCTAGTATATTTTTCTATATCACTATATTTTTTATCATGAATATTTTTTAAAATATAATAAATTATCCATGTATCATATAACATGTTAAATATATAACAATGTATATATCATTAATATAAATTAGGGGGGGTTTTATTCACTTTAAATTACATCACATCTATTAATGTCAACAAAATTATACATATCCACTTGTAAATAGCATCCCTAAACAGTGTTTAATTGTTTTATTAAATCCTCAAAACACGTAGTTGTATGTGTGGTACCTGTGTGAACGATTCAACATTTATCTCAAATATATAGAAAATAAAATTGGTGAAATTATTCGATCTATATATATATAGATAAATAAATTATATCATGGATATGACCCTTGTGTCACAGATCATCACATCCAGTCAATATCTCCTTTTTTGCATGATTTTTTTAGGTATAAAAATCTAACAAATTTATTATTATTTGTTATTAGCTTCAAAAATCATCAATACAAATGTTTGTTTCCCTAAATAATAGAAAATTCCAAATGTTTTAACTTCATTATTTTTTTTTCCAAAAAACATTATTCCACATCCTAGATAATTGTCCAGAGTGAAGAGCATTGTAATTAGATTATAATATATTCTACACAAACGTAATGCAATGAAATTGTATTCCCTTTATAGTTAATAATGAAATATATGATTTCATCCATATATATCCATTTAAATAATACCCTACTAACTGTGAAATGGTAATCATTATTTCACTATCCTGGTGCCATTATGATTCATGAAGGTGCCTATTGTTTGTGAAAACACTATTTTATAGTATGGCCTATCCTCCATAAAAAATCCATAAGGGATTTTATAATATAATCACTAAACATAGTGAAGATGATTAATGAGGTAAATGATGAAATTTATAACAAGGAATCAGTTTTTTCGAATGAGGAATAATGACTCGTAAAATGATTTAATATACCAGAAATTCTGAGGGGAAGATCCACTTAATAGTGAATCTAGTTTTTTACTATCTCAAAAATAACTAGACAGAAACTGGGGGAATTTTATCGATAACCGGGGACATGTATAAGGCCCCAGCCTTAAACCTTACTTAATATTGAGTTATTAAAAGATTGAAAATTGAGGATCTTTTTAGGTTTAGATTTTTAGAGAATTATATCATGAAACTTGTATTACATTCCACATTTAAACAAAGTGGTTACAAAAAGACAGTATTCATTCTTCCCATCAACGAAAACATATTTAAAATAAAACATGGATTCTTTCTTGACACATCCTTGTCACTATCATCACATCATGTAACCTTCCCTTGACCTGTGAAAAACATTTCAAAAACTTGGGATGAGCAAAAAAATCTCAGTAAGGGATATATAGATATGGAAAGGAAACATGAGTACATGTATACATAAGAATGAAATCATACATTACCCATAAAACATAGGCATATAAAATCACGAATAAATCATATAAATCATAAGACACAAAAGGTAACTTGAGGCATTAATAACATTCTAACATAGGGAGTAACCCTCTTGGTTACGTTTTGGAATACCAATCACAGTATATTACTTAAATATCTTCGGAGAAACCTCAATGTTTCACTCCTTCGTGTTACCCAATGCATTGGAGATCTATATCGGGCTCACCCGCCCTTAGTTTATCACGGAACCACCCGTTTTCATAACAATGCCCAAGAACCATAACATAAATGTTTCACATAAAACATACATAAAGGAAACATAACATTTCCACATTTCAATCACAATATAACATTTTCGTATATTGAAATAATGAATCCATTCAAAAAGAAACCATTTCCAAAACCATTTAAAACATTTAATAAAGAGGTTTTTGAATCAAAGTGCCCCATACCCCCTTGAAGCGTAAAATTTTAAACCATTAATATCCATATAAATAAATTCATAAAACCATTTTAAAAACATGGATATTAATAAGAACAAATAATTAAAACATTTAAAGCGATATTTTGGTTAAAGGGGTTTTACCAAAATTAGAGACACTTGAATACAATAATTGAGGAATAACATTTAGTCAAAACATTATAATATCATTAGAATAAATGTATTCATGATATAATACTCCAAAGGACAGTATATACACCATATAAGAGTGAATTGGTGCATAACAACAATGAACTCTAAATAGAAATGTCAAATGTGATGAAATCCCTTATAAAGAAGGCATCCTTAAATTAAGGACAAATCAATCTCAAAAATATGTGTGACAAATATAAATACTCCCAATATAAGTGGATATTATGTGTAAAACAATAAAAGGTCATTCACACATATTTAATGGATGACATATTCAATGACTACATGTTGAACCCAAAGAAATCGAAATTGGGTTAAAAAGTTCCCATGACAGCCTAACGAAATCACATCAAAATGAGTTGATGAGAGATAAAAAGTGTATCTCATCTCTTGGACATAAAATTTACATCAATAAGGATATATTAGAACATATCCCAACATAACAATATGTAAATTAAAAGACCCAACAAAAGAAGTCTTTTAAAAAAAGAGGAGGGTGAAAGGTTCCCTTACCGACTTGGGTATCTTTCAAAACATACACCCCATGAAATAAGGGCAATATATCATTGATGTAAATACTCATAAAAGAAATTATATTACACAAAGAGTAGAATAATGGGCAGTACATACACCACTCAATGTAAATTGTGGAAAATGTAGCATAAATATCATGGGAATAAAAGTGAGATGAAAAATTCCTTGTGAAAACTCGGCAGCCTAACGGCGCCACAGAAAACTTACAAAAATTTATTAATTAGAGAAAATAGGGTATCTAATCATATTAACATAAAGTTTATAGAAATAGGAATATAAAAGAACATCCCCCAACAAGACAAAGAGGAGCTTAAAAGAAGTGACATAAAGGAGAGTTCTTAAAAAGAAAGAGAGAGGTTAGATCTCTTACGAAAATTCGGCAGCCTAACAGCGCCACTCAAAACTTCCAAAATGGATTGATGAGAGAGAATAAGGTCTCTCATCACATGAACATAAAAATTACAGTATGATTAATATAAAATAACATCCCAATAACAAGAAAAATGTGCTTTAAAAAGGAATGACATAAAAGAGTGTACTTAAAAAGAAAGAGAGGAGTAGGATCCCTTACCTCGGGTCCGACATGACTCGATCATTCTTTAAATTCCTGAATAATAAACTTGAGTTAATCTCTACTTGCTTAAGAACCGTTTTCAAGTTCATTATTCCTTTTATACCATGTTATGAACATCATGTAATCATTTAAGTTTATAATGTTCATTTTGTCGGTATTTAAGTCAAAAATAGACTTCTTAGACTTACATGTTGTTAATTCGGTCAAAGGTTCATTATATCCAGAATTATATTAATGATTTAGATAACATATATATCATATATAATCATCATATACATGTATTTATAATATTACATAACATTTAGAGGTATGAAATTAAATGCACCGTTCATGGAGACGGTAAGCAGTACGTACGCATGAACGCTACTTCCATTTCTATTTCATATTTTCTGGAATTTATTCATAATATTATAAGAGTATATTATAATTCCAGTATAATAACATATATAATATCATTAACTTTATCCTTTACACATCCCACATATGGTATTAACGAATCAAATCACTTTCAGGGGGCAGTAGTCCGCATTTCCTAAAATGAAGATACCGTGTTTACCCATAATGGAAACAATAAGGGTATGCCATAAATTAAAAATACAGAAGCTTAAGGAAAAAATAAAAATTTTATATATCATATATAAAAATAGTGATATCATAATGGCCACCTTTGAAAGTGTTAAATGAGTATTGAACAATCATCGTTTCGGGAGGCAGAATTTCGCCATCCACAGAAACCGTTTGTTCTTTAACCATTTGATGTAGTTGTGTGAGAGTGTATCTCGAATAAATCTTATAAATACATCCTAGTATATTGAATATACTGGTGTTGTTACAAAAGAAATAAATAAAAAGAGTTTAGGGGGTTGGAGAAGAAAAATAAAACAAATGAACATGGGAGAATGGATTACCTTTAAAAGTGTAACTCCTTTTGATTTGAGCCTAAAGGCTTCCTTTGAAAGGATTCTTCCCAATGGTAATCCTCTAGGATTATGAGAGGGATTTGGAGAGAGTAAATGGGCTGGGGTTGGCCGAGCCAAAGGCTTGAGGAGTTTGTGAAATGAGGTAGAGGTGGGGGCCTTTTATAAGAGGAGAGGAGGGACACTTTTGGAATGTAAGAAATATTACTTTATTTGAATATGTGTTTCGGTTTTAAAAGGCCCCACATTGAAATAATTCGTGGATAAGGTGATAAGGGTTCAAAAACCACCCATACAATAATATTTGGACATTTTTAGGTCATAGAGTTTACATTATCTTCTCATTTTATTTAAATCATTAAATAATGATGTCATCGCTGCATCATCATGATGTCATAAATAATTTATTTTATTTAAAGTCTAAAAATTTTAAAACAAATATAATGATGTAGTAAATCTTTTTATCTTTCCAATGACTATTTATAATCAAAAATATGACTTGTATAACCCCATTTAAAAATTGTTTTAGTAAAACATATCATGTTTGTGCCATTTTTTTACATTAACATTAAATAAAAGGTATTTATGACATTTTCCAACCAAAGTGGCTCCATGGGGTCCACAAGTTGTCCCATGGCTTTTATTGGTCGCCCATGACACAACCAATTAGGGTAGGACAAGATTCAAGCTAATCTCATTTTATTAAGGCATTATTTTTAACTTAAACTACACTAATTACCACTAATCGTGATTAAAACTTAATAAGTTACTATTCACCAAAAAATTATTTTTATCCCATTGAACCACATTTTACTTTTTATTGACAACCATGTATGTAGGATTTTTTAAATTAAATACACATTAGTGGTAAACTTTGATTTAATTGAAAACCAGTTTGCTTGATTACCACTTAGTGGTTTCACTATTCATCAAAAATTGAAGTTTTTCGGAAAATTACCAAAAATTCACCCTAAGCTATATTTGACATTCCGAATTCAAAAATGAAGTCCATTTTACAAAATTCACATCATATAAGTTTCATTAATTAATTTAATAATTAATTCCCGCTGTCAGAGAAAATAATGTCTTTTTATGAAACAATAAGTATCAAAAGATTGACACTAGTTTAAGTTCGATTTCAATGGGAAATTAATTCAACGACCACTATTGGATTTAATTGTAATAATATATTATAATTTCACTTTAAAACAAATTCAAAAGATAATCTAATGATATAAATAAATTATATTAAAAAGAGGTTTTGAATTAAAATACAACATTTTACACTATTCATAAAAAATTAACTTTATCAGAAAGATACCAAAAATTTACACAAAGTAAATTTTGATGCCCCGATTCTTAATAAGAGTTTTATTTTGTCCAAAATAATGTTTAATAGTGAACAAAACTATATTTAATGATAGTTAAACATCAATAGGTGATAAGTGAACCTTTAGTGAAAACTAGGGCATATACGCCTAAAATTGAATTCTTTCCATATTTTAAGCCTCTATCCTTTATTGGATAAATGTAAAAACATTTAAAAACATATATAATCATATTTTAGTTATTTCTATCCATTCCCTCCATTACAACTACTACATGTTAACTACCATTTAAAATAATATTATTTTATTATTACAGTGAAACGTAAGATTCCCAAGAAACTTGTTGTTGCGTATTGGGTACGCCATCGAGCATAGCATCCCCTTTAAAGTCATATTAATATTTTATTCACAAATTTTGATAAATAAGAAAATGTCATATTATTTATTTACCTGGGGTGTTATATCCTTCCCCCCTTTTGTAAATTGCGTCTTCGCAATTTTTAGAATTTAGCTTCGAAACATCCTTGAAAGTCCCACATCGGAACAAGAGTCTACAAAACAACCAGTTTTAAAATAAAGAATGATAAGCACATAGGTCACCTGAGTTAACCCATACTTGGATTCCAAATATGAAAACATCGACATGGAAGAAAAATCAAACGGTCGTGTTCTTGAGGGGGAGTGATAGTAATCATGTCTAAGAGAAAGTTAACCATGAGAAAATCACAAACTTGTGATGGGTTAAACTGTATTCGATTCCCCAGTAGGAAAATTTAATAGACAACATTTTTGTTTTATGTTACTTTTTATTGAGGAATTTATTCATAAGGAAACATAATCACTTATCATGTTGACTTTAAACTTTTATTAGATTCCTTACACAAACTAATATTTTCTCCAAAAGGTGAGTATTTAGGAAGACTTGTTCACACTAAGAGTACTATAATCAACATCTAGAGAATCACCTAATCCACAAAAGAGAACTATAAAATTCCCATGTATTCAAACATTAACCAAAACTAAAACAAAAAATGTTACTACAAGATCAGATAATCTAGAAAAGGATAACCCTTTAAAAAGAAAATCTATGCTTAATCTCCAAAATTTGTCCAACAAAACTCAATGCTCAACGAAGACCATTAGATAAACAATTTACCCATAAAATTCTTCAATGTAAACCAAACTAAGGTTGAAACCCATGTATTTGAAGGATTTAGTCACATAGTCTTCCAAGTTAAATCGTAACATTTATCTCTAAACAACATCAGTTGCTCCTAATGTCTCATATTGAAAAGTAATTATCCTAATCACATATCCTCCATGATAGGTTAATAATTTTCATAAATAACCCAAAATCAACTTACTCTTAATTAATAAAATCATATAACTAGAATGAATCAGTCAAACTAACCAGGGACTTCACGTCGTCCAGTGGTAGGCGATAAATACCAGTCGCACTTTGGTTGTGGGTTCGATTCCCGCAGCTTTGTCCGACGCGACGAGATGTCACACAGTCTGCATGTTGTCCTTTTTCCAAAACTATATAATTCTTAAAACATTCCCCAAAATGAGATAAAATATTCAAAAATATTCATAACATATTTTATCTTCATGTTTATCTCATTCCTTTCATTTTCCATCATATCATAGAGTAACCCATAATTACCTAAAAAGTAAGGATCATATAAACCCTAATGGTTACCTTTTGAATTATTACCTGAACTTCCATGTCGATTGGTCATCTCTTACATTATTCGTTATAGAACATACCAAGGCTCAAGTGGATGATCATGATTACTTGATATTTGGTTTAGAACAACCATGAGTTTCCTCATTGAATCCTCCATTTTATCTAGTCTCTTAATCAGAGAACCACCACAGTTTCCTTCAAACCTATTGTCTCTTTGGTTCCTGCTAGATCCATCCTTTCACTAAAAACAGAAATGTCAGTGTGAGTATATCAACAAAACCATCATGTACTAATGAGGAAGGTAAACACTAAGATACACTAACTCGTTAACTTTATCTAAAACTAGGACTCTTTCTGAAATCCTAACCATTATGGTAATGTCACTTATGCTTAAAGAATACCCCAACCTCTAATGTTATCTAAACCGACCTTTGATACCAACTATAAGGCCCCAGCCTTAAACCTTACTTAATATTGAGTTATTACAAGATTACACAATGAGGATCTTTTCATGTTTAGAGTTTTAGAGAATTGGATCATGAAACATGCATTACATTCCACATTTAAACAAAGTGGTTACAAAAAGACAGTATTCATTCTTCCCATCAACTGAAACATATTTAAAATAAAACATGGATTCTTTCTTGACACATCCATGACAATATCATCACATCATGTACCCTTCCCTTGACCTGTGAAAAACATTTCAAAAACTTGGGATAGCATAAAAATCTCAGTAAGGGATATATAGATATGGAATGGAAACATGAGTACATGTATACATAAGAATGAAATCATACATTACCCATAAAACAAAGGCATATCAAATCATGAATAAATCATATAAATAATAATACACAAAAGGTAACTTGAGGCATTCATAACATTCTTACGTAGGGAGTAACCCTCTTGGTTATGTTTTGGAAAACCCATCACAGTATATTCCCAAAATCTCTTCGGAGAAACATCAATGTTTCACTCCTTCGCGTTACCCAATGCATTGGAAAGCTATATCGGGCTCACCCGCCCTTAGTTAATCATGGAACCACCCGTTTTCATAATAATTCCCAAGAACCATAACATAAATGTATCACATAAAACATGCATAAAGGAAGCATAACATTTCCACATTTCAATCACAATATAACATTTTCGTGTATTGAAATAATGAATCCATTCAAAAAGAAACCATTTCGAAAACCATTTAAAACATTTAATAACGAGGTTTTTGAATCAAAATGTCACATACCACCTTGAAGTGTAAAATTTTAAACCCTTAATATCCATATAAATAAATCCTTAAAAACATTTTTAAAACATGGATATTAATAAGAACAAATAATTAAAACATTTAATGCGATATTTTGGTTAAAGGGGTTTTACCAAAATTAGAGACACTTGAATACAATAATTGAGGAATATAATTTAGTCAGAACTTTATAATATCATGAGAATAAATGGATTCATGATATAATACTCCAAAGGACAGTATATACACCATATAAGAGTGAATTGGTGCATAACAACAATGAACTCTCAATAGAAATGTCAAATGTGATGAAATCCCTTATAATGAAGGTATCCTTAAATTAAGGACAAATCATTCTCAAAAAAATGTGTGAAAAATATAAATACACCCAATATATGTGTATATTAAGTTTAAAACAATAAAAGGTCATTCACACATATTCAATGGATGACATATTCAATGACTACATGTTGAACCCAAAGAAATCGAAATTATGTTAAAAAGTTCCCTTGACAGCCTAACGGCATCACATCAAAATGAGTTGATGAGAGATAAAAAGTGTATCTAATCACTTGGACATAAAATTTACATCAATAAGGATATATTAGAACATATCCCAACATAACAATATGTAAATTAAAAGACCCATCAAAAGAAGTCTTTTAAAAAAAGAGGAGGGTGAAAGGTTCCCTTACCGAATTGGGTATCTTTCAAAACCTACACCCCATGAAATAAGGGAAATAGATCATTGATGTAAATACTCATAAACGAAATTATATTACAAAAAGAGTAGAATAATGGGCAGTACATACACCACTCAAAGTAAATTGTGGCAAATTTAGCATAAATCTCATGGGAATAAAAGTGAGATGAAAAATCCCTTGCGAAAACTCGGCAACCTAACGGCGCCACAGAAAACATAAAAAAGTCTATTGATGAGATCAAATAGGGAATCTAATCATATTAACATAACGTTTATAGAAAGAGGAATTTAAAATAACATCCCCCAACAAGACAAAGATGAGCTTAAAAGAAGTGACATAAAGTAGAGTTCTTAAAAAGAAAGAGAGAGGTTAGATCTCTTACGAAAATTCGGCAGCCTAACGGCGCCACTCAAAACTTCCAAAATGGATTGATGAGAGAGAATAGGGTCTATCATCACATGAACATAAAAATTACAGTAATATTAATATAAAAGAACATCCCAATAACAAGAAATATGATCTTTAAAAAGGAATGACAAAAAAGAGTGTACTTAAAAAGAAAGGGAGGAGTAGGATCCTTTACCTCGGGTCAGACTTGACTCAATCATTCTTTAACGTCCTGAATAATAAACTTGAGTTAATATCTACTTTCTTAAGAACCTTTTTCAAGTTCATTATTCATTTTATACCATGTTATGAACATCATGGAATCATTTAAGTTAATAATGTTCATTTTGTCGGTATTTAAGCCAAAAATAGACTTCTTACACTTACATGTTGTTAATTTGGTCAAAGGTTCATTATATCCAGAATTATATTAATGATTTAGATAACATATATATCATATATAATCAGCATATACAAGTATTTATAATATTACATCACATTTAGAGGTATGAAATGAAATGCACCGTTCATGGAGACGGTAAGCTGTGCGTACGCATGAACGCTACTTCCATTTCTATTTCATATTTTCTGGAATGGATTCATAAAGATATAATAGTATATTATAATTCCAGTATAATAAAATATATAATATCATTAACTCTATCCTTTACACATCCCACATATGGTATTAACGAATCAAATCACTTTCAGGGGGCGGTAGTCCGCACTTCTTAAAATGAAGATATCATGTTTACCCATAATGGAAACAATAAGGGTATGCAATAAATGAAAAATAAAGAAGCTTAAGGAAAACATAAACATATTATATATCATATATAAAAATAGTGACATCATAATGGCCAACTTTGAAGGTGTTAAATGAGTATTGAACAATCATCATTTCGGGAGGCAGAATTTCACCATCCACAAAAACCGTATGTTCTTGAACCATTTGATGTAGTTGTGTGAGAGTGTAGATCGAATAAATATTATAAAAACATCCTAGTATATTGAATATACTGGTGTTGTTACAAAAGAAATAAATAAAAAGAGTTTATGGGGTTGAAGAAGCAAAATAAACAAATGAACATGAGAGAATGAATTACCTTTAAAAGTGTAACTCCTTTTGATTTGAGCCTAAAGGCTTCGTTTGAAAGGATTTTGCCCAAAGGGAATCCTCTGTGATGAGGGTAGGGATGTGGAGAGAGTAACTGGGCAGGGGTTGGCCCAGAAAAGGCTTGAGGAGTGTGTGAAATGAGGTAGAGGTGGGGGCCTTTTATATGAGGAGAGGAGGGGCACTTTTGGAAAGTAAGAAATATTACTTTATTTGAAAATGTGTTTCAGTTTTAAAAGGTCCCACATTGATATAATTCGTGTATAAGGTGATAAGGGTTCGAAATCCACCCATCCAATAAGTTTCGGGCATGTGTAGGTCATAGATTTTACATTATCTTGTCATTTTATTTAAATCGTTAAATAATGATGTCATCGCTGCATCATCATGATGTCATAAATATTTTTTTTATTTAAAGTCTAAAAATTATAAAACAAATACTATAATGTAGGAAATATTTTTATCTTTCCAATGACTATTTATAATCAATAATATGACTTGTATAACCCCATTTAAATTTTTTTTAGTAAAACATATCATGATTGTGCCATTTTTTTACATTAACATTAAATAAAAGGTATTTATGTCATTTTCCAACCAAAGTGGCTCCATGGGGTCCCCAAGTTGACCCATGGCTTTTCTTGGTGGGCAATGACACAACCAATGAGGGTAGGACATGTGTCAAGCTCATCGAATATTATTAAAGCATTATTTTTACATTAAACTACACTAATTACCACTATTCACGATTAAAACTTAATAAGTTATTATTCACCAAAAAAATTATTTTTATCCAATTGAACCAGATTTTACTTCTTATTGACAACCATGTATGTCGGATTTTTGAAATTCAATATACATTACTGGTAAACTTTCATTTAACTGAAAAATCAGTTTGCTTGATTACCACTTAGTGGTTTCACTATCCATCAAAAATTGATGTTTTTCGGAAAATTACAAAAAATTCACCCTAAGCTATATTTGACTTTCCAAATTAAAAAATGAAGTCCATTTTACAAAATTAACAACATATAAGTTTCATTAATTAATTTAATAATTATTTCCCGCTGTCAGAGCAAATAGCGTGTTTTTATGAAATAATAATTATAAAAAGATTGACACTAGTTTAAGTCCGATTTCAATGTGAAATTAATTCAACGACCACTATTGGATATAATGGTAATAATATATTCTAATATCACTTTAAAACCAATTCAAAATATAATCTAATCATATAAATAAATTAGATTAAAAAGAGGTTTTGAATTAAAATACAACATTTTACTCTATTCATAAAAAATGAACTTTATCGGAAAGTTACCAAAAATTTACACAAAGTAAATTTTGATGTCTCGATTCTTAATAAGAGTTTTATTTGTTCAAAAAGAATGTTTAAGAGTGAACAAATCTATATTTAATGATAGTTCAACATCAAAAGGTGATAAGTGATCCTTTAGTGAAAACTTGGGCATATACGCCTAAAATTGAATTCTTTCCATATTTTAAGCCTCTACCCTTTATTGGATAAATGTTAAAACATTTAAAAACATATATATTCATATTTTAGTTATCTCTATCCATTCCCGCCATTACCACGACTACATGTTAACTACCATTTAAAATAATATTATTTTATTATTAGGGTGAAACGTAAGATTCCCAAGAAACTCGTTGTTGCGTATTGGGCACGTCATCGAGCATAGCATCCCCTTTAAAGTCATATTAATATTTTATTCACAAATTTGGATAAATATGAAAATGTCATATTCTTTATTTACCTAGGGTGTTACAACATGGGGTGTTGATAAAACCATCAACCCATCACTATAAAAACTCTCTTCTATTACACTTCTGTGGCCCTAATATTGTACATTTTGTGTGACCTATGCTTAAAATAGCGTTCAACCAGCTCTCCGTGTATACTATATTTGTATTTTCTTCGCTTGGGTTGGCTCTATGGATATCTCTAATTGGTTAATGTAAGAACATTGTTTTTCTAATCCATAATTACTACACACACAAAATCCTTGAATAATAATACATGGTAAAAGAGGAATATTATTTCCTCTCACTTGATTTTCAGAAAAAATTACATTCTAAATATGATTTACCAAAAAATTATTATTAACATTTACAATTTGGGTAAGGAAAAAAATGACATTTATAATTAAAAAATTTAAAAATTAACTAAAAAAATAATTATCAATCATTATCATTTAAAACTGAAAACAATTTATCCTTGAGTTTATTATATGTTTTTTATAATTTTAATTAATTTTGTATTATTAGTACATCAAATTATTTTGTAAATTTTTTAGGGAAATAATAACCACATTTATATTTCTTTCATGAGTAATTTATTCCATTTTAATGTATTCATTTTATTTATGAATGATTTTATTTTCTATAAAATGATATCCAATTATATTTTTATAATAACATTGACTTTCATTACAATGTTGATTGAAACATATATTATTAATGATTTTAATATTATTAAATTTTTTTTTCAATAATGCTAAAATAATCATTGTTATAATTTTTTATAAATTACCAAATAATATATACATCATTACTAATCATATATTTTAATCATCATTTAAAATATTCAATGGACAATTTAAAACAATTTTTTTTTTTCAATATTTTGTGTGATTTTATTTTTTAATGAAACTAAATGATTAGTAAATTTGCCAATTTTTTAAATTGAACTATAAAATTCACTTGTAATGGTAAATTTCATATTTTTCAAAAATAATTTGATATTTATTACACCCCATTATAGATGCTTTCTTATAAATACAACTACATTCTTTCTTAATATGTCCTATGATTATGGGATGATGAAATATTTATGAACCCATATTTCTAATGAGATAATCTATAATGGAATGATGAAATTTTATATAATATTATCAATATACGTTTGAACCTAATTAAATAAATTGTGATACTGAAATTGCATACCACATAAATACATTGGTTAGGGAATGATATCTCATTAGATTATCTGAACATGAATTCTGAGTGAACCCAGTTTATTAAGGGACTATGTTCACTGATTTTCATGGAAGTTTTCCTTGTCTATGGAAATTATGGAAAGGTATTTCATCATAAAACCAATAAAAAACATGGCCAACCATGATAGTCTTGGTAGTTATCATGATTGATGTAATGATTTTCTAAACATATTTGTATTCACTAAATTGATTTATTGATTTTATGTTATATTATCTTTTCATAAGGAATATTAATGATGAAACCACAATCTTATGATTTGTGTAATTTTTTTGGGAAAATCATATTCCATGAATCACTATTAAGGATCCTTAAATAATTGGGTTTTAATTTTTTTAGTTGTGATAATGTTATAATAAGATTATAGATAACATATGATCACATTTTATCATTGATTAAGGTATCTTTTTTACCCTTAATGGGAATCTAAGATAAAAATTTCTTATGTATTTGTTCCCCAAGGTGATCAACAATGGTTTTAAAATGGATATGTTTAAGAAGAGTTCAATGTGAGAAGAAAAATATTAGAGATGTTCTAAATCAGTCATGAACTAAATTGATTATGTATCTAGTATACACATACATTGAATCATTAAATTTATTAAATAGTTAGTATTATCATATTATTTTAATATTCATATAAAATGATATAATATACATGTATTAAAGTTTAAGTTCAAATCAGTTATTCTCATATTGGGGTTTTTTAGGAAATTGGATTACATTTTTTATAAATAATTACTCAGATAATTTTATATATTGGATAACATCATAATATTGTGGTAAGATTAATATTGTGTGGTTTCCTCATAATTTATTCCCAATACTGATATTAAATATTGGTTTGAGGCTCGAAATATTATTAACCATTGGGAAATGGAATTGAAAATAAAAGATGTGTATTATCTATATATTTAACCAGTGTATGATAATGAAACCAAACATCACACCTAGATTAGAACTCTTTGAGGAAGTTTTTTTATTAATTGACATTCTCTTTATTAACCACCATAAATAATTATTGTATTACTTCTATGTCAACATTTGTTATACAAAAAATAACATAAGACAACTATATGAATTCATTGGATGATAAAAATGTTTCTTAATTTATGATATTTTCGAAATTAACTTTTTGGTTTATATTAATACCCACTCAAAAAATGATGCATTTTTCTCATATTAATCATATTGATTTTGGTTTGGGAATATGGAAATATTGAATATGTTGAAAAATAGACATGTATAATATAATATTGAATTATATTATTTGAGCATATACGTATGACTTCTTTTATATCATGAAAAGTCTAGAGGAATGTAAATTCATGTCCTCAATGATTAGATATTGATTTATGAGTAAAAACATATAATTGTGTGGTGATCTCAACTCAAGTATATATATTATAACAAATATTTTTTAAATAGTTTTCCTCTTATAAATCTATTTATTATCAATATATTATAATTTGATCATATTTTGGGACTGGATTGACATTCATTGTATATATCATAACTCAATTACCAAGGATGTGAAGTAACATTTCTATATTCTTAATAAATCTGTGTTTCTATATATATTTTCGAGGATGATAATGAAAATCAAGTAGAAATTAGTTCCATTATATGGGTCTTACAATATATTCATTATAGGTATGTATCTGAACAAGTTGTGGAAAAACTCAATATTTATGATATGCAGGAATTATCTATAAGTAAAATTGTCTAAAATATATAATGTTCACAAAATAATGATGTTTATATTAAAAAATAATGAGATGAATATTATCTAAGTTATGTTATGGTATTTTATTATATATTATTACTTCTAAATATTGTACTGCATAGGGGAGGCAAACTTGGTGGATGGTTCCCTGGGAATAAAGGACCATGCTATTTTTTCTAGGATAGTGAGTTAGTCAGATATAATAATTATTTATTTTCAGAAAATTGATCATTTATCCATGAATAAAGGGGAAAAATAATATTTTTCACATAAAATTGTTCAATCACTTATCCATTTAATTAATAATGTGGTGAAAAATGGGTGTGTAGAATTAAATAATAATGTGAAAGATGTTCCTAACATAGAAAATGGTGGTGATGGAATAAATAGTTTCAAGAATTTAGTATGACAACTATAAAAAATATATAAAAAATATATTTGGAGAAGAAGAAAATTGTTCATTATTTTTTATTCATATTGAATGTAAAGAGATTGTCTGGTTGGGGGAAAAAATGATATTATAGATAAAGATTCTTATTGCCTAGTATTTTTATAATTGGAGTCCAAAAAATATACGTGTACTGTGATGTAAAAATAATTACCCATACCAAAATTAATATGGTATATCACCACCATTGATTTTATCATTTAACTCCCCAAAACATCTTGTGACTATAAAGTTGTTTTTATTTTAGTCAGATTACTTATATTTTTATCTCATTTAATTATAATCAATGAATATTTCTCCCTTGGCCAGAATCCAAGGATATCCATTAAGGACCTAAAATAGTTTTTAGAGTATATATGTTTCATAGCTCTTCATGATCAATATCTTATTATATTCATATTTTCTTATATCTGTAGAAATATTTGAATCATTCAGATGGATCCTCTAACGAAAAAAAAATTCAATTAGTAAAATACCTATTACCCACAATACTATTTTATTATGTTCTATAATAAAATTATATAAAATAAATTTTATATTCCTTAGATAACTAGATTATACATTGACTAAAATAACTAGAAATAATACCAAGAGATATATGAAAATGAATAATTTAGACACTAATTTATACTCCATAGGCTTTGATTATCCAATAATGACCACTCATTATATAAAAATAGTAATAATAATTAATTGAGTTAGTCTTATTATTGAAATTGTAATGGGAATTATAGAACCATTATATTTAACATGTAAAAGATGAAGCTGGAAAATAGTGGTGTATATATGTATATATACATGTCAATGGGAAAAATGATTGTTAGAAACGAACCATTACATAACTTTTGGATAATATATCCATTTCTAAATATCATAATTGTTCAATTTGAACATTGGGAATTATGATATTTGGGAATAATTAATGTTTAAATTCATAACCATTGTAATTAAATTATATATTGCGTAATTATGAGATATAATTGATGTGTAAGGGAGACAATTTAGTCTTAACTAATAGGATCATATGTTTTAAAACCCAACTATTAGAACATGTGAGGGATGAATCACTATTGTGGTTCACACATTACCAAATCCAATTTGTGATTCTAGATATTAGGAAGGAGTTCAATTGGATAAGTGGGAAGTTCATGTCAATAGAGATCATCTATTTAACAATGTATTTTTAGAAACCCCATGAAAGATCCAATATCACACACATTACCCTTACATAATATTCCAATTTAATGAGGGGTTATGTATCAATACTATATAATTATAATTGTGAAATTTTCATAATAGATAATAAATAAAGGATTCTTAAAATGGATTTTTATTGTTATTTTATTTATCAAAATAAATATTAATAAAAGATAAATATGATAAATTATTTTGTTTAATTCATAGAAAATGTATTCATTTTTTTAAAATATATAATTTCACTTATTGAATTAAATAAACATTATTTTAAAGAAATTTTATTATAAAACACACTTTAATTTAATCTAAATTAAAATATAATTTTATAATGTATCATGCCATTTTTATAAGGGGATAAAATTAGATTATGAAAAAAATTTACTATTATTTTAAAAAAATAAGGATTTATAATAAGAGGTTAATCAATTTAATTATTTAGAATAATATGTTATTAAATAAAAATATTAATTATATATCATTAAATTGAAATTAAGACATGGTAAATGTTTCATATTTTCCCAAATTGATTTATTTTTTAATGAAAAGTTCTAAAATATTTTTCTACTTTTTTTATGTTTCATAACATTGTTAATATATAATAATTAATAAATAACTAAAATAAGTGAATAAGTAAAAAAATTATTTTATTAATATAATCTATTTCATTTATTTCATATTATTTTTCATAACTACAAAAAAATTTACAATGAAAATATATAAGTTAAACTTTTAAAAATATAATTTTTTTGGAAAAATAAAAATCTCATGAAAAAATAAATAATATGATTTTGGATCTTTCAATGTTAAAAGTCATATTCCATTACTTAAATTTCTGAAACCATGTTATAAAATAATTTGTAAGACAATTTTTATCCTTTTTCCATTGCAAACAATTCCAAGGCCTATATTTTTAAACTAACAAACAATTCCCCCACTTATTTCTACAAAACACACCTCTCCTCCCCCAAATTTTCAATGAAAATAAAATTATTATGAAGTTACATTTATTTTAAATCTCTAAAACCTTTCTAATATGTAAATAATGATTCAAGAAACTCACATTTCCCCATAATAAGTTATAACTCAAGTTAATAAATTCAATAACTATCCATTTTATCTAGGTAAATCATTAAAGGTATTTGTATTATTTCAATTTTATTATATTTTCATTAAACATATTACCATTAATTTAGTTTCCATATATTATTTGATTGTGATGTGAAATACCTTGGGAATATTATTAATGCTCAGGTTGTAGTAGATAAATGTTTGGAGTGTTGTTGCGGGTCATTATGTTTCCTCCCCTGCACATCCCTTGACATTCGAATTAAAAAAAATTATCATGAATTTAATGAAGGTACATTAGTAGGAAAAAATTATGGCATGGAAGAAAAAACATAGCAATTGAAGATGAAATCTACAACAATTGTTTACCTTGAATAGGATTCCAAACTTTCCACCAAAAAATGTCCACATCTCCCATTGGGGACACTTGTGTAACTGTAGTTGATCACTATATAGAATTGGAAAACTCAACTAAATTCACTTATTTTAACCCATTTAGATCCCTTGAGGTGTAGATTGATTATTCATTGAAATATCAAGAAGATATGACCCAAATGCCAATGTGAAATCAAGACAAGCTAGATGGTTGGGAGGTCAGCTAAAAGGATGAGGCATTAGGATCTTGGAAGCAAACCAATTCATGGAAATTAGTAAATCATCATAAATGTTGTGGATATATATGTGAACATGATTATTGGAATGTTATGAATGAGGAAAATAATTTAGAAGGTCAAGAATTAGATGAATGTGACATTTAATATTTACCCCAATAAATGGAAATACATGGTAAACGCTAACCCATGAGTCATTTACAAGGGTGTTGGAGAGGAGATGAATGGATAGCTATGTGAGAAGAAGAAAATACAAAATTGATGATAAGATCAGGGAAAGCAAGGGACTCCTCAATGAAGGCATTTACGTCTTGCAAGAACCTTTTCTTCCATCAATTTTTTCTATTGCATTTGATTCAATGAAATGTTATGCGACTCTATCATTCTAAAAAATATATTATTCTATAGTTTATATAATTTCATTATCTATCATTCATCTTGTTCCATTAATCACAAGGTATACCAATTATGCTTCTAAAATCATTCTATGACTTTATGTGTATCTCTAATGATGTTCAGAATACCCAACCATATTTCTATTCAAGTAACATTATGTAGACATAATTATAAATCATGTATTGGAAATTATCATGTATTAATCCCTCATTACCTTCCCATTGGTTAACAACAATTATATTTTCATGTATTTATATACATTTATACAAAAGTATTTTATATTAAAATCATTCCATATCCTCCATGGGTTATGTATTAGGTAATTTATTTTGATATATATCCATCCAATATCATATTTTTATTAAAAGAAAGAAAATATCAACAAGGACACAAAAGGTTTAGGGGGACTAAAATAAATCAAACAGAGGGCATGCCTTATGATCAAATTAACCCCCTATGGAATCGATCAATTCAGGATAAGTATACATGTGTTGATGGAACTCTGGTCTTCCAAAGAATATAGTTATTCTGAAACCTTATTTCCATCACTCCTCGTATGAGTCACATTGAAGCTATTGAATATAATGGCTTTACATTACATGAAAATTTAGGTAATGGACTAGGGGAAGAAGTCTTTACCATATAAGCAGTCATGTAGAATCAAGGAGTCGGTCTCCGCATGAGGGAAGGCAATGTTCTACTGAGTGCAAAGAGTGAGCCCGATAATCATTTCTTTAGCCTTAGCCATAAGAGAGTTTCCACTTATAAAGGATTAAGTGAATTCATGAACCTTATTCCCTCTAGTGCCACACACCAGTCGGACGCCTCAAATTTTTTCCATAGTGTAGGACCCATTAGTGATCAGCTTGAAACCACTACCAGGAGGGTGCCAGTGAACCAACCACCCCTGAACTACATCATTGGAGTTTTGAGACAAAGTATTATTGACCTAAAAAAGCGTAAAGGGGCGTTACAACAGTTATAGAAAAGAAAACCCTGGTTTTCCAGCAGGTAATGAGTTCAAGAAATGATGGACTTCACCGATGGAATAGAACCCTCGAACCTAGCCTAGATTATGGGGTTCCATAAGAACCATAACCCAACACTATGAATAAAGGCTCAAAACATCCTCTCCTTACCGGGGTCGTGAGCACCATAGAACCACCATTCCAAAAATGAGTTACCCCTATGTTCGTAAGGTGCAAGATACATGAAGGCTCAATGATAATGACCAAGTTTCAAGATTCCAATCACCTTCAATGAATATGTGTATTGTGCTCTCCTCCAACCAAAATATATAGCAATTCAAGCTCGAGGAAAATCTTATTCCCATTTTTATGAAGTTATCATCAGTAGATATAGTGATGTTCTGGATATTCTAGATGAAAAAGTTATATTTTTTTGGGATTTTGTTGCACCACATGAATTTATTCCAATTATCCTTTTTATCCTGAGTAGAATACAGTTTTTCAAAATCACTTTAGGTGAAATAACACGGAGGTAAATGGTGTAAACACATGCCGATCGGGTTTAGAAGTAATCATAATGGACTCAAGAGAGTCACGTTTCTTCCTATCCAAAACTTCCAATGTAAACATGGGATAACTCTTCGCCTATTTAATGGCGATGATAGGTTCTGTAAATCCTGAAAAAACGAAAACAGAGCCGCCCCAATTTTACTACAAAAAAGGGATATTTCTTATTCCAACAATCCAACAAGAATTATTCTGGTGGACTTGGATAAGTGGAGAGATTTTCGACCATAAGGGGATGCAGAACCAAACATATCATTAACCCCATAGCTAAAATAAATTGATTTTCCCCATAAAGTGCATTCCTCTATAACTTCCAACACGGTCTTCACATGAGAATAATTCAGCGTGTTCTGGATGCTGCACACCATAATACATTCTTCATAGACAAGTCTTTCTAGCCTTCCCCATGAGTACCAAAGTCATTTCACCTCATATAGAGCAGCCTAGATAAAGTTATTCAAACCCTTGTAAATATTCTTGATGATCCCATGTGTGAGGTTGACAGTTTACACATCATGGACTGGAGAGGAACAGAAAACAATGTTAACCAATGAAATATGACCCCCAAAAGTTGAATAGTAGTTCTTCCAGTTATGGATACAATACGTGATCTTATTAACAACATTGTTGATGTCCTAAACCTGAAACCTTCCAAATGCAATAGGTGTGGCTATATTCTCTATTGGGAAGGTTCTATGATGCATGTCCATGCGACGACACATGGAAGCATCATGACGAGTATCACTTTTCTGAATAAAGAAAATATTAATTTTGGAATTGCTATGCACCTGGAAACTCCAGTAGCAGTACTCATCCAGGATTTTTTTATACGAAGAACATATCTCCTTCCCTCATTGATGATGATGATAGTGTCATCCAAAAACACCATGTATGATACTGAAGGAAGATATAATATCCTTATATACGTAAGAACAACTTCATTAGAGAAGCCCTAAATTATAAGGTAGATGATAGCAACCTGAGAAAGGATGAAGATACATAGATAGTTCGGTTTCCCCTTACCAGAGACCTATTATAGCCTTGAAGAAGCCATGGGATTTTCCCAAGAAATAAGATCTATCCACAATTAGTTGAAACAACTTAAGATTAAATATAGAGACAGAGGTGAGAAACCCATGACTGCAAGAACTATGTTAATGATGATCTATTAGATACTTTCATAATCCATATTCATGTCATCTTTGATATCCATGATGGATCCATGTGATTTATTTTTGATGTCCCATATATCATCATGAGCCAATGCAATTGCTCCCTGAATAGAGAGACCTATCAGAAAATGTTGCTTATCAATCGAGATCCATAGGTGTAATAGTTTGGAAAACCATAGGATAATAATACAAGATAGGATATTGTATGGAAATTTGCAGAAGATAACTGGATGATAGTGAGAAATAGAAGAAGGATTCTTAACCATTGAGATGTGAACAAGGTATATATCACATGATACCTGAGGGAGACTCCCACCCCAAATGTAATCTTGGAATGTTCTTATGATGTATCCCTTAACCACATCCCACACCGCTATGTAAAATACTCCTAGAAATCTATCTGGTCTTGGTGCACTCTCAGGGTAGATATCCATCATTTCCATATAGATATCTTCCTCATTCGGGTCCTCTTCCCCGACCTAATTATAATGAGCTAACACATCATTGGTAATTTTCTCCCAAATGTCATCATCTCCCCTTGGATATCCCCTGCGAATCCTCAAATTTGGACTAGTTATGAGATAATTTAAGAACAAATGCTCCATACTTCCCATAGTGTCTCTATCATTCATAAAGTATCCATCATTATTTAAAATTTTGTGTTGGATCAACTATATTTTTTTTGCAAATACATGCATGAAAAAATGCAATGTTTCTGTCACCATATTTCAACAATTTCTCACGGGAGTGATCCCATGCCATCCATTGCTATTAAAAAGCCTCTCATCCCCACATTCCATTTTATACATTAAATCAACAAACATCATGTCATTCCATTCCTCCTCCAAGTTATCTTCCATGTTTTCAATGCTCTATTTCAGCTCCTCCATGATCTAATTTTCTTTTGGGTAAGTTCTTGGTCCACATATGGGGCCCATGATTCAGCCATAATATCTTATTGTGAAGATAACCCTATGATTACTTTTGAATTGTTCCTTCCCACAAGTCATAAACAACTCTAAAGTAGCTAGTATTTCGGTCCCACTAGTGGTAGAACCTAAAATGATATTTCATATCCAGCCTAGGAAGAAATGTAACAAGAAACATGGTGTGATCTTTAATTCCGTGAGCCAAATGTTTTACCTTTGCATTTAGAAATGAACTCATCATGTTGTTGCTATCCAGGAACCGATCAAGCTAGCTATAGCAACTCATGCATCAGTGCTGGTTAATTCTCTACATGAAATGATAATTGGTATAATCTATATCAATAATCCATGAGCTTTCCGAAAACTGAACAAACACTTAGCTGGCCTAAATAGGAAAATAACGACTTCTTTTCATTTCATCGTGATCAGATAAAACGTTGAAATCTACTACTGCAAACATTGTGATATCCTCCGGCTCAAAGGAGTTAATCTCTTGACACATCCGTTATTTGACCTGTGCATCACAAATTCTATGGACAAAGGAAACCAAGAATCTCTCCATACCTTTTAAAAAAATTTAGGGATAAATTGGTCCCCTACCATGGCCACATCCATATAAATATCTTTATTCCAAAAGAACCAGATGTAACCGTTCATAGGGGTTTCTTGCATGGATACATGTATCCTTACTCTACAACAAAAATAATTAATTTATCTGGGATCTGTTTGTGCTCTAGGATAGCCACAATATCCACTTTGTTCTTCTTCACTTCAAGGGAAATGAAATCAGACTTATCCCGAGCCCCCAGGACACTGTAATTCTAGATGAGGATTGATAGAATTAAAACATCAGCAGCCTAGTTTTGACCCCAGGATACTCAGTCTTGTTGTTGTGGGTAGAGGAGTTGTCCACAAGAAGTCTTGATCTAGTATGAGTAAACACTCTGAAGCTCTAAATTGGAGGAATACTAGCTATGGGTGATAATAGAGAGGGAAATTCAATGTATATCCCCTTCATCACTGATAGAAAACATTGATGTATAAGATTTGTCTCCTCAAAATCCTTCATAGAACTTGATGTCTCATCCAGAGCCATCGTGAAGCCTTTCAGTGAATCTGTGTCGATAAGAAGGGTTGAGTAAGGCACACAAGTAGCAAACACCAGCTCCAAAGACATTATAGAGGTAGTCTCTGGTTGATCCAAACGAATCACCTGATTATAATGGGGGGAAAAAGGGAGGCCAAGAACTATTCCAACATTCTTCCTGAAACGAGAAGTTGATGTGGAATAGAAGGACATGAAGCAAGACCAAAAATCCACATGACAGGATCCTCTTCTGATTGATGCTTCAGAATTTTTCTGTAGAAACTGTTTCCATTGATAGGATCGGAAAACTAGGTCAGATAGCTACGGCCTCCATGGATACCTGATAATCCCCCATCTATGAGGCCTCCGCCAATGAATGTTTAGGCACAAAGCCTCCTGCCCTTGGATGAGGAATGACCTCACATGCTCGTTCCATGTGATCCTGACCTGGTCCACCAACATATCGAGCTCTACAAACCTTCACTAAATTCCCATGAATACAACGTGAGGAAAAATACCTTGGAAACAACTGGTATATGATCTCTTGGTCCCAATCAACAACATTCTTCACCTTCAGCGTGATCTTTTCCAAAATCGGGAGAGAAAGGTTCAGCGCTACAAAAATTCAAGGAAACAAAATGTCATCATAAGATAATTTGAGATCATCCACACATAGGAATCCCCTAATATAATGCCAAATTTCATTGAGAAGCATATTGTTTTAGAAAGGAAGGGGAAAACTAGGAAGGCCAATCCATACTCCCATGCAGGAACATTCCTTCCCATTTTGAGCCTCTAGAGACCAAGGAGACAAGATAATGTACCAACGACCGAACGATCTGGGATATTTTCACCATCCCATAAAAAATATGATACTAACTCCAAGACCATACAAATGGATTGACGGTGAATCACAAATATCTGCACCGCACCTACCAAGGTCCGTAAATCTACACAGCGACTGAAGGTCTTGAGGGGTTGCCTCTCAACCCCAAAGCAATTCACAAGGGTCCACCTAAGGTGATCAAATGCCTCCAAAAGAAAGATGGGGGAATATCTATTGTCACACAAGATCCATCCAATGAAACCCCCGGAGAAACCAGTTGAATATTCTGGAAACAAATATGTGGCAAGACACTATGCAATCCACATAAAACCATGTGAAATGACCTCACTAGAAGGCGAAGCCAATGTAAAGGACCAGAGGTCACCTGATAAACCTCCTCAATAGAAGTAACTGATGGAAAAAAGTGTCCAGAGCCGGGATCGCCAGTAGAGCGTAGCCATCCAATGAATAAATGAACAAATTTTATTGAAAAACATCAGTCACTTGGGGTGCATTATTCTGATATGTTAATTAATTGGAAAATTCCTATGTTAATTAAATAATGTATATTTATATATTGCATGATTATGATAATATAGAGAGTATATATAAAAAAATTATGACACAACCATATTTATCCTTGTTGATATAAATAGGAATGTAAAACTATTTGTTCATAAAAAAATATCCAGGATATGTATTATAGGTAGAAAATACTTTTACAAAAATTATTAAATTATTTTATATAAATTTCGTTTTTGTACACCCAACTAAATGAAATGATTCGTGTAATTTTAATACACTGTAAATTAAAAATTATATTAAAAAATTATTTTCATTTATATAAATATTTATCTCATAAATCTTGTTGGTCTTTGAACATATCATTGGATAACCTGGGGATTACATAAAATAATTTGATGAGAAATAAATCAATTTGAATGAATAACCACCGTAATATATCCTAACAAATAGTTTAGAATGAATAACCTGATATTAATAAAGATAAGGATCATGAATAAGGACATAAAAGTATAACATCAAAAACATGGTATCATAATAAACTAGAATAATATGAATATTAATGTAACATAAAATTTAAAATAAATATATGTAATTTTCGACTACTAAGAAATAATCACATGATTGGTAGAGTCCCATCATGTATTATTATAACTCCCAATTCCGATAAATATTAAATGAGGATAAAATAATCACTACCCAATGAATGTTAGTCCATTAAGGTTTCACCCATAATGACACGTACATGATAATGTATTCTACGTATGTAAATCAAAACAAAGGCATAGAAATACTAAATACCCTTGGGATTAAATGGGTTGCATAATCATATAGTAATGAAAGTGTATGTCAAAAATATTCCAAATTGGAGAATGAATTGAGGCTGAAGGGTAATAGCTAATATTTCCAATTATTTAGTGGACTAATTATGGGGAATATATATAATACATTATTTTTAGATTTAATGATTAAGGGATATAAAATTTATATTTAATTAGGATTGATATTAAAGAAGACCTTTGATAAAATAAATTAATGAATATATTACCCCATCAAAGGAAGGAAGAATTAGTTATGTATATCTATAAGAAACATATATATATATATATAATTTTGTACAACTTATTAACATTAATTATAGTGATACTTTTTTAGAGAGATAATGTTAATAAAATAATGAAAATATTGATTCGATGAGATCCCTTGACTTATTGTATGTAATTGTTAAACATTTTCACATAATTTCCCAAATAATAAATTTAAATTCAATATTCAAAAAATCATAAACCATTTCCATCTATGTTTTATTTATTAAAATTTCATTAAGTTTACATATAAACACGTCAATGAGATAGAGTGTTTAATTTATTTGTTTCAAGTGAATTTAGTTGTTTGTTCCATGGTCGGATCACCTGTGGAAATTTATTGATGTTCCTATAAAAATATGAGTAAAAAATAAAAGTACAATAAAATAATATTCATAAACTAATAGAAATATAAATACCCCCATCCATCCCTTTGTGTTAACATATACTTATGAATTATTTTGTTAAATTGATATAGTTATATGGTTATTTAATTTTATATAGTTTTATCGAGCATTACGATCTGGTTTTTTATGTCTATATATAAAATTCAAAGATATAAATTATTATATAATATAAATATCATCAGCTTATTTATACATGAAAATATTTGTTTACCCTCTATGTAGATGTAATGGAAATAAAAAACATCTCATTCACAATGTTAGTGAACCAAAATAATATGGATAACGATTCTATTTTGTAGAATAAGACGTGAAGAGAATAGTATAGATGAAAGATATTCCTTTAGAACTACAACATTAAAGTATATATATATATTATATATGTTATTATTATATTTTGGAATAGGGGTTTGATGAGAAGTTAAATTATGGAATGATTTTCAAAAGTTATTTTGGGAATATTATCCCTTCAATGTAATCTCATCGAAAAAAATAGCTTATGTTAGTTGGAAATAGTCTTTCTGTGATAACAAAAAAACTAGGTTGTGGGAGATATTATTTTTAATGGAATTGTATTTTAAAATGGAATGCTCTATGGCATATAATGTGTGAAGACAATGTGTGTTTATGTTACATATTTATATGTGGGCAAGGGGTTTTATTTATATTATATGCATTAGTTTATTATTTTGTATAAATACAAAAAATGTATTTATTTTTTAGCCATTATAATGTAGAGGGTGCATGTGAGTTTTATAAAATGGGTTCTTATATCATCTATGACTCAATAATTCATTCATTTATCTCTAATTTTTAAATATAATATTTTACATATTTTAATTTTCACAAAAAATTGATCTATTTTTTAGAAAGACCTTGAATGAAAAATAAATTTTTCATAAAATTTATATTTCAAAAAATAGATAAAATTAATGAAAATAATTTTATAAATATGATAAACTTAAATTTAAAATACAATCCCAATATATTTTATAAGTTTTAATTTGAATATTGTGATAAATTTTATATCCCTTTGAAAAATTACTTAAGATCCCCAAAAATTATACTTTCATCATAATAAAACATAATATTACTTTTTGAATAAATTTATAAACGTTAAAAATTCTATTTAATCATTATATTTATTATAAAAATGGTAATGTCATAATTTATATATCAATGAAATAAAAACACCTAATTTATCATTTAAAAAAATTTTCTATATAATTATATAAATAATCCATATATGAATTTAATACTATTTAAAAATATACTACATAACACTTAAAAAAGTAAGGATATTATTTAATGGTAAGTTAACTATTCCTAACATTCATATTATAATTCCACCTATTAGATTTATATGGTCATATGAGATTCCTGCATTTTATACATACCTCATATATTTTTATTTCTTCATTCAATTTTTTTCTCGTTTAGTTATATATATTTTTATTTTTCATGATTAATATTATATTACAATTTTTATCACTTTTATAGAGTTTATAATAGTATCGTTATTCTGGATGACCACAAAGATCCATTTTTTTCATATATTGGTTATATTATTTTCTATTCTTCATCCAATTATATAATTTTCAATTTTTAGTGGTATTCATTATTATAGATTTAATTAAATATTAATATAAGAAATTTTATTCGGATTTTTATACAGTGAATGAGATTTATACAACATTATATTGTATGATGAAATAATATTAATGTAAATTTCATTGTTAAAATTGTATGTTTCTACATTCTTCCCACATTAATAAATATCACCCTCAAAATATTATTTTACATTGAAATGTGAAAACTAGTGATGTTAATTCGGCACCATGCCTTCCCTCTAATTCACACATGTTCTATTCATACTTATGGTTTTACTATAATATAATGACAATGTGAATTTTCTTTTTCTATAAAATGTAGTCTATATGAGCCAAGATCTACACTGGCTTCTCTCTATATCATTTTCTTATTGTTCCCTAATTTAATTAATTAAATTTGATGTATTCGGTGTTCACTTCTAAAAAAGGGATATGAGGAACACATAATGTTCTTAAGACATGGTAGGAGGGAGTTATATTTTATATTACACAACTATGATGGGATGTATAATATCATAGGGATGATGCACATAAGTATTATAATTACTTTCATACAAAATCCAATAACTTTCTTCCATGATGTAATATGGAGGAACAATTTATCGATAACCTCATTATCCATGCATATTCTATGATTTTAATCCTAAATATTCATTCTACATTACGAATCCTGGATTTTATAATTAGAGGTAATAAAATGTTATGATATTTCCTCCATAATTTCATGATGTTGTATCATTAATTTATCATCTTCATCCCAAAGCACCTATGTTTTTTTTCTATTCCCATAAATGGCTACATATGAATCCATTTTGAATCATTTTTGTAAAATATTTTTTTTATATAACACGAGTAGGGGAAAATGTGTATCTTAACCATATTTGAAATGCATCAAGAATTATCTTAACATGTTTTCCCATTTCTAGATATTATTATTAGTTGGAACATTAATTTTTTTGTGATAAGTCATACTAAAGTAAAATTTAGTTTTTTTATTATGTAGCACAACCTTTTACAAATATGATGAAAATCGTTGATCTCAATAGGATACAATGTATAGTATATTACATGAATACCAACCACCTCATTGATGTATATCTTTTCATGTTATCAAAGTGAAATGTCCTCTATAATTTCAATTATGTAGGTATTCATCATAAAAAATACCACATATATCTCATAGAATTATTTCTTTTTATCTCATCTAAATAAAAGTGAAAAATGACATTTTTATGTTTCCCATTTACCTATAATAATGTATACTTAATTCATTATCCCCTTGAATTTTTTCTTTTTAGTATTCATCTAAAAACATATTCAGAAGCCTGATGTATATTCATTGATTTTATTATATATATTATCCACCAATATTTATCACACTGAATAAATGAAAAAGGTATAGATATGTGAATCATTCAATATATCTGTCTTTATCTCTATAATTTATGGTACTTGTAGTCATGAACCAAATTTTACTAATCATACTTCATAAACATTTAACTCTATGGGTTTAAATTTTTTATATACTAAAACATCTTTGGTATTTTCATAAAATATATTTTAAAATCATTTAACTTCTCCAGAATGGATGGTTGAGAAATAATTTCGTATTTGAATGATGATATTCCATCCATTATGACACCCACATCTATCCTTTGATTTTCTCAGAAGATTATCTCAATTTTAGTCATTTAAAAGGTTCTCCAATCCATTCTTCATAAAATATCAACCAATTTAATTATATTCCAATCATAGAAGTGGATTGATTCTAAAATGTCTATGATCGGCCCTAACCATCTCCAATGGTTAAATTTATGATCCTTATATGTGAATATATATTTTTTTCTCCTTTTATCCTTTTATATTTCTCACATTTCTTGATAGATATAATGTATCAATATTTTCAATGTGAATTAAATTATTACCGACTCATAATCAAATGTTTGTTGGTTCTACCCATTATCATTCAAATTCATCCTGTTGTATGGTATTACTTTTTCATTACATAGTTTTAGAAAACCTATGAACTTCTATCATTCATATTGGTATACCATGAAATCATCCCCATATATGTCTGGTTTGAGGACTATTATTATGATAGGACTACTTTTTTCTTTAATTGAAACTGTCATCAAAATAATCTATCCAAAAAAATGTTACTCCCTTTCATGTATGTTTTTTAATGGGTTTAATAGTTGTTATTAGTTTACAAAAATCATCGATAATACCCAGTTTTTGTATTAAAACTAAGGATTTCCATTATAAATGTTGGTCTATGAGAAATATAAATTTCTTTTTTCAAACAAGAATCATCATGAATAATTTTATGTATGATAAAATTTCCCACCAATAAAAAATACTTAATCATAAAATAAAATTTAGTTTACCTTGGAAATAGATTTTCATTTTACAATATCATTAGCACAATAGTCAAATTATCCTAATTCTACTCCATGATATTCGAGTATATTAGAAAATAATCTATAAATACTACCACATGTTTGTATACTTAGTCCCTATAAGCTCTATTCATTATTTATTTAATGATATGTGGTGGATTAGTGAGAATGCATGGCATCATAATGAACGTATAATGTCCATACCTCATTCGATTTGTATCTTTATGGATATCTTCCTTCTTTAACATTCATTGGTGATATTACAACCAATGATCCTGAATATAAAAATATTTTTTCAATCATAGTTGATCTAACAAATTATCTAAGCTTGGAAGGAGGTACCTATAATATATCTTTATTTTGTTGATTTTATGCTAATAAATCAAGATATAAATTAACCAATTATTATTCTAGGAGAATAGAACCATCACACAAAAATGTTAAAGCACACAGAAATTTAAAACCCTTTCCATATTATCAAATATTGACTTCTCTAGTTCATCAAAATAAATAGATTATATTCAATAAGGTGTTTTTGATATAGATAGCGATCTCTATATTTATTAGATTAAGAATGCATCCTCTCAGTCAATAGGAGGTCTATACAGTTCTTTATGGAATACATATGTATAGTTCATCATAATGGGAATTTCTTTAAGAACAAATCTCTCTATTTTTATCAATAATTTGAGTTATTTATTGTTTGTTATTACAATATAATATCCATAAATTAGTGGAATATTCAGGAAAATATTCACCCCCTCCTTCTATTTGTATATAATTTGAGGATTAAATTGCATATGAACAGTGGTATTCTCCACCCAATTGATAATGTTATATATATATATATAAGGATATCCAATCCATGATTAATATATAATAAAATAACATTATAAAAAAGAAATGATTTTAGGTGAGAATTAACCGAAAAACATTTTCCATGGAGAATATTTATAGATAGGTTTCATTAATATCTCCGTTTTCATTACTCAATGTCAACTAACCCCCCTTTTTACGGAAATTTTTAAAAATTTATACTAAAAACATATGATTTGTATGAATATTTTGAACCATATAATAATTACATTCACTATTGTTGAATGAATATATATTGTATCTATCACTACATCATTATCGAGGTCCACCTCAAAAGTATTCATTACATATGAACTTATATTCTCTCAATTTCTTGGAGGTTGTTTATATTGATTTTCCCTAGAAAAATTTATCTTAGATAATTGGTTTTCATAATCCCATGTTCCCTATATTTGATACAATATACCATTGTCTATATGATTATTAGAAAATTTTGTCCATCCAATTCATAAGTGGGTATATTCATTTACATTACAAATTAATAATATGAAGCCCTTATTTTCAACACATGAAGAACCTCTTAGTCTCCTTAAATTAATTTATTGGACACTTATTCGAATATTTTTTACATGTGGGTAGTTTTTTGTTCTTTCCTCCATGATGGTTTTTCTATAGAATCTCCCAAAAAACCCATATTTTCAACTTTTTACCTTTTTTCCCATGAGATCAATAATCTTCAATAATATACATAAATACAGTAATAAAAAACATATAAAACATCTTCTTATCTATTAAATTCTCATTTCATGAAATTTATTTTTAGAATCAACATTAACATATTAAATAAATTTTCCACCTTAATTTTAGTGGGATGATGATGTCAAAGGTTTAATGTGAAAGAATTTTTAAGCTTTCCTCATGTTCCCAAATAGAGTCTTATTTTATTTTATTTAGTGTGAGGAACTCTTTATCTATTATATGTCTCATGATTTAGGATAAATATTTAGTGACAAATATTTTCTTAAATCCTTTATAGTCTATGGAATAAATTTTTTATTTTGACTTCATTTTCTTGATTAGTTACCACCATCGTTCGACTTCCCCTTCGATAAGGATGATATCTACAAAAAAATTTCTTTATTAGTCGAATGTCATATCAATGGAATTAAACCACTGGTAAAAATTTAGGGAGTGGTAATATCTACTAATGATAGGAGGACCTTATTTATATTGGAATCAGCTACACCATTCTCATTATAAGGGAGAGGTAATTCCACATTTTCATGTTATTTTTCATATCACTAATTAATTGATCTAGTTATACTATGAATTTAACATATTGTTTTCTAATAGTTTTATAAATATCATTATTTAAATTACAACATTATGTATGAGATTGTTTATATGCATAGTTCTTGTTATTTTTCTATATTAAATAAAGTAAGAAAAGTAATGAGAGTACTCAAAAAATGCATCAAAATATTTATAATGAATAACATATAAATGATCAATATATAATCGCATATAAGTCATGACGTATCAATTTATTCTATCCATTTGAATTTTACTACAACTTTTCTTATCATAAAAATATATTTAAGAGATTCAGAAATGCTCAAAAGTAATTTGACAAATTTAAAATTCACATTCCCTGAGTGTATCAAACAATGTGGGTAGTAATGCCTATTTTTTGGTTACCATGTACATATAAAGTTAATATCCAATTCCATATTCAGGTTTATTTTTCCTAGGTAAATTGTCTCCATAGCCACATAAATTTATATTATCAATAGAGGGATATAATATTATTGAAACCACTCACTCCTTACATTAGTAAAAATCAAGAAAAATTATATAAAGAGAATTATCCCTAAAATTCCCACTAATATATTTTATTCATATTCTGAGAAAATTAAATGAAAATCATTTGATACCATATATATTTCACTATTCATTTCACACAAATTATTACATTATCTTTAACATAAATATACAATTATTACAGAAAATATATATTGAGACATCTAGTGTGTTTGGATGAATAGGTTCATAAAAAATTTATTAAAGAAGAAAATGTATTTATTTTAATCTTCATAATGTGATCCTAAATATACATAAGCTCCTTAAACTACATTGGTTTTCCTAGTGAATGTATAAAATAATTGTAGAGATATTAAACAGAGTAATGGAATATGAATTTAAATGAAGAACAAAATATTAGTCATAAGTAATAACCTAATTTGGTAAAACGGAAGGCTCATAAATAACCATAGGGGAGTATAAAATAGTAAAAATTATATCGAATGATCATGTAAATTTAGGATTGTGGTAACAAAAAAATGGTATAAATATAACTCAATAATAACAGCCAATATAAGATTACATGGGGGGGAAATTCCCATAAAAGATTAAGTTAAATCCATAAACTCATAAATATTGTCTCAGGAGAAAAAACAATTACCTAATATATTAGAGTGATATATTGGTACCCTTATCATGAATTTTACAGTATAAAAAGTGAAAAAATTGAAATCAGCCATAATGCATAAAAGTAAAAATTTCACATGAAAAGAAATGTGTTTCCTTTTCTTACCCTAAATCATAATCAACGTAGTTTTCATAACTATTGAAACGAGAATAAGGAATTAAAAAATAACGGTTATACATAATATAATACTTTAATTAGTTTAATAATGATTCAATATAAATATGTTTAATGAGAATTACAAAAATTATTACCCGATAGAATGTTTCCTAAAATCAGAATTTATTTAAAGAATGTATTTTATAAAATAACATAGTACATGAATTACGACAAAAAATGAATAGAGAATAACCTACGTAAATACAAAAAAGAAATATATATATTTAATTTAGATTAATTACATAACATAAAATAGAGATATAAAGTGATTCAAATATAGAATTGTTATAACCAATAGAAAAAGGGTTGTTCAAAAATTTCCCATTACATATGTTCAATATTCGTTATGCACATGAACAGAATATCATGAATAAAAAATTGAAATTCATTCCCTAAATAATTATAAAAAAATTATATATCTATATATATATATATTGTTTATTAAAAAAATATATGATCATTTTTATATATTTCAATGAAATATAATATTTAATTTCATTGTTACAATGGCATCCATTTCATGGTTCGAAAGTCAGATCACTTCTGGATTATTGTTGGTTTTATTCTAAAATGGGAATAAAAATAAAGAAGGGAAATGAAATATTATTAATGAGCATAACAAATTTAAATGTCCTCAGACATCCCTCTATGTTATGAAATCTGTACAAATTATTTAATAAATAAAATATCATTATGTTGTTAGATCATTTATGTGGTTTTACCAAATACCAAAACTAGATTCATTTTATTTACTATTATGATAATATATTCGTTCAAAAATAATTATAAATTATAATATTGTAATTAAAATATTTTTTAACCATAATAAAAAATTTGTAACCATAAAAAATGGTGAAATGTTAAATTAAAAAGAATCATTCACAAATTCAATGAATAATCATAATATCGACAATAGTTTCATTTTATTAGAATATGATGAAAAGAGAATAGTATTGAATGTAGATATTCCAATATCACTATAATATTATAGTATATATATTATAAAATAGTTATTATAACATATTTAATTATGGCGGTTTGGAGAAGTTATATGTCAAAATAAATTTTGAGGAAGTTATTTTAGAATATTACCTCTTGAGTATCATCTCCTTAATATTATACTAAAGTCAATTGAATTAGTCATTGTATGAGACTATGTGGAGATCCTTTTGTTAATTATAAGACATCTAAATATAGAAAGATATATTTTTGGAGGCATGACAAAGGAGGACATTTGATTTTGATGGTTGATTCTCCTTGAATAAATTTTACAAAACTATTAAATATATTTCACATCACGTGCTCATGGTTTTCATAAATAATTGGATATATCTAAAATAATTCATTAAAAGGAAATATGAGACTAAAATTTGGTCTATAGAATATATTTTACTCTAGGAGTGAACTAAATATTGCCAGCATTGAACATTCAGTTAAAGTTGGTGTTGGCTAGAATGCTTAGTGGATTAATTATTTAAATTTGTTAATAATTTCCATAAATAACTGAAACTTGTTTCATTAATAAATAATTTTCTATAGAGATTAAATTTGGATATTTTCATGTCCCTGGGAAAATTTAGAGTAGGAATATACCATTCATCACTATTGGATTGAGATGGGGTGATCGAACAACAACCATAGCATAGATAATCAAGGCACAATGGATCCACAAAATCATCCTCATCATTATAAAATGAATTATACACCAAAAATAAATCTAAATAAATATAAGACTCATCCTTGTTGTTTCATCCATTAGGATTAAACAATAGATAATGATCAAAAATTTATTCATTGAACTGTGTTTAAACAATACATTCACATGATCCCATGTATCATATTTTAATTGGTTATCTAATTTAACCTTGTTATTACATTTTCATCACACAATATATCCCAAATCTGTTTTTGGGCCATAAAAACATTTACAACAATTTTATAACCTTTTTTCATTTACACCTTATTTCATCTTGATTCATCATCATCGTCCTACAGTTCCATAGATTGACATTAATTAGTGGGATCAAGGATGACTAAAACCCATTTTTCATGGAAGATACTTATGAGATATATGGTTTGATGATTTGTGGATGGAATGGGTAGTGTGTTATGTAACAGGAGATGATTCCACCATGTATTGGGAATCTGGTGAGGCTATATGATCGACCCTATGATGGAATGCACTGAACAACGATTTCATGAGTCAGTGAATTTATTTATTAAATTTCCATGATTAAAATGAATCAAATGCCGACCGATTTATCATATTAGAATTGTTTGGGAATCTATATTACATAAATGGATTCCATTTAAATTGTGAATAAAATAATAATACATATATAAAATTAAAATGATCAACTTCCTTGAAACTCATTCCAATAATTCATCTTTATACCCTTGGGATTGAAACCAAAATAAGGGTGAGGTAAAATACTCAGTAAGTGTCACGTATACTAGAACATATCATGATGTAATAATGGTTGATCAATATATCATAAATAATATTTTATTAGGTAATGTCTTATAAACAATCACACGATATTAAAAAATGACCATAGATAATCTATCTAATAAAATAATCATATGAAATAATAATAATAATAATAGAATGTATAATTTTGGAAACCATTATTATATTTTTCCACATGATATTTACTATAATTATGTTTCCTCAATAATGTTTAATTATATTGATAGAAAACCATTTTATATGCATCAATATCTATCCTATTGATAATTTTAACCTTCACTGAAACAAACATGGAGGGTTTTTCACAAACTAATATTATCACATGAGACTACTGATACATCGAGGGGCATGCATTAACTAGTCCCAAATACATATACATTATTTACAAAACATTATTCATATATTGAAAAATAAATTTAAATCCTAATAAATGTTCCTTCCCAAATGTTTGTATACTATAATGTATATGTATTTTTCAATATATCCTAAATAAAACAATTTTCATTCAAAGTGAATGTTATATGGAAAAAAAGATTAACTTTTAGGAAATAATCATATATATAATATAATAAAATCAATATTAAATTAAATGTTACTTCTAATGCAAAAGGATTGAAATATTGTGATAATTTCAAGAGAAAGTTAACAATCACATAAGAAAGTGATATTTTATTGATAAATTTTACCAATTGGAAATTCTAAAATCAAAACTATTTGATGATATAATTCAAATTAAATATTATAAAACCATAATAGTTTATTTATACATGTTATTAAATTGAAAAAGGTAATAATATACACAAAAAAAAAATAAAAAGTAAGAATTATATATGCCATACTGAATAAAAAGTGAGATAATATTTACTTACCATGAGTCTAACATGTCATGTGTTTTGTTATCTTCTGAAATAATAAAAATATATTTATAGTTTAATTTTTCTTAGAAATTTATTCATGTTTATTATTACTTTTAATGAACTTATTAAAATAGTGTATACATGTATATAAAAAATTATGTTTATGTTCGGGGTGATGACCAAAATCAGTTCATGTGTTAATAATATCATTGGTAAGTCAATTATGATCAAAGGCATCATTATACATAAATAAATAGAATAATTATCATTAACTTGTTATCATATTTTTATATAATATATACTTTTCAAACCAATCATGTAATAGTGTTGTGATAATTTAATTAATGTTATGACTAAGGACACGATAGGTTGTACGTACACAAGAGTAACAATTAAATTTTTCAATAATCATTATTGAGGGAAGGTAAGAAATATTTTACCTTTAAATAATGATAATTATATTATAAATACAATTTTATTATAATATATATAGTTATAATTATATTTATTTTGATATAAAATAATTCGCATCTCATTAAGGAAGCAGAAGTAAACATGTCCAAAAACAATATTAGAACATGTTTTTTTTCATTGTGAAAAGTGTAATAAAGAAAATGATATATTATATTTCATAAAAATTTACTTTTTAATGAATATAATATTGATATATTCTATGATATATATATTATTAATTAAACACATCATTCATACATTCCATATAATGTATGAATGCATCTAATCGCATTGAGGGGGGAGGTATTCCATATCACTACAGTTGACGTTATCATATTTACATAGATTGGAAAGCTTGAGGGTATGTGTTTTATAAAACATATAGATGTATTAAGATAACATAAATATAAAATATATCGTATAAAAATAGTTTTTACATCATAATTTATAACCATGAGATGTGTTGAAGGAAAAAATACAAACGATAGTGTTTCACAAGGAGGAAGTCCTCTATACACCCTAACAGTAGATTCGTTTCCCATTTAAAGAAAGTTAGTGTAATTTTTTTTAAATATGCTAAAAAATCATATCATTTTATTTATTAAATATATGTTATTATATAGTCCTGAAGTAAGACTATTTTATTGGTTTCATAAGGAAATAAAATAGAAGTTACCATTGAAGAATGTTACCTATATATAAGGAAACACTTATTTATTATCACCAATGTACGCCAGTTGATATATTTATTCCTATATTAATTATTCTAGGTTGAGGTGAAATATTTTTGGAGCTTATTGGGTTAGGTTTCGGTTGAGCGAGATTGTCTTGAAAGGTGTGATAAAGGGGAAGAGTTAATTAATTTTTATAGTGATGGGGGAGTGGCCTTCTTGCAAATATAAAAAGGTAAACATTATTGAGAGGTCTACCATATATAATTTTGTCCCTTGGTCAGTATGTTTCATTATTGAATTCATTTTTTTTCCATTTATGTAACTTGTTTTTTATCCAATGTAATTCATTAATTAATAATAAATTTATTTTATATTTATTATAAAATATAGACCAATTAATTTATAAATTTCATTTTTAATTTAGAAAATATAATTCCACATTTTTTGTAAATTATATTTAAAATAAGTGTTTATAACACACAAAAACACGGATTTAACCCAAATTGTACTAACAATGTTTTCATTATTTATTGCTCAATATGATCATTATAAAATATTCATTGATCCATAAATAGAAAATATTTCATATTTAATTATATATAATAATAATTTTTATGAGTTTTGTATTTTTAATAATATTTTTTCTTTTAATAAAACAACATTTATTATAAAATAACATTAATTTCTATTTTTATATTATTTACTCAAATTAAATTTTAAACTATGAATTCCATGAAAAAATTTAAATATATTTATGTTAACTTATATTTAAAACGAATTTTTCATCAAAACATAATGTAACATAGTAATTCGTAAATTTTCATCACATTAAAAAATTTTAATACGATTTATTTTATTTTATTACTAACAAAACTGTCATTATCATCATGTTTATTAATCTTTTTAAGTAACTAATTCAACTAATTTTTTTTCATATGTTATAATGATAAAAAATATCATTTATCATTAAAATTATATAATAACAAAAAATATTATGTTTTTATGTAACTAAAGGCTTTATGAATTTTAATGGCAAGGAAGTCTCATTTTGTTTTCTTTTTCATTACATAACATATTATATAGGTTAATTTCATGGAATAGTATACTAATAACACATAAAATAATATTCAAGAAGGGATGTGTTAAAAATATGAGTATAAAAAAATTATAAGTTTTTAGGTGATTTCCCCTTAATAATAAAGTTTATTCACTACGTAAAATAATTTTTATATTAATCACCACAATGAATTTTAATTATAATCAATAATAATTTAGGTAAAAAAGTAATAAGAACATATTAGAAAATAAATATTATAGTAATTCCAAATAAGTACATCCATTTTATAAATTCAATTAATATGAGGGAGAAAATATGTTAAATGTTAATCCATCATATGTGGTGACAAAGCCGGTTTTTAAGTGAAAATAATCAAATGATCATCAAATTTATATATATATATAAATTTAATATGAAATTGATCCAAAATAGCTAATGTGGATTAATAGATATATAATAGATATACCTTTACATTAAAACAAATTTATAATATTGTTTATCATTGTTAATTTTCTAAATGAAAATGTAAATTTCAACAAAAATTGTGTATTTTTCAAGATTCATCAAAAAAAGCATTTCCAAAAAATACCGACAATCCAATGAATTTTTTTATATTAAATATAATGTTTATTTTTTAAAATAATCTTTTTAAAATGATAAAATTTGGATGTAAAATATGTTTTCCATTA
Organism: Viscum album; assembly: GCA_963277665.1. Lineage (NCBI taxonomy): Eukaryota > Viridiplantae > Streptophyta > Magnoliopsida > Santalales > Viscaceae > Viscum > Viscum album. The sequence goes on along the minus strand of OY728119.1, from coordinate 1,358,750,594 downwards.
AAAGGATAGAAAACGCGGTCTTACGAGTAACTCAAGCTAACTCAGTGGTACCTATAGTGTTATCATAAAATTGAGTTATATATATAGTAACATAGAAGAAAATTTTTATTCTAAAATGAAAAGATTTTATAACCTTGGGGTATTACACTCGCATTTCATTAATTAAATTTCATCCTCACAATTCAAACTTGATATTAGTAATCAAGGTTTTGATATTTTAAAATATTAATGATGAAAACACCATATAGTAAATTAGGTTAATAACAAATCGTCATAGTAATTTGGAAATTAAAAAGAAAAGTTCACCAAATAATTAGGTGTTTGAATAAGATAAAATAAGTGAAAACAGGGAGATGGAAGAAAATACGACTATTATGTTCTAATAAAGAGTGAAAAAAAATGTTCATGAGAACATAGTTGACCAAATTTACATAAACCATCAGTGTGATAAAGCTCATTATATCATAAAAATGATGATAATATGAATTGTTTACTGCAATAGATTTTTTTTATAGATAATAAATTATTTCAGTCCTTAAAAATATATTTAAATATACATACTTAATTAAATTTTCATTCATAAACACAAAACAATCCATTGGTTATTACTTTAATAAATTTTACAAAATCTATTAGAAATTGTGTCATCATTTGTGGAATTATTAAAATTATTCTCCAAAACCATTTCCAATGCACAACATAAACAATTTCATAAATGATATTCTTTATGAACCTTATAAGAATAAAGATCCATAACATTAGAATACATTCAATGGTGGTTAGCTGTATCAAAATTACATTATCCATATCAATCTTATATTTACCCAGACATCAATATATCAACATTAAAAAATTATTTAGGTTTATATTTCTTTCAAACTTCTGTTTTTATAAAATTTTAACTCTGTAATTAATCACTTTTCATCTTACAAGTCATCATATGCTCTCAAATCCCTAATAAAAATTTGTTTTAGTATTATACTTATATATTTCTTATTTCTTATGATGAGAAAATAATTAAAAATTTTTTATAACATATTAATTATATCCAAGTACTAATGTAAATTAATAATTCCACTTTTATTATTTCAATAACATAATCTTAAATTTGATTTATTTTCATCATCAGGGGTATATTTATTTGTCTCCTGAGAGATTGATTTATGCAGTGTCATATATCCTTATAGTTGAACTATTATACAATAAAATTATTTTTCTTACCAATGCAATCAGATGAATGACGGCCTTTATCTACACACTTGTTGAAAAATTTCATATCTTTTAAGAATTTAATATGGTGTTTCTTTCTATAATAAGAACAAGAAGAAAAATAATTCTTTCCCGTATATTTATCCACATTCCTCTATATCGGCCTATTTTCTCATTATTCCATTAAAATTCATAGGACGTGGAGAATTCATTAACTATCTCAATAGGACATGATATTATGTCCTCATATGAAGACAATTCTTAAGATACTATTTCTCTTCTAAATATTGGCCTCATTATATAGAATAAATGATACATATTATTCTTTTTATCACAAGCATTGGTGGGGTTCACATTCATTCTTCAAGGTTCCATTTTTATATAGTGACATGTACTTGATTAGATATTATCACGTTTAATCCAAAAAATAGTTAAATAAATAACAATAACTGAAATATTTTTTCAAGGGTAATCTCACTATCATATATACATTGTCATATGGATTGTTTTTATGAATATCCTAAAATCCTATTCTAAGTTTATGGTAATTAATAAACATTTTTTGAAATCTATTTATCATGTTTTATTCTGAACATCAATTTATACCAACTATAATACCACGACCGTAGAAGCATGTAGCTGGTGTACTAATGTATAACTTTATAATAATTAAAAATAATCAATTCATAATGGATCAACCATTTTAGAAATTTTAGAAAACTATATTACATACATGGAACCAATAATAAGATGTGAATTAAAAAATCATAATACATAACAATATGGAATGCTCAACATCCTTGAAACTTTATCTAGTAATTCATAATCAGACCTTGGGGAGAGGAAACAAAATAAGGGTGAGATCAAATTCTTAGTAATTTAAAAGTATAACATATTATATCATCAATTAATTGTAAATAATAAATATGGAAAAAAATTATCTAATAAATCTATATAAATAATCAGATGAGGCTAAAACATTACCATAGTTATTTTAACTAATAAAATAATCAGAATGAAAATAATAATGATAAATTGAATATTTTTGTACATATTAACTATAAAGATCTGTCCTCAAGATAATTATTACAAAAATATATCCTAGTGACAGTTTTATTATATTCAAAAAAACCTATCTAATTTTGTTCACAATCTAACCTTCTAAAAATTTAAAACTACTTGGATATAAATTAGAAGGGTCTATCTTCGGCTTATTTCATCCTATGAAACTATTTATGCATCATGTGGATTTCATTAATTGGTACCCATACCATATAATTCAAGTATAATATATTATTTATATATTTAAAATTTAATTTAATTCATAAACAATGTTCCCAATCAAATATATGTGTTGAGTAAAGAATATATATTTGTCAATAATTCATCAAAAAATAATATAACATTCTATATAAATACCATATGTAAAAATTGGAACATGTTTTATGAAATAATAATATCCATCATAAAAAAATATTTCTATTAAAATAAATATAATTTCTATTGAAAAAATATTATAATAAAGTTATTGTTTAATGAGAAAGATTACAATCACAAAAGAAAGAGAGATTTAAAATTTAATTTTTATCACTTGTAAATTTTCAAATCAGAACAATTGTATGCGACTAAAAGTTATAATACCATGAAATATGATTGAATTAGGATATTAAATTTCTAATGATAAAAAAATATACACCATAAAAAATGAAATAATTAGTTAAAATTTTTTATATATCACAGAAGAAAAAGCGATACCAGAATCATATAACATTAGTCAAATATGACATGTGTGTCTTCATATTAACATATAATTAAAATGTGTAAATTATTTTATAATTTTATCCATTTTCATTTATATTATTTCTCTTACAACGCTTATTAAAACATTGTATAAAACTACTAAAAACATTTGTTTTCTATATGCGCTTTGTGAAAATTTTGTTAATGTGATATAAAAAATTTAGTAAGCCGACTTTGGTCATAGGGGTGATTATAAAAAAATATCCATTATTTTAATAAAAAAATAACCATTATATTTATAAAACAATATTCTTTTAAATATAATTAATAATTTTTTTATGAAAAATATTCTAATGTTGCGATCATGCAAATTCTAGGTTGTATATACGCATGAGTAATGTTTCCATTTATCAATGATCATTATAGAAAGATAATATGTAAAACATTATATTTTTATTATTACCATTATAGAATAAATAATATTTTATTTAACAATATACACTTATATATACAATTTTTTATTAAAAATGTATCATATCGAATTGAGGAGGCAGTATTCCACAAGCCAATGAATGACGTTAGAACTTTATGTTGTCTGTGAAAAAGGTCAATAAATAAAATGATATATTATATTTGTTGAAGGGTATTTATTTTATAAATATAAAATACATTTCATATGAGTACCTTTTATTAATATTAAACACATTATTAGTAGATTCCTCGTAATTTGAGAACGTATCTCAACACATTGCGGAGGTGGTATTCCCCCTTTCCATAAATTTTGTTATCATATTTATAAAATATAGATATAATGAAGGTATGTGTTATATAAAAATTATTTAATTATGAATAAAATTTAAATATCACATATATGATATAAAATTATGGTTTCTATTATAATTCCTAACCATGATAGGTGTTAAAAGGAAAACTGAGCAACAGCGTCTCGTGATGCGGTAGTTCACCATGCACATAAATGGTAGATTCATTTCCCATTCCATGGATTCTTGTATAGGTGTTGGTAGAACCCATAAGTAAAAACATATTTTTATATTTAGGATCTATATTTATTTATTAATAATGTAATAAGAATAATTTATTTTTTGTATAATGAAATAAAGTAAAAGTTTTTGTTTAATAATGTTACCTATTCATTGGGTACCTCTTTTTGGTTTTCAAAAAATTGATTTATTGGATTTTATTTTTACCAAATTTAGGCTTATATGATGAGAGGATGTTTTTTAGGAGTTATTTTGGATGATATTTTTGAATCCAAAGTGTCTAAATAGGTGTGGTGTTTGAAGATTGATTGCATTTTTAGTGTTTGGGGAGTGAAATTCATGTAAATATTAATCTTTAAATACTATTGGGTTGTATCATTTAACTAATTTTATAAAGAAATGGAAAAATAATATATTATAAAGGGAATTATTGGTGATACATTGTTACACCATAAAAAAATATATCATTTTTTTTATTTTGTTACGTAGTTTTTATGTTTTTTTATTGTTTTGGTTTGGTTTTCATTTATGTAATTAGTTTTCAAACCTATAAAAATCATCCATAAAAAATAAATTAATGTAAAAATTATTATAAAGTATTAAATGATGTAATAATAAATATGATATCTAATTTAAATATTTGACATACCCTGAGTGTTGGAAATTTATTTTAAAACAAGCGTATGTAACGTGAAAAACACTACTCTAAGTTGAATAATGATATTTTTTTTACAATTTCGGGGTAAATATCATAATTGAAAAATATTAATTGATAAATAAATAGAAAAAAAATTATATTTATATAAATTTAAAAACAAAATGGTAGAAGTTATTGTTTTTAATAATTTTTATTCATTTAATAAAATATCTTATATTTTAAATAACATTAATGTAAATTTTGACATTGTTTTTATTTTAAATATTAAAATATAAAAATAATGATGTAATTATATTATATTATTATATAATGCATAAAACATGACATATTTATCTAAAAAAATGAAACAAATTAATTCAAACAATTTTCTTCACTGTTATTGTTTTTTGCACCATTTATTTTATTTATTTGTAACCTAAATAATCTCTACGTTTGATATAATTAATAATTTTAAATTAATAACTCATCTCTAAAACTTAAATATAAATTATCATGATAACAATAACTTATACATACTCCATATAGATATGTATTGATACAAATATGATATTTTTCCATATCTCAAGGCTTTATAAATGTTAAAGTTATCAGTGGTTCCTTTTTTAACTTTTTCATTAAAGAACATATTATATAAGTCACATTAATGGAATAATATCAAAATAAATCATAAAATTAGAAAACATATGGTATATGGACGAAATATCATCATTCAATGCCCTTTCGAAAATTTTCTATGTCATTTTTTCCTTAAAATTAATGTTTAACCACTAGGTAAACAAATATTTAACTTAGTATGTATAATTAATTATAATTACATTCAATAATATTTAATGTCAAAAACTCCATTCATAATATTAGACTATAAATGTTTTTAATTATTACAATGGTGTATATACATTTATTAAAATTCAATTCACAGAAGTGGAAAATTTAAATTTAATGATAATCTCATAGACATGGTGAGAAAGCGAGGATTTAAGTAAAAATGTACAACTGTTACTTATGATTATATATATATATATATTAAATAAAAATTTGATAAAAATGACATAAATTGGACTAATATATGTATAATTGATATAAATTGACCTTAAACTAATGTTAGAATATAATTTAACATTAATATTTTTTTAAACAAAAATGTTATTTTCAACTGAAATACATTATTGTTAACTATTGATCAAAAAATGAAAGTTCATTGAAAATACCAAAAATTCACCCAAATATAACATTCACATTATTAATAAAACATTAATGTTTTTTTTAAAATTATGTTATAGAAAATTTTAAAATTTTTGTTTTAAAATAGGTGCTCCATTAAAAGGAGTAAACTCTGATCTTACATGTACCACAAGCTAACATAGTTTTTTGTGTATCATAGTTATAAGATGGTGTAGCATATAAATAAATATATATAATTTAATTAAAATTTCTAAAAAATTAAAATATTTTAATGTCTTGCGGTGTTACATCGAGCAATAACGGAGCGTGTGACTTTGGTGCTCGGAATCGGAACTCTGAATTTTAGCCATCGAAGTGATGAAAATTAGGGGAAAAGTTTATTATCATAATTTTTTGCGGTAAATTGTTCAGTATATTGGAATAATTGGTGAATTTTTAATTATTATAATAGAACCATATTTCTAGGAAAAACTCAACTACACACTATATAGTTCGATGAACACACACAATGCAGTTGTCTTTCAACAGTGACAAGGGTTGCATGGTGCAGTTAAATAACAATCGTCAGGTAGAGGTCCCACATGTCATATAACCCATAGATTACAAAATAATTGTGTAAAAGGATAAAAATTAAAACAACCTTTTCATCTTACATGTCAGGTGGGGTGTGGTACACATTGCACATTTCCACATGGATAGTGTACAAGGACAAGGATATGTGAACATGGATCAACCCATGATGGCTGAAACACCCTGTGTAGTCCCTTACACCGCATGTAGTACTTTTGGTATAGTTACTCATGTGATGTTTAGAATATAACCAGCGAGCATAGTGAGACCAACGCCGTGTGGGACCCCTAATAACCATTTACCAACATTTTGATGAAAATTTTACCTATTGTATATTTTTTATTGGGAATAAATCCCCCTCTGAGAAGCTTATAATGAGTTGTTTTATCTTTAGAATTTATTGGTTGTCATCATCATCTATTTTGAGATAAAATGCAAGAAGTTTTGAGTATTTATTTCTTTTAGGTGCCAGTTGTTGATGGCGGTGATCAGATGAGATCATCAGGGACTATAACCATCTGATGAAGTCAAGGAATGAGTCCTCTACCAACAGAGAGGAAGCCTAACTCAAAGTCAGGGAATGGGTACTATATCATATGTGTTACACCCTTATTTGGATCCAAAGTATTAGTTTTATATTATCCAATTGGATCTCTCATATATAGTCTAGGCATCTTTTCACTATTTACTGAGTGGATCCCTCACGTGGAGTTACAGAATGGGTCCACTACCATGTGAGTGGAATTATCTATAAGAGTTTAGTTTTGGGTCACTTATATTTTGAGTGGAACCCTACGACTATATTAGGGCATGGGTCTTCTACCGTATGAGTTAATTCCGCCTCTGGTGTTAGATCATGGGTCATCCACCATCTGATAAGTACCGTCCAACAGACATAGGTCACAGTTCTTATGTAAAATGAGTGGAACCCTCCTACTGAATAATTGTGTGGGTCCGCTACCATCAATGTTTCACCCTCCTATGGGATCATTTCATGGGTCCTCTATATACAAAGTAGAACCCTTCTTTTATACCCAATTATGTGTCCTCTGCAAATATATTTGTTCCCCTCAACATTGTGACACAATAGAGAAGTGTGGCTTTACATGGATAAATTTTCATATAGACATGTTAAATGTTTTTCATCTATGATGGAGCTATAGAGAACTATTGGAATAATTTTCATCCAGGGATGGCCAATGAGATGTGTATTTTCTTTTCTCGGTCTTTTGGTTTTCATTTATCAGAATATATCCCTATTGTTGGATTTCATTTTTCTCTTATTATTTTATGAGAAATATACTTCTACCATATCCCTTATCACGCCCCCTTTAGGGTTTACTGAATCCTACTAGGTATGTATATACTCAAACCTGTATGGGATTTTCCCACACTTATTTTGTTTTATAATGATAATGGAAAGGTCGACCGTGTTTATAAATGAGAAAAGGGATAACCAGGTGAATTGGACCATATAAAGTGGTCAAGGATTGGAGATACATAAACCATAATATCTGAACATTTACTTTTCTTATTATTATCATGTTGGGAAATATTATTGGTTGGGTGTTTATTTTTCCCCATTAAATTTTATATTATGTTTTCATTCTCCTTTATCTTTATAGTTTTTTCTACATTCATGGTTTACACTATAGATGTTAATGTTTTTTATTTTTTCCCCTATGTACTTATGTATAGAGATGATTTTGTGTCTGAATATATAAACATTGTAAAATTCCCTCGACATTAGTTTGGCCTTTGAGGTATTATCTCCCGTTTGTAGTCTATGGATGACGGACTTGTGTAGTTTTAGCTCAACCATCCTTTATGAAACCATGCTCCATTGGATTAGGCCATAACAGAATGATATCAGAGGTTGTTAAAACTTGGGAGAATGATTAGAGTTTTTTACCCTTTTGATATTTGGTTAGGACTAAGTTAAATAGAGTCATTTTTTCACGGTACTTGTTTTCTGGGTATAGAACCCGCTATTGGTGAAACAATTTATGTGTCAATACATCCATCATTTGACCACCTTATAGTCAGCTTGATATTTTGATAAATTGGTTATAAAGAACATTATTACTTGAATCATATATGATCGGAAATTTTGACATTCTTTATTGAGTCAAACCCCCATATAAATATATAATGATATGACCATGTTACATATTTATTTAATTTCAATAAGACTTCGTGATGACAGCAAACTAGGATTCTGATTATGTATCAGAATGACGATTATATAAGTGATGGGGCCATAAATCTAGGGCCATCTCAAGAGATAATTCATTTAGGTAGATAGGTAAAATAACCCCCACCTACCAAGTAGCATATTATACAAGAATAAATAGATGAGGATGTTCTAAGGATTACCATTTTCAATGAGATAAAGAACCAACACCCAAAAAGGGTACGTAATGAGCCAAATCCCAGTATCATAGAAGATATATTGTAGTTAGTGTTATGAATCTTAAGAATTATCTAAACACCTAATTATTAGATAGATGTGATGGAAGGATAACTTTTCCATGGATAACTAGGCCACTAGTGGAGCATAGTAATGATGATACATGATAAGTATACTATATCGTCATATGAAATCAATTAGATGCTTCATAAGGATTAATAAACCTCATTCTTATAATTAGTTTATATATTGAAAATTTTATATATGGATTACGGAGGGTCGGAAATTTTTTAGTATACTGTTAGGTTCACCTAACATATATAGTTTTCCTTCAACAAGATTTTGGAAGGAAAAATTCTGGGAGAAGATGTTTGAGCATGGTCTACATAGATTCATTTGTGCCAGCGTGGTACCCCTATACATTCCCACTTAAGAATGAAAATTTGATGTGTAACAGGTGATTGAGATATTCTAGTCATATGGACTCCATGTAGTTATAGATATTAGTTTTAATTGTAGTACTGAATCATTTCCCACTGCTGGAAGGAGCCCGTTAGCGGGATCTCTATGTAGGAGATTATCAGCGGTCTATACTCAAGCATGTTGTCATGGGGTATAGGGACAGTGTAGAGGACTAGGTAAGGCCATATAGAATAATTTATTTTAATGTTATATGCGAGGTCACATGGTACATTATTTCGTAACCCAAAATGGTGAAGAGGGAAGAAATAGAGGGGGCCTTCTGCCACGATAGAGGCAACATCATGATCATAGTTCTCTTATGTGTGGAAATGGTGCTCCCTGGGGAGGAGGAGTATGCAGAAAAGTATGTGAAACTCTTAAAGGAGTTAGGGTGGTGTATGATGTTATGATCTCATTTCACGACCACCACCTAGTGGCCCCCAACAATATTAAAGAGCTGTTGAATAGGGTCATGGGAAGCTACATTATTTGGAGGCATGTTACTCATAAACTCCGGATATTATTAGAGGTAAAATATTTGTTCCTTTTTAATTTATTCTAGAATACTATTTATAGGTACATGAAATTATTCTATCTAATTACTTTTTGAATGAGAGATGGTCCACCCAGTTCTGAGTTTTGCACAATATATTTTTCTAGAGGTTCCGACATGGAATTATTTTTTAATATTGTTTATCGACTAATAGTGTGAGTTATGGATTAATGGATATAGAATCTTATGTGACCTAATGCTATTCATAATGATATCATTTAGGTTGTATGTTGGTTTTCCATGTTCAGATCCTAAATTGTCTATTATTGTAGATGATTCATATTCCTTCAAAATGATTGTTAGAAATTCACAATTTTCAGGGAGAGATATCTCACGGAAGAGTTAGTGGGTATTTAAAATAAGATGCTTCAACCCATCTCCCATTAGTTAGAGAGTTTATCAATTAGTTAAAATGTATATGTATCTATCTAGATTCCTCCATTCATGTATGATTATTTGTACGTCTTCACTGAGGATATTCATGGACAACCTCTATGGTGGTAGATAGATATTTTCATCGAATGTTACTCCAATATCACTCAAATATATTATGAGGAATATGTGATAGAATATAACGAGTCATTAGAGCTATAGTTTTAGTTGGATGACCTTTGATAGAGGTGTTTAATCATACCTAGTGTGTCCCCTAGGTATACTCTAATGTTCATTCTAAAAAAAGCAGATTTGAGCTTATTTCATTGTGTGGATTATCATCACCTAAACCAGGACATGAAAATGAACAAGTATCCCTTTTAGATGATTGAATACCTATTTAACTTATTTTGAGTAATGAGATGGTTCTTGAAGGTCAACTTTAGGTCTGACTATGACTACTTGAGTGTTCTTGGGGATGGTGTTTTGAAGTTATAATCTTAATAAATCTATGAAAATTAGGAGTTCATGGTGATGCCACTCAGTGTTCTAAATTACATAGTTATGTTAATGGATTTGATAAACCATATCTTATATCTATACATGAACTACTTTTTAATTTTCTTCATTGATGACAAACTCATCTACTACACATCATAGGAGATGCATAAAGAGAAGTTGAAGATTTTCCTAGACTTGATTCATGAAAAAAGAACTAAATTGTTCCCTACATTCACTATTTTTTGATCAAGAAGATTCACATTCTAGGGAATTTCTTCTCTGACCATGGATTAGGTATGGAACCAGTGAAGATCAGTAATATTGTTTCTTAGGAGAAGCTCATGAACATGTCCTCAGTGCTGAGTTTTCTTTGTCTTGGAGGGTTACTGAATGATATTATTAGAAGAAGTATCTATGATTGTATCCCCTTGGACCACCCTGATTTTGAAACATTGGATGTTTAATTAGACATTTTAGTGATATAGAGCATTTTAGGAGTCAAGGTTGATCTTGATGAGTGCATCTATTTTGAGATGACTAAAGGGGGTCATGGAGTATATAATATGTTGTAATTCCTCTAGATCTAGGATTAGTTATGTGTTGATGAAATGTAGACATTGATCAAATATGGGTCAATGTCGTTGAGACTACATGAGAATAATTATAATACTCATGACCTAGATTTAGCTACAATATTCTCCAGTCTGAGGATGTGGAAGAACTATCTTCTAAGAGTGTATTTTTTTTCTCATTCATTCATAGTTTTAGGAATGTATTCATATAGAGATACATAAATATATGTTTTGGTTTTTTATTGTTTACTAAGAGGACAATTGTTAAGAGATAGTATATACTCTTGGGAAGGGATCTTTGTGGAAAATTCTTTAAACATGAAGTCCTATTTTCAGTTAGTATCGGTGGAAACTGAGTAGTTGGTTTCCTTATAGTTATACATTGTTTATAAGGATTGTGTAGTTATACATTAGTCGATGGTATTGGTTCCTACTATTATTCATTCTGCCAGGGAGGCTTAGTTGGGAGACATTTTCCTTGAGGTCTTATGTGACTAGATATCCTCATATGATTTTCTCGATTTATTGTCTTATGAATGAATATTTTTGTCATCATCTAAGAATGGATGGTGGTACCAATCAATATATTAGGGGAGGTGGTGAGAGAGAATCATACTTCTCATTCAACTATACAACTTGGTTTTCAGAAGACGTATTATAATCATTAATGGTAGTTTTGGTGGGGTTGAATGAGGTGGATCATGGATGAGTTCATATATCGGTGCCTTATATGTTAGATGTTGAAGGATGGACATCATGGTTTAAATGATATCACTATATCCTCATGAGATAACATTGTGGAAATGGGATGGATTATCAATGTAATATTTTATAAGGATTCTGAGGATAATGAGAATCTATGATTATTTCTGGGTGATAGTTAACTTACATATGTAGTCAACGCACATCATTTCAATTAAGGATCTGAATTTGACAGACAATTTTGGGTAGTTGTACCTATTGGATATAATCCTCCTTCAGGGGGTTCCCTTACCAATTTTCTCAGAATGTTATGTATGGTTCAAGTCATACATTTTAAGAAGCCTCCAAGAGGAATTCAGGACCAAGATGAGGATAAACACTACCTTTCACCCATTGATAATGGGAAGACTTAGTGTGTTATGCAAGTGTTGGAGTTTATGGCGGGGGTTTGCATGTTATACTTTCACTTGAGCTGGGTAGGTCACATACCCATGGTTTTGTTTTGTTTTTATAATATACATCACTCTACAATAGACATAGTACCTTTCTAAGACTAGTATATCATACCCTAAATGTCACCCATATGATTAACTATGATTGTTGAGGAATATATTTTAGAGAAAGATATGGTTCATGTGATGATGATGAATTTATATTTCATCCACAAGAACATAGTGAAAACAAATATTATGATTAAATCATATGAAAAAAACATCATAGATCCTTGCAATTTTTGTAGGAGGACCATGTTTTATTCAGAGTCTCACCATGAAGTTGATTATGGATATTTTTTAAGGAGTAAATTTATCCCTGAGGTTGATCAGTTACTTTTAGAGCGTTCTGAGGTTTTTTGAGGTTTTCTATAGCCACACCTTACCTACATAGTTGGAGTGGGTGCATGAAATCTTATATGTGTCATATAGGAATGATAAGTGCATGATCCCATACACATTATAGATTTGGGTGAGCTATAAATAGAGGATGTATACACCTTAATAGAGTACATTGTGGTGATTTTGGATCAAAATGATATGATATTTCTTAGACGAATCATTCAATTTGGTTCATGTGTTGTGGAAACATAGGAATATGAAGGGAGATCATGGGATTAAGAGATATATATGTGGGCATAGTATCCCCATCATTTTGTTTAGTTTTTTCCATTACTGGATGAAAATTATGAAGGTATGAATAGAGTAGCTACCCTTTTTCATTTTACAGATTTGAAATATATTATTTAATATTTTTGGATCTATATATTGAGAGAACACTTGATTCATAAGCATGTTGGACCCGTAATTACTATTATAAAATATTAAATATTTATTATATAAATCACACATTGTTTTTCAGAAATAATTTGATATATCCTATAAAAAGTATCAAAATGGACATATGAGATCATAGTTAATTCAAAATAATGTTTTTACCCTAGTTGAATCCTAAATATGGTTAGCATTGTCTGTTCATATAAAGTGGTCATTGGCAGGCATGTTTCGTAGAGTAGTAAAATAATTAATTTACTTAATTAATTAAATGATATAGAATAGGTTCCTATATAAATAAACTAATATATATATTTTACATGGATTTCTGCATAACCGTATGGCCACTGATTAGAGGAATCCACTGCTCTTCGATGGACGATTACAATCGGGTGATCGAACCATAACTGAATCATGGTGAATCGAGGCATAGAGAACTCAACAAATTTTGTTCATCATGGGTAGATGAGTTGTTCAAAAATGATGGATCCAAATCTACTTAAAACTATAAAAATTCATATTTCTATGTAATGATTAAAATATAGAGCATGATCAAAATATTATTCCTTGATCTATGTTTAAATGAATCCTTCACATGAGTTCGTGTATTAGATTTCAATTTTTTATTCAATTTACCATTGTTATCTCACGGTTTTCTCCCCATATATCCCAAATATATATTTGTTGGATAATAAATATTGTACGATTGTGGTTTTATAATTTATTTAATTTCTTATATTGTTCTTCATGATTAATCATTATTGGCTTACGAGGTGACTGTTCTCCATTATTAGGTGGGTTCTAGCATGATCTACTAACCAAATTCTTGGAAGATTCATTTTTATGTATATTTTGACAATTTGGTGATATAATAGAGAGTTTATCCAGACATGTGTGATGATTCATCCATTTTTACAGAATCTAGTGGGGATATGGGAGGCACCCCCATTGGTAATGGTGTATACAGGCTTCGAGAGGATAATAATAACTCTGATTTCTGGCCATCAAAGGTACATAAAAGGGACCCAAAGGTTATTAAAAAAATATTAAGGTGGTAACAGAGTTATTTATATAGAATTAGTAATTAATTTAGAATCCTCTGCAAATATTTTTAATTCTAGGAATAACCCAGTTACATGTGTTTTAGTTCGATGAACACATGTCTGGAAGCTCTATTAATACATCAGATAGGGTTTCATAGTGTATTTAAATGCCACATATCCTTTAGAGGTCCCATAAACCATGTGATCCCTAGTCGAATGACTCAGTGTGTTTTGGGAGTACACTCCTAGGATCCCATGTGTTCCTCCACAATATTTAGGGTTGGGAATATTCCATATACTAGCATCAGTGAGTATACACCAAATTAAATAGGTGAAAATGGCTCAGCCCTCGGAGACTGAGGCATTCAATTTAGTACCCTATATGCCTTTTATCACTACATGGGAATTGAGACATATATTGGAGAAGAAATGATTGAGTAGAAGAGTGAGACTACATGTCATGTGGGTCCCTTACATGAAATGTACCTCCCTTTAAGGAAACATTTTCCTCTCGTATAACCATCAAATAGACATGGAATTTGGCATAAGAGTATCTTATCTTGGGTGTTTTTCTATATAGAATGTAATTATACCAATCATAGTTGATTTTGGGATAAGATATAATATGTTCCAAGTGTGACGCTCTTTTAGGAGGCACTAGATGATGATAGTGATTAGACATGACCATCAGATAGTATAACCGTCTTGTGTAGTCATGGCATGGTTCCTCTATCTACTAAGTGGGACCCTCATATAGAGCCTAGTCATGGGTTCCATACTATCTAGGTCAACCACTCATGTGGATTCAATGCATGGGTCCCTAACCATAGTATAGGAACCCACCTATGTTGTCATGGAATGTGTCCCTTATCTACTATGTGGGACCCACATGTGGTGCCAGGGAATGGTTTCTCTACCATATGAGTGGAACCCAACAACGAATTTAGCGTGTATCCCCCAATCTAATAATTTGAATCCTAATATGAAGTTCGAACATATGTCCTCTACCATCTGAGTGGAAACCTTCTATAAGGTCAAGTCAAGAGTCTTATACAATATGAGGGGTACCCTCCTACAAAGTGAGGTAATCGGTCCTCAATCTATTATGTTGAATCATCTTGTGGATTTAGAAACGGGTAATATACAATTTAAGTTTAACACTATGGTCAAATTGTGTAATGGGTCATATTATTTTAGAGTGGATCCCTCATAGTAAACAAGGGTATGAGTCCTCTACCTAGAGATTATGTCCCATAGAGTTTGTGGTAGAGTGGAGGGGTTTGGATCAACATGGATACTTGTTCCAAAATGCATGCATGCTGTTGAAAATCGATTATGGACCCCATTGAAGCTATTATAATACTAATAATCCTAGAATGGGCTATGTGGTGAAGATCCTCGTTTCCCACACATGGGTTTATTTTATGAGATTATATATCTATTTTCAGATGTAGTTTCTCAATTACATTGGGTTTAGACTTTTTACTTTTACATGGTACCTCCCAATCTGGTTTTTGGGGTGACCTACTAGGTATGTATATTATAACACTTACATGGTATTTTCATATCCATGTCATGTCTTATACAGATGAAAGATAAGAGAACAGCGATCAACTATGAGAATAGGGATAGCCTTGTGAATTTAACCACGTATGGTGGTCAGGGCTTGGAGATCTGAAGCCTTGTTCTATCATTACATAATTTCCCATTTATTGTCTGGTTGGTAAATCATTCCAGTCAGGCATGTATTTTACCCATTATATTTAATATTATTATGTTTTAATATTTTTTATTTTATAGTGGTTTATTTCATTCATGTTAATCACTCTATATGTCTCTATATATTTTTTCATTACTCCATACTTCTATAAGGTTACTGTTGGTTCTATTCATAAATATATATTATAAAAATTCATCCCATAATAGGTTTTCCTTTCAATGCTTGTCACCATCATTTGGATTGTTTTGATATGCATGGGGTATATGAGTATCACCCTTCTGTAGGCTATGTGGGCTCTGTTGGGTCTGATCAATTTTTCCTAGTAGCCCTAGGATTCAAGGTAGAGGATTGGGAATGTAAATGGGTATGATTTTGAAAACACCTAGAATCATATGGTGTAAGGAAAAATGGGTATTCTTGGGTGGAATTTATAATTGGAGGATATGGGTCTTTTTGAATACTATATTCATTACATTATTATCAATTATCAAGATTATCAATATTATTGATTCATGTTACTAGATAATGTAAATTGTGCATGCGAGATTATAATAATGGGTTCATATATCATCCACAACTCCAAAAGTTAGATAGTTTGCTTCTAATGAAAAATATCATATTTTCAAATATTCTTAGTATTCACCAGAAATTCAATTACTATAGAAAAATACAAAAAAGTAATGCTTTCCTATATTTCCAAACAATATTTCAAAAATAAAATACATTTTAAAATATCTAATATCTAAATTTTAGAAATTAAATTTTGAAATAAAATATTCATTCATTTTAAATGTAACAATTTTAATATTAAGACATTTATTATTTCCATTTGAAAAATTAATTATGGTGTAATAAAATATTATTATCAATATAATACATCATAATATTAATATTTCATTAAATTAAATGAAAATAATTTATCTATAAAATCATTTATTTATTATAAATATATAATGAAAATGTTTTTTTAGATAAAAATATCAACACAATAGATAAATTTTTTAAATAATTTATTTATGTATACCATTATATAAATTTACCATGATATCATGTTAATGGAATTGTAAATATTACATTACATAAAAAAAGGGTGGATACAATTCAAACAGTTATGCTACTATTCGTAACCACTTGATTACTATTACAATAGTCATATTAATAATAGTCTTATAAGAACCCAACATTGTATTAATTACTAATATTATATTCATTTTTACTTTATATATTATTTTTTTAAATGTATAATATATTTTCATTTTCAAAATGAATATTTTTTACAACTATATGTTCTCATTTCTACATTATTTTTCATGTGATTTGATTTTATACTAGGTCAAGAAAATCAAAAAAAAATTTATATTTTAGTTATCATATTATTTATTTTCATCCCATTCTAATATGTTCAATTCTTAAAGACATTTTTTATTTAACAATATTTATATAATATGATTCAATAAAATGATCTTTGATTCATCAGGTTTTCCATATTATTTATACTAAATTATAAAATATAACATAGGTAAGAGATGATTTGTTACATTGAATACAATTTAGGTCATTAAATGTATGATTATTTTCTAAATTTATTACCTATGTTTTATCTATGATAATAAAAAAATTTCCATTTCGTGTATTTTTCATTTTTTTGGATTTATGCTCACCCTTATCTATTTGTTTAATTCCCTTAGAAATTACTTGTATTGAGTTCATCTATTATTGAACCATATAGGATTAATTTAATAGGATTAAATAATGTTTAATTTTATGTTTTCCTTATACGCATTATCTATTCTTAAGTTAGTTTCAATGAAACTAAACAAAAAAGGTGTATAAATGTTAGTAATTTAATATTCTATCATTTAATTTTATTAAAAACTAATTATAAATATGTGAGTCTCCATAGTTGGTTTCATTGGAAGTATTTATTTATTTTTTCGGAAATTATTAATATAAAACATTACTAAAACCATAGCGATTTGTATAAATATTCAAAATCCACCAGATATTTTGGTAATGTATAAAGAAAGTGGTATCTAGTATATTAAATTCGTATATGTATAATAACATTGGATGTATGTCTATAATTGATGTACCTAGGAATATTACCTTGAAGGGGTTAATTGGGTATTAACTAACCAAATACCAAGTGAATGATAAATTGAGCATATTTCAAAACTAGTTTGATAGTACTATTAGATATTCATTTTTATGAAATTATTTAAGAAAATTAATATGGAAGTTATATAGATAATCAATTTTTTATGATTAAATTATATCATCCTAAAAGCATGATATTTTTAAATTTTATTATGAACCATTCATTAATTATAATTATAATATGATTTACTATATTAACAAAATTTAAGGATAATTATTCTTCTTCACGAAAAAAGTCCTCAAATAAAAGTAATAGTGTAAATAATAGATGGGGTGAAAATTAAAAAAATGTTATTCCAAATATGATTTAATTTTGAGTTATTATATTTAAAAATATTGAGAATTACTAAACTCATTAAAAGAATAAAAACCTTATCCATGTAGTCTATCTAGAATATCTAAGGAAGGAACAGCTAGAAAATTAATCATTTTATGTCAAGGACAATATATTTTTAGTATCATTAATTATCATCTGAATAGTTAATAATGTATCAATAATATATAAATGATTTTTCATTTCCCTACCAATCATAGTAAGATAATGTTAACCTTTTTTGTATACCTCTTATAGGGAGAAGCTAATTTAAAGTATAAATTGACTAGGAAAACAATGACAAATGATGAGGATAAAACAATTGTATTAGAATTCATGAAAAATTTATTCCTAAATATTTATTTTTCTTTACACCATAAAAACCATTATTTATAGGGTTTCATGAGAGTTTATTAAATATTAGAATGAAATTTTTTGATATTAATATATGATCAAAATAAGGATTTTGGGATATTATTTGTTTTTATAAAAAACAAATATCATAAAATTGATTGTATCTTAAGTGTGCTAAGTCCACATATATGTAATTCTATTACTATATTTTACATTGGTAGTCAGAAAGAACAATTTATGTTGTTCTCTCAAATATTAAATGTTATTTGGATATGAAATGTTATCTCATGGACTGAATGATAAGAAGAAGAATACCGAGGAACGTTTTTTATGGATTTGGACCATGAATGAAAATGAATGAAACATTAAATAAATGTGGAAAACATGTGTCTAAATAATAATGTATACAACTTTATATAAGGACGTGGATGGTGTTACATGGGTGGTATAGATATCCATATAGCTCAAAACATTTTTAGTGATGCAAATTCAAAACATGTGAATTCTACTAGAAAATGGAAGATGGTGAAAGTAAAATTAATTGTAAAATTCATCATGTGTCAAAAACAAATAAACATTATTAAAAAAATATCAAATTAGAATATAGTGGATGGTATTTTACATCAACTCGAGAAGTTCCCATGGGAGTAAGGATATTTTGTTGATGTCGCAATTACTAAATTCGATGTTCAAAATGATGTCACAGTAGAGAAAAAATGTACACAAAAATCTAGAATATATATTAGTTTATTCTTAGTTTTAGTAAATAATTAAATTCATTAAAGTCTCAATGAACATCATGTTCAAATATTAATATCTAGATGTAGAGAAATCAGATATGTCTCCTAGATGAACTAATCATATATCGAGGATATATAGGGATTCTATTACTATCATTTGTGGAAATAATATCTCTCAAAATTTAAGGATCATTCATTTAAGAGTGCTTTACATATTAATAGGGAATGAATAGTTATAAAATATTAATTACAATATCAACAATATAATTAATTAAATTTAGTTTTTTCTCTAGGAAAAATGAATAATTTTTATAAATAGAAATATATCCCAACATGATTCTTGTTATAAACCACCTCCTAATTCATTTTTTATGACATTTGATAACGAATATGGGGGATAATGTGAAATTATATATATAATATATGTACCAATTATTCAATAATACATTGTTTTCTTAAAGAGTTACTATGACATACCCCATAAATGGGATTTAGATTATTTAATTGAATTCATAATAGAAACTATGACTTAATTGATGACCCCATATTGAATGTAATGTATAGAGTTTAAGGAAATGAAGAAGAAAAATAAATATTATTATATAAAGAGTTTTATTTGAAAAATTGGTTCTCCATGAGATCCACTTATTCTACATGTGAGAAGATGGATTAAACAATGATGTAATCAATTTATTATAGGGAAATTAATGGGATAACTGTGAAGAATAAATATTCACATAAATGGATTGATGATTTATTTGAGGTGCATCGAGATGCTTAATAATTATTTATGGTTGACCTCTAATTATGATATTATTATTGAAGAGTGAGAAAATAGGATATTGTAATGACTATCATTAAAAAATTTATATAATATAATAATTTTCTTAGTACCATTTTAATTTGGCAATGATGATTCCATATTTTTTTATTTTATTAATAATGTATTTAGTGAAAAGAATTATAAATTGCTGATGGTATATATTGTTGAATTTATGATACCATAAAAAACATAAGGATCATGTTGATTATATGAACTTCACATTCTATAATCAATAAGTAGAATACATTTTTAATAAATTTTAAAAAAATTATTTACACTATAAAATTCACTTTTTTAATAAATTTAAAGTATTGACTAAATTATAGTGGATCCATTAATGGAAAATGTACAAAAACTATGGTCATGTCTAACAATAGTAACATATATTTTAACTTCCTTAGTCTATAACCATATAATTTATGGTTTTTAAACTCATTTCATTCATTTCTAATAAATTATTAATGTTTACTCAAATGCGAGTTATGTTAATATTTATAATGAAATGTGATGAAATATTCCACAAACTAATTAAGAGTTTGGATAGATAACCTATGCTTACATTAACCACCATTGGGGATTGATTTTTCATTTTTATTGATGAATTTATAAAAGGATTTGGATGTTCACTCATAAGAAATGATAAGGTAACTGCTTATTGATATCGATAGTAAAAGCCTCATGAACCCAATTATATTTTCCCCAAGTTAGATGTAGATATAGTTATGTTTACAAGAATGATATGTTGACACTATATGTATAAGTTGAATTTTGATATATATACCTACTAATATATTATGAACCATAAACTCAAATAAATGGAACTCAACATGATAAAAAGTATGTGTTTGTAAATTCTCATGTTGAATGGTTTATTTATTTATTATCACATTAGAAAAGAAAATAATGTTGTTGTTTTATTAAAAAAGAAAGGCACAAATGCTCTTTTGATGATTGAGATTGATAGGGACCCATTTATAAAGCATCATTTATATATGTACAACTAAATCATAAGGGAATATAAATCATCATTTATATCCCACGTTATTTACAAACCATTTTTATTATAATTGAATTTCATTGTTTGAAGATATTATCCTATGTTACAAAATAAGATAGAATCCACAAAAATTTGGAGGATTTTTGGGTTCAAAGTAGCTTAATGGGGAGTACTATGGTTCAATACAGCTGTATGTAACTGATCTGTAACAAAATTATTGATATATATGATGTATTTTTAACATTTTAGTACTACGCATATATATTCTGGAAGCATCATATTTTCTAATGAATAATTATATCGGTATTGGTAAGATAACATGAAATTAGATATTGATGAATATACTATAATATGTTTGGAGTTCTAGTAAGTGAAGGTAGAGAGACAACTACCAAATGAATTTTGAAACCCCTACCAATATATGAATGGAAGTGTGACACCATCACTATTGGCATTGTAACTAGTATGAATTCATAGAAAAATAATCCTATATGGTAAATCAACCATATATTTATAATTTCATCTCAATTTATCAATACAATAGAGATTGTATCTGTCGAACATCTTTCTCATCTCTATGTTAATTAATTGTTGAGACATCCTAGAGAACCAATATCATATTTCATAACCTGTTCAATGATTCACTTCTATGCTCTAGAGGTGATTTCAATAGCCTATGAGTAAAAAAGTTATCCTTAATACACCCTATCATCCACGAAATGATGATAATGTTTCTAGGAATATTCCAACATTGGAAGATGTGTTAATGGGTAGATTATATGACCTCTTAGGGAGTTTGGATGAACATTATCAAATTATTAAATTGTCTTAGAATAACAGTTTTCTATAGAAAATCCATTTTTCCCTTGTAAAACACTATAACATGTTAAATAATATTTTTAAGATAGCTACATAGACATTGTGATATTCTAAGACCTCATGAACATGGTATTGATATAATAATATTATAATTATATTAGTATAAAACATGAACATTTATCCTAGAATAATGTGATAACACCAAAACAAGGTTTCACATCAGAAATATTATACCATAGTTTAATCTATATTAGGATGTTTACCCTAGACACAACTAAAGGTTTGACGATGCAATAAGTATGTCCCAGATAGTCATTGTTAGTACATTTCATTAATATAAATAATAATTTTTATACAAATATCAACAGAGTAAAATAATCATAATTATTATTTTTATATAAATTTCATAGGGTCATATATATAAACCTAGGATAATTGAGAATATTTATGGGAATTCTTCATTATAGGATTAAATAAGAGGATGACTGGTGATCTGATCAAATTTATTAAAGAGTAAATGGACGTTCCATGAATTATCCTTCAACAATGAATAAATTATTCACCTAAAAAATATCTACAATTGATATAGGACTCATTAATTGTATTTTTATCTCCCTAGTTTAAATTTTTACATTATGTATTATTTTATTCTTTTGATATGTGATTATGTAATCCTTCCCAGTATCTTGGTATATGAATCAAATTATTTATGTTAATATATTCCTAATAAGACATTTTATCACCATATATACCCCATTTGTGTGATCATTGACATAAATCAATAGTAAAAAGAAGGTTATACCAATTTAAAATTAATTCTTCTAACTTGTTCTTCATGTTTTTCATTTTTTGACCATGTGGTCAAAATTTGACACTGTCGGGGAATATTTGAGTGCGATTGAAACTATGAATTTTTGGATATTGAAAAAAAATGTATATATTGGTGTTTTTTTGGATAGATCAGGGTGTATTTATAGTGATATGTTGTGGATCTATGATCCATAATTAGATATGATTGATAAAAAGTAAATGGGATGTGAGATAGATTTTGCGGACGATTGAATTTCTATTTTTTGACCACCAGAAGCAAGGAAACAATGGTAAGTGGTGTGTTCCTTTGAAAAAGTATAACTAACTAAAAATATTTATGGAATAATAATAATTTTAGGAAACTAAAAGAATAATATAATAATTATCTTAACAATGTTACTATATTCCATCTATTTCGGAAGAACACATTGCGTGTTCCTCTAATTACATAGTTGATATAATTTTTTAGACATGTTAATGATCACATACCATGCGTCCAGACCCATATTTCATTTTCCCCAACTTGGAAATCTCGATTTTGTTCTAGATACACATTCTAATGGAACTATGTGGGATGAAACGTTACATAATGTGGGAGGAAAGTGGAATAGACTAACACATGGACATTTCTATGTAAATTTCCATGTAGATATAACATCCCCAATGTACATGGGAATGGATATGAGAACATGGGAATGCCCTAAATTACTAAGTCCTGTCGTGTACCTCCTATAAACACCCTATACAATAACAATGAACCCAATTATGTTCATGGGACATCACATGAAGAAAAAAAGTGGGGTCACATTCCTTGTGGAACCCCATACACATCATTTTTTCCCTCTAAAAATTTATTCCCCTCATTTATCCTTTACATGGACTAATATGTTATAACACAAATTGTCTATAATGAGTAATTATGATCATTGGAAAATAATGTTTGCCTTTTAATTTGAATAAGAGATAATATTTGACGTGTTCTGAGTACGATGATTCATTTAGTGATTATTGATTATTGCAGTGATCACGGTATGATTGTCAATGAGATGTTGGTGTTGGTAATTCTATGTTTCACCTGGGAATGAGATCCTGATAATATTTATATATAAATAGATGGAAATCATATGTAATGGGTTCATGTCTTCTATCTACAGAGTGGTAAAGCCCCATGTTTGTGCTCTAGTGCCGTATAGGTATTTCATTTTTGTTCTAGCTCCATAGACCATGGAGAATCATAAAGAGGATCGATACACTCCACAAAAATTTAGCAGATGTTAAAGATGATGCTTGGAGTCAATGATGGAATTTTGGATCTTCTAGAATAGTGGAGAACATGGGATGGGCTATGAGATATAGACCAAATTTCTCTATCATATAGGTTTTTTATGAGCATATTTGTAGTTTTTTTTCATTCCCCTCATGTTATGAATTGATCTTATACATGTTTGTAGCTAATTTTTTGATTCCATTAAAATTTTTAGGGAGTCTTAATGGCTATTTATATAGAGACTCATGTATGGGATATTACCATATCTGTCATGTTTAATGCCGACGACAGACATATCGATGGTGACTGCGGTAGACCATATATATAATTTAGTTCATTTTCCGCATACTGTGTTTTCTACATAGACATCACGATATGAGGTATATATTGTTTAATTTATTCTATTTATTTTTTTGATTGTAATTATTTCCATTTGGACACACAATTTATCTCTTTTTTTTATACAGTCACAATGTGTTATATTTTACTAGGGCTAATTGCATGAATGTGCATACTTTAGTTGTTAGTATCGTTTTTATTCCTTTGAAATTTTTCATGGAAATGGTTGAGTGAATTTCTGCAGGTAAATTAGGTAATTTACTCCAATTTAATTTATTCCATCTTAGTTCATATAACTACAACCTATCCTATTAGATGTGGGATTAGGGTTGTCATGGATCGTCCTTCCAATACCTAGATCTGCCTTATTTGGTCGAGTCATGATAGAGTATTATTAGAGAAGTTCATTCTTTAGGATGTGTTTTTGGAGATATACGCTTATTTATAACTTGTTCAGACATTGATAAATGGTTTAAAATAATATTAATTATGTATTTCGTGCTATAGAATATAACCATGGTGGAGCTGATAATGTACCCATACACCAAGAATATAAAAACTATATTTTCAAATCGGTATACCTAGAATTTAGTTGCATGGAAAATGGTACACACATCATATATGACACCGTCCAATGAATTTTATTCTTGATATTATCCCCATATTCATGATTATTTTACCATTTTGGGTGTTTATTAAATTCATGATTCTTCATTGAGCACATCCAACTGGGTCATTAATTATATATCATGAAGATAGTATAACAACTAATGAGGCCTCCATTCAGGTATCATTTAATGAGGTGTTTCATTTTTATGGACTTGAGTAGAACCTCTGGTTATGGAACAACCGATAGTGCAAGAACTTCAGGATGATTTTACATGTATTTTTTTATTACTCCATGAGTTTCAGTGTGAAATATTGATTAGTTTCCATACTGAGATAAATCCTCAACAATTGGAGGGTAGGAATGAGTCATTGATTCAAGTATTTAGTCTGGTGTGGAACCTTATTGCTAATATGGTTTCAATATTATCTTTTATTTTATATAGGGTGGTTGATCTCTAGTTGATTTTTTGACACAAACCTATGAATAGATAATACTCACGTGGTATGAATTATAGAACTTGTTTCTTATGGAGTAATAACCTTATATCATAAAATCATTTTGGATCCAGGAGATACGTATAAATTAGAAAGATGATATGATATAATCAGTGTATTTTTCAAGGAATACTATCCTTAAATGATACTCCATTAACAAAATGTTGGATGTTGTCTTTAGGCAGTCAAAGTTGAAGAAAGTTCTCCATAATTTCATTTGGTCAACCATAGATTCCTTAAGTATACATACCTATGTCGATGTGTTTAATGATTTCTAGTTATGGATATCTTCATTTGAGATAATTTATAGGATGATGATTCTTATAGTGGATATCTAGAGGCTAATTCACTTGTAAAACATAGCAGGAAACATACATTGAGGAATCAACACATGAGGCATAGTAATGATTGAGCCTAAAAACCCAGCTCCATGACATATTGATCATGTATAAGATCTATTCATCAAAAAGATATATGATTCAATTATATTAATTGTTGAAGACACTTGGCTCAGGATTTCATTACACATTTTCATGATTTGGACTATATGATAATGAATGCACCTCCCTGGAAGAGTCAGTTCCATGATCAAAGATCTCTTAAATGTTTCAAGGGGCATCACAAAATTTGTTCGGGATAAAAGTAGAGTTCGATTAAATATTAAATGTGGGAAAGTTAGTGGAGGATAAAACAATGATAATCTACCACCATAACACCATGGTGGCCTATGCCTGGATTAGGGTGTTTTCATTCGAGGTTTTGAGTACATACATCCCATGTAGGGCAGTTTTTATATTGAACATTAGACGATTCACGATATTATCAGTTATTATTATATTTCTTCTTTAGTAATAATAGAAATAGGTGAAATTTATTCTATTATCTCATTATTCATAGTTTGAATAGTATAGCTTCCAGTTGGGGATTTTTTCCTTTCAATTATGGATATAGGTATCTATGGGGAATTATTTTATAGTATTGAATATCTAGCAATACTGAGAAGTATCACTCAGTGAGTAAATTTTCACATGGGACCTCTTGGTCATAACAATGAATCTTTATGATCTCATATTATGTATATATTAGATGTATATGGTTCTGATCATGATTTTATAACATCCTAGATTATTCAGATGCCTATGGACAAATGTGACGAGGTTCACCATTGTGGATGAGAGATATATCAAGGCTGAATCTCAGTGAGTATTGAGAAGGAAGTGTCCCACCATTTACCATTAGTATTGAAGAATTTACGTTAGTGTAACATGATATTAATTATTCTATATTTCTATAAGTATTGGTGGAATTTATGGACACCTTTCTAGAGGATGTTCCAAGACTTCCACCACAATAGTTGGTAATGATATACATCGAATTGAACAAAAATACCATGATGATATATTCCTTAAAATGTCTTATGGCCCCTATCAAGCATTGAGAACTAAGGGTATAGTTAGAAGACATTCAAGAGAAGGGATCTATAAGAGCCAGTGTGTCCCCATAGTTAGTTCCATTTTGTATCATGAAAAATAGGCATTTTACCTTAAAGAATTCCATTGATTATCTATACTGCAACCATGTAGTGATAAAGAAAAAGTACCCCATGTCAAGGATTAACAACTTCTTTGACTATCATCAATGAATGAGGTAGTACAAGATGATCAATCTCAGTTTTATCTTCCACCTGTTGAGGGTTCATGAGGATGATATTTTAAAGAATTTATTCTAATTTATATATGGACAAATTGACTTATTTGTTTCATTCATTATAAAGAAATCCCCAAGAAGGGTTTATGAATTAGATGAATTAGATCATTATTCCATATATAGAAATGTTTTTGGTTATCTTCATGGATGACATAATCATTTTCTTTTCAATAGATTAGGATCATATAGACAATATAAGGAATTTTCAAGGCCTACATTGGGAGAAGTTTCCTTATGGTAAGATATCTAAGTGCCACATATGATTCCCCAATGTTTAATTTAAAATGAATGTCATTTCTTATAATTATATTTCTATGGACATTAAAAATATTTAAATACTAATTTCATGGGAGCCTATCAAGTCTGTGATAATGGTGTGTAGTTTTCTTACCTAGTAAGGGTACTAGAAGACATTTTTTGAACAACTATAAAATATTGAAACCCCACTAATTTCCCTAACATTGAAATGGAAGCCGTTTATCTAATATGAGTAGTGTTAGAGGGAGTTTGAGTTTTTGAGTCTGAGGTAGAATAGTTATCCAATGTTTTGAATGTAGGAGGTGGGAACATAGTACATTGTTTTATGAGATACATCTAGATATAACCATAACTACGTATTGATGAAGATGAATGTAAGGATTTCATCTGGTCTTACATTGTTCGGACCCAACATGTATAACTAAAAGACTCGTGAACTATAAATCTCACCAGTAGTCTTCACTCTGATGATTTGGTGATACTATCTTTTGTGATATCACTTTTTAATATATTCCTAACACCAGAGTCTTATGTATATCATCAAATAGAGAGATCTAAACCTTTGGATGATGAGTTGTTAGGATTTCTTATAATATGACAACAATATCATTTATAATTTTGGGAAGGGAAACATGGTGGAAAATTCCCTTAGCACGATCTCTTTTTCACACTAGGAGGATGAGTAATCTTAGTATTTTTCTTCATTTGAAAAGACCATGTGAGCGGAAGGGTTTATATTTTCTTTAATTGATGGAATTGAATCATCTTCTCATTCAATATGTTAGGAATGTCCTTTTTTTGGTATCAACTATAAGGTTCCTCTTGTGTATAGTTTTTCAAGCGATGCATAAGTTGAATTCTATAAAGGATGCATGCACATTATTCATTTATAGTGACATTTGGTGGTTCATTGCATGATGTGAGAGGAGGAGAAGAGGGAGTTTCCTATTTCTTCATTAGCTATAAACCCCATAGTGGAGAATATATATAGGGACATTAATGGTATGTTTTAGTGGACTATAAGAGGTAGATGGTCACTAATTTAATCTCTCAAGATCTCACATTTTAGAAGATTAACTAGGTAATATATCATGGTTTTTTGGAATGATAATGATGGATATCAGGTGATAATTTATAGATATGGGATCAAATAGCAACAATAGGCGATGATATGCTCACATGATTCCCACCATATTTCTTGGATACTCAGAAATCTATTTTCTAACAATTAGATACTATGAAAAAATGAACAATGGGTTTTTTATTTAATCGCAAGAAATAAACTAGTGATATTTTTATAGAAAATTGCATTAAGGATCACATAACATGTGGCTATACCCAAATACTATTTGAATATACCCATGTAGCCATGATTTTTGAGTGCTTCATAATCACATGACCCCATGAAGGATGACATTCCATGCACTCTAGGTGTACGCATGCATGTGATAACACCTTGAAAAATCCAGGTACTCGGTCACAACCTGAACAACATGGTCGCGACTTGGAGCACACGAGTAGACCCAAAAAAAGATCCATTCCACATGACACCTATATGTTCTATTTTTATGGAAATTTATTCAAATTTGTGTTTATATTAGAGAATGATCAGGCATCTTTGTGGGATCACATGTTTTTTGGACCCCCATATACATCATGTGTGCCCATTATAGACTTATTCATCTTGTACATCATTTGTTTAGATGCAGATTTTGGCTTGTGATTAGCTTATATAGAGTAATTTTTATCATAGAACGTGATGGTTTTATTCATTGAGGAATAAGATATATGATGTGAGTTATTATATGGATGATGGTTCTTTAATATATTATCGATAATAGAAGTGATCAGGGTCGGATCTTTAGATATTTTTCTGGGAAGGTACCCCCTATCACACAATGGTGTAGGTTCCCCATTATCTTTACATAAATAGTGATGATACACCAATATAATAAGAAATGGTCCATTATCTATAGAGGGGTACTCCATTATCACTGTGACTTGGAGGTGCATGGTTATTCTGCTAGTGTTGTGGTTCGCATGATTGTGGAGAATAGTATTATGAATATAGCCCCAATAATCAGAATTTAGTGAGCTTATAGATGAAACTGAGAATCAGTAATTGACTATTAGATATAACACTTGACTCATATACTTAGGATATTCAGTGTGATGGAGATACCCTTTCCCTCTTGTCTAGTTTTATATATGAGTATATATGTATTGGGATTATGTTTCCCTCCAGCTAGGGGTTGATATGTCATTTTTTATACCTTCGTACAACTATTTTTATTTTTAGGTGTCTTACAAGGTAATCATACACCTAACCATTCATGGTTGTTTCTAATATATTTCATGTAATATGAAGGTGATAAAAAATCATTCATGAAATTGGTATAACATAAGGATACGTTTGATAATTAAACATGTACTGTGTATTGGACTTGAAGATTAGGAGTTGAGATCTCTCAAATAAAACTTATTCCAAATTTTGATAAGTTACTACTGAATTTCTAGTTGGCTATGTATTTTTCCCCAATTATATATATATATATATATATATATTTATACTCTGTTCTATTTCTTTCGACATTGTAGCATGCATGTATAATCTCTAGATGTTAATATATTTTATATTCATCTTCACTTTTTCTGGGAGATAGTTTTCTATGATAATACTGGTACATTAGGAAATAAAATACCATTTTATTTATTAGTTCTTGGATATATTATAAAACAATTAGATTTTGGAGATGGTCTTGGGGTTGTTATGACTTGACCTTCTGATGGTCATAAATTCCCTGATAGTTTGCATCTCGATATTTTCACATGAGTTTTCAAATGTACCCTTATAAATCACTCTATTAAATGTGTTTTATAAGTCAATCTAGATCTAATGAATTGGGAGTACAAAATCCTTTATAACAATCCATTTTGAATCATAAAAATAGGAGATTATAAGTGATCAAAAACCATTTAAATATTTTAATGATTTTATAAAAGAGTTTTAACAAAAATTAGAGAAAGACCATAGTTAATCGTGTTCGGAATAATGTCTTCCTCGCATCACCATAGAATGTGTTCCTGAAATTTTTAATGAAGGGTAAACTGATTCAAACTTACATTTGATCATTTTACTTTATGATGATAATTATATAATTTTATATCAGTTGGAATTACCTAAAAATATATATAATTTCATTGGAATATTCAATGGGTATCTATTAATATAGTATATATTAGACATGATATATATACTAGACCTAAATATTATTCAATTATAATCTTACCTATTTTATGAAGAATATACTATATAGATTATTGATGAAAGGGAACAATTTTTAATGAAAATGATAAAAAGACACATGAATGTCATGTGGAGAAATAAAATATTAAATTAAGTACCCTCGTATCTTAACGAAGTGATAAAGGTGAAATAAACCGATTTATTTTATATAGGGGAAAATTTTAGAAGTGGAAATTTTGTATGTAGGAAAATGTAATTGGAAAAAAAAATTGTACTAAATGATTTCATTTTTCATAATTACAATATCATTGTGTTTTATAATTGATCCACATACATATAAATTTACATTTAATTACATATCATGAATTGATATTGATTATAATAACAAGAAATAATATATTGAGAAAATGAAAAATAATAATGTATATATTAATGTAAACTCTATTTGCATTAATTCTTATATAATGATAACACATGCTAAAAAAATAGTAAAATGAAGTAGTAGGGTTATGAAAATGATAGTCATTATGAATGTATTTTTATAATAATTATATGTAATTTATAGAATGATGAAGTATGAGAATAGTGAATATCCTAAATAGTGTTTATTGTGAAATGTTATAGTTGGGAGAGGGTTGATACAAAAATTTTTATCAATTTTATTGTTGACAATTAGACCGTTGGTCAATATGACTATTGATCAATATGACCCATAAGCATTATGACCAATGAAATTACATTATATAATAGGAAATTATGATGTGCAATTAATGTATAATAGAGTAATGATGGATTTAAAAAGAAGGGGAATTAATTTCGAAATCATCTATCATAAAATAGTAGGGGGAAGAGTCGGTAGTGTTTTCCCTAGACCAAACCCAAGTAGAAAATATAAAACTATTTCCTAAGTATAATAGAGTATTGTATAAGTACAAGTTAGTGGAAATAACCACCAGATCAATGATAGTTGATTGAACTCGTGATAGGTCAAGTTTCATACACCTTACCATTATGCAATATTCCAATAGAATATGTACTTATGTATTTAAACAATAATACAATTAAAGTGAAATGTTTTTCATTGAAATAAAAGTCTTCTTTCTTCAATCACAGTTTAATTATTATTTTATATTATAAATTTACCTAAATACTAGATGAATTTTATAATCTGAGTTTTGGATATTCTGAAAACATAGTTATATATATATATATTCAATTAAATTTTTTAATAAATGATACAATCAAAAAATATTGTAATAAAATAATATTTTAAAAAATATACATTATAATGAATTCTATAATGTTTTATATAATGTTGTAATAGCCAGAACGATGAGTATGTTAAAAAATATATATTTCTCAACAAATAGACATATTTATTTTAATGTTAATATTTTAATATATCAATTTCTAAAACAATAATTTTTATATTTTAGATTAGCATGTTGAAATTATGTTATGTTTAATTGATTAAATTTTTTTGAAATACATTTCTTCAATGATTACTAATTTTACGATTTTATGCTTGTAGTATGTTTTTTGACATTTTATTTATATAAAAATGACATAATAATTAAAATAAATGAATACATAAAAAATAAGTTATTTTATTAAAATAATTTATTTTAATATAATAATTTTTGTTCAAGCCTATATATAAATTTATAAAGTATAAAATTGAAATTATGCTTTTTCTAAATAATATTATGCAAAATAGTTATTTTAATGTTATTAATGTAATATAAAAATTAAGATTTTGTTTATAAAATTTGTCATTTTAATATAACATGAATTAATAGTCAAAAATCCTTATCTGAAATAAATTTATGCCAATTATTTTCCATTTTTCCTAGTATAGATTACTAAAGAAAAAGTTTGGAAATTAATAAAAACTACTCTTTATTTTTCTATAAAATCACTAATCTCTACCTCATTTGGATCAATAAAAATAAATTTGTAATTATTTTCCATCAATTTCACCTCACTATAACCTTTCAAATGGTTCTGTATGTTTTAAGGAACTCTCTTTATGTTTTAAGAATCTATCTCACAATATATGTGATTATATTCCTTTATTATTTAATCTATGTAATTTTATTACATTTAGTCATTAAATTTCAATGTTATTTGGTTCACATGAACATTTTATCATTCTATAATTCCCAAAATATTGTTATAGAATTGTGATAATTCCAATCACACACATTAATCACATACCATAAACCACTTTGCATGCCAATTGAGCATAAAATACAATTATTAAATTTCATATTAATCCCTTTTATGTTATGAACGCCAAACATATTTTAATTGAATGGAATTAGTATAACTGTAATTACACATTATTTATTTGTAGTTAACATATATGAAACATGATTTCCATTTTTGTGGGTTAGAAATTATGAAACATTGATGGCATTAAATACTTATATACATCGATATTTTATATGACAATTTTCCATTATCCTATATGGATTATTGATGAAATGTTTGTCTTTGATCAATTATCCGTAGATAAATTAAGTAATATAAATGGTGTTCCCTAATATTGATAAGATACAATGGGTAAATACTTACTGTCTAGAGAATAATTATTTTGGAGACATTGGTGAATAACCATAGTAATATTTTTTATAAATAATTCGTTTTTTCCATTGTAAAATGATTATTACTATCAAATTTTTATGTTCTTTCCAAATTATTTATTTTTATATCATTATTTTTTAATCTTATTACACATTTTATATCTATCAAAATCAATCATGTTCTATTTCCATTGATTATCCCTTTCTGGGATTTACACTCCCTATTTATAATAATGTTAGTCCGCATAAAATCAAATCTATTGTGGTGAAATATGATGGCATAATAAATCTTAATTTCATGAGATTTAGATAACATTTATGATTATTTTTCTTTTGTATAATTCTTAAAATATATACCTAGTTTCGAAGATACTAATCTTCAAAATGTCCTTCAAATTTATTAATGTATCATTTTTTGAAGGAAATATGTATTAAAACATTTCTCCAATTGAATTTTTTTATATCTCCTTATAATGACCTATATAGAAGTATTTAAACATCTTCCATGTGATTTGAGAATTTATTTGAATGAAATAAATTAGACCTAGAACTAGCTAGGGAAATAGAATATAAAAATATAATAATGTACTTTAACATTAACAGCGGTTATTATTGAATATTTTTTCTATTTAATCTCTATAAAGTTAATTATATGTTCAATTAATCCCATTTAATGAAGTAAATACAAAGAACTTCACCTGTAATAAACTAATAGTTGTTACCATCAGAGAAAAGTCATTATAATGTTAATCAATCGGTAGAGATTCCAGAACAAAGGGACAATGTCCAGTTGAACAAGGCCACTCACCTGGTCAATGTATTGTGGACATAGGTAAAATTGACAAAGATATGTGGGAAGCTAAGGATGTGATTTGACAGAGTTATCATTGATCCATTATATCAATGTCATGGATTTTCAAGGGATAAATTCATGTAAGGTGTGTATAATTTAACACCGTATTATTTTAGAATATAAGTGTTATTCAAATTGATCAATAAATTTATTTATATAAAACATTAATAATTGAAAAAAAGAATACTAAAATATTATATTATATATGATCCTGTTTTTGGATTAGAAACTATTAATATGTTTAACAAAATTATGAAATAAATTAAAAAAAATATTTATTTAATAAAATATTTATTGAACAGTTCCAAGGAAATTGATCGGTCAATATGAAAGCATAAAAATGAAATCATTAAATGATAATTTTACTATTTTATAATATATTTAATTATGAATTGAGATCCGTAATGAAAAAATGATTTTGATGAAATATTTTTTTAATGAATTAATAATAATTCAGATATTGGTTATCAATCAAATAAAATAATGACAAAATTATTTGAAGGTATAAAATGAAATTTTCATAAAACAATTAATTAGTTAGTAATAAAAATCTATTTTCATAAATTAATATAACCTCAATTGATGGATTATATTAATGTGTATATGATATATTCATTTAAATTAATATTCAAGCTTATAATTAAGATTAATAAGAAATTAATTTGAGTTAGATAATTATTTGTGTGAAATATAATTTTTTTAATAATTTTCTTTCATATCATTGTATTTGATTATTTTATAATAATCCCCACCTCATAGGGGTTAAATTTGAAATATTTTTCCATATTTTAAAACAAAATATAAAAATTTCTATATATTTCAATTTCATTTTTTTCTTAATGACTAGTTAATGATGTAAGAATTCATTAATATGGTAATGATAGAAGGGTTTAATGATGGGTTAAATGAAACAGAATAGGTTACAATTACCTAAAAACGACAATAAATTATTATTTTTGAATGTACACAATCACTATATCCTTTTATCTACAATATTTCTACAATTTAGAATCATATCACAATGAATTTTACCATATATTTTTTAATGTTTAGAATAATTATATGTGTTCTTTTCCACACACATATAAAATATAAACTAAACTCTTATAATATTTTTTTTTTAATATCACTAATATATTTCTATCCCCATTTTTTATATTTTGGTCTTAGATGACCTTCTAAAGGGTCATTAAGAAGAAATATAATGGTGGTTTTGAAAGAAGAAAAAAATGTACTCACTGAA
Organism: Viscum album; assembly: GCA_963277665.1. Classification (NCBI taxonomy): domain Eukaryota; kingdom Viridiplantae; phylum Streptophyta; class Magnoliopsida; order Santalales; family Viscaceae; genus Viscum; species Viscum album. The sequence continues at coordinate 1,358,715,018 of OY728119.1, read as the reverse complement.
TATATGTATACTTATTTCATATAATTTATCCTTAAAACTTGTATTTTGATACTAACATAATGATAACATTGACTTTAATATAATAATTGTTTATTTTATAAGTATAACCATTTTATATGCCATTTATTTCAAAAGGAAAATTAAAACAACACATGTGTGTATATATAGACTAGAACTTCCATGGAGTGATGTGTTTAAGTTTTATCACCATATACCATGAATGGTTATATAATATAATTATAATATATATATTTATTTATTTATTATAACATATTAATGATTTTTTTAAAGATGATATATTTACTATCTTGATACATTTTCATTCGTAGGAAAATCATAATGTCACTCATTTGTATGTGTGGATTGCCACCTCAATGAAGTGATGCAATTAATTTTTAATACACCCTTAAAATTTATGGTAATAAAGATAGATTAAATGGATATATATTATATTTATTATGATATTATAAATTCCAATGGATTAATTATTATTTAACTGACTTTTTTTCAATCCATATAAATTTTAAAATGGCACTCGTAAAACGTATAGACTAATATATCTATGATGTGATGTAGTTAATTTTTAATCAATGAACTATATGGATGTTAATAAAACAATATATAATAAAAAAATATTATATTTTTATTTATTTCATGTTGTGTAGATGTTTAATTATTTACCAAGGTTTGTGGACAAGAATCTCCATACAAAAACATGTTTGGAGAATTGTCCAGTTTTCAACCAAATATTTATTTTAATGATGAAATATTAATAAAAGTGTAATTCATAATTATAATGATGTTATATATTGTGTTATATATATGATTTTTTTTAAAGAATAAATTTCTTATATTCATATGTTTCTTATTGTGGATTTGAATAAATGTGATGAAAGATGTGATATGAGGTAACATTATCTCATCATAATTTTATTTATATGAGGCATAAGAAATAATCACCATATATTTATTTCATATGATGTATATATTTCTAAATAATATAATTTATTTAGATTCTTATTTAATGTTATGGTAATTCCAAAAAATCTATGGGTTTTTTCATTTAGGAGTTTTTGATTATCCTATATTATAACGATTATTCGATTCAATATTTTTTTCTAAGACATCACTCATATTATGAACTTATATCTGTTTATATAGTATATAAACGAGCCCTTTTATATGTTATATTATGAAATTATGTGTATCTATATAATTTAAATTTTTATTTAATGTTATTTTGTTTAAGTGGATATTTTTAAACAGATACAAAACATGTAAGGGTTTATGTTAAAATCTCATTCTTTTTTTTAGATTTTATATGTTATGATTGAATTTAAGAAAATCCAATATTTTTAACTTTTAAATTCGATATATTTTATTCACAGAAATTTATTTATAGTATTTTTTTCATTTTTTCATTCATTATCATATCCTTAGTCAGTTATATGATCATGAAAATTGTTTTAGGAAAAGATGACATGATTATAATTTATAGTCAAAAATATTTACCTTTCACGTCCATGTATTCAAATTGATTTTTGTATGTCATTATTTGCCTTAAAAAATTTGAATTCTATTTTTAAAATATCTATAAATTAAGTTATAATGGTTTAGAAAGGAATAATTTTAATATTTTATATACTTGAAATAATTTATATTATTTAAAAAAGTAGGAATAGAATATTTACTTTAACATTTATTGAATTAATGAATTTTCCTTATTTAATGAATGTAAATTAATCTAATCATACATTATGGGTTTCATTTAAAATTTTATAAATAAAATTCTGTTTTCAATATTTTATATTTTTTATGATATTAATGAAAAATGATGTTTCCTTGATTTTGATGAAATGATAAGTTGACCTTAAAATGTTATTTTTCATTTATGGAAACATTATTTCATATATATTATGATCTTATGGGGATATGTCCAATTGATATCATCCGTATTTTTTTACTAGATTTATTTTTATAGGATGATGTATTATTTATGAAAATAGTTTCATTTTCATGGGATATTCTATGATGAAATTTTGTAAATGTTATAGATGATTATAATTGTATGATGGATTGGATTGTTATTATGTATTCCTTAAATTTATTGGTTATAAAATGATATATCATGACATATTTTTAAATATAATGGGGAGTGAACATAGTTTTAGTAATGGATTGTTTTTACTATAGTAGTTTTGGTACTGATCTATTACTAAGAAAACTGTGGGAATGGGGAATGAACCCTATCAACTATGGCAATATAAAAACATCTATGGTATTTAATGTAATATTTTACTAAGTAAATGATGATATATTAATATTTTTGGGTTAAAATTTATTTCATAAACTCAATATATATTCTGTTTGATCATGATTGATTATTGATTACTCCACAAAAAAATTACGTGTGTCTTTTCTTATAACGAATTCATCCATGATTCATTATTAATGATAAGTTATTTATTTTTAATGACATTAATATGTTTTATTAATTTTATCATACACTTATTTTTAACATAGGATCACTTATGATCATTGATCTGTATCTCATATGTTTACCATTACCGAGTAAATGTGCCCTTTTTATCATTCAATTTCTTTATGATAGAAAGAAACATTTTAAATGGGATATTATTTATATGGTTATTGTGTGAGAAGAACATTTTTGGTGTTGTTTAATATCAACCATTAATACATTCATTGTTTATGTACTCCTAAAAGACAAGAAGGATCTATGGTTTCAGGGTATGTTTTATTTGGAGATGTCTTAAAAGTCATCTAGAATGATACAATATATGTATTTGAAATTATTATGTCACCTAATCAATAATGGGAGTGATGTTTTTTGGAATTTATTTTAACTGTTTGGGGAAGGATCATTTTGTCAATAAAGGGAATGAATTTTTTAGAATAGTTAAATTTAATTTAAAAACATGTCAAATTCTCATGCATTTCAGTTTAAATATGAATAAAAACATGGAAATTTAATAGGGAGGGGATTAATAATTCTTTACAAACTCATTTAAAGATTATTTTTGAATAAATTGTTTCCCCCCACAATTTAACACTTTAGCTATCTTAAATATTTATCATGGTGTCTAATTTTTACATAAGAAATGTTTTTATGGAAACAAACAAAATTTCCCCAATCACATATTAAGAAGCTTATGATTTCAAATTTTAAATAAAATTAAAATAATTTAATTTATAAGAGGTGTAAAATTTAAATATACAATAATACATTTATGATATTAAAATAATAACAGAGAGAAAAATATTTTTTTAGAAATATATTTTGATAAACTTATATTGGATTTTGAATTTAATTGATTTAATTTGTTTATTGTTTTTATAATAGAATATTTTTGTTTAAAAAAATGAAAAAAATAATTTTGAATATTCAATTAAATGAAAATGACCAAAAATAGTTTATTATTTTGAAAAATATTTCTTTAAGTCACTAAAGGTCAAACATGTGTTATTAAATTCAGAATAATAATTTTAAATCAATTTTTTCTTAATTCATTGATACATATCTAATAATGATTAAATTTTTATAAATTTTTTGGTCATTATTACATCAATATATAGTCATAAAATTTGAGATTTTGTTAAAAAAATAAATTTTTTAATATTCACCTAAAAATCAGTGAGTTCTCAACATTTCCAATAATTATCATTAATATAATATTTTCATGACATGTCAATAAATTATGTTTTTCAAAAAATCTATATTTAAAATTTATGATTTTAACTATTAAATAGAACTATAGAATGTACTTTAAAATATTTTTATTAATTAATGAGATTTTGAAATATATTATTTTTTTTATATTATATATATACCAAATTATATTATTTTAAATATATTATTTATATATTTTTTATAAAAATTATCAAAATTTTATAATTATATAATTATTTTTTAAAAAATAAAAATATATCGAACATAATATAATTTTTAAAAATTAAATATTGAAGAGAAAAATATTTTATTCTTATTATATACCTACTAATAATTATTGTATTGATATTAGTTGATTTTTATGTAAATATAATAAATATATTTAAATAATAGAATTTATTATTCAGGATTAATTAATTTATATATAAAAATAAAAAATCATTGATGAAATATTACTTTTATATAAAATAATCATCATCAAACATCATTTATCTTAATTTTATGTTATATAAAATTTTAATTTTATTAAAAAATTGATATTAAAATCATTATTGATGTTTTATAATTACATCATATTAAGATAATATGATATATGTTAACCTTTTTATTATTTATGAGAGCATAACATATTTCTATATTATATTTTTATTTCATTATTAAATTTTCAATGTATAATTTTTTTATATTTCATTGTAACACAATGTGTCAATCATATTTATTTGGGTTTATTTATTTCATTAATGTGTGTGAGTCAATATCTTATGCATATTATTCATTTAAATTAAAATTGTTACTAAAATATATGGTTGTTATATTTTCCACCTAAAAAAAATTATGTCCCCATAATTTTAATTTTCGTGTAAGATAAGACATAAATATGTTCATGTATTCCTTTTAAAATATTGATCACTAAGTAAAATAAATTCTTTTTTAAATTTCAAAATCTCAATGTGTAAACATGTCACCTTCATTATTTATCATATTTTATCATAAGGATTATAAATTCTTGATATTATTTTTTTCCATGAACCACGGTGACATCCATTTGAAAATGATTAATGGAAGTGTGAATTAATTATACACATTTGTGGGTTTTGGGCATATAGATTCAAAATAATGTTCCATACATGTTATCTTTAAAACATTCAATCATGATCTTGGTAAGAATCATGGAGACAAAGTTTTTTGTAAATATAGGTAAAAAATATTATAGTTTTTATTCTATGATATATATTTATTGTTTGATGATCACTCACTTATTATAAATTTATAAAGGAATGGAAGACACATTTTTGGGGAATTTTGAAATATTGATAATTTCAAATGTCGTAATTTAAAAGATAGGTAACATTGGAAAATATATTCAATAAATTATGGGTCAAATATTTGTAATCACCATCATAATATATATGAATAAAAATATATTTGGAAGATTGATAAAGAAACATAGATATTACATGAATTCTAAAAAATGTGGAATGGTCATGTGAACTAGATTCATTAATGATGATTTAAATTTAGTTATCATTTCGAGAAAAAGGTGTTTTCCTGAACATTATTAGTCCATCATGATAAGATATTTTTAAATTTTCTAATAAATCATGATAATATGTTGAAATAAATTACATTACTGAATATTAAGATATAAATAATTACCTTCTATTTTAATAAAATTAATAATTGGGCTATCAATTATTTAGAATACTAAAATAGTCGGGAAAAATGAAAATTGAATTATTTAAGGAAATAATGTATAAATGATGTGTATAATCTATCCTATTAATATCTAGGAATAAATATGTTTTATACATGGTAATATTTCTATAAGTTTCTCTAACCCAATAAAATTTTATATTATGGATAAATCCTTAATAATGGTTTTTAATGAGAATGAAACTCACCAATAATTTTTCTAGAGAGTTTCAACCCATGTATAAACATAGTACCAAAATAAATTCTCCATGTATTGATTGAGATAATACCAAAATTATTTTTTTAGAGTCATTAACCTGATATAAATAAGTTTGATATCCTATATCCACATGATTATAGCTACATAGTAATCAAATTTATAATAAACTAAGTGAAAAATTATTTAACAAAATTATTGTATATTATATTTTTTTAGATATATTATTTTTTATCACTACTGTTTTCTAATCATAATCATCCAAAATATCTAAATCTTTATCTAAAACAAACCGAGTCACCCCAAAAATACATCTATAGATAATGTTTTAAAACACATTCATTATTTATTTTATCTAATACAAACAATGAAAACCAAAGATAAACATTCATATATATATATTTCATAATTTTAATAATTTTTCATTAAACCTCACAAGTAATATTAAAATCTTAGGACTCAATAGATTAGTTCCTTTTAAAATAGAATATAGAAACATATTAAGACCCATTAATTTTCTTCAACATATCTTATTAAAAAATCCACATAAGATTTTCGTTTATACATAATCTTATAATTAAATTATTTGGGAAATTGGAAATATATTAATGGAGTGGTCTTAAATTCTTAATAATAGAAAATATTAAAAATTCTTAATAATGGTTATATTATAAAAATTTGAGATAACAAGAATTTTGGAGAAATATATGATTGAAAATATCATAGGATAACATATTATAATCATAATACAAAATTAAACATGGATAATTATGAAATATGAATGTGAGAACATTTAAATTCCATCAATGATGTCATGTAGTAATAAAATGGTTTCGATGGATATATAAATAATCAGGTATCATGGGAGAATAACATAATTATATATAATATCATAGAAATATTGATTATACATGAAGTGATTCACATATTATTAAATATGACACAAAAAAATGTAATATATTGTGAAAAACTAAATCTGGGCCACACATTATAAACCATCCTAATCATGTTCACATATTAAAAATTAGAGAATGAATAATAATTCCCACAAATTAAATTATCACATGATATATAAAATTTTATCTAATAGATTTAACTTATAAATCTAATTCTATGAAATTTTATAATAATTCTTTTTATTATATATTCATAAGAAACATGTGACGCTAATATTAAATAACCAACAAAATATATGTCATTAAATTAAACAATTTAATGAAATTTAAAACTCACAACACCGAGTCTAATTAATCCATAATAAAATATACCATTATGATATTGCCATTAAATTGTAATTTATGATGACAAGTAACTAAATTATTATAATAAAGGATATAATTTTTTTGGATATAAATCAAGAATCATTTAAAATAATAAAAATTATGAAATCAAATATTTATTCTAAAGGAAGTATTAGTCGTGCATAATAGAAATAATTAAATATTAGTTTTCAAAAATATATTAAAAAATAATGGAAATAAAATTATTCAATTTTCAAAGTTTTTAATTGTCTGAACATTTAAATCTTTTTTATATTGAATTATGAAATATAAGTTTTTAATTGTCTGAACATTTTCATTTTAATAACCATATTTTTTCACTCAACAATATTAATTTTATATTAATTATTTCAAATTATGTTAATTTAATTTTAAAAAATGTATAACATATTATGAATCAAAATAATTAATAATTTATTATAAATTCAACTTAATTTTTCACAAAAATAATAGTGAAAATTGTAAAATTAATTTTTCATGGTTATGGTAAAATTTTATTTGACATCAGTTAAACTAAAATGATACGGGTTAAATTGATTGATATAATTGTATAAAATATATTTTTTGGAAATATTGGCAGTTTAACCAGTTTATTTTCTTGAATGGACTATTATTTTATCCTTATGATGTAAAAAACATGGTGGAATTCATTCTTTTCAAAATTACAAAAGTCAAACTCTCCTCACTTTTAATAGGACACTCATATCCTCTCTTTCTCACACCTTCAAAAACCTTTTTTGGACAAAATATTACAAAATTACTTATAAAATACCCTATTATGATCCTATAATCCATATTTTCTTAATAAATTAATCCTAAGAAGGATTTGGTGAAAACCGGTGGAGGTTACCATAGTAAGTGGTAATGTTCTTCAGGGATATTTTTTATTATATTTCACTACCAAAAATAACAACAAGTGATGTTAATGTCTTTTATCAGCTCTAATAAAAATGTGTTGATAAATGGGGTTCTTCTATCAGTGCTAGAAAAAATTCTTGATAAATCTTCCCTTTATTAGTTCTAACAAAAACGTGTAGATAAAAAAACTTTACCATCACTAATAACAGCTCTGATAAAAAAAATTAAAAGAAAAAATTAATAATTTAAATAAAAATATTTTAATCATATTCCAAAATAATTTTTATATTTATAAATTAAATAAAAAATTTATTTTTATTATATTTATGATTTATTTTTGTTTATTATGATTATTAGTTTTAGTTATATCTTTATCATATATTTATTATACTATATGTTTATAAAATTATTTATAAATACATTTCAATATATATGTATATATAAATACTTCTTATATATATATTGAAATTAATTTATGTTTCCAAATGAATGTGTCAATTAATGTATACATTCACATTATCATGAATATATGTTCATTGTTTACCTTAATTTTGGACATATATAATATAGTGTTATATATACGTTTTGTATTCATTCATTTCGAATATATATGAAGCTTTATCTTTTCAAAAATACCTCAAATCATGATAAATATATTTAAATAAACAATGAATGTATTTTAAAATTATATAAAAATAATGTTTAGTTATATATAATTATTTAATTTTTAAATATATTATATATAATTATAATTATATGTTTCAAATTAAATATAAATATTTTTAAATATTTATAAAATAATAAAATAATTTTCTAAATGATAAATATATATTTATGAATAAAATTTGAATATATTTATTTATAAATATATGTCTTTAATGAATATATACAGAAACACTGTCATATATATATATATATATTTAAATACTTATGAAAATAAAAAAAATATAATATTATATTTGTATATATTGATTTATAATTTATACAGTCATAGAAACTCATATATATATTTATTTAAAATTTAAATTATTAAATTATAATAATATACTAATTGTATATAGTTATAAAATTATAAATGTAATAAATATATTGGTTATAATATTATAAATAATTATATGTTTTATTAGTTCTAATTAAAAAGCCTTGATATAACATAAATTTATCAATGATTTTCTAGTGTTGATAAACATCTCCCTTTATCAGCGCAAATTAATTCAATGAAAAAGGCACGTTTATTCAGTGCGTTCAATTGTAGCATGGATAAAACTTATTTTTATTGGTGATGTCATAGATAATGATGATGTATTTTTGGATGGTTTTGGGATGCAATTATAGAAATTATATATATATGATATATGTAACATCCTAACACCCTAATTATCTCTGACAAATTGACATGATTCTATAGATGGTTTCATGTGGAATAATTCACACCATATAGAGGTTCCCAAGAGAATTAAGGATGAAGATGTTTTGAACGTGACTACATGATCACACTATGGGATATTCTATATCAACATTTGTTATATTTTAATCGAAATATAGGTAATTTCCTTCATATATAAGTGTTTTTTATGTAATGGTAAGAATAGTCACACTATGAGGGGAATGTGTAAGAGTTATTCAAGTCATGGGGGGTTTATACATTTTGTTAACTGTCGTAGGAAGACCATTGTGGTTCTACATACATTGTGATTTTAATTCCATATAGGTCATCTTAGTATGAATGATTAAGTATACTTGGAGTCCATATGAAGTCAATATTATAGAGAATGTTGTGTTGTCATATTCTAGTAAAAGGATAATTGGGAGACATTTTACGTAACATGTTTTTTCTACATGAGATATAAAATGTAAGGTTAACAAATACAATCTATAATAAAGAGCATCAAACCATGTAGTAGATTAGGCTTTATCATCTATTTTTAGATGATATTGATAATGAGGTGTTGAAATTGATCATTCCCAAAAGTATTCAAGAGAATATATGGAACACCCAAACACGGTTCAACATGAAATGTAAACCATGTTGTTTCGGTACAAGTCCTAATTTTCATTCCAGATCACCATGGGTTGGAAATAACCATATGGGAATAAACATACATAACATTGGGAATGATTTCACCCTAAATTGATAATAACAAAAATCATGCAAAAAATGTTGTAAATAAGGAACAACACGCCAATAAATTCTGATTCCATTACAATATCCCACTATAAGGACTTATCATCCATGAGATGTGTCTATAGATGTCTATCTCAACAATATTGGGCCATTGAGCCTATATATTAGACTACTGATAACAATATTTTTCTTTAATACGACTATGATTCAGCAAACTCAAAAAATAGGTATTGTCTTTCTTCTCAATACCTTTTCAATCCAATAAATAATTCATAGAATATGTTTCTCAAATATGTATAAATAAAACTAAGTTTTCTTAATTTCCCAAGTGTAAATGTCTAAATAAAACATTATTACGATTTTTCACATGATTCAACCCATCAAAAGTGAGAAACTATTTTACGTCCCAAAACCAGGTTCCCCTAACAATTCAAGACATGCTCTATAGTTTGACATCATTGATTATTTCTTGATATCCCCTAATCAATACCATTACATGATTATATATCTTCTACCAGTGAAACTCATCCACTTATGGGAACACCCAAAATTAACCACCTCTGTCTATGGGTTAGGTTCACCTACAAACAACACCAAATGTTCCCTAAGAAATCACATCACTACCAAAACATAAGCATGAACATATCTCAATTTTATCTTAATATTTACACAAGTAATCATTGCCAAAAACTCCCATACATTCTCACATCACTAAACAAAATTGAATAACTCAAGGACCCATCCACTCACTTAGATATTACTCTTACAGTTTGACTCTCTACATCCACACGTGGGCTTGTTAGTGACCAAAAAATATAATATTTTCATAAACCACAAAAAATGAATATTTAATTAAAAACTACCAGGATAAGATAACACCAAAAATGAATTTAAAAAACTTGTATTTCATCACAACATTACATATCCCTTGATAGGTCATAGATAATTCCATAAATGAAATAATTTTCTAACACACCTACAACAACATGACTTAAAGGGATCTTATTTACCACATTACAAAAACATTTCCCCATGAATACAATAGGGTTTTTAGGTATGAATTATTATGGGTTTTATTGAAAGTAAAAACATTTAATGTAGATATACATCTCATTTTTAATACCTTTGTGTCAATTTAATAATTTTTTATTAGGAACTATTTATAATAATGTTTTTAATAGTAATCTAATCACTATAAAAATAATTAAAATATAATTTTCACATTAATAATCTAAAACATTTTGGTGAAAGGTATTTATTTTCAAATATATTTATTGTCTTAATATTGTTTTCAATGTAGTGATATATTAGTCACAATTTATATGTTATTATTATATGATTTATTTTAAAAAATGAGAATTATTATATTTTATATTTTCTTATGTTCGTGTTATGTGATTTTTTTAAATAATTTAAGGTAACAAATATTTATCAATTTCATGCATTCTTCACACTCTTTCTCCTTTATCTCCCCCATACCTCTTATCTTATCTATTTCCCATATATTTTTACTTCTCCTAGGAACTATAATTCATTGATCATGAGGATTTATGGCATTAGGTTTGTTGAGTGTTTTCCATGAAAGGTGACATGTTGTGTATTGGTTACCATTTGGACTTAAGTAGGTGTTTAACTTCTCGTCCATTATATGATAATTCATATAATGTGTATAATTTATAATTTTATTTTCAATTAATCTATAGTAATGTATAGATTCATGGGATAAATTATAAATTTCATTCTTAAATTCTAGGCTTGGAATATGGGGTTTTTCATTATAATTTCATGTATAATTTGTTAATTTGATTATTTATCATATAAAGAATATTTGAAAAGGTTTATAGGGTCATTTAAATGTTTTTATGTAAATTTAGACCTTCTTACTTTATTGTTTTTCAAAATAATTTTCTATTAGATTGGTGAATTTTTTATAAAAGAAAATTGATTTTTTAAATATCTTTTAAAATCATTGAAATAATGTGACTTTAAAGAAGGGGTGTGAGACTCTACATACCATGCTGGTTTTCATATGAAGACCGATTATTCACTTTAAAAAGTAAATAAAATATTTATCATGTGACCCTAAATAATTTATCCTATAATTGTTTCACTAGTTATGAGTTATTGATTATTTATATGATGTATTTATGATTCGAAATAGGGATGATATATGTGATTGTGTTGGAGGGTAGGTGTGATGTATTTTTGGTAATTATTTTTAAATATTTTTCACCTCTATTGTAGTTTGATTATTTTAAATTGGGTGTCTTTTTTGTAGGACATGAGTCATGCTACCCTAGTTTGTACACACACTTATATAGTCTAAGAGTTGTGTTTAAGAAAAGGATAGTGGGAAAGATCTATTATGATGAGTTAAGTATGGTTTAATTGGGTGGATCATGTTAATTTTTTATGAAACATATATCATATGTTGGTTTATATATTTATATTTCCATTTTGGATGGTCATACAATAATACCTAGGGTATATCCAAGTACATTTTTCCCTTGATCAGTGATTCAATATAGAGTATTAAATTATTATATGGATTATGGGCCCTAATTCTTGTTTTATTAGTGTGACCGTTAATATATTTTCTTTACTATTATATTATTCCTTGACCACATGGTTCCATACATCATTGTGAATTTTTATTCTCTTGTTCGTATGGATTATTTAGGAGATAATGAATGATTTATTTTAAAGTGGAAAACAAATTTATGTATTAAGAGGTGCGTAATAACTATATTTCCCACCCATGAATTGGGTAAAAGATTATATATTATTAGATATAAATTATATCAAAATATGATACTATGTCTATAGGTTCAGAAATGTTGTTTTTGACTGCATTATGCACTACTCATAATAATACATGTGAACAAGTTAGAAATTGTTTATGTCCATAGGTTAGTGAAATGGTGTTAATATCCAATCCTTAATTTAAATGTGAATATGTTTTTGAGTAGCATGTGGGTGGTCAGAACACCGGAAAAGGAGTTCACCATCCAGTGATGGGTTGGACAATCCATAAGATTTATGGGAGGTATATCAAAACTATTGATCAAATATAAATTGGGGGTGTAATGAATCATATATGGTGTGCGATCCTCAATGAGTTGCATTGGCTAGATAGAGGAAAGTGGCAATGACATTTAGTTATTTTGTTAGGGGTTCACTTTTAAAATGAATCAAGTGTTTTGAAATGTTTCATAAAAATTCCTATCTGTTGATTGGATCTAATTGGATAATATTAGAATGGTCTTGTTATTTTAAAGAGTAATTTCTGTAAATGGATAATTTTTTAATGTGACATCATCTGTGATTATATATATATTTTTCAATGGAAATTTAAAGTCTATAAATTTTTTATCCTTGGATAATTTATATATCAACATTTTTGTATTTATTTTGTTAAATATTTACAACCCAGAATACAATATTATGGATATGAATAATTAATGGATGGATTTCAATCATCTAAAAAATTGAGTATGTTGATGGATTGAAAGTGATTATCATGATTTTAAAAGATCATGCATATTATCCTTCCCAATTCCTTGGTATTTTTTTACGTTGTTGTTATTCAATACAAGTTAATCTAGAAGAGTTGGAAGAACAGTTGATTTGTTACAGAATAAATTGATGTTATAAATGTTTGAATAAACACATGGAAAATGAGAATGAATCTAGTGATTGGGATAAAATAGTTTTTCAATGATCATTTGATAGATTACAAGCATGAAAATTAAAGAAGAATGTATCGAGGATTTTATTACAAATGTACATGATGACGAAGATCTTATTAATACAATGACTAGGATAGTTGAAGATGAACTTCATGATTTCACATCACATTTTTAGGAGTAAAAGAGTTTTGAAAAGGAGATATTTTAGGATGGTTCCAATAAATATACATAATTGTTATCCATACTAAAGCTGTATAACTTAAAAGCAGAAAATGGATGGAGTGACTCCATTTTTATGGAATTACTTAATCTATTGAATTACATTATCATAAATTATAATGAGCTATTAAGTTGGACATATGATTCAAAAATAATGTTATGCTCTATGTTTGTGATTATAAAAAATTACACGCCACCCGAAATTACTATATACTATTTCTCAAGGACCACAAATCACATAGAGAATACTCAAAGTGTAGTTCTTCTTGATACAAGAATAATGAGTCAAGCACTACGAAATTTTCATGGTAATTTTAAATCATTATATGGTTTATGTACCTATATGGAAGTGAGGATACTAGACACCAATTGATATAGAATTATGATAGAATAAATAAATATGGAAAATAATGGAATTTGTTAGACTCTTTTCAGTTGAAGAGAATTGATCATGAATAACCTGACATTATAAATGAGTTTAGAAACCTTCATTTTGTGTTATCTAAAAATGGAGTGAATCCTTTTGGTTTTCAAAGCATAACTCACCATATAGGGATGATTATATTGGAAAATTATAACTTTCCACCATGGTTATGCAAGAAATTAAAACATATCATGTTTTCTATTCTTATATTAGGACCAAATTAATTGGGTAATGATATTGATGTTTATTTGGCTCCATTGATCATGGATTTAAAATTATGGGGATTTTCATGTGTTAATATGTATGGTTCATACATAGATGAATATTTCACATTTAGATCCATGTTGTATGTCTTGATAAATGAATTTCTTGCTTATGGAAATTATCTAGGATATATCAATAAAGGAACTCTTGGGTGTCTCGTCTGCAAATAAGGTACATAATTAATGAGGTCGATACATTCATCGAAAACTGTGTTTCTAAGAAATCATAAATTTCTACACCAATGGAATAAATACGAATATTGGATAACATCATTACATGGATGTTTAGAAGAACATACACCACCGTATCCACTAATATGTGATAAAATGTTTGATAAAGGTAATTATGTGGACACTACTTTTAGTAAACCATTTCAAAAAAAACCTTATGAAAAATAGTTGGAAAAAGAAATATTTTTTAAATTACCATACTAGAATTGTAGGTGCATTAGAAATTTTAATTATTTTCTTTAATTTTTTTAAAAAATAATATTTATTTTCAATGGTACGTTACTAAATTCACATGGACAAACAACGAATAGAATTTTGTCTTGGTTGGAAAAGGATGGAATGAGATTATGAGAATTGTTTACACCAGTAAAGGGTGAAAAATAATATTTCTTCTATCCACTTCTTACACTAATTTAAGGAAGCTAAGAAATCATTTTTTCAACTTCTTTAATTATGTAATGGTCTCATAGGGTTATTCATTGAATATCAAGAACATCATGTTAATACATGTTTAAAAGTTAATTTTTTTTAAATCATATGATTTCTATGTTTTTATGAAACATCTAATTCATATAGTTTTATTTGGAATTTTTTCCAACAATTTCCATCACACATTAACTAATCTATGTTACATCTTCAATGTTTTATGTATCAATGTTATAGACCTAGTGAAATTATCAACTATGGAAAGATAAATTGTCTTTATATTATGGGAATTGGAATTGTTTTTCCATCCAGAATTCTTTAATAAGATGGGTCATTTTATTTTTCATTTGGTGAGAGATAATATTTTTGTTTATCTAGTTCCCTATAGATGGATGTACCCCATTAAATGGTATATGAATATTTTGAATGCCTATATCAAAAATCGAATTCAGCTAGATGGTTTTATTTTGATGTGATATATTGTTAAAGAAGACATTTAATTATATACCGATTACTTGTATGATGTGCAGTGAATTGGTCTAACAGAATCTCATCACACTAGGTGACTTGCGGCTGAAGAAATTTATGAAATGATGTCACCAAAATTATTATTACAGGACTGTGGAAGGGTAACCTTTATGTTTTTCATAACACTTTGGACGTTGAACCCTATGTTGAAACCCAAAAATAAATTCTTATTAATTAGAATACATCAAGGGATAACAAATGAATATCAAATAAACATAATAGAAAGTTTATAAGATTGGATTGAGACTATAATTATAAGGATTCGAATGAAAATATATAATTAATTTTAGAATGACTTTTATGGATAGTTGTAGGCCTGAGTGTGTATGTATTATCATACAATGATAATGTAAGTAATGGTTATACATTCTATACTAATGAACTTGAGGAAGATAGTAACCGACATAATAGTTGAGTGACACTTGTGGATGAAGGGGTTCATGTTTCTAGTGAAAAAGAAAGTTATCTAAGTTACACAAATTTTTCATATTTTGGCATCCTCAAAAAAATATGGGAGTTGGATTATATGACATTCCGAGTGATGATTTTTCAATGTAAGTGGGTTAAAGACATAAATATTTTTAAAATAGATGATATGGGATTTGTGAAAGCTTATTTTAGTATGGAAGTGTACAAATACAATCTGTTTATAGTGGCTTTACAGGCATTACAGGTTTTTTTTGGTCTAGATCCTGGAAACCAAAATTAGACAATTATTCTATTATCGAGAAAACCCACTTGCGATTTAAATAAAATTTAGTGGAGGATAACCCTTTCATCAGGATGTCACAATAATTTCATATTGGTCTCAGTGTAAACATTGTTTTTAATGATATAGGATACCATAATGAAGCGATTTTGATAGTCAATAAAGGGGTCAAATCCCCTCAACCATAAAAAAGAGTATAATAATCATGTATATATTTTATTCTAATATACATCATGTTACTTTATATTACTATCTGTTAACTACTTCTTTTATGCTATCTAAAATAAATGTTCAACAACTTTTAAGATAATGAAATAATGAAATGATGATGCTTCCAATCCCCATGCACAACAGGTTTCTCAACCTCCTACAGCTCATAGTGAAGATAAACAATAGGTTTCTCAACCTATTTTTTTATGTTAATATCTATTCGTTAATGTTTTTATGTTATCTAAATTAAATATTAAAACACCTTTTCAGATAATCACGTATTCACATGATGATATTCCAAATCCCCAGACACAACATGTTTCTCAACCTATTACAGCTCACAGTATAGACGAACAACATGTTTCTCAACATATTAATTCACCCAATGCATAGGTTCAACCACCATTTTCACATGATGATGCTTGTCCTTCGGAGCAGGAAGAACATATTGATGACATTGGATCTGTGGAAATGAAATGTAATGAAACACCAGTGATTCAGAAAAAATAGGTTCACTTTAGATTGACAGTATTAGAAAAAAACATTGAGGGTAAAAATAATGGCATTAAATACCAGATTTGATGGAATAATCAGGGCTAAAATTTTAACCCCAGAAGGCCATGTTCCATTGTTACATTTTAATTATCCCTAGGAAATATGTGGATATTGATGTAACTTCATGGAACCATGTTGTGGATGAGATTAAGTCACTGACGTGGGAAGATATTATAGTAACATTATGATATCATGTTTTTAATTTACAAAAATTAATTAATTAAACATTGACTTACACTTTATCATCTCTTGAAAAATATAGTTATAGTAGATGACTGACAGAATGAAATTTTCATAAGATTTATTGGAAGGATTCATAGGATTTTTTAGACACTTTTAACGAAATATCAACTTAATGATGCGGAAAGAGATCATAGAAATACACCCAGCTATTTTGTAATACGTTGTTTGATAGTAATTTTTTTCATCACTTGGATTGACAATATTTTATTTATGAAACATCAACTGAGCACTGATAATAAAAATCAAAGCCAACATTCCCCTTCCATAAATTATAGATGGGGTACACATCCCTTGAAAAAAAATTGGTACATATTTTAAATCTTCTAAAATAATTTTATGTGATGTAAAAACACTAAAACATTGTACCTTTGTTTATATATAGCTTGAGGACTAAAAGTCCAGAACCACTTCCATGCCAAACCATTTGATATGGAAGTTGTCATGTGTAACTAAATACGGAAAACTAATGATGAAAACACACAAAAAGTGTAGATAACATGTATTAGTATGACATAATAATTTTTTTGTTAATCTCTATTACATAACAATGATTACTTATTTTCCTATATTTTATATCCGATATAGTAACAATAATTAACAACTTCAACACCAGATGTAGACATACTTTTAGTGTTCTTAAAGAAGCCAAAACAATATGGTTGTGTCAGAGGTGTGAGTCTTTGGGTGACACCTCAATCATATTTTGAGAAAAATAAGACGAGGATCAATCAGTGGAAATGAAATATATGACAAAAACATTACATATGTTTCATGAATACATATAATACCATATAGAGGTGATAGAATGTTTTATGGGGGAGGAAAAGAGAAGAAACAACTCAAGAAAATCACGTGCACGAAGATCCTGCACTCACCCACACCGATTTTGAGGTGAGTCATTCCACAAAAAAACAATACTTAACTGAGGTAGTACATTTTCTAATAATTGTTTCTATGAGATGTGAACTAGATTAAACTATACAATGATACCTTTCCTTTATTGATAATTTATTGGGTGAAAATGATTGTGATTCATATCTTTCAACACCCATCATTCACCTTGTAGCGAGGGCCACAAGTTCTTATCCAGGATGACATGTTACACAATATAACACTTTTGAAAGATCATGTCAGAGTGTCAATTACTAAATCCCTAGAGATGAGTTCCAAGAAAACTATTCCAATTAATGGTGCATATATTCATATGGTCGAACAATATTTTTGAATATTTATCACATGGTCGTCACATCTTGTAAAAAATCATGTCGAAAATGAGGTATTCATTTCCAATTAAATTTTCACGCTATACCTTAAACATTTAATGAAACAAGGTCTAAACTGATTTATGTTATTACAGATTGAAAAAGGGTATGGGTGAAATTAAATACCGGTTCAAAACCTTCTCAAGGATCAACCAACTAATCATAATGATCTACGCAATGCACCTTAACCACCCAGTTCTATATCAATATTTATAATAATTGGATCCTCATTTGGATACGATGTTGAAATATGGTCGTAATCACATAATTGATTTTGATTCAAATATGTATAGAGGGGAAGATCGAGACTTCATTGGTGTTGAGAGTACAACTGTAATCCTTGACTATGATTGGTTAGGCGAATCGGTTGTAAATGTTTACACGAAATATTTTTTCTTGATTTGATTTTCCAAAAGATTATATACAATGATAATTATGAAAAAATAAATTTCATATTTTTTTCAGGATTATATATGAAAAAAATTTAATGTATTTCCCCATCAACAAAAATTTGGACTCATTAGACCTCACATCTCCATTATAGAGCAAGATGACATAACATCCAAGACAGATGGTGAAATAGTGGTAGGACTACCCAAATAATTTAACAGGAAAAATATGGATGATAAAATCTTCATAAAAACAATGATGTAGAGGCAAAACTCAACAATTTAATAATATCATATTTATTTTATTTTATTTTATTAATTATATTTTTTGTTCATATTAGGTAGCATGGAATTATCATTGCAGTCAATTTGGATACTCTAAATATTTATTTCTTGATTCAATTCACGGATATCCAACCAACTGATCACAAATGATGTCATTTGCCAATTTATAATAATGTATATCAAAAAATTAACAAAAAACATCCAATTATATATTTTATACTATCTTTTAATGAGGATTATATTATAATAGGGTGGTATGTGAAAATTTTACACACCGTTTTATGAGGCTAAGGGAAAAGGAAATGAAACTTAATAAGTACTATGACTAGATAATTAAAAGTTATATATAATAATATTTAACTAACCAAAATAGCTATAAAAAAATTAATTAGATTTCTTAATGATTCAGTAGTTCCAAAAACAAAAAAAATAAAGATTGGGGTTATTATGTTTGTAAATTTATGAAGGAGATCACATTACATGATTAAAACAATATCCCTAAAGAGGTTTTTTTGAAGATAATTTATATTTCATTTAAAATAATTATTAATTCTTTCCGTATTTATATATTTTTTACTACCATGACTACCAAAAATAATCATATTCACTGGATGATATAGATATGATTAGAAACAAATGGGAAGCATTCCTGATGGAGAAATATAAAAATATAGACTGATGATGGTAAAATTCAAAAAAATCTACGTTAATAATATTGTCTCCCATAACAATATATTGGTATGATGGTAATGTTGTGATTTGTATGGGTGAAACGACCCCACTGAAAATAATGGTCGTTGTTTTCCCTTGTAAGTCCACTAAATGAATTGCATTTTGGTTGGTTTTTGAAAAGAAATTGGTGGTAGTTATTCAAAGGGAATGTGTGTTAATGAAATACCAAAAAAGATAACGATTACCTAGAAGGGGTTTTACGATCCGTTGTCTTTTTTGTGACATGATTAGACATAAAAAAACATGATCTTACTCCACTATTCTGTTTTTCAACAATGAGTAGGGTTATTCTCAAAAAATCATCGATTCAATATGCAACATTGGCAGTTCCCCTCTTTAGTCGACCTAGTGAAGAACCAACTATCATATATTCATTCAGAGGTCCTACATACACAACAGTGGGATATTCATTGGGATGACTAAGGCAATGTTGCAGAAAGAGGATGTTGTTCTGTGTCAACCTTATAGATATCAATGTTTTTTTCATAATCCTACTAAACTAAGTATATTAGGAGTATTGAGTAGTCCATGTCTATTTTTTGAGGTTTCATATGCAAGGTTTCATTGATTTAATGGTAGAAATATGTACATAAAATTTTTTAAGGTACTTTTGGATAACGATCCGTGAGTCATTTTTTATTGTAGGAAACAATTGCACCTCAATATGGTGCACAATGTAAACAGTGTGACTCTAAATGTTTCTTTATTAAAAATAGATATCAATTATATTAAAAAAACAAAACGGGCATATTGAAAACTATGTAAATACCTTCTTATGGTCTTGATTCATTAGAAAAATGTTCTATTAGTTATTTCTGACATGTATGAATAAATCTCACCTCAATCTGATTCATAGTGTAACTGGTATGACTCAAAATGTGTGTTGTTTTTTAAAATTTTCAATAATTTAAGTAAATAACACAACTAACATAATGAAAAACGATAAAATATATTCAAACTGTTTAGGTACAATAGGAAAAAAACCCATGAGTTAGTTGTGATGTGGTGGAATTAACCCCACCTAAATCTGATGATTAGTGTGACCAGTATGACTAAAAGACATCACATTCATTTTAAAATTGACATTTTAGTTCGAAAACTACCACTCAATGAAAAAAATAAAACACACTCTTCTTTTCTTCCCAAATATGTATAAAAACCGTAATTCCTCTATGACATGCATAAATAGATTTCTCCTCAAACAGATTCAAGATGCGACTAGTACGACTCAAATTTCATGTTTTTTTGATTGAAATGATATTTTATTAGAAACACAAGTGTCATATTAAAAACCAATAAAACACATTCTGATTGTTTGGATACTTTTTTAAAATGATCTATAAATCATTTTTTGATTTGTATAAATTAACTTCACCTCAATAAGATGCACGGTGTGACAGGTATAACTCCAAATGTGTCTTTTTATTTAATATTGAAATTAATTCAATTAAAAAAACACAATTGACATACTAAAAAACGATCAAATGCATTCGAATTTCTTTCATAATTATGGAAAATAGTCCATGAGTTAGTTTTGGCATGTATGAATCAACCCATATTATACTGACACATCGTGTGATCAGTACGACTACAAGTGTCTATTATGAGTTTAAAATTGACATTTTAGTTGAAAACATGTCACTCACTGAAAATAAATAAAATTCTCTGAATTTGTCAACCATATAAAGTACAGTAATTAGCATGTACTTTTTGATGTGTATCAAGAAGTCTCACATCAAACCGATGCATGATGCGACTAAAATGACTAAAATTTCTTGTATTCTGTTTGAAATGACACATTATTAATAAAACACAACTGACATACATAAAATTGTGTAAATTCAGTATGATTTTTTTTGATATGTTAGGAATATGATCTATCTGTCATTTTTGATGATTAAGAATCATGCAAAATTCAATACAATCAACGGTGTCACTGGTATGAATCAAAATGTATCTTTTTATTTAATAATGACATTAATTCAAGTAAAAAAATTACTGACATACTAAAAACTGAGAAAAAGCATTCGGACTATTTTGATACTTTAGTAAAAAAAATTCACCAGTCAATTGTGACGTGTAGGAATCATTCCGACCTCAATCTGGTGCACCATGTGATCAGTATGACTAAAGGTGTTAGTTACGAATTTAAAATTGATATTTTCATTCAAATCATGTTACTCATTGAAAACAATGAAATTTCACTCCAATTATATTCAAAATTAAGTACATATATTCGTAAGACCATTGTGACATGTAACATGGTGTCTCCTATCAATCCAACGCACGATGCGACCGATATGACTAAAATTGCTTGTTTTTGCTTTGAAATTACATTTTCTTAAAAACAACACATCTCACATTCTAAAAAACAGGGAAATGAATTCTTATTGTTTTGATACGTTACAAAAATGATTATTTAGTCATTTTTGACAAGTATGAATCAACCCCAACTTAATACGATGCACGGTGTTACCAGTATAACTCAAAATGTGTCATTTTTATTAAAAATTGTCATTAATTCTAGTAAAAACACAACTGACATTGTATAAACATAAAAAATGAAATTTTATTTTATTGATACTTTATAAAAATGATACATGAGTTAGTTTTGATGTGTAGGAATCAACCCCACCCCAATATGACACAATGATTGATCAGTATGACTAACATTTTCCCTTACGTGTTTAAAATTGACATTTTAGTTAAAAATGTGTCACTCACTAGAAATAAATAAAACACACTCAAATATTCATTAAAATTATGTAATGTTATTATTAAATCCTTTTTATGTATATTAAGTAGTCTCACATCAAATAGATGCATGATGAGGTCGGTATGACTCAAATTTCATGTTTTCAGAATCAAATGTCATTTTAGTAAAAAAAACACAACTAACATTCTAAAAATTTTGGAAATGAGTTTTGATTGTTTTGATATATTAAGAAAATAATCTATCAGTCATTTATGACATGATGGAATCAACTGCACCTCACAACGACGCATGGTGTCACCGGTATGACTCCAAATGTGTCAAATTATTTTAAATTGACAATAATTCAAGTAAAAACACAACTAACATTCTGAAAACTGAGAAAACTCATTCGGATTGTTTTTATACATAAGGGAAAAAATTACATGAGTCTTTTTTGACATGTAGAAATCAACCCCACCTCAATCTGACACACCGTGTGATCATTATGATTAAAATTTCTATTATGAGTTTAAAATTTACTTATTTTTCAAAACATCTCACTCCCTAAAATCAAGGAAAACACACTCTGATTGTCTTATAAATTAATTAAAGTAATTTTTAAATAAATTTTTACGTTTATCAAGATTTCTCACGTCAAACTAGTGCACAATTCTCCTGGGATGACTAAAATTTCATGTTTTTAGTTTGAAAAGAAATTTTAGTAAAAATACAAAACTTAAATACAAAAAATTAAGGAAATTCATTCTGAATTTTTAATACCTTAATACAATGATCTATCAATAATATTATATGTTTAAGAATCACCCATACCTCAATTTGATGCACGCTGTCATAGGAATGACATCAAAATAGTCTTGTTATTTAAAATTAACATTAATTCAAGTAAACAAACACAAATGACATTCTTAATACCAAGGAAACACATTTTGATTGTTTGAATATTTAAGGAAAATTATCCATGAGTTGTTTGTGATGTGTACGAATCAACCACAGATAAATCCAACAAACAGTTTGATAGATATGACTATAAGGGTCTAGTGTCAGTTTAAAATTGAAATTTAATCTCAAAACAACTCACTCACGGAAAACCAAGAAAACATGCTCAAATTGTCTTCTAAATAAAGGAAATTAATTTATAATCCCTTTGTGATGTGTATGAATCAGTCTCACATAGAATCAATGCATGATGCGACCGGTATGACTCAAATTGCATGTTTTCAGTTGGAAATGACATTTTAGTAAAAAAACATGACTAACATACTGAAAATAGATAAAATGAATTATGATTATTTTAATACATTAGGAAAATGAACCATTATTCAGTTTTGATGTGTATGAATCAACCCCACATCAATAGGACACATGGTGTGACCATTATAATTCCATATGTGTCATTTTTATTAATAATTGACCGTTTTAATGTTTTCATCATATTAATGTTTAATTATTTTCTTTATATTATT
The DNA here is from genome assembly GCA_963277665.1 of Viscum album. Classification (NCBI taxonomy): domain Eukaryota; kingdom Viridiplantae; phylum Streptophyta; class Magnoliopsida; order Santalales; family Viscaceae; genus Viscum; species Viscum album. The sequence goes on along the minus strand of OY728119.1, from coordinate 1,358,690,814 downwards.
AATAACGTAATACTTTTTTCTTTATATAGGTGGAACGTTATTATTGAGGTGGGATGATTAGATTGGTGACTATAATCATTAAGGGTCATATTTTAGAGGGGACCAAAGATGTCAAAAGAGAAAACATTATGGTTTTGAACTATTTGTTGGTTAATTGTAAATATAATTTTATATATCTTTGTTCAAAATGTGTATAGAATTTTCTTTGTTATAAATCACGATTGAATTTTTTTTTCATGATTTCAATAAAATTTATATGGCATTGTTTGACAAACTTTTCTGTTCGCTGTTTGTTTTTTCATCATTTGCATCATGTATGTCGTTATATTGTATATATCATGAGTTGTAATTTTTTAGTACTTTTTTCTAGTTTGTTCTTTTTATATTTTCAAATTTATTTATTTTGGTATTATCTTTATTTTTTTCAGGTTTCTCGAAGACATATTATATAAACAACATGCCCAGACAGGGAAGCCTTAATCAGCGCTAATTGATGTGTAGATAAAGAGGGTCCTTTATTAGTTCTAAAAATAATGATGATTAAGGTGGGAAGTTATCATCAATTTTTTATATATGATAAAGGGAACCCCAACCTTTTAACGGAGGCTCGATTAATGTCACTTTTTTAGTGCAGATAAAGTCCTTTTTAAGCGCTGATAAAACCATTTTTGTTGTTGTGTTTCTTTTTCCAGATCCATTAATTATTATTAAATTGTGATTATATAATAGAAGATGTATCATAAATATTTTTTTATGTAATTTTAATTAACTCAAACATTATCCACTTACATAAAATCTGTTCTGAAATAATCACTCATGTGTCCAGATGATTATCGCCTTATGAACTGATGTCATTCATTTTTTAATTTACTTCTATCACAGTTAGGTATAATGATGTACATAAAGTCTATTTATGATATTTATAACATAATTAAATGTATTTATAAATTATAATAGATATACCTTTTTTCATTCCATTCATTATGGGATATGATAATGTCTCTCAAATATAAGGCGAAAAACTTCTTCATAAAGCGATGTGATCAGTCATTCCCTACGTATTTACATCGAAGGTGATAATGATAATGTTAACGGATATATATAATATAAATTAAATATTTATGTTATTCATGAAGTATTTATAATTCTTATAAGATAACTAATATCATTTTATTTATTACCATTCTACTCAATGAAAGAAAATAACGACGTATGTGTATGCGTTGACAACCGCCTTCACAAGATGATGTGACTCTATTTTCATCAACACACCACACGAATGATATATATAAGTATATTTAATGAAAATATATTTCAATTATTATATTATTATAATTATTTAAAGCTATAATATTCCTTATATCATTTTAATTGTGAATTTTTAAAAATGTAATAGTTACCCATGCGTAAGTACTGCTAACCCTCTCCATGATTGTAACACACTTCATTTCACAAAACCATATTTAATAACCATTCATAAAATTATAAACGATTTATAAATATTATAAATATTTCGTATTTTATTATTTTTTATATGATGAAACATTATAATATGCATAAGAACCATATCATTACTCACAAAATACCAATGTGAAAATAAGGGAATTGACACCAGAAAAAATGAGAATAAAGAATAATTATTAATGTAAGGGTGATAAGATGTTATAAAGGAACATATATATATGATATTATATTTATAAATATATTTTTTCATAATTTTACAACATTTTTTAAACCACTATATTAGAGGTTAAATCATGTTCAGCCAAATGGAATCAATAAGTAATGGAATTTATCTCAACTTCCCTTCATTGATTCATTTTTAATTTTATACACCTAATTGATTTTATATAGTGTATATACATCCTATAAGATATGTAGTAAAATTATTCTTGGATAATTAATTTTATTTTTTGTATATATATTAATAATTTTATCTAATTGATTTTGAATTAAATGGTACCAATTGGTATATGATTCCAAAACTCAATTTCTCTTCATTTAATATATTACCCTCTCATTTTATTTTTTATTATAAGATTATGAGTGTAATTAATTTTTACAATATATTGATGTACATACAATTATTTTATATTAATTTATATTTGATACAAAAAATCTTTTCATTTATAAATTTTTATATCAATGTTATGATATTTTCCATGGATAACTTCACAGTTCCATCTTAATCATGAGTTTTTAGAAATGAATTTAAATTTAGATAAATTAAGTGATGATTGTTTAATAAAACTTTAAATTTTGTGAAAATATTTTTATTAGTTTTATTTACAATTAATAGTACAAATTTTATATTCTTTAGTACAATTATATTTAATAAATTTTTTTATGAAAATATGACTTTATTTCCTTATTTGGTTAGAAGTACATTTTCATCATAACAAATGTTTTATCAAACTTTTTTAAAAAATTTATTCAACCTTTTAAATTGATTTAGTAATTACATATTTAACCACTTTAATATTTTTATAAATTAGTTTAAAACTAATGTTATTTTTATTTTCATAACAATCCCCTTTTCATGACTTTTTACAATTCAAAAGGAAAGTTTTTTTCACATATATGTATTGTATGTAATTTACCAAAATAATTTATTTGATTCATCCTTAGATAGTTTACATAAATCCTTTCAAAAATGATTTTTCCATAATATTATATAAATCATTACTTTTAAAAATATATTTTCAATGAAATGTATTTTGGAAATGTTTTAGTTATTTAAAAATGGTTTTCAAATTTAAATTTAAATTTTACTAAAAATGTATTTAAATATTAATTTTTTTATTTATATTCATAATTTACCAAAACCTATTATTTTATAGATAGTCCATTTTTTATATATTATATTTATAGTACACTTATTATACTAATGATGGTTTAGAATAGTTTTGACAAAAGATATAATTGATATTAACATCCCTAATTCATTATTTTATTCATTAAATTCCCCTTTAAATATTTATTTTCTTATGATCATTAAATATTAAATATCCCAAAACTAAACTTATAATTTAACAAGTATATGATTTTTCCTTAAAAAATATATCATTTCTACATATGGTGTTTTATATTGAATATTATTTAACTCAAACTAAAAACATTGATAATTGCATATTAATTACTCGATATAGGTATTTGATGACAAGGAACGTTGTTCATGAATTATATCAATTATTTGATATGTGATGATTTCTCTGGAAAATAAGACATTTGGTGGTTTTGATTATAAATATCCACTTGATGCATTGGTAGTCTCATGATTTTAAATAGATAGTTATATATTCTTAAAATGGTTTCTACCAATTAGTTATGAAATCAATTGATGATAGATATTAATAGAATAGGTATTATATTCCCGATACATAATGTCCAATATTTATGAATTTCCTTCTTTCATGATCTATTTAAAATTATCCTTGTGACATTAACAATAATGTTATCTCTTGATGCATTTTATTCATAGTTATTTATTAGATAGAGTGTGTTTTCAATTATATAAATTTCCATATATATTATGCCATATACAATTATGATATTCATGTTAATGATTAAATTTAACTGTTTTCTATTATTTACCTTACTATATCGATAATTACCCATTATGTTTTCTCATTTATATTATCTGTGTATGCACTTTCTTCTTAGTGTATTGATCACATGGTACCATTGTTGATATATTTACCCCTCCATAGTGATTAATCTTTTTTTCATAACCCTTACGAATCCTTTTATCATAACCTTATATTGTATCATTTCCATGCATGCCAATATGATTACTATGATTGATAAATAATGATATACTAGATGGAGTAATTTTATTTCCAAAAATGAATTTTTGGTATCATTTATATTCAAATGTAATGAAAGACTCGTGTATTTATCTAGTTTACCAATACTCATAAAATATCCAGTTCGTATAAATATGATTCCTTTTATGTTATGCCAATGTATTAAAGAACCAAAAGATTCCATTCTACTAGGCTTGAGGTTTCTATAGTTTGTATCATAGGATGTTTTATAGAATCCTTTGAGACTAGTTTTAGGAATACATAGATTATGGAACTATAACCTATGAAAAACATTGAGGATAATTATATATGAAATCATAATATCATAGTAAGGTTGATATTCTATGTTTTTATAACATTAAATACATATATATATATACTATAATTAGATGTTGTTCTAAAATAAAATTACATATGGGTAATTTATATGAAAATGAAACACTGGGATTGACTCGATTATCACCTGGTGCATGATAATGGGAATTACTGTGCAACTTGTTTGACACTGGTAGGGTATATTCACATGATAATAAAACATTTCATTACAAATAATTATTATGTATTTGAATATATAATTATAATTGATGAATTATATTTAACCAAAAGTGTCATATATTGAAAATAATTTGTCATGATCGAGAGACTCTATAAATTATTCTATGATTTTCCAATTAAAATTAGTGTTAATCATTTAAGGGTTTTTTTAGTTTATTCAATGGTTTTATCTTGATTGAATAATTTTAAAACTAAATATAAATTATAATATTGTGATTGTGAGAAACCAAATGGGCTGATGACAGGAGTTAATTATATTTTCATTGTGGCTATTATGTATTCCAAAAAAATGTGGAAAAATATAAACATTATCCAATTACCATTCTCAACAAAGGATAGAAGGATGGAGGTTTCAAAGATATAATGTGATGGATACAATCAAGTAAAGAAGTATTGGTTTCTATCCTATAAAAAATGTTGAAGGACATTCCTAGCAACGTGCCTCAACATGATTCTAAAACAATTTTTATGTGGAAATGAATTGAGTAATGGAAATAATTGATGAGAATAAATGAAGAGAATGATGGTATAAAATAAATATAATCCTATGGATCTATTATTAGTTTATTGCCTTAGATATGGATAAAGTGGGTATTATCTAAGTCATCTTAAAATTTTAATGGTTAGCCCCTAGAACAATGAAGGAACTATATTGAAATAAAATAAATGAATTGTTAATATATTTTTACTAAATAATTAAATTATTGATGTATTTTAGAAAAGGTATTTATCTTATATAAATCATGAAATATTTATGTATTCAATAAAATTTTAGGAGCATATATTTATTAATTAACTTACTAGTTAAAGATTCCACAATGTGTATATGATATTAATATAGATCATACGTTAAAATTAATAAAACCCAATTTTGGGTGATATGTGATGGGATTCTGTCATGATTAAGTATTATTTGAGATAAAATTTTTAGAAGTATTTTTTTTGGAAAAACTATTTAAGTAATGATTCCTTTAAATTTTATAGACATAATATTAGTGGTATTGATAACCATAATGTATAATATAATCATTAACGACATTTTAATAATAGTCAGATGATATTTTTATATTGTGTTGAAGAAAAAAAGTTGTATTAAAAACCATTGTAAAAAGGATATTTAACGATTAATTTAATTTCAATGATGTCCTTCATATTTTTATGGGAACACTATACGATTTATATTAATTTAGTATATAAAAAGGAAAACTTGCATGTTGGGTGAGAACTAGTCATGTCTGGAAATGTTGTGGGCATGGAATTATTAACAAAGGATGATAAGTGTTCATCACACATCAGGATACTATGTAGTGTCCTAGTTGATATTTCACTAGTTTTAATTAAAAAAATAGAAAAATAAATATCTATGATGATAATGTGGTGTTAATTTTGAGGATTACATATTAATATATTATATTGGATAACTCATTCCAATAATACAGAATTTGGGGAACATTTTTATATATTTTAAAATAGATATCGAACTTTTATGTATTTTAAATCCATATAAAGTGATTTTTTATACATCAGGAATAAAAAATTATTACTATTTATATTAATTAATGGGAATAAGGGATAAAATTTAAAATTATTGAAGAAAATTTAAAGATGAAATTGTGGTTATGAAATAAAAATATATTGTGTATGTGTATTTCCTTATATTCAATGATTGTAAAATAACACCCTAACATTATGAATGGATCATTAAGTAAAAATATTACATTGTTACATTAATATTTAATGGATCTGATGGACTTTAAAATCATAATCGATTTATGGTTTTAAGGCCCTGTACATTCTACTGATCTATCACTTTTTTTATCAATCACCTAACACACTATCTATAATTTTTTACACATTTCATCTAGGTCCATATCACCTCTTTTAACCAATGATTATTCTACTAATAAGCCTAGTTTCTTGTGATTACATATATAATTTATACATTTATTTATCTCCTATCATGGGGATATTTTATTATTGTTCTTCACGATCTGGGTTTTCAACAAAAGACTTTTTAAAATATGTAACACTTGGTTACACATATCATGTCTAAACTGATATGATGAAATTTACGTTGGGAGAATGGAACACCCAAAAATTTAAAAATATAGACATGTTATTTGATTGTATATTCCACATGATATAGTAAGAATAAAACCCCCATGAAAAATATTTATTTAGACTTAACCCCCTGACAAAACAAGAAACCCCAAGTATAAATGAATCATAATATAATATAACATTATATCATAGCAATTAATTTTTTATATATGAATATTACTATATAAATTATGAAAATTATTTTTATACATTGAATAGAAATAATATAATAATTATTTAAAAGAAAATGATATGTTTTTTGAAAAACAATATTTTTTCTGATGTACAATTTACTTTAACATTTTTAATACAATTTAACATTAATTTTTAACAATATTACAAATTTGTTTTCAAAAAATAAAATTATTTTTTCATATCATCATCTCAAAATTTTATTAGGATGAATTATTATAATGAAATTGAATTTTATCAATGATTTTACATTATTATGATTATTTCATATAGTATATAACTCATATAATCACTTATAGTACAAAATTAAATCATTATAAATGAATAATGAATGAAATAATTTGTATTTCTATATGTTAAGGAACTTATAACTATTAAATTAAAATATAACTATAGGAATAGTTATGTGACCCTTATGAAAATGAATTCAGCCAAAGGAATAGTAACCACACCCATGAATATATAAATAAAAATTAGAAATCTCAGAAGTTAATGTATGATAAAATTATATTATAGTATAAGTAAATAAATATTTTAAAAATTATTAATTATGTATTGGTATTTTTTGTGTCATAAATATTTAATTACATATATATAAATAATTAAATGAGTAAAAATTAATTTAATTTTCATAAAATGGAATCATTAATCACGTTTTTTATGTCTTATCATTTAAGGATAATTATATTAGACTTTTGTTGATTTTTTAGAGTGATATAAAATAACATTTAAATTTAAAATATATATATTTAAAAAAATTAATTATTTTATTTAAAAATTAAATGTAACATTTTTAAAAAATCATTAGAATGTAATATATTCCATTTTTTAATTCTACACATCGGAAATAGGTTATACTAAATTTTTGGGATTTTTCTTAAGTACTCAAATTTTTTGTCAATATTAATATAAAATTATTACAATATATTGTAAATACAAGATTTATTGAGTCATAGGTGATGTATGGCTGATGTAAGATAATAATTTTGAATTACAGTTCATTATTTTAAAATATTTTATGATAATTTTTAAAACTATTCATAGTCACTAGTTAAAAAAATAATCAAATGAATATGATATTCAAAAATCACCCGTCACCTACAATATAAATACCACCCATATACACTTCATTATTATAATCCAGGAATCCTGTAAATGTTCATCCAAAATACTCTCCCTCATACTCTCCCCAAATCTATAAGATATTGGTCTTAAAAATACACTAAAACCCATTTCCCTAAGGAGGTTCTCAAGGAGGATAATTCAAGTGGTAAGCTCTCTACCTTTTTCATTTATGTTCATTTTCATTTTATTTTATTTTATTGTCTAATCCTCACTATCAATAAAAATGACCATTTTAAATCCCGTATAATCAATATACTAGAATGCTATCATTTTAATTAAAGATACATCATCAATCTCTTTACACCATCTCTTTTTTTAAAAAAATGGAATCATCATCCTATAGGTGCCAATTTATAACCTTCATGACGACGATCCTTCGTTTCTTAATTTATACTTAAATTCTATTAATGAAAACAATTTAATGATTGAACCAGACTAGAAAATATGTATTATGACCTATTTAATGTTTTTTAACTTATATAGATATATAATATCAATTAATAAGACAAAAATTGTTGTTATAATCGAAATACCTCCAAAATAATGAAAATGATTATCACTAATGTTTTATATAATGAATCGTCCACATAAAATCTAACCAAATATATTATAATATAATATAATATTATTTATTTTCATTAATATCATATAAATTCAATTATTGATAATTATACCCATTTCACATGGTATTCCATAATCATATAGAAGTATATCGATCGTGATAACCAAGGAAACTAATGCTCCTAAGAGATAAAAGTGTATCTTATAACTCATCAAAAAGACCATAAATGAACTTAATTGAATTATTATAAATAAATAACACACACACATATATATATATATATGGTTCTAAATTAATTTATTTATATATTTAATTTCATTATCTAGGATGTTAAGGTCATATGCATGACTCATTCTGACATAAGGTAAGGGTTTTTTTCTCAAACCTCCATTTTCCATCAGGTTATGATTTATTCCACTATTAAATAACATAATTCATAGTTAATTTTTTATTATTATTATAATATATATATATATATATGCTGAAAATTTATATATCTATATTAGTTTATCATTATTTCATTGGACGATAAAGGTTTTACAAGTTTTCCTTTTCATTTCTTCCAGATAGGCATGCCCGATTGGAAGGAACGTCTTAATTTTTACCCATTTTCAAGTACCATCCATAATATGTTTTGGGAAACTATATTTTTTTAAAATCAATAATTGTTTCATAAAAAATTATCTTATTTCATTACTAGTTTTATACAATAAATTTTGACAAATAAAAATGATTATTCCAAAATAAATCTTTTTTTGTAAATAAAAAGTGTGATTTATCTCAAGAATTCCTCGATGATTTTATGAAAGTATTTTCACCAATTTAAATACCTCTGTTAAATTTTACTGTTGATATATAATTATTTTCAACTACTATATATTATTAAGTGGTTTACAACTTTTTTGAATATGGATATACTATAATGATAACATTCACCATTATACTCAGTTTTGATAGTGAGTATAATACTACAAATACTATGATTGGCGACTAAAAAATAAGTCACTAATATTAATTAGAGACTGCCCTATGACTGCCTAAGGTGGGTGTAGTTGACCCAATTATATAGTCCATTCGTGACCACCATTTGCGGTCACTATAAGTCTTATCCAGAATATCAGGAGCAACCTCTTGGTGATCGCTAATTATATAGAAACATCGAAAAGGGAGAAACGACTAATGGATGTCACTAAGATTAAAATAAATAAATCATTAGCGACATCCATAGGAAGTCACTAATATGGGATATTATTTGAAAAAAATTATTGTGTCCCTGCCCAACACCTTGAAAACCCAAAAAATAGATCCAAACAGCATAAACAAAACATCCTCAAAAAACAATAAATTAAAAACACACATCTTCACAAATCCTCCAACAATCCAAACAGCTCTAAATTAATTCTACTATTTTTTGACAAAATACCTACAAAATGATTCTAAATAAATAACTAAACACTGTAAATACAAAGTGATCATATATATTCAGTTAATATATATATATATATAATTAATTAAGAGATTTTACATATTTTTACCAACATAAATCATCATATATATATAAATGAGTAAAAGTTAAACTAAAATATTTAATTGCAATAGTCACTAGTTAATCAATGTCTATTATAAGTAGTAAATATAAATTATTATATACTGATAAATTAGAGAAACGGGGGTATCCAATCCATATACCAATTTATCCTATGGATTATAAATGAGATAAATATCATTTTATTTATATTTCATTCCAATTGGAGCTCGTTTGGTCAGTTTTAACCCCTACACACATGATTTACTCATTATTACCAAAATGCTAATAGATGTCAAAATGAACCTTTTACTATACCTATCAATCCACTAATCTTTTTAAAATGGGGTTTATTCTAATAGATCACATTTTATATGAGTATTTATCTTCTAAATTTTCACTTCAATCATAAATCGTTTTTACATTCTGACCCCCTCAGAGGAGATGCGTCATTTTAATAACTCTAAACATGTTACTCATTGTTTTTAATCAAACAGTGTGACATGAGAATCTGATGGATGTGGTGTTGATTCCTATAGATCTAAGATTTTTATATGAAATCTCTACCATGAATTCATGTCATCCTAAGTGAATTTGCTAGGTATTGACATCTTTAACATGATTTATCACTTAACTCCAAATCTTAGGGGTAATCACCGCTTTTTTATCATACCAAGAAATTCAGGAATCTTATCCATGTATTGATGCTTCCTATTTATAATAAATGAATTAAATATCATTTTACAAATATTTCATGTCAATTGAAGATCATTGGGTCAGTTTTGACCAAAACACACATGATTTCCACGATATTATAAAAATGATAAAAGATGTCGAAATGAAATTTTAATTATACCAAACAATCAACACATTATATTGATGTGTTGTTGATTCTAATTGAACACATATGCTTTTAGGATCATTATACTATATTTAGAAATCAATTAAAAATCATTTTCATGTTTGGACCCCATTTCAAGAGATATGTCATTTTAATAACATTAAACAACGTCACACGTTGTTTTTAATTATACGGGGTGACATGAGCATCTGATTGATGCAATGTTGATTCCAATAGATAGAAAATTCCTAGATCATTTTTCTCCCATGATTTCATCTCAAATCAATTGAATTATGTTGGTATTGACATCTTTTACATGATTTATCAAATAACTCCAAATCTAAGAGGAACTTGTCACATTTAAACATACCAGGAAATTTATGTATGTTATCCATGTAATGATTCTTCATAAGGATTATAAATGATGTAAATACTGTTTTCCTAATATTTTATGTCAATTAGATATTGTTTGGTAGGTTTTGACATCTACACATATGATTTCCTCATTTTTTTTAAATTATAATACATATCAAAATGAAAATTTAATGGTACTGATCAATCTAGGAATCTGATTAACATGTTGTTGGTTCCAATAGATCAAATATGACTTGAGGATTGTTAGATTATATTTTCAGATCAATCTGAAATTTTTTTCTTGTATTTATCCCTACATGGGTGATGTGTCATTTTCATAACACAAAAAAGTAACTTGATTGAAAATTGATTTTTCATTTTTAAATTATGGGATAATAGTCCAATATGAAAAGGAATAGTCACATCAATCTAAAATTAGAAAATCCAAGGGAATCTCCTTGCACAAATTTTGTACATTCCCAAGGTAGTGTGTAAAGACCTGTAGCATAACGTACATGGAAATTACATTACTTTTGCAGAATACTTTGCACATAACAAAAACACACACACAAGGAACGTAATAGTTTAGTGTCCATGGAAACTTGAAATATAATCTTTTAATCGTTGTGAAAGATCGTCAACATCTCCCATAATGATCTTCCATTTTTTTACCTAAAACCATTCTTTATATCCTGGGGAAATGAAAACATAAAAGGGTGAGCTCAAATTCTCAGTAAGGGTAAACACAAGAAATATCAATCACATCATATTCATAAGAACATAACATTTTTGAAATCGTAATCCTGTAAATGAGATCATAATATCATAACATGGGATAAATCATAGTAGTGAAATGTAATCCCAAAAATCATAACATAAATCATGAAACTTTGTGGCATACACACATAATCATAGAGAATAATTTCTTATTAGTCAAGACTCATTGCCAAGACTATCTTAGTGGACAAAGTCCATTTCTGAACCTAGTTCATTCCTCATTTCAGTCCTATTTCACTGAACCAGTTTAACCTTCCATTCCAGCCTGGTCTATCTCGTGAGATATAAAATCTTTACCCAATTCATTGGAGGAAGATATATAGGTCCCACCCATCTCATAATGATACTGTTCTTATGTGTGCCACAAAATCATAAACCATACATCATAGCATAACCCATGTAATAAAAATGGGAATCATAAACATCGTGACATCATAAAACAATTCATATAAGATAAAGAAATTAATAAAAATAATTCCATCACAACATAATAAAATCCATGTAATAATAGGGATAGAAACATAACCCTTTATTATCTTAGATGGAAAATAATTTTGATAAAACACCTAAACTCCATTCTTGAGGAAAATATCATTTCTACTTCAAAAACACTTTTCCTTTCTTAAAATGTCATAAAGTTATAAATGAAAAGAAGTTGATTAAAAATAAACTTGAAAACTTTTAAAGTATCCTTCTTGGAAATAATGTTTTAAAATCAATTCATGTCGTATATGTTAAAAAAACATTCTTCTCGTACTTTTTTCGGAAAAGTCAAAAAGTACCTCGTATGAAAAACGACAAAAGATTCCATTCATATCTTTTAATAAAACTAACCAATGGGTAAAAATGGATTTAAACAATTTAAGGTGGATGTAAATAACATTACATATTGAGGAAACATGGATGTGGATGATAAAATACACCCCAGTAAATACTAAAGTATAAACAATCTCGGATAAAAATGAGATTGTGATATTTTCACTTACCTTATGTATGATTTTCATCATAAGTGTCTGAACCTCCTTTATAATGATTTAAACAATGTCATTGACTTATTCCAGAATCATACTAATTTTTATTATATAATATATGGTTTACTAATAACTTTATATTACCCGTTCTTTTGTAAATTCCATGTTAAAGAGCATTTTTGGTAAAATCATTTCATTTGTCGTCCGTGTTTTCACTTGTAATTATTAATATGATTACTTAGATCATGATTACTTAATTCAAGAATATAAAACATGATTTTTATATAATATATATTCAGAACATACATATATATAATAGATCAGTAAATGGAAAGAAATACACCGTTCATGGAGACGGTAGGTCGTACGTACTCATGAACGCTGATTTCGTTTCCTTATTGAGTTGAATGGAATTAAGTAGATGACATACATATAAATACACATAAATCTAGTATTATTACGTCATATATTTCATGATTACTTATTATATATACTTTATAATCATTCATGAATGGTTAATGTGGAGAGTGAATCGCATCGCGTCGTAAAGACGGTAGTCCGTACGTACCCATGAGCGATGATATCATTCTCATGACCGTGGAATTGTATTGGAGTGTATGTATAATATTTAAGAATCAATATCACTTTAAAATAATCATATATAGTTATTATGTACACCATTATACCCATCCAAGTAAGGTGGTGGTGGAAAATAGATAACACCACGGCGTGGAGACAGTATTCCGTACGTACGCATGAGCGGTGATTTCATTTTCCATAGGATGGATAGATGGTCAAATGCCGTTGTTTCATACTTATAATAACATATCATTATATTAGTGATACTGATGTTATTACATGATAATGAAACAACCTAAGAAGAAGAAGTGGAAGAAGAAAAAAAGTTGAAAGAATCGGTAACAGACATTACCTCTTCTTTGAATTGCCTCTTTGAGTCCTCCTCTTAGGGAACTAAAATTGGTCTTTGAAGAAGATCAGGACCTCTAGGATGTCTTTAGGGAAGGGAAGAAAATAATTTGGCAGGGGTTGGCCGATATTGAAGGCTCAAAGTGGTGTGAGGAAGAGATGGAGGAGGTGCCCTTTTATAAGGGAGGAGAGGGGAACCTTCGGAATAACTAAAAATATTATTTTATTATAAAGCCAAATTTGGTTTTAAATAGCTCCAAATTGATTTATATCGAAGCTAAGGTGGGTATGGGTAGATATCCTCTCATCCAATATAATTTAGAAAAGTTTAGGTTCCTATATGAATCTTGTCATTTAGATTTAACATTAAGTTAGATAATTTTACTTTTGCAGTGTCTTTTTGTGTTCTTACACTATAAGGTTGATAAACATCCTATAACAAGCCAAAAGAAAACCAAGTTGTTTATTATTAATAAATATAACCTTATCTAAGTCATTTGGAAGAACCTTATATTTTTAGGAATATAATATAAATTAATAATATAATATTTGTTTTAAAAACTATTTTATGTCAATTTTGACACTATTTGGTAATTGACTTTTGTGTAAATCATAACAGAATGATTAGTTCGAACTAAATTAATTAAATCAATACTAACATTTCATATTAACATATAAAATTATTGTAATTAATAAAAAGCCTGATATTATATTTATTTGGGTATTTATAACATCAATTATGTGAATATTTCATTAATAAGATAATTACTACATCATCATTGTATCATAAATAAATAAAATTATTTAAAGTCTAAAAATTAAAAATAAACTATAATTATGTAGTAAATCATTTTATCTTTATAATGAATAATTATAGTCTAATTTATCTTATGTATAACCCTATATTAAAAATGATTTACTTATTAAACTTTTATTTTAACTATTTCAACCCTTCTTTAAATAAATTAATATTAAATGTCCTAATCTAATTCAAGTGGGCCTAAATTGTCATATTTTATTCCTAAGATTGTTTCGGGTCGAATTACACTTATCCAATTGAATTAGGACACGTGTTAGGGTAATAATGAAATCATTTTTACCCTTAATTAACCTATTTACTTTTAGCCGTTGTAAAAAAAAGTAAAAAGTTACAATTCACCGAACATTATTTTCATCTCATTGAAGCAAATTTTACTCCTTGATATTAACCATGTCTCTTGTATTTTCTAAATTCCACTCACAGAAGAGCTAAAATTATGTTTTATGAAAAATTTAGTTTTTTAACTACCAGATAGTGGTTTCACTATTCATCAAAAAATGAAAATTTCCAGAAAAATACCAAAAATTAGGCCTAAGATATATTTGATATTATGAATTCAAAAATGATGTCTATTTTACCAAATTCAAAACATATCAGTTACATTAACTAATTTAAAATTTAATTTTTGTCGTCAAAACAAATAGCGTGTTTTTAAGAGATAATAAAAATCAAAAGATTGACACTTGCTTATGTCTGGTTTAAATGTGAAATTACATCCAATGACCAAAATTGTATTAAATTGTAAAAATATATTATAAATATACTTTAAAACCACTCAAATTAATAATTTATCAATATTAATTATTTCGATTAAAAAAGTTATTTTAATTAAAATTTAGTAATTTTCACTATTAATCAGAATATGAAAGTTATCCGAAAAGTACCAAAATTTCACCCTAATCTAATTTCAATATTATGAATCCAAAAATGGAGTCCATTTTGAATGATAAAATTTATAAAATTTCAAAAAGTGGGTATTACTATTCATAAAGGCTAGTTCATAATAACATTATAATAATATCTCGTTTAGTGAAACTCGGTATTGCGTACTACACACGCTATCGAGGAAGGTCGTGATTGCGTGTAATGAAAGGCAAGTCATGGATGCGTGTTTTGAAAATCCTTTTGGTTTAGCGTACAACACAAGACATTAATTAAAATTAATACTTTTCATAAAATCTTGGGGTGTTATATTCTTCCCCCTTAAAATTAATTTCTCCCTCGAAATTCGTCGGGGTTATAAATGGTTTACTACTTGAATGTTTTCTTAATATAAACCCACATCGTAAAAAATAATACCTAAACATGGCTTTAAAAAACTAAATTATGAAATGTAACGGTTACCCAAATAAACGAATCACTGGGTTTCCACATAGGTGAAAATATGGATATGGAAGAGTAACATAAACATCATGTTCTAAGGTAGAGTGGTAGAGAACATGGCTATGGAAAAGAAAACAATCACAAATACATATATTTGTGATGATCTAAGGTACCATATGATTCATCGGATATAAGGGCACTAGGACAACATTTTTGGTTTTCAATATCATTTCCCTAAAGTTCATAATTTTGAATTAGAAGAAATACTTGCTTGATTTTGGTACAATCTCACTGTTGTTGGTGCTTTGAACAATTTCCACTTCATCTCTTAATGAAATGAAGTTGAATTATTCATTTATGAAGTGTTAGCAGATCATGTGATAGAATGATGAGTCATTCCATCTATTTCAGACAAAAGGTTAGAAAAAGTTATAAAATATACATAAGTCCATCTATGGCGAGGTTAATCGTATACGATTCCAAAAATGAACATATAATTCATATATGCGTAATAAAATAAAACTAGTTTCTATTAACCGTGGACTTCTTGTAGGCCAGTGTTTGGTGATAAAGGCCAGTCGCACTTCAGTTGTGGGTTCGATTCCCACAGCCTTGTCCGACGCGATGGGTTGTCGACCATCCTGCAGGTTGTCCTTTTTCTAAAAATACATTACTATAACATCCCATAAATAATATCGAAAAAACATCTATCCTTATTCAATACTAACTTATGTCCAACATAATCCATTCCAATCTTTAGGCTTATCCAATACAATGCGGTCTAATCTCATATTATAGTGAAAACAATTACCAAAGAGTTCATACAACTAGCATGTTAATACCATTGTTGATCCCCATATATCAGGAGATATGTCTTGTTGGTCACATTCCAAACATTCGAAGGCCTTAATCATGTATTCCCTTGAAAAAAAATGAATACCCCTTGATCCTTATTGAAATCATGAATGCAGTTAAATGTTAACACTTTCCACATACCAAAATCCTCAAAATTCTATATACTCAAACTATGATATCACTTAGTCCTTATATCAATCATGATCTCATTAATACAATCAAACATCTCTTTATCTTCATATCCCTTCATTATGCGCATATCATCTTTTTTCCAAAAATATCTCAATCACTTTCCATGGTTACCGGTAACATAAAATTATTGAAAACCACAATAGACCAATACATAAATATTCCAATATTCCACGATAATATATACAACATTATTTTGGAATCCCATTACATAAACACTTAATCATTCCACAACATCGTTGTCAAATTCAACTTCGCCAATAGTGATTGCATGTGACATCCCTTTGTCCTTTTCCTTAAGTGGTTACTCAAGTCGATCATCACTAACCCTTGGATTAGGGCATTTATTAGCATAATGCCCCATTTCCTTGCACTTGAAGCATTAAAGTGTTGATGGTGTGTTCTCTACAGTCTTTTCTTTATTAACATCATTAGAAACCCTTTTTCCATTACTTCGACACTCAGCTACTCGATGACCTTCTTTTCCACACTTAAAAACATTTTCTAGTCCCTTTAAGACAATCTCCACCATGCTTCTTTCCACACTTTGAGCATAAGGAAACATTCATCTTCTTTTCACCATTATTCTGAGATTTCTTGTTGAACTCCATCTTTCATTTCTTGTCAAAACTATGAGATGGATAAGTAACACCAATTTCCATTTCATACTTGATAGCACAACGCACAATTTCTTCATAGCTACTGAAGTCTCTTATAGCTAATGCCCTTCGAAGATTTGGTTTTAAGCCACTTCAGAATCGATCAACTTTACATTCAGGTTGGATTATAAAGCCAAATGCATACCTTGCATGCCTTGTCAAATTCACTTCATATATACCAACAGATTCATCATCCTTTTGATTTAGTTCAAGAAACTCCTTCTCTATCGTTGTTCGAAGAATACAAGGGAAGTACTTATTGAAAAATAAGTTCCTGAACACGTCCCATTCCATGGACTCAATTTCATCTCTTGGCCTCATATTGTTGATAAGATTCCACCATTTATCAGCATCACCTTCCAAACGATATACTTCTAAGATTAATTTATCATGTTCAGAACATTGATGAACTGAAAATATCTTTTCAGTGGTACTGATCCATTGTTCAGCAACAGGTGTATCAGAAGTCCCACTGAAAGAAGGTGGACATTGACTCATGAAGGACTAAATAGAATATTGTTCCCTTCTCTTCTCATTTGGAAGTCCAGAATGATTCATAGCTTATTTAAGTATATCAATAAGATTTTTCACTCCATCTCCTATAACATTTGTTTGTTCAGGAGGACAATCAGTGCATTGATCAACACGGTTCCTTCGGGTTCCATCCATAGTCTATAACCCAAAAAGAATAGTGTGAGAGGAAAAATCCATTCTAGGGGAAAGAACATAATAAAGGGGGAGTACCTTCAATATCTAACATCATAGGTTAAATTCTAAGATCGTTACCATAATTCTAGGACCATAACCTATACTTATACTTAACCTTAGGGACATCCCTAGACATACCTTAGAAATATCTCTAGGGATATCACTAATGTTCTCGCATCCTAGTTTCCAAAGGTTGACTAATCCTTTCCTATGATACCAACTGTAGAGACCTGAATCTTAACATACATGGACATTACATTACTTTTGCAGAATACTTAGTATATAACAAAAACACACACACAAGGACTGTAATAGTATAGTGTCTTTGGAAACTCGGAATATAATCTTCCAATTGTGGTGAATGCTCTTCAACATCTCCCATAAATATCTGCCATTTTTTTTACCTAAAACCATTCTTTATATCCTGGGGAAAAGAAAACATAGAAAGGTGAGCTCAAATGCTCAGTAAGGGTAATCAAAAGAAATACCAATCACATCATATTCATAAGAACATAACATTTAGGAAATCATAACCTTGCAAATGAGATCATAATATCAAAACATGGGATAAATCTTAGTAATTAAATGTAATCCCAAAAATCATAACATAAAACATGAAACTTTGTGGCATACACACATAATCATAGATAATCATTTGTTATTTTTCAAGACTCATTTCAAGACTATCTTAGTGGACAAAGTCCATTTCTATATCGAGTTCATTCCTTGTTTCAGTCCTATTTCACTGAACCTGTTTAACCTGCCGTTCCATCCATGTATATCTACTGAGATATAAAATATTTACCCAATGCATTGGAGGGAGATATAGGTCCCACCCATCTCATAATGATACCATTCTTATGTGTGCGACAAAATCATAAACCATACATCATAGCATAACCCATGTAATAAAAATGGGATTCTTAAACATAGTGACATCATAAAACAAGTCATATAAGATAAAGAAATTCATAAAAATAATTCCATAAGAACATAATAAAATCAATGTAATAATAGGGATAGAAATAGAACCCTTTATTATCTTATATGGAAAATAATTTTGATAAAACACTTGAACTCCATTCCTGATGAAAATATCCTTTCTAACTCAAAAACACTTTTACTTTCTTAACTTGTCATAAAGTTCTAAACCAAAATAAGTTGATTAAAAATAAAATTGAAAACTTGTAAAGGAAACTTCTTGTAAATAATGTTTTAAAAATCCATTAATGCCGTATAAGTTAAAAAACATTCTTCTTGTACTTTTTTCGGAAAAGTCAAAAAGTACCTCGTACGAAAAACGACATAAGATTTCTTTCATATATTTTACTAAAACTCACCAAAGTGTAAAATGGATTTAAACAATTGTAGGTGGATGTAAATAATATTACATATTGAGGAAAAATGGATTTGGGTGATAAAATACACCCCAGTAAATACCAAAGTATAAACAATCTCGGATAAAAATGAGATTGTGATATTTTCCCTTACCTTAGGTCCGATCTGCTTCGTAAGTGTCTGAACCTCCTGTATAATGATTTAAATAATGTCATTGACTTATTACAGAATCATACTCATTTTTATGATATAATATATGGTTCACTTATGACTTTATATTAGCCATTCATTTGTAAATTCCATGTTAACGAGCGTTTTGGGTAAAATCGTTTCATTTGTCGTCCGTGTTTTCACTTGTAATTATTCATAGGATTACATAGACCATGATTACTTAATTACAGAATATAAAATATTATTTATATATAATATATATTCAGAATATACATATATATAATAGATCAGTAAATGGAAATAAATACACCGTTCATGGAGACGGTAGGCCGTACGTACGCATGAACGCTGTTTTCATTTCCTTATTGAGTGGAATGGAATTAAGTAGATGAAATTGATATATATACACATAAATACAGTATTATTATGTCATATATTTCATGATTACTTATTATATATACTTTATAATCATTCATGAATGGTTAACGTGGAGAATAAATCTCATCGCGTCGTGGAGATGGTAGTCCGTACGTTCGCCTGAGCGATGATATCGTTCTCATGATCGTGGAATTTTATTGGAGTGTATGTATACTATTTTATAATCAATATCACTATACAATAATCATATCTAGTTATTATGTACACCATTATACCCATCCAAGTACGGTGGTGGTGGAAAATAGATTACACCATGACGTGGAGATGATATTCCGTACGTACGCACGTGCGATGATTTCATTTTCTGTAGGATGGATAGATGGTGAAATAGGGCTGTTTCATACTTATAATAACATATCAGTATATGAGTGATACTGATGTTATTACTTCAAAATGAAACAACCTAATAATAATAATTGGAAGCGCCTTTTTGAGTCCTGCTCTTAGGGCACTAAAATTGGTATTTGAAGAAGACCAGGACCTCTAAGATGTTTCTTGGGAAGGGGAGAAGAGAATTTGGTAGAGGTTGGCCGAGCTTGAAATCTCAAAGTGGTGTGAGGATGAGAGGGAGGAGGTTCCCTTTTATAATGGAGGAGAGGGGCACCTTTGGAATAACGAAAAATATTATTTTATTATAAATGAAAATTAGGTTTTAAATAGCTCCAAATTGATTTATTTCAAAGCTAATGTGGGGATGGGCCGAAATAAACTCATAAAATAGAATTTAGAAAAGTTTATGTTCCTATTTTAACATTATCATTCAGATTTAACATTAAGTTAGATAATTTCACTTTTACAATGTCTTTTTCTGTTCTTACACTATAAGGTTAATTAACATACTATAAAAAGACAAACAAACCCCAAGTTGTTTATTATTAATATATATATCTTTACCTAAGTCATATGGCCGAACCTTAGATTTTTAGGAATATAAAAACAATAAATAATATAATATTTTTTTTAAAATGTATTTTATGTCAATTTTGACACTATTTGGTACTTGATTTTTGTGTAAATCATAACAAAACGATTAGTTCGAACTAAATTAATTAAATCAATAATAACATGTAATATTAACATATAAATTTATTGTAATTCATAAAAAGTCTCAGATTACATTTATTTGGGTATTTATAACATCAATTATGTCAATATTTCATTAATAAGATAATTACTGCATCATCATTGTATCATAAATAAATTAAATTATTTAAAGTCTAAAAATTAAAAATAAAATATAATTATGGTGGAAATATTTTTATCTTTATAATGATTATTTATAGTCTATTTTATCTTATGTATAACCCTATATTAAAAATGATTTACTTATTAAACATTGATTTTAACTATTTAACCCTTCTTTAAATAAATTAATATTAAATGTCCTAATCTAATCCAAGTGGGCCTAAATGGTCATATTTTATTCCTAAGGTTGTTTTGGGTCGAATTTCACTTATCCAATAGAATTAGGACATGTTTTAGGGTAATAATAATATCATTTTTACCATTAATTACACTATTTACTTTTAATTGTGGTAAAAAAGTAAAAAGTTACTATTCACAAAAAATTATTTTCATCTCATTGAACCACATATTAGTCCTTGATATTAACTGGGTCTCTCAGATTTTCGAAATTCCACTCACAGAAGTGGTAAAGTTAAGTTTTATGAAAAAATCATTTTTTTAACTACCACTTAGTGGTTTCACTATTCATCAAAAAATGAAAGTTTCCAGAAAAATACCAAAAATTAGGCCTAAGATATATTTGATATTATGAATTCAAAAATGATGACTATTTAACCAAATTCAAAACATATCATTTACATTAAATAATTTAAAAATTAATTCTTGTCGTCAAAACAAAAAGCGTGTTTTTAAGAGATAATAACCATCAAAAGATTGACACTTGTTTATGTCTGGTTTAAATGTGAAATTATATCCAATGAACAACATTTTATTAAATTGTTAATTTATATTCTAAATATACTTAAAACCACTCAAATCAATAATTTACACTATTAATTATTTTGATTAAAAAAATTTTTTTAATTAAAATTTAGTAATTTTCACTATTCATCGGAATATGAAAGTTATCCGAAAAGTAACAAAATTTCACCCTAATCTAATTTTGATATTCCGAATCCAAAAATGAATTCCATTTTGAATGCTAATATTTATAAAATTTCAAAAAGTGAGTATTACTATTCATAATTGCTAGTTCATAATAATATTATAATAATATCCCGTTTAGGGATACTCGGTATTGCGTACTACACACGCTATCGAGGAAGGTCGTGATTGCGTGTAATGCAAGGAAAGTCAAGGATGCGTGTTGTGAAAACTCATTTGGGTGTAGCGTATAACATAATATATTAATTAAAAATAATACTTTTCATAAAATCTCGGGGTGTTACATAGTGAGCCCAAACTAGTATAAACGTTCAATAGATCCTCTGAAATAATCCCGTGAGAGAGGGCATCCTTAGAGAAGTTGGCCTCCCTATAAAAATGTCGAACCAAGGGGACACATATATGCTCCATGGAGAAACTGCGAACATGACATGTCAGATTCCAAGGAGTTTCCAACTGTCTGTTTAATTTTTATACAGATATTTCAGAATCTGAATCAAACTATGAACACATTCAAACTATGTTCGTTCAAATCATGATAGTGGTGTGAATCACATTCATCTACACATCTAAGGAACTTATCGGAATAAAAAAACTGCGGAAGGTTAACATCACCAAACCATGAAAATCCCATAGTATGTAGACCCCAAGCATTGGTTTCATTCATAAATGATACCACCATATTATGTTTATATCTATTTAGCTGTGGTATCCATATGATCCAACTTCCCTGAGAACTAGGCTGAACTAGAAGCCTATTGAGTAAGCTTAATATACTATGAGACTATTTTCCACCTTTAACAAGAGAAACTAGATCATGGATCATCTGCTTTATTCTAAAATGAATAAAGGTGAGTGAATGTCTTACATTTTACCTTGGCTTATTCCATGTTTACCATAACATCCAAAAAATAGAAATAACAATGATTCAATGGATCTTATGTTCAATTCCTTTATTTCCCACTCCTAATAACCATGTAAAAATAATGTCTTATATGGAATAACATAAAGAATTGAAATGACCGCAGTTGCCCATTATAGACCGACCACAACCTCTTGGCCCATTAACTCTTGATAATAAGGTGGAAGGGAAACTCAGACTATGGGTTATTACCACAGTAGTAGCAAGAGGCCATGGAAATCCCCTTCTTATAATCATTAACCTCTATTTCAAAATGATTGGTTTTTCACCCACCATACCATGATGTTTATTTCTTTTGGAACCTCTTTTAACCATAACTAATCATCCCACTCATCACCATTCCCTCAAAGAGGAAGAAGCATCCTATAATCATGTTCATTGAAATATCCGGAAGTAGATTCTATAAAACAGACCTGATCATCCACCTCATTAAACACTATCTCTTTGAAGGAGAACATATTCTCTTTATTCAAAATGGAGTCCATAAGTCTGGGATACCGAGAATCATTCGTAACTGTAACATCAGGCACATGACAGAATGGAAAAAACAGCTTCTCACCGACCCAGTTATCACGCAGTAAATTAATCTCTCCTCTCCCAACCACCCAACATGAGGATTCATGAAGAATATACAAATAATATAGGATAATTATTTAAAAGATATAAAATTTCAATCTTTCCAACTCATCTGAATGTTGTTCGTATTTTATTCTGGTGAATTTGGCCCACATCGATTTCCAAAAAAAAATTCCCATGCCATACGAGCCTTGAGGGACTATATTGTTAATGATATATCCTAGAGACATACTCCTCCATCCTCAATTGGTTTTTCAAGATGACTTCATGATTCCCAAGGAGCCCTATTCGTGGAGTTGGAATCCCATCGTTAAATATCCATAGTTTTATCCAATAATGATATATCTCCTTCTAGAGGAGATATAAGGGACATTACATTCATCAGAATTGATGATAATACATTTTTTATCAATGAAACATGGCCACCAAAAGATACGAATCTGATTTTTGATCTATTAATCCCCCAAGAATCATTTTTATGACATCATCAATGAATACCTTTTTAACATTCCCATTAGCAATAATCTCCCCCAGGTAAATCATTGGAAACAAATTCTGCTAAATTCTCAGACTATCCTGGATGTCCCGTGTCCACCTTATTGATTTTTTTTGAAATGAAAATAAATGTCTTCCTCACAATAATATATTGTCTACATACACTACCATTTACCACCATACATTCCATAACACTATGAATATATGATCTCATTATATTCAATAAAATCAGAATATCATCAGCAAACATAAGATGTGAAAGGGAACCATTCAAGGATTTGGTGTGATATGAGTGGATCATCTTTTCATTAATTCCTCTATGTAAATTATATGAAAAAAACCGCCTAGGAAATGATAAACACTATTGGTGACGAAGGATCCCACTACCTCACTCCCCTGCACACTTTTGAAATAACTAAATCCCTTACACATAAGAGATATGGTATTCCAAGGTGATGAATAACAAAAAAATGAAAAGGTCACACACCCATTTGATAAATCCTAAATTCCTCATGTCTTGTATAATAAAACTCCAATTTAGCTTTTTATATGACTGTTCCATATCCACATGGATGATGAGGTTGGACTCAATAATTTTTTTATTAGCATCGTACACCAACTCTTTGGAAATTCCAATCGCCCTTTAGAAGCCTCTACCCTTCATAAATTTGTTTTGTTCTTGTGAAATCACCATTGGGATCATCTTGTTTATCCTCCTAGAAAGAAGAATCGCGATAATATTGTAAGATACATTAGATAAAAAATGGATCTAAAATGATCAATAGTGAAATTTTATTTGATTTCTGCTAATAGATTAACTCTAGAATAACATGTGATCCTATTAATGGTTCCTCCTTAAAAAATTATTCATTAGATTTTGTCACATGTATCCCCACAAAATCAAATGCTACCAAAAATAAACTACATTGAAAGCCATCCCGGCCAGGTTCCCTGTCCAAAGAAATGTTCTTGGATGTGTCCCAAACGTCATCACCTACCAGAATAACCATGAGGGTGTTGTTTTACACCACTTATATCCTATAAGTAATAGACACCATTAATGACTCATGCTCCTCCATAGAAAAACAATTCATAGGGCCCCCCTTGTTATCACTTATAAGTAACATCTCTATGTTCTCCAAGGCCAACCTTCATACTATATTAACATCAGATGTGTAAGAGTATTCCTCAATTCAAATGATTATTTTCATATTTTTTCATTCCTTCAAGAATGTATAAATGAAATCAATAATGAGATCACACACTTTAAGATGTAAGACCCTATAATGGTTTATGTTGCATCTTTCAATCTCAGGTAACCTCTCGGCCATGAAGGAACGTTTATCACATTACATGAGGAAGATACCCTCATCCCATATCCACTAGAGTTGGTTCCCTAAATTATCAATTTCCACCTAATGGGAATCCATATAATTATCTTTAACTGGGTTACTAATAATTCAAAAAGATTTATCTTCCTTAATTTGCATTAAACCCCAAGCGAGCCCCACCCATGCCCTCTCAACTATATCCAGCTCCCATGTTTTCACCATGAATTTTAAAAAACCCTCCAAATTCTACCAATTAGACGAATACATGAATGGATTATTCTCATGGCCCCATTTTTTAAGCTAAACCCATATCAGGGCATGGTCCAATAAAGTATGTGATATGTGTGAGATAGAAGATAGATGAAAGGATTCTATCCCTTGGATGTTGTAAATACAACTTTCCAAATGACTCCATAATTTCCTTGTCCCTTTGTGGTTATTACAGCATGTATATTCACACTCATTGAAGCCTAGATCCAGAAGGATCTTACTAGACATTAAATTCCGGATGTCAAGCATACCATTGATAAAGCTCTCTGATCCACCTCTCCTTCCCAAAAAATCAACAATCGTATCGTAGTCCACACTGATAAACCATGGTAAGACCGCATGATTAGTAGCCTCCATATATTCTCACAGGACCCTCATTTCCTACATATCATTAATTGCGTAAATGAAATAAAAACATATCTCAGTACCATTGATCCTGATCTTCACCATTTTAAATTCATATGTTTCCTACATTAACTCAATCAGTATGTTCCTTTTCCAGAACAAACAATTGGGTTTAATTTTGGGAATGCCATGCAGGAAATTACTGAAACCCATCTTCTTTGTGAAATAACTCATTTTACTGACATCTTGTTTAGGTTCCTGAGTCATAACCAAGGAAACACCACATCTTCGAGAATCCGAAACCAAGAAGGTGCATTTTTCTTGTCCTCCTAGATCCAAATAATTCCATATAATCAATTATACCATTAAATGTTGTAATTATTTTCCGTATGGGAATTTCTACCTGGACTCTGAACAAACAATGTTCTGAAACACTCGTCCTTGGACATCAAACATGTAACCAGCTTCGAAGATCCTTATGAAATAGAACCCTTCTTTTGAATGAGAGTATTCTTTTTCAACACACTATCTGATTTATTTAGTATGAAGATCCACTTTTTCATGGATAAATGATGAGACACTAGATCCCCCTACTCCTGATGTAAGCCAGCCAACTCCAACCGTGAAGGATACCTACGAGATGTAACGATTTCCCTCGCCACCCCATCTGGTAATGCACAACTCAAAGGGTTATAATTGTCATCTATAAGAACATGTATAAGGTTAATATTACTTCTAGAGAATTCCTACCACAATGCATGCAATGAAAATACATTTTCTTCCAGAGAAGAAGGAAGTGATCATCGTCAGTTTTAGCTCCATCAAACCAGCTTCTAAGAACCCCGTTGACGATTAGTTGGGTTGTAATGGTAATAGATTCGAAAACGCCTTATCCTCTAACAAAAAACATCCCACCTAGGCCCCATCATCTTTATTTCATATATTATTTTCCCTGAGTCTGATAGTTTTAGTAATTTCAAAAATATTAGCTGGCTCGCTAGCTTTTTCCACCCCATCCATGGAAGATGACAGTCTATCATGTAAAGATGACGTCCTTCCAGTGACTCCTTGTAAGGACATCTTACCACCAGAGAGAAGTTCATTCCTAGATAAAAAAGATGTCAGACGAACACTATGTCCATTCAGAGACCCCTAATTTTTTGGCCTTTCATTCCGGTTTCTATAGATCTCAACTAAATTCCCTTTAAAGCCACAAACTAAAAAAACCTCAGTGGTGCTTGGAACACCAAATGCTTCAAACATTTAAAATCAGCAAGAGACATTATGATTTGGAATGAAGGAAATTTCAATGATATGTTCATCTGAAAACAAATTTAGGGGTTATCCACATCTATTAGCAATTCCGTGTTCATATTAGAATAAAGGAAACTCCCCATGGAATCACCCCACCTCTTCCAATATTGATGGATAATAGAAAAAGGGGGAGCCCCCGATGTTTGATCAAAACCGCGTCCGAGGAGGACTCTCTTCCATAGTGACACTCCCAAGACCAGTGTGAGTGATTAAAATAACAAGAACCAAAATTCCATTACTCTTGTGCCCAAGTACGTATTAAATATTCTTCGTTAAAGTGGTGAATGAAAAACACAAATCGATAATGTTCTTAATCATCCACTAGGTGTTTCAAACCACAATACTTCACAAAGGTCCTTAACACCTCCATGGAGGGTTTTAGAGGACCAATATGAGCCACCAAAGATTATAAATGACCTAAATATTTATTTCTTAAGATTTCATGTCAATATGAGTTCATTTGATTAGTTTTGAACCCTTCAATGATGATTTTCCCATTATTACAAAAATGATAATAGATGTCAAAGTAAAATTTTAGTAATACCGATCAATCCGCACATCGGATTGATGAGCAGTTGATTCTAATATATTTCATAACATTTGAGGATTGTGCTCTTAATAATGAACATTAATCAGAAGTTATTTTCACATTTGACCCTCTCACCAGAGATGTGTCATTTTAATAACACTAAACAACATTACTCATTATTTTTAATCATATCAGGAGACACAAGCATTTAATAGATACAACATTGATTCCTACAGATATAAAATTCCTTAATGATTGTTCTCCCATGATTTTCGGTCACGCCATGTGCATTAGGTTGGTATTGACATATTTTATTTGATTTATCACATAACAAAAAATTTGAAGGCGAATCACCAGTTTTGATCTTTCCGAGAAATTAATTTATCTGATGAATGTACATATTCTTCATGCATATTATAAATGACTTAGTTATTGTTGTTCTATTATTTCATATCAATCAATGCTCATTTGATCTGATTTGACACCTATAAAACTGCTTTCCACTTTATGAAAAAATGATAACAGATGTCAAAATGAATTTCTGATTGTACCAATCAATATGTGCATCATATTGATGTGCGAATTATTCCAATATAAATTATATTATTTGAGGAGTGTTTTCCTATAGTAAAGACCCAGACATTAGATTAAATTTTTTTAATTAAATATGAATTTTATGAGTCTGCAAATATTGATGGCGTGTGATTCCGAAGGTCGGAGTGCTCAGAATGAATTTCTGATAAACATTTTAGCTACCTTCAACAAACGTGCGAGATGATTTTTCTAACATTTGAACAGGTTCTCAGAATTGAATTCTGAGGGCACTGTTGTAACGCCCCGAACCCAGCTACCCAGAGTCGGTGCATTACTTCATAACATTGGCATGATCACAAAAGATCAAGTATTGAAAGGCCGATTAGTTTAGTAGCCTTAGAAACACTAGATACATTCATAAACGTTACATTACATCATAAAGTGAAAAACTACAATAACAATGTCTCCATAGTCCACACTAATATCATCTTCTGACTATCCCTACAGGTCATTCATAAAATACTTCTTCACATCCTGGAGAATATTAAAACATTGAAAGAGGTGAGCTCAGATGCTCAGTAAGGATAACAATATTGCGGAAGCTTTCATAAATAAACATAAAAATTTAAGGCAAAGTATAACTAAAACAAAAGCCTTTTAAACTTGAACATCAACATAATATGGAAAAAGTAAAATGAGATAATTCCATTCACTTCTTCACATGGATATTCTACTGGTCAAATAATCACATGCAATATCAATAACCACTTTCATAATGAGGGAATGTATAATGCCAGACATTCTGAAACATTTTGTCAAGGCCTCGGCCAAGTCTTCAAAAATGATTAAGGCCTCTGCCAAAACCATAAATCAAATTGGGAAAGGGCCTCGGCCAATTCCACGTCTAGTTGTCTCATGAGACCTACCGATGTAATTTTTTAGAATATACTTACGTTTAAAATTGCTCAAATATAATCCAGTGTTTTTCTGAAAACATTATGCAATCTTCTGAAAACAAAATAACTAATTCTGAGACTTCTCGACTAATTACAGGCCATGATGGGTCCATGCCCAATCCCGTCCTGTCTACCACACTCGAGAGTCGGGTTTTCTGAAAACATTTTAAGCTTGCGTTAAATACGTATACATTTGCAATGGATTTTCATATATTGGAGAGAAATATCTCTTTTTTTGAAATCATTTAAAAATCACATAATTATAAAAGTAAACCTTTTGAATAAACGTAAAAGTCAAAGGGGTTTATACACTATATAAATGAAAGTTATGTATAAAAACAAATATGCCTCAATGAAAGAAGATTGAGACGAAGTACTTAAAAAGATCATTTTTAAAATAAAATATATCTATTATGTGTATTCACTATAGGTACACATGAAGAAAGTAAAAATACAAAATCGGATATAATAATATCATGACATAATTTGAAAGTAGGAGATTAACCCAAAGAATAGAAATTGGGTTAAGAAGTTCCTTTACAAAGATCATTTTTTTTAAATAAAATAGATATATTATATGTATTCACTATAATTACACATAAATAATGTACAAATACCAGATATGAAATAATAATACCATGACATAATTTGAATGTAGGAGATTAACCCAAAGAACAGAAATTGGGTTAAGAATTTCCCTTACCTCATGTCCGACTTGACTCAACCGTTCTTTAACCTCCTGAATAATAAACTAGAGTTAATATCTACCTTATTAAGAACCATTTTCAATTTCATTATCCTTTTTATATCACTTATTACAATGTTATGAACGTTATGTAATTATTTAAGTTAATAACGGTCGTTTTGTCGATCTTTGGTACTTGTGTCAACAATAACCTTCTTACAATTACAAGTTTTTCATGTGGTGAAATATCCATTATATCCAGAATTATATTCATGATGTAGATATCATATATATCATATATATCCAGTATATACATTCATTCATAATATTACGTAACATTTAGAGGTAAGAAATGAAATGCACCGTTCATGGAGACGGTAAGCCGTACGTACGCATGAACGCTACTTTCATTTCTATTTCGTATTTAATGTAATGAAATCATAACTATATAAAGTTATAATATAGTTCTAGTATAATATCATATATAATATCATTTACGCCATCCTTTATACATCCCACATAGGGCATTAACGATTCACATCACTTTGAGGGGGCGGTAGTCCGCACTTCCTAAAATGAAATTATCGTGTTTTACCCATAATGGAAATCATAAAGTATGCCATAAATGAGAAATACAGAAGCATAAGTAAAAAAATAAACATATTATATATCATATATAAAAATAGTGACATATTAATGGCCACCTTTGATGGTGTTATATGAGTGTTGAACAATCATCGTTTCGTGAGGCAGAAATTCTCCATCCACAGAAACTGTATGTTCTTTAACCATTGGATGTATGTGTGTGTAAGTGTAGCTCGAATCCTTCTTATAACAACACCCTAGTATATTGAGTATACTTGTGTTGTTACAAAAGAAAATAATAAAAAGAGTTTAGGGGGTTGGAGAAGCAAAATAAAATAAAAGAACATAAGAGAAAACACTACCTTTAAAACGGGTAACACTCTTTGATTTGAGGCAAAGGCTTCCTTGGGAAGAGTTATGCCTAAAGTGAGGCTTCTAGGAGTAAGAGGGGGAAGTTGGGAGAGTATTTGGGCCGAGGTTGGCCGAGCCAAATGGCTTGAAGGTGTGAATAAGGTGGGAGAGGTGGGGGGCCTTTTATAAGTGGAGTGGAGGGGCTCTTTTGGGAAAGATTGAAATGTTACATTATTACACAATGATTTTCGAATTCTAAAGGTCCCACACTTATATAATTCGTGGATAAGGTGATAAGGGTTCGAAATATACCCATCCAATAGTCTTTGGACAAGTGTATGCCTTGGATTTTACATTATCTTCTCATTTTATTTAAATAGTTAAATAATGAGGTCATCACCGCATCATAATGACGTCATAAATAATTTAATTTAATTAATGTATAAAAATTATAAAGAAAATACTATGATGTAGTAAATCATTTTAGATTTCTAATGAATATTTATAATCAAAATTTGGACTTGTGTAACCCCACTTAAAAACTGTTTTAGTAAAATAACTCATGTTTGTGTCAATTTAATTTTAACATTAAATAAATATATATTAATGTCATTTTCCAACCAAAGTGGATCCATGGGGTCCCCAAGTTGACCCATGGGTTGTCTTGGTCTGCCATGACTCATCCAATAGGAGTAGGACAAGTGTCATGCTCATCTCATATTATTAAAACATTGTTTTTACCTTAAACTACACTAATTACCTCTAATCGCGATTAAGAACATAAAAGTTACTATTCACCAAAAAATTATTCTAATCTCATTGAACCACATTTTACTTCGTAATGACAACCATTTATGTCCTATTTTTGAAAATAAAATCACAGAAGTGGTAATATTTCATTTAAACGAAAAATCAGTTATTTAACTACCACTTAGTGGTTTCACTATTCATCAAAAATTGAAGTTTTTCAGAACAATGCCAAAATTTCACCCTAAGCTATAATTGATAATCCGAATTCAAAAATGATGTCTATTTTACAAAATTCCAAACATATAAGTTGCATTAATTAATTTTATAATTAATTCCCGCTGTCACAACAAATAGCGTGTTTTTAAGAAACAATTTATATCAAAAGATTGGCAATTGTTTATGTCCAATTTCAATGCTAAATTAATTCTAATGACCACCATTGGATAAAATGGTAAAAATATATTCTAATTATAATTTTAAACCACTAAATAGTATAATTTTTCACTATAAATTATTTTGATTAAAAAAGTTGTTTTTAAGTATTTTTCACTATTCATAAAAAATTAAAAGTTCTCAGAAAAATACCAAAAATTCAACATAGGCTAATTTCGATATTCCGAATCCAAAAATGAAGTCCATTTTGAAATATAAAATATCTATAATTTTAAAAAGTGGTTATTACTATTCATAACGGCTACTTTGATTAGTCACAGTGTTTTAGAACTCGAAGTTGCGTACAATGCAAGCCATTGCATTATTGAATGAGAAGTGTATCGTGGAAGCTCGAGGTGTTACATTCTCCCCTCCTTCAATAAATTGCATCCTCACAATTTGAATTTTTTTTTGGAAAATAAAAGGTTTAAAATAGAAAATACCTGTGTAGAAAACCCACATCCGAAATAAGGTTAAAAAAATATATCTTTAAAAGAAAGAAAGATAAGTACAAAGGTCACCCGAGATAGCTCATACTAGGATTCTATGAAAATATGGATATGTAGGAGAAACAAACCATCAAGGTCTGATGGAGAGTTATAGAAAACAGGATTAGGAGAAAGTTTAACAACAAGAAAATCACAAACTTGTGATGGGTTAAACGATCATTGATTCCCCAGTAGGAAAAGTTAACCGATAACATTTTTGTTTTGAGTTAACTTTTGTAAAGTTGGGGAATTTGTTTTGGAGATTTACTAATAACGTAACGGAATATACATACTTGTCATGTAGACATTCATTCTTTAATAAAGTTTTACCACAAACCCATCTTTCACTCTAAAATGTAATACAACTCAAAAATATTCTATTTATCCTAATTGTATAAGGTTCCAAATATTAACACATACCATTTAGATTAGTAAAATTATATTGTAATAACGAGGTACTTCCTGTAGGCTAGTGGTAGGAATTAAAGGCATGTCGCACTATGGTTGTGGGTTTGATTCCTGTAGCTTTGTCCGACGTGACGGGTTATGCCCCACCCTGCGGGTTGTCCTTTTCCTAAAACTATAGTATTATAATATTCCAAAAATAATCTTCATAATTTTTTTAACATTAAATAATACTATCCAAAGATCAACCTAATCCACTCCAACCTTTATAGTTATCCAAAATACCTCTGTCCAGACTTTCTATAAAAGGTCTCTTAATTTCAAAATCAATTAATCAGATTCCCCAAACAATTTAAAGTACTTTTTATTGTCACATACTAAAAATATAATTACCTTCATCATATTAAAACCTTACTGAAATCAACAAGTACTGCAGTACAATACTTATATATATATATATATCACATTATTCTAATAACGAGAATATAATCCATGAGTCCAAAAGCACCAGTACATTAATTATTCAACTTCAACTATTGTAACAGCATAAGATTGTCCTTGATCCCTTGTCCTTTTCTGAGGTAAGTTTTCCTGACGCTTAGGACATTCATTTGCATAATTCCCCATTTCTCTACAATTGTAGCATTCAACATTGATAGCCTCTTTCTTTCCCTTGCAATCACACGCCTGGTGACCTTTTTCTCCACATTTATAACAAACTCCCATTCCCTTTAGGCAAGTACCAGGGTGATTCTTCCCACAATTATCACATAATGGAAAATTCTTCTTTCCCTTTTTCCCTTTATCGGTCTCTTGTTCCACCGTTCTCTTATTCTCTTGCTTTACTTTGTTGTCATAAGACATAGAGAATTACTTTTCTGTCTTGATAGCACATGAGACAATATCTTCGTATGTTGAGAACGATTGTGATACTAAAGCTCGACGGAGAAATAGTTTTAACCCATCAAAGAAACGATCAATCTTACCTCTTGTGTTATGTATATAATCTGCAGCATACCTCTCTAACCTTGTAAAGTTGGCCTCATACTTTGCAACATTCTCATCCTTCTTTTGTTTCAGACTCAGAAATTTCCTTTCCATATCTGCTCTATGGTCATGAGGAAAGTATTTTTCTAAGAAATGATCTTTGAACTCCCTCCATTCCATATTTGATATGTCATCATCTTCCTTTGTGTTTTGAATCAATGACCACCATTGATCAGCATCTCCAGTGAGGCGGTAAACTGCCATGATAACCTTTTCCCTTTCACTACTCCCCAAGGCATGGAATATTTTCTCTAAGGAGTTTATCCATTGCTCATCTACTAATGGATTTGTACCCCAATTAAATGTTGGTGGTTGTTGCCTCATGAAGCGGTCTAACATTGATCCTCCACATTGCGGATCAGGGTGATCCATACGAGTAAGGTTATTATTCATAACCTGAGTGAGTTGTCCCAGTATGGTAATAAGTTGATCAGCACCAGTTGTATCTCCAGCTCCACAATAATTATCTTGAGCAGGAGAGAAATCCCTACATGGAGTGCGTGCATTGATACGGTTTCCATTCCTTCCACTAGGCGCCATTTCTAAACAATGGCATAAACTATATTAGTTTATAAGTCAAAATACATAATTCCATACTTGTAAGATACTTAAAATAAATAGAACTATTTATGGATATAATCCATAAAAATGATTTCTTTGAGGAAGTATATACTCATAACCCTTCATAGTGGTTTATAAAGAAAATGATAATTATCCAAAGCATATCCCCCGGGAGTGTCGTAACCAAGAGTGCAGCAAGGCCCGTTATCGTGCACTAGTTCCCGTTCGAGTCTAGATCAAAGCGGTGTTTTCATGTTTTACCCCATGGTACATTTGTGCCAGAGCCACCTCTACTTGCTCGTATCCAGACAGGGATGTATTGCTCGGAAAACTCACAAAATCTCTATAATACCAAAATTATAGGAAGTTCTTCTATACTAATATTTAAAGTCTATCTTCAGACTATGTGCTCTAATCAGAGATTATCTAAATCTAGCTTCCATGTTTAGTACTAAACTGCCTCTGATACCAACTGTAACACCCCGAACCCAGCTACCCAGAGTCGGTGCATTACTTCGTAACATTGGCATGATCACAAAAGATCAAGTCTCGAAAGGCCGATTAGTTTAGTAGCCTTGGAAACACTAGATACATTCATAAACGTTACATTACATCATAAAGTGAAAAACTACAATAACAAAGTCTCCATAGTCCACACTCATATCCTCTTCTAACTATCCCTGTAGGTCATTCATAAAATACTTCTTCACATCCTGGAGAATATTAAAACATTGAAAGGGGTGAGATCAGATGCTCAGTAAGGATAACAATATTGCGGAAGCTTTCATAAATAAACATAAAAATTTAAGGCAATGTATAACTAAAACAAAAGCCTTTTAAACTTGAACATTAACATAATATGGAAAAAGTAAAATGAGATAATGCCATTCACTTCTTCACATGGATATTCTACTGGTCGAATAATCACATGCAATATCAATAACCACTTTCATAATGAGGGAATGTATAATGCCAGACATTCTGAAACATTTTGTCAAGGCCTCGGCCAAGACTTCAAAAATGATTAAGGCCTCGGCCAAAACAATAAATCAAATTGGGAAAGGGCCTCGGCCAATTCCACATCTAGTTGTCTCATGAGACCTACCGATGTAATTTTTTATAATATACTTACGTTTAAAATTGCTCAAATATAATCCAGTTTTTTTCTCAAAACATTATGCAAGCTTCTGAAAACAAAATAACTAATTTTGAGACTTCTCGACTAATTACAGGCCATGATGGGTCCATGCCCAATCCCTTCCTATCTACCACACTCGAGAGACGGGTTTTCTGAAAACATTTTTAAGCTTGCGTTAAATACGTATTCATTTGCACTGGATTTTCATATATTGGAGAGAAATATCTCTTTCTTTGAAAACATTTAAAAATCACATAATTATAAAAGAAAACCTTTTGAATAAACGTAAAAGTCAAAGGGGTTTATACACTATATAAATGAAAGTTGTGTATAAAACCAAATATGCCTCAATGAAAGAAGATTGAGACGAAGTACTTAAAAAGATCATTTTTAAAATAAAATATATCTATTATGTGTATTCACTATAGGTACACATGAAGAAAGTAAAAATACAAAATCGGACATAATAATATCATGACATAATTTGAAAGTATGAGATTAACCCAAAGAATAGAAATTGGGTTAAGAAGTTCCTTTACAAAGATAATTTTTTAAAAAAAATAGATCTATTATATTTATTCACTATAATTACACATAAATAATTTACAAATACCAGATATGAAATAATAATATCATGACATAATTTGAACGTAAGAGATTATCCCAACGAACAGAAATTGGGTTAAGAATTTCCCTTACCTCATGTCCGACTTGACTCAACCGTTCTTTAACCTCCTGAATAATAAACTAGAGTTAATATCTACCTTATTAAGAACCATTTTCAATTTCATTATCCTTTTTATATCACTTATTACAATGTTATGAACGTTATGTAATTATTTAAGTTAATAACGGTCGTTTTGTCGATCTTTGGTACTTGTGTCAATAATAACCTTCTTATAATTACAAGTTTTTCATGTGGTGAAATATAAATTATATCCAGTATTATATTCATGATGTAGATATCATATATATCATATATATCCAGTATATACATTCATTCATAATATTACGTAACATTTAGAGGTAAGAAATGAAATGCACCGTTCATGGAGACGGTAAGCCGTACGTATGCATGAACGCTACTTTCATTTCTATTTCGTATTTAATGTAATGAAATCATAATTATATAAAGGTATAATATTGTTCTAGTATAATATCATATATAATATCATTTACTCCATCCTTTATACATCCCACATATGGCATTAACGATTCACATCACTTTGAGGGGGCGGTAGTCTGCACTTCCTAAAATGAAATTATCGTGTTTTACCCATAATGGAAATCATAAAGTATGCCATAAATGAGAAATAAAGAAGAATAAGTAAAACATAATCATATTATATATCATATATAAAAATAGTGACATCTTAATGGCCACCTTTGAAGGTGTTATATGAGTGTTGAACAATCATCGTTTCGTGAGGCAGAAATTCGCCATCCACAGAAACCATGTGTTCATTAACCATTATATGTATGTGTGTGTATGTGTAGCTCGAATCCTTCTTATAACAACATCCTAGTATATTAAGGATACTGGTTTTGTTACAAAAGAAAAGAATAAAAAGAGTTTAGGGGGTTGGAGAAGCAAAATAAAACAAAAGAACATAAGAGAAAACACTACCTTTAAAACGGGTAACACTCTTTGATTTGAGGAAAAGGCTTCCTTGGGAAGAGTTCTGCACAAAGTGAGTCTTCTAGGAGTATGAGGGGGAAGTTGGGAGAGTATTTGGGAAGAGGTTTGCCGAGCCAAATGGCTTGACGGTGTGAATAAGGTGGGAGAGGTGGGGCCTTTTATAAGTGGAGAGGAGGGGCTCTTTTGGGAATGATTGAAATGATACATTATTACACAATGCTTTTCGGATTCTAAAGGTCCCACACTTATATAATTAGTGGATAAGGTGATAAGGGTTCTAAATCTACCCTTCCAATAGTCTTTGGACAAGTGTATGCCTTCAATTTTACATTATCTTCTCATTTTATTTAAATCGTTAAATAATGAGGTGATCGCTGCATCATAATGATGTCATAAATAATTTAATTTATTTAATGTCTAAAAATTATAAAAAAATACTATGATGTATTAAATCCTTTTATCTTTCTAATTAATATTTATAATTAAAATTTGGACTTGTGTAACCCCACTTAAAAACTATTTTAGTAAAATAACACATGTTTGTGTCAATTTATTTTTAACATTAAATAAATATATATTAATGTCATTTTCCAACCAAAGTGGATCCCTGGGGTCCCCAAGTAGACCCATCGGTTGTCTTGGTCGTCCATGACTCATCCAATAGGAGTAGGACAAGTGTCATGCTAATCACATATTATTAAAACATTGTTTTTACCTTAAACTACACTAATTACCTCTAATCGCGATTAAGAACTTAAAAGTTACTATTCACCAAAAAATTATTTTATTCTCATTGATCCACATTTTACTTATTAATGACAACCATGTATGTAGGATTTTTGAAAATCATATCACAGAAGTGTTAATATTTCATTTAAACGAAAAATCAGTTATTTAACTACCACTTAGTGGTTTCACTATTCATCAAAAATTGAAGTTTTTCAGAACAATGCCAAAATTTCACCCTAAGCTATAATTGATATTCCGAATTCAAAAATGATGTCTATTTTAAAAAATTCCAAACATAGAAGTTGCATTAGTAAATTTTATAATTAATTCCCACTGTCACAACAAATAGCGTGTTTTTAAGAAACAATTTATATCAAAAGATTGGCAATTGTTTATGTCCAATTTCAATGTTAAATTAATTCTAATGACCACCATTGGATAAAATGGTAAAAATATATTCTAACTATACTTTAAAACCACTATATAGTATAATTTATCACTATAAATTATTTTTATTAAAAAAGTTGTTTTTAAGTATTTTTCACTATTTATAAAAAATTAGAAGTTCTCAGAAAAATACCAAAAATTCAACATAGGCTAATTTCAATATTCCGAATCCAAAAATGAAGTCCATTTTGAAATATAAAATATCTATAATTTTAAAAAGTGGTTATTACTATTCATAACAGATACTTTGATTTGTCACGGTGTTTTAGAACTCGAAGTTGCGTACAATGCAAGCCATTGCATTATTGAATGAGAAGTGTATCGTGGAAGCTCGGGGTGTTACAACTGTTGAACTCACAACGATGATATTCACTTAACTAGACCTTCACCTTGATATCATTTGATCGACTGTGGATGTTAGTTTATGGGGTTTTCATTAATGAATAGAATAAAAATAAATTGTACAACATTTTATTTTTATTTCATTTCTTATAAACCTATATTTGGAAGTTGATATGTGGGGACCACTAAACCTTAACCTCCCATGAGAGGTTACGGTGGTGGGAACCACCCGAGGAAAAAACATCTCAACTCCCTCATTAAATGTCCAAGAGCCTCTTCAACTTCTCCAATATTAATTATGCCAGCCATCATCCATAATAATTCAGACAACACACCACTTTAATTATACCAACCTATGTGATTATTTAACCCAATTTGAAATTGTGCCCACAAATAAATTGGGGAAACATATCACATTTTGGATACATTGAAAATTTGGTGTACTTGGGAGAGGAGAGAGTTTTTGGAGTAATAAAGTTCTCAAATGAAGAACTTAATTTCCAACGAAGAATGCTCTGCCAAAGAAGAACACCGACCACGACTTTGGCCTACTTCCTTGGGACTTTTTCCAACGTGGGACGTCTTCATTTATGATGAATTAATCTCCGAACTTCCTTCTTGCACCAACTTCAATGAAAAACCTGAGGTGGGGTTTTATTTTGGGTATTATTATATTCCCATATTCATACTTTTTCAAAACAATGAACGTGGATGTTTTCTTTTGCTGGTTGGGAACAATCATTGCTGAAGGATAAGATTTGGTGGTCAATATTCATGTTCTAGATGAGCCTCTTGCTACCACCCTACCGTGGGAGGTGCGGGCCATCCAAGCATTTCCTGACCCCACTATTATTCTTCATGAATGGTGTAACCTTAGTGATGGAATAAGACAACATTTTTGACAGCAACTAAAGTGGGATTTTGGAAACTGAGGAGGCATAATAATAGTGGTTGAAAAACAGCTGATAGTGACGAAGGCGACAACTCAATGTCGCTGCCCCGCGGCCACTATCGCCGCAATGCGGCCTCCGTACCGACAATGGCCCCCGCTACCTTCTGTGACCTAACTTTCGGACCACGGCCAAGCAGCCACCTCGCAACCGTGGAGCCACCTTGCGGTCGAACCGCAAGCCCACGGTCGAACCACGACCCCGCAGCCGGACCGCAGCCCCACGGTCTCGCACCGTCCACAGCCAAGCTACCCCATGCCGAGCCGAGCCGCCCTGTGCCCTCGCAGCACCCATCAGTCAAGCCGGGTCAGATGTAGTGGGTCGGGACACTCAGCAGGCTGGGCTGAACCCAATGGGCCAGGTCGACCCGAACTTATTCTGTACATGACGGGTCGGGCCAGGTCTGTCTGACCGTGTCGGACCGAACCCGTGCCCACTGAGACCAATTTACTTTATTTTAGCCATAACATTGGCTTTGGAGGTCCATTTGACAAACCGTCAGTGGAACTGAGGATCATGGACTGATATGGTCCCTTTGAATATACCCCACTATAGTTTTGGATTATGAAAGAAAATGGTCATGTTGGATCAAGAACGAATCCAACCGGGCCCCAGACTAAAAGGCTAATAACTCATAGATGGGGTGTCCGATTTATGCGCCATATGATGCGTTGAAACCCCTATGATGTGGAGGACCATTGAGATACATCTTCATGGTACTTCTTGTTAGTTAGAGTACTGACCGGTAGCTCATGGAACAGATCCTTTTGGAGAAGAGAAAGCATATTGTGGGAACCCAATGGCTGGCTGAGACCTGAAGACTTCTGACCATTTAGACATTAAGTGACATGACTG
Source organism: Viscum album (assembly GCA_963277665.1). Taxonomy (NCBI): domain Eukaryota; kingdom Viridiplantae; phylum Streptophyta; class Magnoliopsida; order Santalales; family Viscaceae; genus Viscum; species Viscum album. The sequence continues at coordinate 1,358,649,772 of OY728119.1, read as the reverse complement.
CACCAGTGGGGAGCACCTTGGTGACTCGGATGACCCACGGTGGGGAGAACCTTGGTGACTTGGGAGACACAAGTTACTCGACAGGAGGAGTAACTCAGGAGGCCATGAGGGGGAGCACCTTGGTGACATGGAAGACCCATTGTGGGGAGCGCCTTGGTGATGCAGCAGACCCACAATACTCGACTAGAGGAGTACTTCAGTAGTCCAAGGATAGTGGGAAGCTCTATTGTGTGACACGGCAGGCCCACTATACTTGATAGAGGAGGAGTTCTCCAGCAGCCAAAGTGTTCGATGTTGTGATTGGGAATGATACTTGATACTACCCCTACAATAAATCTTGGTTTGTGCTGAGTCAGTACCTCTATGTTTTTCCTCATTATTGAGATGGATTACTTGATATCATTGGTATATTAATGGAAATTTACCAATGTAGTGTTTCTGATGACCTCAAACATTCTAGTTTATCATTTGTAGATTTTTTGAGACCATGAGTGTCTCAGGTCCCTACTGAGTATCGTTATTCTCACCCCTGCACGGGCTATTCCATCACCTTGTTTTGTTGGATGCAAATGACTGATAGCGATGACTAAGGCTACGAGTACCCGGATTGGACGAGGCATGGAGGTGGACCGTACGGCCTTTTGACACATGGAGGAGACAGATGGATTTGGTGTGCTAAGGGGGAAATCATTACCTACCCTATAGGTATGATTCTAGGAGGATGACCCAACAACTGATTTTCCCATTTCATTAGTTGAATTTTATCATAGTTGTACTTGTACTTTCTAGTTGGTCTTGTAATATGCCCATTTACATTCTACACTCACTCTATTTACAGTTTAGATTACATGTGTTCCTATCTTTCTATGTGATTTGTTACGTGTGCTTACATGTTAGAAAGAAAATGCCTTCCCAGTTTTAGGGAATACGCCTTCTGTGCTAGTCTCTAGCCCTAGGCCTATGGAAGATGGGATTTGGGTAAACACAACATCGGCCCCGAGGGATAGGTCGTGACAAATTAGTAACAGAGGGGTCAGTTGTACGGTATAACAGTAGACTGTGATCAATGTTTTTAACAACAATAGTGTAAAGTGTAATGAGTGCAGTATTTAGTTTAAGGAGTCCAGTGTTGGTTCAGAGGCTGACGTATCCATACACCTGGACCCTATCATATTCTATCTGACCCAGTGCAAGAAATAAATGATTTCATGTGTGTTTTCAAAAGTTTTATTTTTGTAAACTTATGATTCAGCTCACCAGGTATTACTATTTGACAATGGGACTTCAGTTTCATTTCAGGATGCCTAGAGAAAGATTTTTAGCAAGGCTGTCGAGAGATGTATGCACTGATGGCCCATCGATTGAAGAGGCCTAGGTGCAGGGCCCTCTTCCAGTATAGGAACTAGCGGGGCAACAGCGGTAACATTCCCCATTGGGCCACTAATGCCACCATCCCCTGCAGAAGATGGTCCACACCACTTGAGTGCGTTGCACGAGTTCCAGTGAGAGATGCCACACAAGGTCATGGGAGAGATGGATCCATAGACAGCTGAGGATTGGCCGAAGGCTATGGTTAGAGACATCCCTAATGGTGGATAGTTTCCTTGATAAGTAGTCACCACCAGTGAGACCCACTACCAGTCATCATATAGTGGATTATTTTGCATATGGAAGTAGACAGGCATCATAGAGGTCCAAGAGGACCAGACCTATAGTTGGAAAACCACCTGACTCAGGATCAGTTGTTTGGGGCACCCAAGGTTGAGCCAGTTCTGCCAGGAGCGAGTAGTGTTTTTCACATGAGGCGGGCATGGTCACATGGATTGTGACTATCCGAACCTCCATAACGATTATTTGCAGATAGTCGAAGGAACACCCAGGTAGAGATAGAGATTTGATCGAGGGGGTCTATTGGGAGAAGGAGAACATGGTAGAGGAGCTGGCAGAGTAGATGAATGTGGGAGACGATTCGAGATGTTACAGTCACCAACACCAGGAGGTCCACACTGACCACAATGAGTAGTAGTACATGGGCGTTCTTAGCTCCAGGAAGCTGATGCATCTGACCTCAGTTCTCCAAAGATTATACGAGGTACGATCTATTTCAAATCCACCTGATATGTGGTGCTTATAGGCATAGGTGTCAGTCATTCAATCATTTCCACTTCCCTCATTTAGAGCATGGATAATTAGATGGAGCCATTGGATCGATCCTTATGGATAGAGACTCCTACTGGAGCAGATTCGTTGATTATGCACTGGTGCTGGTAGTTCGAGCTCACTCTAGGTGGCGAGAGCTTCAGCTAGGATCTCCTAGCAGCGACATCGAGGACATAGGACGTCCTTTTGGGAATGGACTGGTTATCTACAGTCCATGCTCAGATAGACGGTAGTTGGTGAAACGTGTGGTGTGTCCCCATTGATGGGACCATTTTTACCTTCACCGACAAGAAGGGAGCCTTTGCAGTGCATTATGGACTTACTGAAGGAGAGTGAAGTTGAACACTAATCAGTTGGAAAGCATTACCATCGTAACTATTGTTGTGGATAGTCGGAGTTATCCATTAGTGTTTGAAAAATATGCCAATGTTTTCCCTGATGATGTTATGGGACTACCTCCTCACATAGAGTTAGAAATTTACATTAACTTGTATCTTTGGATTACATTGATATCTTAACCAGCATATCGGATGGCTCCCGCAGAGCTTTTAAAGCTGCGGGTATAGCTAGATGACTTGCAAGGGAAGGGATTCATCTGGCCCAATGTTTTTCCTTAGGATTCCCCAATTTTGTTCGCCAAGAAATCAGATGGGAGCATGAGGATTGGTGTTGATTATCGGTTCCTGAACCAGGTGACCATTAAGAGAATGTACCCACTTTTGAGTCTTGATGACCTCTTTGATCAGCTGAGTAGAGCACGCTGGTTCTCAATGATAGACCACAGATCATGCTATCACCAGCCAAAGTGTGAGACAATGATGTGCAGAAGACAACCTTCAAATGTCGCTATGGCCATTTTAAGTTCATCGTTATGCCATTCTCCATGACCAATGCTCTAGCAGTGTTCATGGGAATCATGAACAAGATCATTCAGCCATACCTTGATCGCTTTGTAGTGGTCTTCATTGATGAATTTTTGATCTAATCGACTATTGAGGGGGAGAATTCCTGTCATTTTTGGTCAGTATTGGACACACTCCTAGAGAACCAACATTAATGTAAGATCTCGAAGTGCATGTTATGGATCAAATAGGTTAACTTTCTGGGAAAAGTCATATCGAAGACTCGAGTTGGAGTGGATCCAGTGAATATTGAGGTGGTACTTTCTTGGGATCCACACAGGAGTGTGACAGAGTAACAAATTTTCCTGGGTTTGGAAGGATATTACATGAGGTTTGTGCTAGATTTCTATATAATTGTATCACCAATATCCAACATGACAATGATGGGAAACCACATTGTGTTGTCGGTGAGATGCAAGAAGAGTTTTCAGGATCTGAGGAAGAGGCTACTTGTTCCCCAATATTGAGGCTTCCAGTTGAGGGACTAGGTTACATATTTTACTACGATGCATTAGGTACCAGGATCGGATGTGTCCTTGTGAAAGAGAGAGTAGTGATCGCATATGGTTCTTGATAGCTGAGAAAAAATGAGCAGAACTAAACTACCCATGACCTAGAGATAACAACAGTGGTCATCTCCTTGAAGATGTGGCGAAACTATATGATGGGAGATCATTTTAATTTATACACTAATCCAAAGAGTCTAAATTATATTTTTTCTTAGAAGGACCTGAAATTGAGAAAGTGACGTTGTCTTGAGTTCCTCCGGGTCTATGACTTCGAGATAGTCTACACTCATGGGAAGGCGAACGTTGTAGAAAATGAACTCAGCACGAGTTCAGGTATACAGTTATTAGGAGAGGCAACAGAGAAGATGGAAGCTTTATAGTTATCCATTATGGATAGATATGGCGCATATTTCCTTTCGTCTCTTACAGTCACTCCCCCAATTCTTCACCGAGTTAGGGAGGTGCAACATGGGGATGCTGACTATGAGACACAATGAGCTCAGATATCCATAGGACATACACCTGATGGATTTTATGAAGGTGGGGAGCATTTCATCCACTTCAGAGGACATACCATGGTATCAGTGTCACTTCAGGAAGAATTGTGGAGGAAGTTCCACACATACCCTATAGTGGTACATCCAAGTGTGGCGATGATGTACCTGGATCATCGACGAAATCAACTATGGTCATGAATGATGAAAGAAGTAGTAGAGTTTGTCTCTCATTGCATCACTTTTCAGCATGTGACGTCAAAACATCAGGTACCAGCAGGGTTGGTTCATCCATTGGATGTCTCAGAGTGGATGTGTGATGGGATATCCATGGACTTCGTGATAGGACTTCCATGTGCATCTTGGTGTCCTGACTCGAATTTGGTGATCTTTGATCGTCTAAAAAAGACATCCCACTTCTTACAGAACATAGAATACGTTTCATTAGATTTCATGGGACGCCTCTATGTGTAAAATATTTTATGACTACATGGAGTAACCTTGTCGATTTTCTCTTATCATGATGCACGTTTTAATCCCCATATATTGAAGGGGTCGCAAGAAGATTTTGGGGCACAACTTCTTTTGAGCACTGCCTTCCATCCTTAGAAGGATGGAAAAACTGAGCAGACCATTCATACCCTCAAGGACATGCTACGTGCAAGCATCATTGACTTCTGTCATAGCTTGGGGAATCACTTTCCTTTGGTGGAGTTTGCATACAACAATAGATATCACTCCACCATTGGGATGACACCTTTCGAGGCGTTGTACGTGCGACCTTAGAGATCAGCCTGGTGCTGGACTGACCCAGGGGAGTCAGCACTAGTGGGACCAAAGATAGTACATGCTACCATAGAGAAGTTTCATATCATCAAATAGAAGATAAAGACTACACAAAGCAGGAAAAATTCATTTGATGACATGAGATGGAGACCACTGGAGTTCGAGGATGGTGACCACGTCTTTTTATAGGTCTCACATCGATGAGGTTTGCAGAGATTTGGATAAGGATGCAAGTTATATCTTAGTATCATCGAAACTCTTCAGGTCCTCAGTAGAGTTGGTGAGATGTATTACATCTTAGATCTTCCACCTTAGTTGCAATGGGTGCACGACGTCTTCCACGTACTCCAGCTGAGGAGATACGTGCATGAACCTTCTCACATCATCGACCATGGTGATATGGATGTTGACGATGGGGAGACTTTTACTGTGGTTACAATAGAGATTGAGGATCGAAAAGAGGGGGTCCTTCATGGATGGTTGATACCTCTGGTGCGCGTTTGATGGCACAACTTGATCCTATATGATAGCACATAGGAGAAGGAGGCTCAAATGCATGTTCTGTACCTCCAATTGTATACCTTGTTTGAGTTATGGCTTACGGGAACGTAGAGCCATGAGGTGGGGAAAATATAATAACCCAAAATTTCCATGTAATTTTTTTTAAATAAATGGGAATTTTACGGGTCCTCAAAAATTGACGGCGTGAGATTCTGAGGCCCAGAGTGCCTGGAATGAATTTCTGATATTTCGTTCGGGTACGTTAAGTAAATGCGCGAGTGTGTTTTTTGAACATTTGAACTGGTGCTTAGAATTGAAATACAAGGGAACTATTGAACTCGAAGCACAAATATTCTCATAAATGGACATTCACCTCAACAACAGTTGGTGAAGGGTGGAAGTTATTTTTTTTGTTTTTCCTAAAAGAATAGAATAAAAATAAAATTTACAACATTTTATATTTATTTTATTTGTTAAAAACCACCATGTGGAAGTTTATAAGTGGGGACCACCAGACCATAACCTCCCTTGAAATATGATGATGGTGGGAACTACCCGAGGCCTAAACATCTCAACTCCCTCGTTAAATGTGGGAGATCCTCCTCAACTCCTCCAATATTAATTGTATCAACCATCCTCCACAATAATTAAGCCACACACCACTTTAATTGTGCCAACGTATGTGATTAATTAACCCAATATGAAATTGTTCCAATAATTAAAAAGGGTAAACAAATAACATTTTGGATACTTTTAAAAAAATTTGGAATTGGGAAGGACAGTGATTTGGTAGAAATATACATCTCCAGCAAAGAACAAAACCGTCCAATGATGAACGCTCTGCCAAGAAAGAATGCCGAAATGGACTTTGACCTTCTTCCTTGGGACATCTTCCGACGTGGGACGTCATCATCTATGAGGAATCAAGGTATGTACATCCATCTCTCTCCATGTCAACGAACAAACATAGGTAGGGGTTTATTTTTTGTATGATTATATTCCCATGTTCTTTAGTTTTTAAAACAATGAATGTTTATGTTTTTTTGTAGGTTGGGAAGTATCATTGCGGAAGGATAGGATATGATGGTCAATATTCATGTTCTTGATGAGCCGCTTTCTACCACTCTAATGTGGAGGATGAGGGACAAAAAACATGGACCGCCCCATCCACCATTCTTATTGAATGGTGTATCCTTCGTGATGGATGAAGATGATTTTGTTGACGGCAATCATAGCAGGATTTTGGACACTAAGGAGGCATAAGAACGACCACCAACATCACCACGACCTCCGTACTGACCGCAGCCCCTGCCGTTGTCCCCGACCGGACCGCCACACCACCACCTGGTCATCGCCCTGTAGCTGAGCCGCCGCCCTGCGACCAGAAAACCACCTCGTGGCCAAATCGCACCCCTGCAGCTGGACCACCTCCCCATGGCTAGACCACCGCCCAGAGGCTGACCGCCGACCTGCAGCTGGACCACCACCCTATGGCTGGACCATCTTCTCACAAATGGAATGCCGCCCCACGGTCTCGGGTCTTCCTCAGTTGAGACGCCTGAGGTCGAGCAGAGCTGCCTCGCGCCTTCGCGACACCCCTCGGCCGAGCAGCCCCCATGGCACACTCGCGTCCCTCATGATATGTTGTGTCAGACCATACATGTTTGGCAACTCAACAGGATGGGCCGAACCCAATAGGAATGGACGGTCCGACTGGGTCAGACTGTACTAGACACACTAAGACCATTTACATTCTTTTGTCCATAACATTGGCTTCAGACCTCTGTTTGATGAACCGTTAGAGGCAATGGAAATCTTGGAGCGAGAAGGTACATTTGAGTATACCCCCACTAGAGTTTTGTATTATGATGGGAAATGGTCCGGTTGGATCGAGCATGAATCCAAATGGGACCTCGAGATTAAAAGGCTAATAACTCATAGACCGGGCGTCCGATTGACGTGCCATATGTACTATTGAGACCCTTATGACATGTAAGAACTTTGAGATCCTTCTTCATGAGACTTCATGGATGTTGGAGTTTCAACCATTAGCTCGTGGAGGGATCCTATCTAATAAGGGCGAGCATAGTTACAGATCCAAGTGGCTAGCAGAGATTTAATGACTGGTGACCGTTACGACTCGAAGTGTCATGACTGACCCAGTGGGGATATCTTTGGTGATGCAGCATACCCACGGTGGGGAGCACCTTGGTGATGTGGTAGACCCACGATACTCGAAAGGAGAAACACCTCAACAGGTCGTGAGTGGGAGCGCCTTGGTGACCCGACAGATCCACGGTGGGGAGCGCCATGGTGACGTGGCGGAACCATGGTACTCGACAGGAGGATTACCTCAGCAGACCAATGTTAGTGGGAAGTGCATCTGTGCGATGAAGCAAGCACACTCTACTTGATAGACTATGAGTTCTCCAGCATGTGAGGTGTTTGACGTTGTGACTGGGAATGTTACTTGATGCTACCACCTCGAATAAATCTTGGTGTGTGTTGAGCCTGTACCATAGTGTTTTTACTCATGATTGAGATGGATTACTTGATAACATAGGTATATCTATGAGAATATATATAATTAATGTTTTCTTTTGACTACATACATTATGGTTTTTCCTTGGTGGATTTAGTGATACCATGAGGGACTCGAGATCCATACTGAGTATCATTATACTCACTCTGTTTACAGTTTAGTTTACTTGTGTTCATATATTGATATGTGATTGGTTACGTGTGCTTACAGGTTATAAAGAAATGCCTTCTTAGTTTTAGGGAATACACCTTTGGTCCTCGTCACCTGCCCTTGTCCTACAGAAGGAGATCTTGGGGTATTCACGGTACATGCCTTGGGGGATGGGGCGTGACACCTATCTGTTCTCATAAATCAGGTATTGTTTGTGTGTTTTGACTCCCTCATGAGAGATTATTAATTTTGATAACAGAAAACATGAAAATCATTGTTTCATATCATACTGGGTGACATGAGAATATGATGAATGTGTCGTTGATTCCTACACATCAAAAAGTGCTCAATGATTATGGACCCATGATTACAAGTCAACCCAACTATAGATTCATCCTGCAAGAGAAATTAAATGAAAATAATGTTGTGCAAAATGGTTGAAAATGGGTTTTCGACTATTTTATTGATTACATATATGAGGTTTCCTTGTAATGGATGTTATGAAATTGAAATTTCATTTTATGCACCACATGTGACATATGCTTGAAATTTAATGCTATGAAATCACTAACTGATTATTTTCCCACATTTTCTCATAAATAAAAATAAAAGTAGATGATTTTGATCCCAAATTTTTCAAATTTAATTTTAATAGAAATGTAATTGTGATTTCTGAAATAATTAAATATTCAAAAGAAAAATAATATAGTCAATTTATATGAGAAACTAGAAAAACAAAATAAACACACCTCCTGAATGTAATTCGTCATACGGGACTATGGATGCTATATCTATCTGATGTGGTAGGGGCCTATAATAAATAAAAATTGTGAAGATATTAATAGTTAATGTAATAAACAATCAATAAATAAACTCAGTATAAAAATATGTTGTAGTATCCATTGGACCATCACCCAGACACACATATTCTCATAATGCTCTATCCTCAACCATCAGCTGCACATTTACCACCTTAGAATCATGAATTTGTGACTCTAAATATATCATCTGTTGTTTCATTCCATCAATAACAAAATCCACAACCACATCAGGTTAAAATAACGAATGAGGAATCCCCAATCCATAGTTCAAACTATAGTCACGTCTATCATGAACAATAATGCGATGGAATATCTCTTCCCCTCGCATGGAATGTTATTGCTGGTCCTCTAGAAGATGCGTTAACTCAGTTGAAATTGAGCAGGTATAATATTTAAATATAAATATATTTTTATATATAGATTCATTTAATTATTAATACTGAGTACAAGAACATACTATAAGAGCTGCAATCTCTGCATCATTTTGATCACAAGTCATCATCAACACCGACATTTTTTAAGTACATGAAACATTCTCAGGTAACTATATACCAATAATATATAAATAAAGAATAGAAAAACATATTAAAAAATAAGTAAAAAAATTGAATAATTTAAACCTCATGTCGTATCTGGGACACATGATGAGTCCGAAGCCTGTGATGGTGTCCCTACAACTAACGATTCTCATAATGACATGTTGATACCTCCTACTTTTAATTAATTCAAATTAAAAATCTGTAAAATTCTACAAATTGTTAAAAATATTTAAATAAAAATAAATAAACATACCACAATAACCATAATAAACCAATGGGCACCTAGATCATGCCATTGAGATGGGAGAACACATCTCGGGACACTTTCCAAAATGTCTGCAGAATGTCTAGGGCAGCCATATTTAATTATTACTGATGTCTCATGACTCATACTTTATAATATTTCCACATTTTCATCATTTTTTCTTACAAAATATTTGGGAATATTTTGGGAACACTTTTAGATTATTCTATTTTAGAAATAAAAATCACACATGTTAGTATTTTTTGACATATGTAATAAAATAAAATGGTCTTCTTACCTGAACTTCCCTCCATATATGATATAATGTATCCTAATGGAATAAATCCCAATAAAATGTGGTCAATGAAAATTGGTGTGGTCGCATATGATATGACCCAACTAAAGAATAAATGTAAGGGAAATCACTCTCACATGATGGTACCTATTGTCGAATGATACATCTAGTGTCGTGTTAGAATTCGAAGATGAAATTATATGATCAGGGCCTCTCCTATTAGAGGAAAAAGAAGTCTATTATGTTATTGTTGAATATAATTCCATGACTATTTAGACAGATTCTCAAAATTATTAATTAAATAAATAAATATAATTACATTTATACATACCTCAACCTAGAGACATTGATGGCTATACAAAATTTTATGGATCCGGTGCATGTTCCCATGAAATTTCTACAATAATAGAAATCATTATTATTAGAATATTCTATAGAAAATAATATATATAGATTAATTTATTTATTAAATTAACTAAATACATAGAAATTAAACAATTAAAAAAAGTAAATTAATTAATAAAAAGTTAAACAATTTATTAAAAAAGGTTTTAAACTAAAGAGAGGGAAAACAATTATACCATTCATTAAACATGCAAGTAGAACATTTCTATTTCAAATGTATATATAAACTAATGAATATATTCTTCGTTTTGAACTATGGTATGTTTATTAAGCTATTTTGCAACAATGGAAATAGTTTTGAGTTTATCTTGTTAAATTAAAAGAAATCCTCATTGGGACATTTTCACATCAATTTCCTAATTCTAATTCGATAGTAATGTAATGAGGATAACATGTTCCATTTTTAATGTCAAAATGATAGAATAATTACTAACTCATTAATTTTTGTATAACATATTGTTAAAAATTACCAATATAAACCGATATTCATCGACTTTAGTTCCACTGACTGGATCAAATCAATTATACTATAAAAAATTTGTATTTCAACACAAATGTGTATAAAACATAAATGATGTCTATCAATTGACCATAGTAATATCCAAAATCAATGGTTACAAAACCAAATAAACTATTTCGTGTTTCTCATTTTTCATCAACAACTATAATGAGAAATCGATATACATTATCTTCTATATAATTAAAAAGATGATATGTTATAGAAGGACCCCTATCTGGTTGGTTAAATTCATTAATAAGTGTTGGGTCACATAACTCTCACAAAATATGAACGTAAATAATTCACAGAATTCAATAATAATTTATGCACAAATAAATTTGTATTACACATCACTCATAATGAAAATAAATTTATATGTACAAAATCTTTGAACCAATCATGAAATGACTGTAAAGACCCGCAAATTTCAAGGAAATTTTTTTCTTAATTTTCTTTGGAATTTTACAAGAGCGCAGCTTCAGACGGCACCTGATTCGAGGTACGATCTGTGTCTATTCCACCCTTGCTGCAGTACTTATAGACACAGGAGCGAGTCACTCTTTCATAGCCTCTGCCCTTGTTCGGAGCTCGGAGATTCCGACTGAGCCGTTGGCTCGATCCTTACGGCTAGAGACTCCTACGGGAGCAGACTCGACGATTACGCACTGGTGCCGGCAGTGTGAGCTTACTCTAGGAGGCGAGAGCTTCGGCTGGGATCTCCTTGTAGCGGCGTCGAGGCCTTACGACGTCATCTTGGGCATGGATTGGCTATCCACGGTTCATGCCCAGATCGACTGTTTTAGGCGCAAGGTGCGATGTGTTCGTACCGACGGGAGCAGGTTTACCTTCACCGGCGAGAAGGGAACCTTTGCAGCACAGGATGGACTTCCGCGGAGGAGAGTGCAGCCCATCTCACATCAGTTGGCTAGCCTCATCCTAGGAGCAGTGGACGTGCGGAGTCCGGCTTTTCCTGCAGTGGTGGACCAGTACGTGGACGTCTTTCCCGACGACGTTCCAGGGCTACCTCCTCGTAGAGAGGTAGACTTTTACATCGACTTGTACCCCGGGACAGCCCCGATATCTACTCCAGCATATCGGATGGCCCCCGCCGAGCTTCGAGAGCTGCGGGTACAGTTAGAGGACTTGCAGAGCAAGGGGTTTATCCGACCCAGTGTTTCACCCTGGGCTTCCCCGATTTTGTTCGCCAAGAAGGCGGACGGGAGCTTGCGACTATGTGTCGACTATCGTCGCCTGAACCAGGTGACAGTGAGGAACAAGTATCCGCTGCCACGGATTGATGACCTCTTCGATCAGCTCAAGGGAGCGCGGTGGTTCTCGAAGATAGACCTCCGGTCAGGCTATCATCAGCTCAGAGTTCGAGACGAGGACGTGCAGAAGACGGCCTTCAGGTGTCGGTATGGCCATTATGAGTTCTTGGTTATGCCGTTCGGCGTAACCAATGCTCCAGCGGTGTTCATGAGCCTCATGAACAGGATCTTCCAGCCATACCTCGACCGATTTGTCGTTGTCTTCATTGACGACATTTTGGTATACTCGACGACTGAGGAGGAGCATGCCTACCACCTGCGAGTTGTGCTAGACACACTCCGAGAGAACCAGCTTTATGGCAAGCTCTCAAAATGCCAGTTCTGGTTACGTGAGGTCCATTTCTTGGGACACGTCATCTCTGAGGCGGGAGTTGCAGTGGATCCCGCGAAGATCGAGGCAGTGCTAGCTTGGGAGCCACCCAAGAGCGTGACAGAGGTGCGGAGCTTCTTGGGCCTAGCGGGATACTATCGGAGATTCGTGCCAGACTTCTCCAGAGTTGCGGCACCACTCTCAGCCTTGACGAAGAAGGGGAAACCCTTTGTGTGGTCAGACAGATGTCAGCAGAGCTTCCAGGAGCTGAGACAGAGATTGACCAGCGCACCTATCTTGAGGTTGCCTGAGGAGGGAGTTGGGTACGTAGTTTACTGCGATGCATCAGGGACTGGACTCGGGTGCGTCCTGATGCAGGAGCGGGCCGTGATCGCCTACGGATCACGTCAGTTGAGGCCGCATGAGCAGAACTACGCCACTCATGACCTGGAGTTAGCAGCAGTGGTCTTCGCTCTGAAGACTTGGCGGCACTATCTGATGGGCGAGCGCTTCACAGTCTTTTCTGACCACCAGAGTCTCAGGTATATCTTCTCTCAGAAGGACCTGAACCTGAGACAGCGGAGATGGCTTGAGTTCCTCCAGGACTATGACTTTGAGATAGTCTATACTCCTGGGAAGGGGAACGTGGTAGCCGATGCCCTCAGCAGGAGGACGGGCATTCAGCTACTTGAGGAGGCGACGGAGCAGCTAGCCTCCTTGCAGATATCCTTCGTGGATAGAGACGGAGCAGCCTTTCTTCAGTCTCTCACAGTCTCTCCTCCACTTCTACAGCGGGTCAGAGAGGCTCAGCGTGGGGACGCTGACTGTGAGACCCGGCGTGCACTGATATCCTCAGGTCAGGCGCCTGATGGTTTCTCCCTTGGAGCAGAGCACGACATCCTTTTCAGAGGACGTACCTTCGTACCAGTCGCTCTACGAGAGGAGGTGCTGAGAGAGTTTCACACTTCTCCCTTGGCGGTACATCCCGGAGTGGCAAAGATGTACCAGGATCTCAGGCGACAGCACTGGTGGCCGGGTATGAAGAAAGCTGTGGCAGAGTTCGTTTCACGATGCCTCACCTGCCAGCAGGTGAAGGCAGAGCACCAGGTACCAGCAGGTTTGGTACATCCCTTGGAGGTCCCGGAGTGGAAGTGGGACGGCATATCTATGGACTTCGTGACTGGACTTCCACGCACTTCCAGAGGTCACGACTCCATTTGGGTGATTGTCGACCGACTCACCAAGTCGGCACACTTCTTACCCATCAGAGAGCAGGGCTCAGTAGAGAGCTTGGGACGTCTTTACGTCCAGGAGATCGTACGGCTTCACGGTGTGCCATCGTCTATCGTCTCCGATCGAGATGCTCGTTTCACTTCCAGGCTTTGGAAGGGGTTGCAGGAGGCGTTCGGGACGCGGCTCCATCTGAGCACAGCCTTCCACCCTCAGACGGATGGACAGACGGAGAGGACCATACAGACACTCGAGGACATGCTCCGTGCATGTGTTCTCGACTTTGGTCGCAGCTGGGAGGACCACCTACCCTTGGTGGAGTTTGCGTACAACAACAGCTACCACTCCACCATCGGGATGGCACCATACGAGGCGTTGTACGGCAGACCCTGCAGATCACCGTTGTGCTGGACAGACCCTGGGGAGTCAGCACTCGTGGGACCAGAGATGGTCCGAGCCACGACAGAGAAGGTCCAAATCATCCAGGAGAGGATGAGGACAGCTCAGAGCCGGCAGAAGTCATATGCTGACAGGAGGCGGAGGCCACTAGAGTTCGAGGATGGCGACCACGTCTTTTTGCGTGTCTCACCTCGACGTGGTTTACGGAGATTTGGCCGAGGCGGCAAGCTGTCTCCCCGCTTCATCGGGCCTTTCCAGGTCCTCAGCAGGATAGGAGAGGTGGCTTATCGCCTGGCTCTACCACCTCAGTTGCACCGGGTGCACGACGTCTTCCACGTGTCTCAGCTGAGGAGATACGTGCACGACCCGACGCACATCATCGACTTTGGGGAGCTGGACGTGGACGATGGGGCGACTTTTGCGGAGGTTCCAGTGGAGATCGAGGATCGACAGGAGCGGGTCCTACGTGGGCGGTCGATTCCTCTTGTGCGCGTCAGATGGCAGCACGGGAACCTCCAGGAGAGCACTTGGGAGCGGGAGGCTCAGATGCGTGCTCAGTACCCCCATTTGTTCCCCTAGTTTTTGATGTATCTTTACGGGGACGTAAAGCCCTGAGGTGGGAGTAATGTAAAGACCCGCAAATTTCAAGGAAATTTTTTTCTTAATTTTCTTTGGAATTTTACAAGAGCGCAGCTTCAGACGGCACCTGATTCCGAGGCCCGGTGTGCCCGGAATCAATTTCTGAAGTTTGGCTCGGGTACGTTCAGTGAACGGACGAGCGGGTTTTTCTATCTTTTGAACCGGTGCCCGGAATCGAATTCTGAGGGCACCGATGAAATCGCAGCGCCGGTATTTGCTTAGAAACGCCTCTTCCGGAGTTGCGTTTGCTCAGACGTGGTTTTTAAATTTTACGGCTTTAAGTCAGAAATAAAATAAAGTTTGTGCGGCAACTTTATTTTATTTCACTTAAGCTGCTTGGAAGCCACTTGAAGTCACTTAATGGCGGCTTGAACTGAGTTGAACTGGATAGGATGCTATCCAGAAATATCCTACCCCCTTTGGTAGGATATTTGTGCGGTGGGACCCGCACGAGCCCCGCCGTTTCTTTCGCTAAGTAACGCACCCGCGAAAACCCGTCAAAGTAACTGAAAAGTCAACCGACGCGTTTTCTTTAATTCTTAACAGACCATTTAATTGGGCGGTTTATTTCGTGAATTAAATGGACTGTTTCTTCGTGAATTAAATGGGTCGTTTCTTTCGTTGAATTAATTCAACGAATTGATGGATCGTTTCTTAACCGGTTTCGTGTTGGCATGTTTATAAAATAAGACCAACATAAAAATCCTTGGAAAGGATTTGAGAAAATCTTCGTTCCTCCACCCTCTCCGCGAAGAACGCGAAGAACGCGAAGAACGCGAAGAACGCGAAGAACGCGAAGAACGCGAAGAACGCCGGCGACCGGAATTCGACGACGCACACCAAGATCTGCGACGTCGACGAGATCTACCCGCGACGTTCTTCGGCGACGCCTCTTCTTCCGCGGCCGACCCTCGTTCGGCAACAAAGGTGAGAATCAGATCTTTTCTTCTCCCTTTTTAATTTCAATATCAACGGATTTAAACTAATTAAATCCGTTGATCTTGATCCGGAGATTGGCGACGCGACGAGCGATTCCGCGACGACGCGGCGATCTCCATCTTCCGCGACGAGCGATTCCGCGACGATCCCTCGTCCGACGACGACAATAAGGTAAGGGATGTTGGAATTCTTTTTAAAATCCCGTGTTTATTCTTTTGAAATATAGAACCCGATCACGAAACAATTTTAATTTATTTTAAAATTGTTGATTGGTTTCTTTCCTGTTTCTCCCGTTGATTATGACTAACGCGGAGGGTGCGGGTCTAACGAACAAGATCCGGCAACCCTCCGTCGATCTTCCTTTGTGTGCGGATTTGGCGAGCGACGGCAAAAGCGCGACGCAAGGGCCATATGTTGATTCCGCAGTGGAGGACGCATCCCGGGAGGAACAACGGCGCAGACGGGAGGCAAATCGGGCCACCGGAGCATCTCCGGCGGCCCGCGGAAGGAGGCGGCGGCGCGGGTCGCCGGCGCGGCGGCGCCGGCGACCGGGGGCGGCGGCGCCCGGCGCGCCGCCGGAGGAGTCCGCCGCGGCCGAGCCGCGGCGGCGGCGAGCCGCCGGACCGCGTCCGCGGTCCGGCCTTCCAGCACGCGGCCCGCGCGGGCCGCGGTTTTCTCCAAAGCCGCGGGTTTGACCCGCGGCGGCAGCGCATTCGGCCGCTCGGCCGAAGCCGAGCCGGTCCGGTCGGCCGGGCCGCGCCCAGGCCGGACCGGACCCGGCCGAGCCGGTTCGGGCCGGGTCGGGCCGACCCGGTTCGGGCCGACCCGGTTCGGCCGACCCCAGGGGGGGTTCGGGCCGGGTCGCCCCGGGCCCAGTACCCCCTTTTCGGGCCCTCTACGGTCTTTCGCCCATATCTTGGGCCTGGGACCTCCGATTGACGAACCGTCAGCGGCTACGCGATCCTTGGATCGAGACGGTCGTTTCGGTATATTATACTCAAGGTTTCGGAAGACTTTGGGTTCGGCCGGGTTGGTTCGTACACGAAGCCAACCGGGCCCTCGGAGCGGAAACGCTCATAACTTGAGCTACGGACGTCCGAACGACGTACCGTCAGCTGTGGTGGTTTCCTCTAAGTGAGACGGAACTTTTGGCATACTCCGCCCGAGGATCGGATACAGGCGGAGTACGGTCGGGTTGGTTTTGCCCTAAAAAAAACCAACCGGGCCCCTGGGACGAAAATGCCAATAACTCTCAGACCGGGCGTCCGATTGACGCGCCGTCTGTCGCGTTGAGATCCTGTTGTCGATACGGAACTTTTGGATACATCAACTTCGGACTACGTGTCAGTTGATGTATCAGCCCCTCGGCTCGTGGAGCGGACCCTCCTAAACGAGCTCGCTACGTGCGGGAACCCTAGCGCTGGCTGTGACCTCGACGACAGAGCAGAGATCCTCCGTGGACTGCGACGACGGCAGAGCAGAGATCCTCCGTGGACTGCGACGACGGCAGAGCAGAGATCCTCCGTGGACTGCGACGACGGCAGAGCAGAGATCCTCCGTGGACTGCGACGACGGCAGAGCAGAGATCCTTCGTGGACTGCGGCGACGACTGTGCAGAGATCCTCAGTGGACTGCGTCGACTACTGCACTCAGCGATCCCACGTGGATCAGTGCTTCAGGTTCTGTGTGAGCCCGATCCTCCGTGGGTCCTTACTACCGGTTCTGTGTGAGCCACTGCCTACAGGTTCTGTGTGAGCCCGATCCTACGTGGGTCTTTTTGCGGGGGTTAGTACCTATCGATCCTTCGTGGGTCCGACGACTGAGACGGATCAGTGATCGTCTTTGACGTCATCTGAAAAAGTATACCTGGTTGAGCTGAATCTTATGTTACTCTCCTTGTGGATTGTGTTGAACTATCCTTTGTGGATTTACTGTTTACTCTCCTTGTGGATTTGAGTCTTGCTTTCCTTTGTGGATTGAGTTGTTCTTGAGCTCGTGAGCAGAGCTAGAATTGGGGACTTAGGTATATGTATGGGCATATACCTAAGTCGAGTCAGATGTTACTTCGTGATTGCATCTTTCTTTTGTGCTATATCCTTTGTGGATTTCGGGAGACCTTCGGGGGTCTCGGGGTCCTTACTGAGTAGTTGTACTCACCCCTGCACGGGCTATGCCCGCACTTCGTGGTGTTGGTTGCAGACGACGGACAGCGCTGATCGCGGTTGGGCGTGGAGCAGGACGGTACCTGGAGGTGGACCACTGGGCGGGACGTGCTCGGAGCGGACGTGGGACCCGAGGAGCCTGGAGGCTATCTGTACCCACCCTTCAGGTGGGATTGCCAGTGGACGACACGAGGCCGCCGTCTTTTCTTCAGTTGCTGTTCTTTTTCTTTTCAGTTGTACTTTACAGTTGGGCTTGTATTTCCGGCCCCTTTACTTTCCGCTTGCTGACTCTGTGTGATTGTTACTTATAAAGGCAATGCCTTCCCTGTTTACTGGGATTTTACGCCTTGGTGCTAGTCGCCAGCCCCTGGCCTATGGAAGGCGGGCTTGGGGTAGTCACGGCACGGGCCCCGAGGACGGGTCGTGACAAATTGGTATCAGAGGCGGTCGGTTCTACCGCAGACTCTGATCGTCCTTTCTTTCTATGTGAAGCAATAGTGTTTAGTGTATTGAGTGTGGTTATCAGTTCAGGGAGCCCAGTGTTGGTGCGGCGGCCGACGTATCCGTACACCAGGACCCTGACTCCTGATTTCCGACTTAATGCATGAAAACATTGATTGCGTGTGTGTTTCAAGTTTTCTTTGTGATTACTTATGTCAGCTCACCGGGTATACTGATCTGCTTTATGAAAGTCTCAAGTTTTCCTTGTGATTACTTGTGCCAGCTCACCAGGTATACTGTTCTGACTGTGGTGCTCTTGTTCTCCTTTTCAGGATGGCCCCGCGACGACTGCCAGCTAGGGTTCCGAGTGTAGGGCGCGATGGCAGCCCACCGAGCGACGAGGCCTCGGTGCAGGGCCCTTTGCCAGCAGTGGCACCGGCGGTAGCCTTACCCGCCGAGCCACCGATGCTACCAGTACCAGACGCTGACGATGCACGTCGCCTCAGGGCACTGCATGAGTTTCAGAGCCAGCGACCGCCCAGGTTTCGCGGTGAGGCGGACCCCCAGGCCGCCGAGGACTGGCTAGAGGCGGTGGTACGGATCTTCAGGCTAGTGAGGACACCAGCGGATCTCATGGTGATCCTCGCAGCGAGCCTCCTGCAGGCGGCGGCAGGACGATGGTGGAGCCTGATGCTCCAGGTTCACGATGAGGCATCCTTGCTCTGGGCGGACTTCGAGAGCCTCTTCCGCTCTGAGTTCGTCCCGGCCACCCTCCGAGCGGTGCGCATCCAGGAGCTTCTCCAGCTGCGCCAGGGCAGCATGACGGTCGCTCAGTATGCGGCGAGGTTCACGGACCTATCTCGCTACTCGACCGACATGGTACGGGACCCCTTCTTCCGGGCCCGGACCTTCGAGCAGGGCTTGCGACAGGAGATTCGTGCGTCGCTGATCTCCCTCAGCATTCCGACCCAGGCGGGAGTGCTGGAGCGAGCCCTCCTGATCGAGATCTTCCTGGCAGAGCCTTCTTCAGCGGCGAGACCTAGCGCAGGGCGGCAGGTAGCTGAGTCATCGGCAGCTGGTAGCCGACGGATGACTCACGGGTCCAGGCAGACCAGACCCCCTCGCAGACGGCCTCAGGACACCGGCTCAGCGGTGCGGGGCACACAGCGGAGTGCCAGCCTTTCGAGAGGCAGGCTGTGCTACTCTTGCGGCGGGCAGGGTCACATGGCTCGTGACTGCCCGACTCGCCGATCAGAGGAGCAGCAGACGGTGGAGGGGCCACCCAGGCAGAGGCAGAGGGTCGATCGTGGCGGTCCGCAGGGAGGAGGCGGACGAGGCAGAGGAGCTGGCCGAGCAGCGGGTGGTGGGCGACGCTTCCAGGCTCTACCCCCACCACCACCAGGAGGGCCACCTCGACCACAGGGAGCTGGCGGGCAGGGACATGCCCAGCTCCAGGCAGTGGAGACCTACGACCCCGACATGCCAGAGATGATTCGAGGTACGATCTGTGTCTATTCCACCCTTGCTGCAGTA
This sequence comes from Viscum album, assembly GCA_963277665.1. Taxonomy (NCBI): domain Eukaryota; kingdom Viridiplantae; phylum Streptophyta; class Magnoliopsida; order Santalales; family Viscaceae; genus Viscum; species Viscum album. The sequence continues at coordinate 1,358,629,944 of OY728119.1, read as the reverse complement.
CTTATAGACACAGGAGCGAGTCACTCTTTCATAGCCTCTGCCCTTGTTCGGAGCTCGGAGATTCCGACTGAGCCGTTGGCTCGATCCTTACGGCTAGAGACTCCTACGGGAGCAGACTCGACGATTACGCACTGGTGCCGGCAGTGTGAGCTTACTCTAGGAGGCGAGAGCTTCGGCTGGGATCTCCTTGTAGCGGCGTCGAGGCCTTACGACGTCATCTTGGGCATGGATTGGCTATCCACGGTTCATGCCCAGATCGACTGTTTTAGGCGCAAGGTGCGATGTGTTCGTACCGACGGGAGCAGGTTTACCTTCACCGGCGAGAAGGGAACCTTTGCAGCACAGGATGGACTTCCGCGGAGGAGAGTGCAGCCCATCTCACATCAGTTGGCTAGCCTCATCCTAGGAGCAGTGGACGTGCGGAGTCCGGCTTTTCCTGCAGTGGTGGACCAGTACGTGGACGTCTTTCCCGACGACGTTCCAGGGCTACCTCCTCGTAGAGAGGTAGACTTTTACATCGACTTGTACCCCGGGACAGCCCCGATATCTACTCCAGCATATCGGATGGCCCCCGCCGAGCTTCGAGAGCTGCGGGTACAGTTAGAGGACTTGCAGAGCAAGGGGTTTATCCGACCCAGTGTTTCACCCTGGGCTTCCCCGATTTTGTTCGCCAAGAAGGCGGACGGGAGCTTGCGACTATGTGTCGACTATCGTCGCCTGAACCAGGTGACAGTGAGGAACAAGTATCCGCTGCCACGGATTGATGACCTCTTCGATCAGCTCAAGGGAGCGCGGTGGTTCTCGAAGATAGACCTCCGGTCAGGCTATCATCAGCTCAGAGTTCGAGACGAGGACGTGCAGAAGACGGCCTTCAGGTGTCGGTATGGCCATTATGAGTTCTTGGTTATGCCGTTCGGCGTAACCAATGCTCCAGCGGTGTTCAAATGAGCCTCATGAACAGGATCTTCCAGCCATACCTCGACCGATTTGTCGTTGTCTTCATTGACGACATTTTGGTATACTCGACGACTGAGGAGGAGCATGCCTACCACCTGCGAGTTGTGCTAGACACACTCCGAGAGAACCAGCTTTATGGCAAGCTCTCAAAATGCCAGTTCTGGTTACGTGAGGTCCATTTCTTGGGACACGTCATCTCTGAGGCGGGAGTTGCAGTGGATCCCGCGAAGATCGAGGCAGTGCTAGCTTGGGAGCCACCCAAGAGCGTGACAGAGGTGCGGAGCTTCTTGGGCCTAGCGGGATACTATCGGAGATTCGTGCCAGACTTCTCCAGAGTTGCGGCACCACTCTCAGCCTTGACGAAGAAGGGGAAACCCTTTGTGTGGTCAGACAGATGTCAGCAGAGCTTCCAGGAGCTGAGACAGAGATTGACCAGCGCACCTATCTTGAGGTTGCCTGAGGAGGGAGTTGGGTACGTAGTTTACTGCGATGCATCAGGGACTGGACTCGGGTGCGTCCTGATGCAGGAGCGGGCCGTGATCGCCTACGGATCACGTCAGTTGAGGCCGCATGAGCAGAACTACGCCACTCATGACCTGGAGTTAGCAGCAGTGGTCTTCGCTCTGAAGACTTGGCGGCACTATCTGATGGGCGAGCGCTTCACAGTCTTTTCTGACCACCAGAGTCTCAGGTATATCTTCTCTCAGAAGGACCTGAACCTGAGACAGCGGAGATGGCTTGAGTTCCTCCAGGACTATGACTTTGAGATAGTCTATACTCCTGGGAAGGGGAACGTGGTAGCCGATGCCCTCAGCAGGAGGACGGGCATTCAGCTACTTGAGGAGGCGACGGAGCAGCTAGCCTCCTTGCAGATATCCTTCGTGGATAGAGACGGAGCAGCCTTTCTTCAGTCTCTCACAGTCTCTCCTCCACTTCTACAGCGGGTCAGAGAGGCTCAGCGTGGGGACGCTGACTGTGAGACCCGGCGTGCACTGATATCCTCAGGTCAGGCGCCTGATGGTTTCTCCCTTGGAGCAGAGCACGACATCCTTTTCAGAGGACGTACCTTCG